>CM062652.1:3965785-4675450 GCA_031772095.1 Zeugodacus tau
ACCTAAAAGAAAAACCCTATATTTTTAAGAAAATAATCGCGGCACTGTACACCAGCGTACATGTGTTTGCCTTTTCTATTGGCTATTTTTATTTGCCAATTGCTCAGTTTGCATTCGCAAACAAATAAATGGACGTGAAATGCATGTTTGCAAGGCCAATTGTAACTGCGGCCATTTCATGCTCAAGCGCAACGTTTGTGGCTATGCATGTAAGTGGATGCCATAGTAGCCGTATACAAGTGTAAATGTTGTGTAACGTATGTACGTTTGCCTCGGTTCATAGTATATTTTTTGTCCGATTTTGGTTTGGTCGCTTTCCATATATAGAAAGTGCAGTTTTTTATAGCACAGAACAACAGTAGAACAGCAATGTATAGAGCTTATATTATATGTGTTGGATAACATGCATTTAGGCATCCATCGAACTCTGGCGCTATGAAATGTGTATAAACTGTAGTAGTTGGCGTAAAGTCAACTCATATTGACACTTATACAGACTTTACTATGTTCTATGAATGGCGGGATAACCATGTGATACTGTGTAACTGGGACACTACTGTGTATGGCATTTGAAGCAAATTTTATTTAAATTTATTAAGTTTGAGTTTGAAAGTGGAAGTTATACTTGTTATTTCTCTACTTCAGAGACTAATCAGATAGAATATCATTATATGAACTATTTAATATATGCTTAGATATTTTCTCATTCTGGACTGATTAAATTGATTTTAATATGTATATATCGGAGATAATCGAATGATATATTTTATTTATTTATTTATTTTTTAATATTTCGCGAGTCTTTAACTCTTACATATTGTGAGAGCATCTAATATTCGATTTCAACCAAATTTAGACCTTAGTTACATCTTGTTTAAACTTGTCAACTGTAAATTAATTAATAAATATTCCGCCTTCCATGTGGCCCAGAGTAGCACCCGTGCATATTTAAACAGTCATACCTACATTTGCAAATCACCGTGGTAATGCATAGTTAAGTGTGGCACGTGGGGCGTAGCAACATCCCAAGAAAGACTACACAAAACTGTAAAATTTTATGGCAGTTTGTGCATGCGTAACTTGGCGCATATGGTAGCAGATGTTTAGTTTTGCAATACCTGAGCGAGCATAAAATTGTTGTTGTTTGATTTGAGTGCATGTTAGCGCAGGTAATTGCCACTCACGCATGAGAGCATACTGCATACTGAATCATGTATTAAAATGTTGTCGCTGACGCGGTGTAGCGCAACATGTTATACAGGTTATTGTTATTCTTATTGCTATGCAACACTAAGTTAGTGCATGCATAGTTAATTTTCAAAATGGTGCGATTTATACACGCACACTACCTTTGCCTATTTACCTATAGCAAAGGTTAACATATATATTTGCAAAAAAATTGTTCATCTGGTTTCGAGTTGTTACAAAGAAACAACATTTTATAGAAATAGTCCCAACACCTTTTAAATAAGAAAATTAAGTCTGCTGTCTAAAGACTACAAAATACACTCAAAATCAATTCTATACAGCTTTGAAAAATCACTTTAGCATTTTTTAATGTGTATTTGAAAAAATCTTTGTATCAGAAAAATATAAAGCAGTTACTCCAAGTGGCACTTCAAAAATGTTTATTACCAAACTGTTGTCAGCAACGCCCAGCCACTTCACTGTTCTTTAGAGACCAACAACGTGTTATAAATTCCGGAGGCTGCAAACTTTGCACATAAATTTATCCAAGAAAAAAAGTTGTTTTGAACTCGCGTGTGGGAAATTCGGAGTCCGTTTTTGTTACGAGGTCATGTATTTACTTAAACAAAAAGTGTTGAAATATACGTGCAAAGTTAATTTGTATTGTTTTCGATTTCTGAAGTATAACTGAATATTATCTTCTCTCTTTTGCATTGCGAGGAAAGGTTACGTATACGCCCCGCTCATTACTCGGTCTTAAATATATTTCACAATATGAATGTCGGGATTCTGATATGTGGGAGCCTGTGTACTAAAAAAAACAAACAATGAAGTTACCATTATTAGACTTTTACTGTTCCCCAGACAGCATATAATAAAAATGTAAATTTTGCAGAATTCTCAGCAACAACAACAAAGCTAAATAGCAAGCCGACAACAACAATGAAACAAAATAGCAGCAAGATAATTGGCAATTAAATCGTTTATAAGACCATAATATTTGTTGGTATTGTTATTGCTGTCACTCTGGCAACTTACAACACCAATTATTTGTTGTTGTTGTTACTAGTGTACATGTACGCATCAATGAATATATATATAAGCTTGTATTGGCACTTAAATTACCCAAATCTGCAAAACAAGCAACAGTTATAAATATGTACAACAATAACAATAAATAGCAAAACATGTGTTGCCGAATTTGGACGCCTGATAATTCTCAATGAAATGAAAATACATCCTTGTATATATAAATATAGAAATGTGTGAATATGTGCAATATTCGACAAGCACATTTATCAACCTTCCAAGCGAATACTCACATTTGTACAAAAGGATGATGCGGGTCACCACTTCTCAAGATCTTTATGCGTCGTGAATGGTCAAGGGCGAGTGGGCGGTGCATGTCACGCGTGAAAATATATTGTAATTTAATAGATAATCACAAGTTGTTGCTGATGTGAAAGTGAATTATGGAAAACGTATGTGTGCGTTGCGGAAATGTAATAATTTATGATTATTAAATGTGTTTTTGTTGCTGTTGCACTTTCGTAAATGAAGTGGAGGTGTATGAGATATAATTATATGTGACCAAGGGGAATCATAAATCAAAGATACCGAGATTATCAATTACATTACTAATAAAAGCCATTTACAACAAAGCGACTCATCTAATACTTCTGACTATTATATATATTGGTTATTATTAAAAGTAGATTATATCTACTATTTTATTTTATATTCCCTATTTGTGATATTGAAAGACGTCTACAATAATCTGATAAATTGATTTTATGCCTATAGCTAGTTTTCGTAATATTGCACAATTAATTTTCTCTTCACCACTACATTCCGCCACATCCTTCATTATTATACCACCGCATATGTTCAACTTGTAAAAAGGAAAACAGCAGATCTTTTACATAAGTCATTAACGCTTCATTAAAAGGCTACTGTTTCAATACAACAACTTTCAGTTAAAAAACAACAAAATTTATATCTTTTCTCATTTACCATTAAAATGAATTTGCACTACTGTATTCATCCATATAAGGTGGTAACTACCTCAATTAAAACAAATGAAATATTTTCGCAGCTGAATCAAGTTGCATGTCATTTGTCCATTTGAGCCTGCGTGTTTTGGCGCAGTTAATGTAAATTTAATTGGCCCAATCCGATTGCAACAAATGTGATTTTTACTGAGCTCTTCATTAATGTGACCATGTGGCGCCATGTCAGGGAGTAATACAAACACACAGATGCGGTTATTTTCTGGCCCATCGAAAATATTTGTGAAATCAATATTACTTTGATTCGTAAATCATTTACATGCAACATTGTGTGCGGCTATGGAGCGTGAAATACAAGCTAAGTGTAGTGATAAATCGGTGGTTGTGCAATACAATTTTTATATATTTATACATAAGTACCATGCATAAATGGTGCATACATTATTCAGATAAACAACACAAATATATTATGGAATATGAATAAAAATATGTATGAATTATATTTAATTAAAAACTGAAATTTGTATTACAGTATGTTTAAAATGCTTGCCGTTTTAATAAGACAACAACAAGTTCAAAGTAAAATATATATGTCATCCAAAACATATTATTTCTTCCATCGAATCTAGTTTATTCATTAAAAATCACTTAATCATATAGCTGAGTCGGATTACAATTGAATTAGACTTATTATAAATGAATATATAAAGCATACATTTCCGTAGAGAAACAGTATTGGAGTTCAAATAACTTCTGCTGGTAAAACTTGACAGCAATTCAAATCGAGTATCAATTCGTTGAAAAAATTTTATTTCTACCAAAACAAAAAAAAATATTTCTATATACAAGGCACAAAAAGAAACGTGCGTTCTGAAAACACTCCTATTCACCCAACCCAATTGACAAAAAACCGAAAAAGCGAACATACATTTACACTCTTATATGCAGAAATTTTATATAAATTAGAATTAGAATTAGAATTTATATATAAACAAATACATATAGAATAGACTTTCTCCACGCCTACACCACAGACGGTAGTATATAAAATGGGTCACAACATGCCAATGAATAAAATATTTAAGTCTAAACACTATTCATGGGTTTTCTTTGTGTAACGTGCTGTTACTCACATTTCACACTGTCTGGTCAAAAGTCGTCTTATGCCTCGGTTGAGTGTTTAGTGTTGATGTGCAATCAGCAAACAAGTGTTTGTCTATATTAGAGCTCTACATGCATATAAGATGAAATAATTTTATATTAAAGCTTATACGTAGTTTCCTACTGATCAGGGTGATTTCGCATCCTAGGTAGTTTGCAATATTTTCATATACAGTGGAACTTCTCTAACTCGAATCACCACAATCCACAAAAACTTCTAGTTAGAGAGACTTCGGGTTATAGAAATCTTCATTCAAACATACATTTTTCAAAAAGCTGTAAAATATAGATTTATACAAAGTTTTAATTATTTACTTTGCATAACGTGTTATGTCAATGATGTAAATGTCATGCATATTCAAACAATTATTATATGCTATTGAACTTCATGTTTAAATCCCATGCCTTTGTTACATGCCTTATGCAATCAATAAGTGTAAAATCACATTTTTGTATGAACTCTTACTTTTATTGGCAATTCAAGACTTCGAGTCATGTAGAACTTCGAGTTAAGGAAGTTTGAGTTATGGAATGAAATTTATATGAACGTACTTGTATGAATAGATATATGTAATTATACTTACGAACATAACTCATCTAATATGTGTGCATCCGTATTTATAACAAAACTAAAAGACCTAAATATAATATATTAACTTATTGGAGGAGTATAGGCAAAGTGGCATGCATAAATTATCACTTGCGGGTTACATACACACATATATATACCCACATAAGTAACGAAATAGTACAGTACGCATAACAGTTAATTAAAGTTCTGTCTTGCAATTCGTACAAATAATTGTGTGCATGCAAAACAAAATATTAAATAAAGTAATAAATAAAAATAAAATTAAAAAAAAATTCCATTTCCTACTGAACTCTGTGTACTTCTATTTACGATATTAGTTAGTAGAAAATAAAAGCATAAGTATTTGCAACTTACAACCGTGGCTTACAGCTTGAGAGTGTTGATTCTAGTATGCTTTTTTTCTGTTGTTGCCTACCCCTGATGCATAGTACAATAAAATTAAATTAAAAATTCATTTCAAGTGAACAAGTCTTTTAATTATTGCAAACACTTCAGGTGCTCAAACAACGCAGTACATACATATATAATATAATCTACAAATAATCTAAGCGTTGTTATTGCAATTCTCCAAAGGTTAGCAGGCGAGTGGAAGACTCTCAAGAAGGAGTTTGTTGAAAGTAATTAAGACAGCAAGTGGTGGTAGTTGGTGCTCTGTTTATTGTTTTACCTTTGCACATTATAGCAAATGGAAATGTTGTGAGAATTTCAATATTGAAGAAAGACAAGAACAAGTGTTTCCAGTAGTGTAAAGAAATATATAAAATTCACATCCCAACAAAAAATATGGTTAATCGTTGTTAGAAAGGTAATAGTTAGACTCACAGCTATGCTTTCAATCAATGATTCCTCATTAAATTTTTTTATACAAAACATTCATAGCGTCACAAACTATTTTTGATTTAAAAATATTCAAGCAGAAGACATAAAAACTAAATAAACTCTCAAGGTGGACAGCCACCGGCATATTGCAAACTGCTTTTATTACTTTGCTGACTGCGCTCATAAAGCTGCGGTTTATTATTAACTTTATAGTTGCATTTTATGGCATTCTCCATATTGCAGTAAGCGAAATTGAAATAGAAAATGAAATTTTAAGTGCACAAATGCGAAATAATGCAGCAGTAAAACGAAAAATATTGGTGAAAAAATGACGGAAAGAGAAGCGAAAATGAGGGCACAGCGGACATGAAAAAAAAATAAAAATATTTTTTGCACAATGAACACTCTCGACTATTTTTTAAGAATTGCTTTCCATAAGGTAATGGGAGGATAAGGAAATAACATCTGAATTTTTAATGAGTACACTAAAGTGTTTATAATTACTTTTAATCTCAGCTTATTCGATCTGGAAGCTTCTAAAGATAAAGGTATTTCTTAGGATCTCAAACTATCGGGATCCTGCAGCTGAATTCAAGTGTAAACCACTATCGTAAATTGTTCAATAGTGAACAATCTTTAAATTGGGTTTATTGTGTGTACTTTCCGCTCGATACTACGAGCATAATTATCATATTTACTGATATTTAGCCGCCACAACTCACTCGCATAATCCTCACCGCACAGCCGGTCTTCGCAATACGCTGGCGCTTAGCACCGAATGCTTTGGCTATTTAATTTAATCAATTTAATTAATTTAATTCAACATACATCGAATGAATAAGTAGCAGCTTGCATATTAATACTAAGTCATGGTATGTTGCCTTGTAATGCCTAGCGTTTACTCGGTCTATAATAGAATACAAATGGTGCTTTGGGTCCGTGTCCGTGTTGTTTCTTATTGGAATTTCGTGTGTGGATCAGCAAGTGCGCACATAATAGTCAATAATTAATGAAATTAATTAAGGGATTTCAAGAATTTTACGACGCGGACGTGCTCGACAGCATACGTAGCGGAATGTATAAGTAAATATATTTCCACTAAACTGAAACAAGCGTTTACCAAAATAAATCCAGCTTTATATAGATGAACTATTTCCTCTATAATTTTTGTCTCGTGAGTCATATTTTTAACATTTTTTTTATTTAATTTTACTTTCCACATTCATTTTTTTTGTAGCATGCAATAAAATGTGTCAGAATTCCCATGATTTACGCTCCGCCCAGCGACAAAGTGACAATGTTAGTGTCAAGATTTTCACGTAGCAGCTTCCAAAGCGGTAAATTAAAATAAATGTGAAATTCAGAAATTTTGCAGCTGTTGAATTTCATACCCATGAAATATGCGAGCAAACCGAGTCATAAAAAAAATATTTAAATAATAATATGTGTATGTTGCACACTGTCAATTCAAAGCCACACCGATTCAATTGTTTTATTTATTTGTCGGTAGATTCGTTTAAATTTGTTTCATAAAAGAAACCAAATCCAATAAATCACATTAGCACAGCTTAATAAAGTATAAATTTAAAATTTGTCTGCAGGATGATTGTGAGTACATGTTATATCATGATATAATTTTGGCTTACAAATTGTAAATTGCATGAAAATTTTGTTTAATTTTCCCAAATTTTATTACTTTTAAAATGAAATATTAAGTATTAATTAATTAAATTAAATTCTTGTGTTTTACGAATAAGCGCAATTTCTCACTTAATTCATTGAATTTAATCAAATAATTTAATAAATTAAATTCCAAGCATTTTATTTGCGTACGGGCGGCAGCACGAAGCGCAGCATATTTTAGCGATGAATGCACTAAATAGAGTCAATGGAAATTGAATTTTATTGTTTGCAATTACTATATACCAATAATAATAAATCAGCAATTTGTGTGCAGCGTACCAAACACAGTATAATAATATTATAAAACAACTAAAACGTAGAAATGCGTATAATTTAGCATAGTTTTAGGCGCTCAACTGCAAAAAATTATTATTTACATAGTGCAAATGTCAACAAGCATACACTTCACGCACACTCGCTTGTACATAAAAATATAAATAATATGCATAAAATAGAGACATTTTAATATAAAAACATTATTTGAAATGAAATTAAATAATTTCAACTAATTGAATATAAATTGTTCTGTCACATGCATTCTATATTATTTATGTATGTGTTAACATGTTATGACACTTGGTAATTGCACCTTTCAGAATTTAATTAACATGTTTATTGTGTTTTGTGGAATTTCTAAATACTTTAGTAAATAATAATTGCTATGTTGTTGTATGTGAAAATATAATGTGGAGATGAAGAACTATGAAAATTATGTTTTCTTTTCAAATTTTATTAAACAAGGCTACAAGTGACGTAAATTGACAAATAAATTTATTAAAATATTTTTACATGTCGAAGGAGATTCCAAAACTCTTAAAAGTAAAATCCAATTCAGGGAATTATTAACACGAATAACTAATGAAACCAGAAAGAGACCTAGGGAAATATCAAAAGAAACGCCGATATTTCATTACATCGGTCTCGCACGCGAAAACTTTGAAAAGAAAGGCGCACTCATGTTAGCATGACAATTAGTCACATTTTAGTGATCCATATTTTGAGCATCAAACTGCATAAATGAGTACTTGAAAAAAGTTGTTCGCGTTCCTTCACAAGAAATTTGAAAAATCTTTGCTTTCCGAATATGATTATGAAATATGATTCTCTCCTACAATGCTCATCTATTTGCCCCGCCACCCAAGAGCTCTGCGGCAGTGTTTTATGTTTTTAGGCAGCTAGCCTGTAGCTCATAAGCTCCCTGTTGGTTTGGATGGCGCAACAACAATGCAGTTGTTTTTATGTATGTGTATATTTATTAAAAAGTTTTTTAATCATGGTCACCAACATGCTAAACCACAGAGCAACAGCGATTTAAGCTGCTTAAGTCGGAGAGTAGGTGAGTGTGCAAATGTTTATAGCGCAGCCACAACCACAACAGCAGCCAGACTGTCATAACATAACCTCCAAACTGACGGCATAGAACCCTTTAGCAGCAGAAGAGCTAAATGTTTTTGCAAAACCACAAATAATGTTGCCATACAAATAAAGCCTTACAGAAACAAGCATATCTATATGGGTATTATGAAAAACTGCGCAACTTTTCTAGCAAATTTTTACTTACATTGTGTATTTTCTCCTCAACGTTGGTTAGCGCAATTATGTGGTAATTCGAAGATAATTTGGGTAACTAATGAAGTCAGAAAAACATTTTACAGTCCAGAATTTATCACGATATATTATCCTAACCTCCTTCGTATCTTCTTAATTATTATCTTATTTATTTTCAACGTCGTTGATCTATCTCGCGGTTTTACTATTCTATCCATACACAGATCTCTATAGACATAACATACATCACATGGTAAAAAGCTGAACCACTCATAACTGCCCGAAAATAGAAAACTGAATGAAGGTCTGAAATCTACCCACTTTCATTTTTGTAAATGATTTTCATCAAAAATTACACAAAAAATTGGATTTGGCGAATATTATATATCCCATAGCACCACCGAACTAACAAAAACGCACTAACAGTCTTCCATGCGAAATTTCAAAATTATAAAAACTAAAGAATATTAATGAAACAACGGAATTACATATTCGTCAAGACCGCGGCAGCGCAACTCTATTCGAATCTCGCCAGACCATCGTTCAAAGAAATACATTGACAAATAGCTTGCCGCGCGCCGACTTGAAATTGGTATTTTATTGTATATTCACCACATTCCGAGTAAGCATTACAATCCATTGCTAACATTTTGTTCAAATTGTCATGCAATTTTGCGCTGAAGCATGAAAATATGCTAAATGTGTTTACGATGGCAAAACCGACAAGACCGAGCACACATGTGCATTTACACAGTCATCAGCGGTAAACAAAACCCATAATAGAGATCACAAAAATGTTTCACCCACCACACTGCTGGATCGTTAGATGGTCCACTGCATTCACCAACAACACCAGCGGCAATGTCAACTGATGAGTATAGTAATTTGTTGAATTTTGTCAAATCCGTTTTAAAAAATTCATCATAAATTCTTTGTGGCTGCCGTCATTACAATATTTTTAACACACATAAATTTGATATTTAATATTAGTACCATATTAATTGCTAATGGGTTATTTAATTAATGAACTAGTCCTGTATTTTGTTGTAGTTTTCCATATAAAATTTACAAAAATTTTAAAATATTTAATTTTGCTCGATTTAGGAATTAGTTGCTATTTCTGCATATTTTACAGCTCACAATTAGTAATAGTTGTACAAAACAAATGCACTAGTATTTTGTTTATTTATATCCTACAAATTAGACAGTTTAATATTTTAATATTTAATGTGACAATTTTAAATCCCCTACAGCCATCACATTACATATTTATTATGCGTGTATTCTGCTACTTTCTATTTTTACATCTCCACAATGTAGAAAGGGGGATTTGCTTGCATGACTCATTCGGTGGCGCTTATTTATATCCGGTCGCTTTTGAGACTAGACCCGTGTCTCAGTCGGATCTAGTAGAGAGCCAAATCCATATATGAGCGTATATTGTTTTATGTAAATTTATTTAATTTATTTCAGTTATGTCTCATAACCTTCGTGGTTGGCAAGGCATAACAAAATACAAACATTTATTTGTCTTGGCGTGTGTCTACAGTTTAATACCTAAAATCATTTAAAACTCTAGCAGCTTAGAGGATTATTTTACATCAACATTCCGCTCTCCCGTCTCTCGCATACACAATTCAACATAACTGTTGCGTGCAACAAAGTGTGACAAGCCGCTTAACGCTATAACTATTGTCTCTTTGATTGGAATTTGGGACTTCGATTTCAATTCTGTTCCAGTTCAGCTGAGTTTTGTTAGCATCTCTAGAAGTGGAGTAACATCAAAAGTAGACAATTTATAGAATCTGGAAAAAGAAGCTTAGGCGCTTACTGCATAAATTTGGAGAGAGTAAAAAAACTAAATCAGCGAAAATTAACTTTTTATGGTGTTTATTTTCAGCAATTTTGTGGCTTTCGAGTTTGATTATATAAGGAAGAACATGTTATTAAATGTAACCAGCTTACACTCTACAATGTGCTCCTGAATGCTCAAAAAGCATAAATCTTCCATTCTTTCTCATAAATAAATGAAAAGTTGGTAAATAGCAAGTGCGAAAAAAATATGTACAGAAGTTGCTGTACAAAACTTAAGTAATAAGTTTGCTGCTTTTAACTTTGGCTTATAATTGTCATTTGGCTCTTTAGTGCTTTGTCTACATTTACTAAGTGCTATACTTTCCTCGACTTTGTTGTGTCGGTTTCATTCCATATATATTTCTTAGCGTGGCATACTCATAACATGCCAGATGGAAGAGAAAAATCTTGTGCTCTCAACTTAACAGCTACTAACTACAACATAATTAAAATATTGAATAATATTTTTTTTTACTGCTACTGCAAGACACTTTACTTTTAAGGCCAAGCGTTGAGCTAATAAAGCATTCCCGTTTAATTTCATTGCAACATTCACTACTTGCTTTAAGAGAAATGAGTTTCCTAGAATGAGTTAACTAGCTCAGCGATTTTCCGACTAATTCCGACACTGCAATTAGCAGATAAGCGCATTAAAGCAATTTTCAAAGACAAACCTACTTTAGTTTTTAATAAGGTTTCTCTCACTCCCTCGACACTGCAAAGGGACCTGCATGCAACTCAAATAAGCAGACAAGGACTTAATTTAATGGGCTTATTATGCACGTATTTAGTATTATTCAAATGAGTTTTTAAAAACTTTGTTTGCCAAAATGAATTCGTAAACTAACTACAAGTAGCAAGGTATTACTATTAATTCGGTTCATGAGATTTTTTTACAAATTACTTTAGAATGGCTAATTTGACTCAAGTATGGGAACACCAAATTTGATGTTTGCTATGGTTTTAATCCTTTGTGGAATGCAACGTTCTTTATCAATATCGAATTTGTTGTAGATTTTTTGCAGCACAACTGAATTCATACGAGTTGCATAAAAATGTTTAGAAAAATGCAGAGAAGAAGCATAAAACTTCAGAAACAAATTTATTGTTTCCTATCAACGAATCAATATCAATAAGCTTAAAAGAAAAGTAACAGCAACACGAGTACATATAATAATTTATTTTAAAAAGAGTCTAAGAAAAAATATGCCGAAGACAGGACCTGAAAGTAATTACTGAGACTATTAACAACACCGTGATAGGAAACAAATTATCATTAAGCCTTAAAAGATGGAATGAAAACGATTCATTTGTGTCGTGCAAGCGAAAGCTTGGTTGTTTTGCCGGGAAATTGGCAACGAAAAGAATATGTTCAAATTAATGGCAATAGGCAATGCATAAAAGTGTAAAAAATAAAATGTTTAATCTGTAAAATTTAAAAGTGGAAATGTGTGAAAAGCATGGCATGGAAAAAAGAAACAATTTTAGCTTAAACACTTGATGCTAACTCTTTCGCAAACAAAATCTGAGATCATAATGTTCACGTTGCCAGAGTTAAATTTTACTGTATTTTCCATAAAAACAGAATATACAAATATTCCAAAGCTTTTACAACCAATTTGTATTTAATTTCCTCTGTCAAAATCAATTTATTTGTTCCTTTATTTTACACAGGAAATGTGATTATTACGAACACATAAGTTAATTCATATTTCACACAATTTAACCCAAATATACAGCCTCAATATTCAGCTTCAAGCATTTGTCAGCAGCAGGTGTAGGATAGTTTGGAGAAAAGCAATGCTGCAAATATTAAAAAAAAAATAATCCAAGCTGTACATTGCCACGTTTTAAGTTACCACTTTAAGGTGTAGCTGAACAAAGTGGTGTAAATATGTTTGGTAAATTCTCGGCTTTCTCCCACACATAGATAAGTTTGTATCATATTTTGTGAAAAATATATATTTCGAGAATTGAATTTGTAAAATTTCAAGTGCAACTTCTAAAAGCACTTTCAACTTCAGAAATGCTCATTTCCGTTTTCATTATTCCTAACCACATCCCCTCAGTGGCTAATGGTATATATTATGAGTTATTTAACAAAAATTTTATTTCAAAAATATGAAGTCGCAGCCCATTATAATAGAGAATTTATTAAAAATGGTTTAATATTCCATATCATACATAATTACGTTATGTTTCCCTCGAATGCATACATATTAATTTATCTTTTAATAATACACACCGCCCATTTATGTCTACAAAAGACCCCCCTTTCACATTGCTGGCGACTGATGGAAGTCAACTGTGAATGTGAACTAGTACAACTAAAATGACACATTAAATGTCGGTATGTATCAGTGTTGCACACGGGTTCTTTTTCCTGCCACTGGCTACACTAAGTGCAACAAGGCGTGCATATGTTAAGTGAACTTAAGTTGTTGCATGTTGTACATGTTGGTGCTTGTGTTTCACAAATACAACAACAACCTTAAGTGACTTTTGCGGTTGACAAGGTTTGCCAAGTCCTTGGCGCTGTACTTGTGGATTCTGAGAAGTTGGAGGTGTTTTATGCACATCGACCAGAGTATAAACGTACTTTTATTTGCAGGTGCCAACTAAAATGAGAGCAAAATAAAGTCTTTGCTAAATATATTGGCAACTCTATAGGCAAGAGATTTGTAAATCAAACTGTGGCAGACGGTGAAAATGAGAAATGAGTTAGTGGCGGAGTGAAATACACGTTACGTCAATAAAAAGCTTACTTTGTTTCTTTATCACTATTTACACACTTTTCTTTAAGTGCGATGTACCACCCGCTGCCACAAAGTGTCAGTTGCTGATTTTAATTTTTTTTCAGTGTACGATTTTTTAACATTTAACTTCAATAACAAGAATGTTACAAGAAGATTGCGATGTGACTTTGAAAACAAATCAAATATTTAGTAAGGCTTAGAAAAGAGTCAGGTACAGAGGTGATACTAAATATAGAGTATTTTTATTTCATGCCTTCAGTGTAGGGATTCTGATCAAATTGTTATAATACTAATGTTCCATATTGGTATAAAGTTATGATTTTTTGGCCAACTTGATGAATACTCATTCCATATATACGTATATTTTTTATGACTGTAATAATAAAAGCGTTCTGATTTCAGCAATTCAATTCGATTTATTAAATATGTTATCCGTCAAGCAGTCTACGGGAAAGCGGCTTATAAAGAGGAATAAACAGTAGGCACTTCCATATTAATACAAAATGATTAAATACTTGTTGAACTACAAGTCCTTCAAAACTAAAAATAATTTTTTTTTTGCATAAAAATACAGTTTTATAGTTGAATTTCCAACATTTATTAAAATTGTATTTTTTTATTTTTAAAACTTTGGTATGTAATTAAAACATCGCTCACCACCATCACTACCACTCCAATAAATATGAAATAATCGCGGCTGGGATTATGGTTGTACATGTGTAATAACACATAGGTACAGTCCACTGAACATAAATATGTATGTTCAAATATATTTAACGAGCATACATACATACATACATATAATACATAATTTATATATACAACGTACATACATATATTTATATGAGGCACGCATGCATCTATATGCAAAATGCATGCACTCAACAAACACATTTATATGTATGCACAAGATAACCTATTGGATATAAAAATACATTTGGGCAATTGCTTGTGTGCATTTGAAATAACCCCTTATCGTGCAACATATAAAATATACATATAGACATACACACATACATATATAATTAGTTCTTAAGATAATTCTAAAATTTGTATATAAGTAAGTAAAAAACCAAAATAAAATTAGAATGAAATAGTTCTCACTCAAGCTTGGTGTTTCAATATTTTCCCCGACCCGCGGTAAGAGATATTTGAAATCAGCTTGTTTTAAACAACATGATATTTAATAAATGCTGTAATATTTTTCTTCATCAGAATATTTAAAAATTCAGTTGTAAATATTTTTATTGACTTTTGCACAGCATACTTCGCAAATATTTAAACAGTAACGATTTACAGGGTGTTTAATTTAGGAAGAGTATATATTCATATATTCATAGAAATGGATAAGCTATAAAAAACAGTGAAGCCAATCATTAAACAGTTTGCATAGTTTTTATTATGGAATAAACCAAATTACATATATGTACATACAACCACATATAAAATAGGTAACGAATATTATTTATACAACATATTTAGTTTTTTTATTATTTTATGTTTATTATATTTGTTATACATGTATGTCACCCATTATATTTAAATCTGAGAATGTTGCATGTAATTTAATTATTTGCCTCAGTTCAAAATTAATTAAAATTAATAAATACTTTCTCGCAATGGGACATTATTGGAAGCTTATTGAAATTTAATAAAATATTCAGAAATTAAATTAATTTAATTGAGAGTGATATTTAGCCTTTTATTAAAAAGATTTGCCAAATTTAAAATATGTATATTTATCAGAAAAAATGGATTCACAATTAAGAATTTAATAAAGCAAATCATATATTTCCCAAATCATATTGAAAGATTTAATAATTTGTATTTGCGGCATTAAATTTCATTAAATAAAGAATTTTGATTTACAATCAAATTTGCCTGTCTAAATATTAGCAGATATAAAGTAATTAACGGTGTAAAAAAATTAATTGGAAGGCATGAGAATAAAATGTAGGAATGTGAACAAAGATAAACGCGAAATGGTTATCCCGAGAGGACCATACTGCACATTTCAGTCCAACCTGTTGAATATACATATGGGGCATTCTCTGGAAAAAAAGCCACTTGAAAAAAAAAGTTCTTTATTTTCTTTGGCAATTATATATCTTATAGTACATGTAAAACCTAAAATAAAACAAATGGTTTTAGGTCTGTGTAACGCGGGGTTTCCATATTATAAGGGGCCAAAGTTTTTTGTAAAAAAATTTTCGAACCGCCATAACTTTAAAACTAATGAACAGATTTTAAAACACCATGTGACTTTTTTGTACAGAATTTCTCAAACTTTGAAACTGTTTATCGTAAAAATTTTTAAAATTAATATTTCATAGCAAAAAATTAAAAATTTTTTTTTTTGGAATTTTTAACAACTTATGCCCCCTTCGATTTTTTTCGAAAATATCTTAAAATGTTCCTTATTTCATCACCTTTTTACCCCCCAAAGGGAATTTTGGGACAGCAATATTTGTATGAGCTACTAATAAAAAACCAACTCAGAACATGATGAAAAATCATTGATTTATGTACTATTATTATCAGAATTTAGCGTAACCCAGGATTAACGACGTGGACGTAGCAGACATTTAATCCCTTTTTGTTTTTTTTTTATTTTTTAATATTTTTTTAAATTTTTTTGTATATTTCAAATTTTTAATTTTTTTTGTTTGTTTTTTTTTTTTTTGTTTTTGTTTTTTTTTTTTTAAATTATTACGTAGATTAGATTCAAGTACGTGATAATTTTAAATAAAAAACAAAAACAAAAAAAAATTAAAAATTTGAAAAATACCTAAAAATTAAAAAAAATATTAAAAATAAAAACAAAAAGGGATTAAATGTCTGCTACGTCCACGTCGTTAATCCTGGGTTACGCTAAATTCTGATAATAATAGTGCGTAAATCAATGATTTTTCATCATGTTCTGAGTTGGTTCTTTATTTGTAGCTCATACAAATATTGCTCTCCCAAAATTCCCTTTGGGGGGTAAAAAGGTGATGAAATAAGGAACATTTTAAGAAATTTTCGAAAAAAAAAGTTGTTAAAAATTCCAAAAAAAAAAAAATTTTCATTTTTTGCTATGAAATATTAATTTTAAAAATTTTTACGATATACGGTTTCAAAGTTTGAGAAATTCTGTACAAAAAAGTCACATGGTGTTTTAAAATCTGTTCATTAGTTTTAAAGTTATGGCGGTTCGAAAATTTTTTTACAAAAAACTTTGGCCCCTTATAATATGGAAACCCCGCGTTACACAGACCTAAAACCATTTGTTTTATTTTAGGTTTTACATGTACTATAAGATATATAATTGCCAAAGAAAATAAAGAACTTTTTTTTTCAAGTGGCTTTTTTTCCAGAGAATGCCCCATATGTGTATTGATCAAATACGCAAAAGCCATAGCGAGCGTGTGAGACATGATATTTCTAGTTTAACATGACTTGTATCGCTGAAAGCACCTGAAGTAAATTTAATTAAACTTGAGAGGACGAAACACTGCCTTTGTAGCAATGCAACTGTTGCAAGTACAATTCAACTGTTAAGTCTTTCTTGAGGCAATTACAAAAGAACCGAGTCGTTATTGTGTTTTCAACATAACTTTGATCATACTCTGTATATTTGTTGTAATGAGTACAGTAACTATGTTATATTTCTAACAACTAAGAGGTTATTTCATGTTACAAGTTTTAGTATGGGAAATAAAGATTAATTTTATATTTTATAAATTTATTTGATCTTCTTCTTTACTTATAATATAAAATTTAAGAAAAATCTTTAAATTCCACTCGTAGTCAGCTTAAAATCAGAAACAGCAAATATGGATTAATAGTTGACACTCTCAAAAACTTTTAATGATTTTAATCCGCCTCAAACAGACGTGACTTTCGAAATATTGGCTTAGCATTGACATCGGCTACTGCAAAACTGCAAACAAACATTGTATATATGTACAGGTATATAAGCAAAAATACTTGCTCTTAACCGCCCACAAGTGCGGTGATTTGTCTATGTGGACTCCGAATGTATTTTCACTGCTTTACAGTTTTGCTTGCAATTTATTCGAAATTGTGACTTTTTACTCACATCTTTGCACAAATTTTAACCGAGTGTACTACATATGCGATCTACATACCAATGTGTCTGCAATTTTCACATGGGTCTATTTACATAGTAGCTTGGCAGCTCTGTTGGCACTTTCAACGTTTCAACCACATTTTAACTACAACGGCAAACAAAATTAAACTGTTTGCACCCACAATCTCTGAAACAATAACTCTTATGCAAAAATAAATTCAACAACAGCAAGTGGTTGTGTTTATGGGGGAATGTGTATATATAGATTATATGGAAGGTAAAGTTTTATAATTTCATATGTACAATTATTTTTCACGTTTACGGAAGTTACAGAATAAACTAAAATCTGAAACGTTTGTCCAAGCGCAATAATACCAGTACGTCCAAACCCAAACAACTGAACTTGAAATTCATTTCACCTCACCACAAGCACTGCAAATAACGCCGTTCGACATGTTCCGACCAATCATTTGTTCATTCAATGATTTCGTTTCCCTCCATCAATGTGTCCATGGAAGCAGCGATTTCACTGTTTAAACCTTCATTGAGCTTGCATGAGGTAATTCTGGCTAGTTAAGCCAGTGATAAGAGATTTATACTTTTAAGAAAATAAGGACATAGGTCTCCTCTCCAACAGTGTGCACATTTTCAAACCAGTTGTCATTGAACAGTGTTAGCCATTGACTTTCGTAGTGCTTAAATTTGTAGTAGTGGCTCTGAAAATCACAGCAATGCACTGATTTATCTACAAGCATTTACACGAGTTTGCTGATGTATACAAGTTCCTGCAACGGAATGTATTGCCAACGGCATTCATGTCATTTGAATGCGTGGCATGTTTGAAATCTACTTCAAATGTGGTTTAATGCGATGTAGCAGAAGTAAGGGCCTTTAGGAAAATTATTCAGTGTACACAGAGTGTCACGGTTTTATTAATATTGAAAAGGGCTTCATTGAGGTGACTGTACAGTCCTTGCAGAAGTTTGGAGTTTTTGTTTTCTGTGAACTCTTAGGAATCTAACTTCTCAGCATTTTCTCGTATGCATGGTATACGTATATATATATATATATATATATATAAATACATTCATTTTGATATAAACTTATGTTTTAAGCTAGAAGGAAACTGTAGGAAGTAGAAGAGGAAGAAATCGGTAAGCATTCGTTTGCCGAACAGTTGTCGGATATGTTGGCAGCTCCACCGAAAACAGTATGTTCTACAGTTGAAAGTTGAAAAAAATATTATTATTCAAATGAACGAGTTAAAACATAAATGTAAAAATAGAATACTTTGGCAAAAGCAAATAATAAGTGTCTTCTACGGATTACGCCTCATCAGCAGAATTCAAATATTACTTTAATCAAATCTTATATACTCATAAAATTTCTTCGCAATATGTCTGTTTCATTCATAAAAATCCCAAACTCCTTAAAAATTAAACTTGTAACTTAGGCAAACTAATCTAAAATACGTTCCTTTACATATATACTCCACAATATGTGTACATATACATTCATCTACAAATATGTAGGCGACAAAAAATCTGACAGTCCCAATAAATAAGACTCATAAAATATGAATCTAATAACTTTGCATACAAAAGTGACACATAAACAAAAGTGGCAACAATTCTGAGACAAAAGAATTTAGGTAAACGGCAGACAAAACAAAATGAAAGATATGTAAAGTGGAATAGTTTAATGAAATGAATTATGGGCTGAAGGCTGTTAAGTAAAGGGTCTGTGCCCCTATTTGTATGTTACTGTTTGAGAACTTTAGAAATTGTTGAAGGGTGTTTTCTACAAAAAGCAAATACTGGGGAGAGAAAAGAAATTTATTCGGTTGTTTGCAAAAAGCATACATTTATAGAATAGACGAATAGGTCTGAAACATATGAGCACAGATAAGTTGCACTGACTATTCAAAACAGAAGTTCAAATGCAATCATTTTGCAAGAAATACTGCGGCAAACAATGCACAGTTCCGCCCACCGGAACTCAGCAAACTGGCCGAGGGTCAAAGCAACAATGGCAAAACAACATAATGAGCGTAAGCCAACAACAGACCTACACACGAAGAAGCATTTTTATTTTCTGTGTGTAGTAGTAGAGAAGCCTAAAAGTAGGCCGAATCGAAAGTTTGCGTTTGCGTCATGGGAAACTTTCTTTGTTGTGTGTATGAATGACCAGCTGCGATTGCCTCAGATGAATTGGACATATGGATTTTATTACAACAACAGCAGTCAGTGTTAAAAAATGTTCGGGAAGACACAAGAACAAACGAAGCTTTCAATTCTTCTCTATTAGACATCGAAGAGGCCGCTCGGCGCTGACAACAAGCTCAAGTAATTGATTATGATATTTAAAGAGATATATGTACGTAGTCAAAGTGTTCTGCAGTGAATGCAAAGGCTGAAGGTTAAATGTAGTGTGTGATAGTGGAAATAATATATTTGCTCTTTATTATATACACAGTGGAACTTCCATAACTCGAACTTCTATAAGTCGCAGATCTTCATAACTCGAACTTTTGAAGTGACAATAGAAGTTACATATCACCCAATGCACCCAAGCTTATCAGTCTTACCCCTTTATTTCTATGTATATCAACTAATACTCTAATACATAAACAAACTTTATGAATGCAAGCCAAGCTTCAAATTCATATAAAATCGGCAGCTTGTAACTCGCTGATGCTCTAGCCCACTCATGTACCCACGCATATGCATTGTTTATGCCTGAAATGCTTAGAGCTTAACAAGCCATGTTATACTCGACGTTTCCAAAACTAGTCGTGGCAGGTCCCACCACAACGGGAGTGGGTGCAACAGCACGGAGAACATTTTAATGCATGCATCCTGGTTGTTTGTATGAATAAGTGGAATTTTTGTATAAGTGGAGTTTTCTACAGTCGTCGTTTCGGTTTAAAAGCACATCTTGCACTCACCTACACATTTCTGCATATAGACATTCGCGAGTATTTTTGTACCTATGTGTGTGGGTATAAATGTTGCGTGTGCTCGTTTTACCATGATGCAGCATCCTTTGCCGCTTTTAATTATTCATTACCACAGCGATTTGCCTGCTTAGAACTCTTTCGTGGTGCATCGTGTGCGAATGTGCCATCGCGAAATTCACGTCTGCCTTGTTTGGAAGCTAATTTGCGATTGTGTGCGATAAGAAGAAGAGGAAGTACGAAATTACAAGCAAGTGTGTAATAGGCAAAGTGGCATGAACATTTACGCGTTTCATAGCAACTGCGATAGTAAATTTTTATATTATATAGTTAATATTTCAGTATAATGAATTCATAATTTTGAAAATTTTAGAAAAATTATCCGAAATCCCCTCTCACTGGAGCTCTTTGCAGTGACAATGAAGCTCTTAACCCTACTTCAAATCCTAATGTTAAATTCATTATTATTCAGGCAATTTTGAAATTAGATATTGATATACAATATTATATACATATATTCATGTTTAAATATTCAGTTTTTTTTAATATCAAATGTCAAAGTCCTTCATTTTAGGAGCCAGACATGCAAACAATTTAGTTTATTTTTATTCCTATTGTTCTTCAATATGACAGTAATTAATTTGATTAATGATTCTCAATATCAAATAATATTGTTAAAATAATGGAAAATTCTGCATGAGTTCTCGACTTTGTATCTTTACCACTCAATATGTGCATTGAAACATGCTGAAATACAAAATTAACAAGTAAGGAAGGGCTAAGTTCGGGTGTAACCGAACATTTTATACTCTCGCAATTTATTTATTTAACTTAATTAATATTATATAATACACACTTTGACCCACATATTCGTCATATATATATATATTGAAAGTTGGAAACCCTAATATTAGGTTAGAAGCACCGAGGTCCTCGTGTTCGATATATGGGGCCTTAAAAACCTATGGTCCGATTTCGGCGATTTTTAGAATGGGGCTGCCACACTATTAACATAGTATTTGTTCTGCACCGATATCTTCACTAGTACTTACTTTATATATTGTAAAGTAAACGATTCAGATCGTCTTCAAAGTTCTGGTATATAGGAAGTAGGCGTGGTTGTGAAGCGATTTAGCCTATTTTCACAACATATCATTGGGATGTAAGGAAACTATTACAAACCAAGTTTCATTGAAATCGGTCGAGTAGTTCCTGAGAGATGGTTTTTGACCCATAAGTGGGCGACGCCACGCCCATTTTCCATTTTGTAAAAAAAATCTGAGTGCAGCTTTCATCTGCCATTTCTTATGTGAAATTTAGTGTTTCTGACGTTTTCCGTTAATGAGTTAACCCACTTTTAGTAATTTTCAACCTAACTTTTGTATGGGAGGTGGGCGTGGTTATTATCCGATTTCTTTCATTTTTGGACTGTATTAGGAAGTGGCTAAAAAAAACGACCGCAGAAAGTTTGGTTTATATAGCTCTATTGGTTTGCGAGATATGTACAAAAAACTTAGTAGGGGGCGGGGCCACGCCCACTTCCCCAAAAGAATTACATCCAAATATGCCCCTTCATAGTACGATCCTTCATACCAAATTTTATTTCCATAGCTTTATTTATGGCTTAGTTATGGCACTTTATGTGTTTTCGGTTTTCGCCATTTTGTGGGCGTGGCAGTGGTCCGATTTTGCTCATTTTCGAAAGCAACCTTCCTATGGTGCCAAGAAATAAGTGTGCCAAGTTTCATCAAGATATCTTAATTTTTACTCAAGTTAGAGCTTGCACAGACGGACGGACGGACGGACGGACAGACAGACATTCGGATTTGAACTCCACTCTTCACCCTGATCACTTTGGTATATATAACCCTATATCTAACTCGTTTAGTTTTGGGTGTTACAAACAACCGTTATGTGAACAAAACTATAATACTCTCTTTAGCAACATTTGTTGCGAGAGTATAAAAATCGTATTAAGTGCCAAAACCACTTCACAACATGCTTCTTTACTTTATTTCCAACTCGTATTTCTTATACGTGCATAACCCCCAGTCACAAACTTCTTCACACTCGCATTTTAAATATCATTTGATTTCATTTCACATTCGGTGGCATATTGAATTTCAGCAAGAATAAGAAATATTCTTCGAATTATGCAATGTGTCATTAACAGCAAAATAAATAAACCTTGAGGCAGTTGTTTGCGTATTATTGTTGTTGCACGACATGATGCTGAAAACACTCGAGGCACAAGAGCAACTATACAAAAATATTTTTATGTAATTTCAGTTATTCACTGGCTTTGAATTAGATAAATTTCACTTCAGACTTTTCTAAATGAACATGAGATTTGTTGTTGTTATGCACACTCCAACATATACAAAAACCAAAAAAAAAGTTCATACGTGTTAGTATTTCAAGACATTCCTATACATTATAGCATAAACGTAAGTGACAAGGCGCCTAAAAGTATACACAATTTAAAGCTAGAGAAACAACTGAACAAAACTGGTCTCTTAACAAGTAAGGAAGGGCTAAGTTCGGGTGTAACCGAACATTTTATACTCTCGCAATTTATTTATTTAACTTTATTTATATTATATAATACACAATTTGACCCACATATTCGTCATATATATTGTATAAAGTCCATTGAAAGTTGGAAACCATAATATTAGGTTAGAAGCACCGAGGTCCTCATGTTCGATACATGGGGCCTTGAAAACCTATGGTCCGATTTCGCCAATTTTGAGAAATGGGCTGCCACACTATAAATACAGTATTTGTGCAAAGTTTTGCACCGATATCTTCACTAGTGCTTGCTATATATATTGTAAAGTAAACGATTCAGATCATCTTCTAAGTTCTGGTATATAGGAAGTAGGCGTGGTTGTGAAGCGATTTGGCCAATTTTCACAACATATTATTGGGAGGTAAGGAAACTATTACAAACCAAGTTTCATTGAAATCGGTCGAGTAGTTCCTGAGATATGGTTTTTGACCCATAAGTGGGCGACGCCACGCCCATTTTCCATTTTGTGAAAAAATCTGAGTGCAGCTTTCATCTGCCATTTCTTATGTGAAATTTAGTGTTTCTGACGTTTTTCCTTAGTGAGTTAACCCACTTTTAGTAATTTTCAACCTAACTTTTGTATGGGAGGTGGGCGTGGTTATAATCCGATTTCTTTCATTTGTGGACTGTATTAGGAAGTGGCTAAAAAAAACGACTGCAGAAAGTTTGGTTTATATAGCCTTATTGGTTTGCGAGATATGTACAAAAAACTTAGTAGGGGGCGGGGCCACGCCCACTTCCACAAAAAAATTACATCCAAATATGCCCCTTCATAGTGTGATCCTTCATACCAAATTTTATTTCCATAGCTTTATTTATGGCTTAGTTATGCCTCTTTATGTGTTTTCGGTTTTCGCCATTTTGTGGGCGTGGCAGTGGTCCGATTTTGCTCATTTTCGAAAGCAACCTTCCTATGGTGCCAAGAAATAAGTGTTCCAAGTTTCATCAAGATATCTTAATTTTTACTCAAGTTACAGCTTGCACAGACGGATGGACGGACGGACGGACGGACGGACAGACAGACATTCGGATTTGAACTCCACTCTTCACCCTGATCACTTTGGTATATATAACCCTATATCTAACTCGTTTAGTTTTGGGTGTTACAAACAACCGTTATGTGAACAAAACTATAATACTCTCTTTAGAAACATTTGTTGCGAGAGTATAAAAATCATATAAATGCTGTGAATTACTAATTTTACCGTTACAAATTTCACATAAGTAAATAGCACATTAGTAAGCCTGCAATTTGAGAGCCGAGCCTCAGCACCTGTGAGATCGTCCTTCTAATTACTTTAATTCCGTTTGAATATGTATATATTACACCACTGTAATTATTCATTGTTTGAAATATTTAGTCGCTCAGACTAGCTCAACAATAAAAAAAAAATCCATTTTTTAATTAGACTAGAGAATGTAAGTCTTTTGATAAACAAAACAGACAGCTTCAACATTTTTAACGACACCCACTCGTCTGCTATCACTCATTCACGGCGCAACGAGCCAAAAAAGCAACAAGTAGAGGATAGCGTGAAATTAAATGAGCTTTGGTGGCAAATTTTTGTCTAACGCAGTATTTTAGGTTTCTTCATGTTACCACAAGGTAACTTGTGTGCTTTTAAGGGAGGGAAAGTGTAAAATACGTTTTCTACATGAGTGTGTCAAATTGGGTAAAGGAGCAAACGATACTTCACTCAATAATACGAACAGTTTAAAGAAATTTTGTTTATGTTGTACTTCATATATCAAGCCCCTAACAGTTAGCAAACTAGCCAACTTACCACATATTCATAGGTGGTTAAAGCTGTGGTGTATAGGCATCCACGGCATTCGAGATACGCCAATAAAGCTTTCTCATTTCCAGTAACAGTATGTATTTATATGTGCAAACACATACTAATAGCTGCAAGCGCCAATATGGCAAGAGCTTAAGTAGCTATATTGGCACAAAGCTCCTTGCGGTTAGCCAAGAAGTGAACTGATTTCAGCGGCAACTACTCCACTGTTACCTCAAACAACCAACTGGATCACACAGACTAATTTGAAGATACTGCGCGGAGACGTGTTGCATATGCCAGCTTAAATGGAATTAAGTGGTGGATTATGTCGGAGCAACTGAAGTTGAGCTTCAGTCGTCCTTTTCGTGCATTGCCAAACGATGGAAGTGTTAAACTACATTGTAGGAAGAATACAAAAATTATTTTGGTGTATGTATGCTACTTAAATAAAGATAAGTTTTAAAAGCAATATTCCATTTTCCTTTAACATAAGCTAATACCATTAAATGAACTTATTAAATGAAAAAAAATATATATATATAAAAAACAGAAAGACCTTAAATAAACATAAAAAAAGAAAACCTTAAATAAACAAAAAAACTCTTTTTTACACTTCCAAAGAGGAACCAAAAAATATTCGAACAATCTACAAAGCAAATTTAAAATAATTTTGGCATAAAAGAAGTCCTTTCATCGAAACTAAAATCAATTTGTATGCGAATTTGATGACCGAAAGTTCTATTGATGGCAGCCATTCATGGCATCAGCATGCCGGAACAAAGCAAAAGTCGGAAGCAAATAGCAAATTTTACGCTTGTAAATACGTACATGTGTTATGAGTTTAAAAGGGATCGCTGCTAAACTCGTACATCTCCTTGCCCATATGAGGTTTACTACCGTATTTAAGCAAAGTTAAGATGAACTCAAAGTCGTAAATTGCTCACACGCGCCACACACAGGCATACCGTTATATATAAAAATTATGTGTATGCAAAAAATTGCCATTCCAACGAATTGACCCTTAATGCAAGCCATTGGACAGTTGGTTGTTGGTTGACGTGTGAATATATTTAAAGATTTAAATTTGATGCTAGTAAGGCTTTAGGGAGGTAGCTGTATTTGTATTAAGGTTCTAAAATAGGGATTTATTTTGAATGCCTATTGGCAAGCTTTCACACCCAATATCCAAGCCATGCTTTCGGAACTCAGACAGAATTTAATCACTCCCCCCCGTATAACAGCTTACCACTACAGCATAGTAATTTTGAGTATTTTCAATGGGCTGCAGGTGCATACAACAAATGTGTAACAAAATTTCAATAACTATTGATTTAGAACCAAAATTAGTTATTATGCCTCGCAAAGTGCTAATCGTAAATTTCAACTCATACAAAGCATACTCGTTGAATATCATAAATTTTACAAAACACTTTACTTCCATGCTGCAAATGCAATTAAGTTCAATATGGTTCCAGTGATTACCTACAATGTTTGAACTGATGGTTGTATATATAAGTATATGAACGAACTGCGTTTGCTAATATGGGAGAACTTTAGATTCATTTACATGAGTTGGTTGTGGTTTTCATTAGTGTTCCCTGGTATTTGAGTGGCAATAACATTACTAATATTGGTTTTAGTTCTGTGTATATATTGGAAGCCTGCATTTGGAGTATATAAACACTTTCATGCAAAGGTAATTATTACTAAAAGTTCAGCAATATATTAAATTACATGATTTTTACGTTTAAACCATTATATATTAAAATATAGGATATATACTACGATTACTCCACTGAAGCGCTTTGTCTTTCAAGCGTGAACCATGTTTGGGAAACACAACTCGCTCAATGGTTGCTCAAAATACCAGGCAATACGAATGCAAACACAAGAACCTCCGTTGAATTTATGAAGCACTCAATAATCTTGAATGCAATTTTTCTTTGGAAAAAAGTAGAAACAAAAGGCAAAAAAATTTAAGTGTAAAAATCTGCGAAAGTTGCTGTGCCACTGTACTAGTAGTGGGAAGCTCTGCATACAGTTACACATGAAATTGCCTTCACCTTTCGCTGAATTTATCGATATATGAAATTTGACTTTTGTTTGTTCTTCTTTTCTCTTGCACTGTTGGTGGCAAACACGTACACATACACAACCTCCATTGAATTTTCCCATTTAAAAACAAGTTTGCATATTTCATACAGGAAATTGAAATAAAGGCGCAGAAAAATAAAATTTTTTAATTAAACTTCGAAATTTGCGACACTCGCTGCACAAAAAGTCGATTGGCAATACAAAAATTAAGATATCTTTCTTTAACTTTTTTGCATGCTGTTCTATATATATTTACAAAATAAATTGGATTTTTGCAGCGGACTGTTCTTAATCCTCTAATCACAGCATTAATCTTTTTAATTTGCCAAGTCAGTTATCTTTTCTTATTTGCTAAATAACATGATGTGACAGATGGAGTGCTTCAAATTTCAATTTTCTTGCTGACACATATTTTTACTTTTGTCGCTATATTCCGAATAGTCTCACAAATTTAGAAAGCTTTAGTTTGCATAAATCTCACATAAGCTATCAGAAATTGTGCTCATGAAATGAAAAACAAATAAACTTTTAATCCTTTGTTTTACTCACAACAAGTGCCACTAAACCATACATTTAATAATGACAAAAAAAAAAATTTTATTTAACTACGCTTTAGATTTGCTCTTTTTGAAAAATATTTCAAATATATAGAGCTATGTATTTTCAGTAGGTCAAAAGGTTAAAAAAGGTCTTAAATTCAACCCTTCTATTTTGCTGGCAAATTGCTTCACTGCTTTTGAAATGCAATCGGTTAACAATGCAATTTCATTTTGTTGCTTGTTTGAGTGGCACCCAAGCAAGTCAACTTTTCCACACTCGTCTTCCCCCTTAATATCGTTTAATTAATTTACATTTACTTCAAGAGCAATCCAGCCAAAATAGAATTTAAATTGTATTTTAGAAATTGTGATGGCTTGCCGAGTTTCTTCTCTTTTTTGTGACAAATTTATGGTTATTCAACAAAAGTAGAAAGTTTGAAAACCTGACCCTGATTAGGTAATGGGTTTCATGGACAGTTTTCTTTTAATTGCAGAAATATGTGTACATCGACTGTTGCAGATTTACACTTACACTTATTTACTTGCTATACAACAACTTATTTTTATTGTGATATGATTGTTAGGTATCCGCCATAGAGTGCCAATGACACTGGTTCGATAAAGGCACACTGAAGGCTTTTACTATTCAAAGTGAAAATATTTATTTTGATATAGTAATAAGTTAAGTATGTATAATGGAAACTAAACAGTTTTAGAACTCATTTAAGACTTTCGACGTCTAATAAAAATAATTAATTTATCTTATCGCTAATCACTCTTTAGGAACCAAAAGACAAGAATATCTCGCTTCTGAGAATATAACAACTCGAATTGCTTGTAATCAAAACTTTTCTGCTTTTCCCTTACAACTAACATACATAGTTAATGATCTAACTTCTACTAGTCTATGTGTGCAAGTATACTTTGCTGCGCGCAATCTTCAACAGAAACGCCGTTTTAAAACTTCAAGTAACGGGAATGACTGGCATTACTCAAATAAATGAAGTGCTGGTAACGGTTGATGTAGCAAAGGATTGGTAAGAAAGTGTATTAACGACAACAACTTGCAATGTCAGTAAGTACACGGAATGAGTGGCAAATGTTTGCTGTCTTCTAAAGTTGTTCGAAAAGTGTATACACTTTATATACTAAAACGCATGACTGTTGACTATGCTTGGAGTGCTTGTACGTTAATCATTTGTGAACTTAAAACAAAATCAGAAGATGAGTAGAGAAGAGTTACAAAGCAGTATTTGTAAGGTAGGGTAAATGAAGGCAGAAGAGGTGAGAGAAGGTGGGATGTTATGTTTGAACTTAAGCAAATATTTGGTTAGACTTAATACGCATGTACGCAAGTGGGTCGCCATTGAATACACATGTATGTGTGATTGTGTCAGTATGACTAGTTTTGCTGTCAAACTCACGCGTCGTGATTTCAAAGCGTGATAAGGTGTAAACACTAAAACAAGGATGTTTCCTCCGGCAGACAGCAGAACACAAAGCTCCTACATATGTGAACGGCTTTTGTTTTTGTTATGGCTAAATTGTATGCATGGATGGGTATAAGAGGAACACATGCACAACATATGCTTTGCCAAGCAATTCTAAGGTAATTGCCGGAAGCAATTCTCTTTAGTCTTTGTCTACCAAAATTAGTTTGTATTGAAAGGAAACACGCTTTCAAAGAGTCAGCAAGCGTGTGGAGCTATTAAAATGTATCCTTTGGACAAAATTTGTGCAAGTAATGAATGTATTCCAATTATATTTAAATATTCAAAGTGACATCTCACTGTCATCTCATATCACACCACATCACAGAAAGTCCCAAAGTCCATCGGATAATATCATATGACAGAAAGTAATATCGCACATTATCAAATCACATAAAACCACATCCTATAATATTTCATAAAACATGACTTAAAGCCACTTTAGATCACCAAATAATGTCATATTCCATAGCATTAAGTTACATCATATCAATCATATCACGGAAGTTATATTACACGAAATCGTATCATATGAAATTACATTATGTTAGATCATATCATATATATCATAATAACGGCGGGTCTTATCATGTTATATTTCAGCTACATATCACATCGTTTCTGAAATCAAAATCATATCATCACTCAATGTCACAACTTATCGTATGATATCACTTGTAAAATCATATCATTCATATATTACAGATTACCAAGTCACATTCCATCAATCATATCGCACTGAATGACGTCGGAAATGTGTTTTTATGTGATGTGATGCTATGATATGATATGAATAATTTCCGTTTGAAATACTTAGGAAGCATTTTAAGCAAAAAATGAATGTCTTATTGCATACCGTGCCAAAAAATTGCTAAATCAACCTCTTCCATTTTCATTTTAGTTACAATATTTTCCTCCACGCAATTTGAATATCCTTTCGAAATTCGTTAATGTATTCAATCTTCCGAAACGCATAAATAATGCCCCCTAAATTATGCGAGCTGCCACTTAAAACGTACAATAAATAAAATTTAATACAATTTTATAGGCATTGTTGTTGTTGCGACTATCTGCGCTCGACATTCAACGCGTAGCGATGATAAAATCGCTTGAGCACTGAGACTGCAAAGGTGTTCGAAATATTGAGCCCAAAGGGAACTTCAGTTTAACTGTAGCGAAATGCCACAATGACAAAAGTAGGAGTATTATTATTGAATTTCTGGGTACAATTACTTTGCTTTGTGTGTTAAAAGTGTGTGTGAGTATTTAACCCTAGAATGGTAAACACCGCCTGTGAGGCGAAGAATTTTTTTATTTTTAAAATACTGATAAAATATTTGATCTATAAATGTTGCCAATAATATATTTAAGATATTTAAAAGTGAATTGTTTTGTGTTTATTTTTATTACCAAGCATATAATATATACGTTTTTGTTTTTGTTTTAATAAATTTTTGTTTTGTTAAGGGTAAAATGTGGGTTTTTTATAAAAGTCGCCTCACAGGCGAAGATTACCATTAAAGAGCAAAAAAATATGTTTACCATTCTAGGGTTAAGGCAGAATATGTTTTTGAATTTAGAATTTATGAGCTTATGCAAAATGTTATTGGACGCCTGTTGTATTTCGTTGGCGCTCCACTTGAACAATAGCAGCTGCTGCCTTCCGTAGGCTTATCAGTGTGGAACAATCCATAGACCTGCAGACATATGTATATTATTAAGTGTTTATTGTAGCAATATGGTATCCTTTGATTTTGTGGGATGTTGAATGAATTGAAAGTTTCTGACTGTGAACTAATAAATTTATGGAGCCATGGATGTGGGTATAATAAGATATATTAAAACATGTGGGTTAACTGAAGGTTATTATAGGTTTTTGGTGAGGAGTTCTTAACTGAATTGAATAAATAAATATTATTTACTGAAAGAATTAGAAAGTATGTAATATTTTAACCATTTAGATTAAGGAATCAGAATATATTGTTTAGTTTTATATTAGTTCGACAATATCCTCTACAAATGTAAAAACTCTAGAGAGATTACACCAGCGCACACAAAAATTGTTTGCTTCAAATGCAAATTTACAAATCCTATTACGGCGCATTTGATGCCTAAGCTTCGTGCAATTACTCGGTTAAATTGTGAAATTCTTGAAACATTTGCAACAGCTGCAACCGCTCCTTTTGCAAACTGAGTCACTAGTACCAGCGCTTCCTGCCGTTCGGTTGTCGAAAACATTCTTCTCACTCATGCGACTATCACATACACTCATATTTACATATATGTACATCGTCGCTCGTGCAGTGTGATAAACAAATATGAAAGTCAGCTTTTCGCTTGTTGCAGCATATCCCATCATTTGCTGCCTCGCTTCCTTAGCAAATGTTATCCTTGGCGAGTCGAAAATTTGCGCACACATGGAAAAAGCAACGACTTCAAGGATGCACAGAAAATAGAAGGATGTCGCTACAGCAAAGCGACGCTAGCGAGTAAACTGCTTACACTGAGCGGATCGAGAATGTTACTAACCAAATCGTAGGTGAGATATGAAATTCACCTAAAACGCCAAACTATTTTGCACACCAATACGTAGTTCACCGAAATTTAAATTCTTTTTTTTTAATTTTCCATATATTAAACTAATAACAACATCATCTTATAAAAAATAATATTTGGCAGTGTATCATTGCATTTTCTATGAAAATTTCGTTTTGCTTGACAATTTGCAAATAAAAATGTTCAACTTAATTGAAGCTGAACGCTCGTAAATTTTTATCATCGCCTCAAGCGCTGTGTCTCTCCCATTTTGAGAATTTATTTCTTTCAATCTAAACAATATTTTTAATAAAGCGACAAATGGAGCGCGTCTGTTGTCATGTCCATTGAATGAGATGCATTTAATTGCCAATAAAAGCAAGCGGAAGCTTGTTATATTGTAGAACTAAATATTGTCCTTCTTTTAATTGTCCTTTAATAATCTAATCTAATTGTAACAGGACTTCCCAACTAAAAAGTTGTCGAACAAAGCCTATGAAACGCTCATCTATTTAACTTAAGTTAAAAAAACAAATATACTTATATATCTAATTTTTTCAGTTGTATTTTCAAAGGACTAAAGTTTTCTCTGCCCACCAAGCTGTGGTTGTGCCCACTCTGTGGCGCCACTTAGAACATCGACATTGCTATTGATACAACGTGCTGACGAAATTAAAAGTTCCGCTTTTAATGCTTCATTTTATTGCGTCAAACCACGACCGTTAAACACGGAAATTGCCAGACTGTGTGGGAGAGATATTCAGCGTTCTTAAGCGGATTTTCATGATTTGTTGCACGCTTTTTGGTATTTAGCAGTAAAATTTACAGAATTTAGTTGCTGTGGAAACGCTGGCTGTGAAGGCTTACTCCCTACAGCTTTCGAGTCTTTAAAGTTTGCTTCGAAAATATCTTTTAAGCTGATCCGTTTGACGAATTAGCTGTCTCATCAGACATAGCTTGTTCATCAGATTAAATAAGAAGCAGCATTATGGCTAAAGTTTTCTCTCAGTTTCTATATAACCGCAAAAGCAAATGGATTTAATTATAACTTGGAGTTTTTATTTAACTAAAATCTTTAATATCAATTGGGGATATAATGGTTTTCCTATTTTGTTTGTGGATTAATCAATGAAATATTGACCTCATATTAAAACTTGAACCTCTCCTGTCCTATAAATATATAATCGTCGTGTGTACCTTCAGAATCTAGATTCAGATACTACTGCGGTGCTAATTTATCAAGAGTGTTTATATTTGAAAGCCTTAAATAGATTCTGTTCCGAAAAATTAAGCAGTTGAGACATTAAAATAGTAATAATTTAATATGCATTTAACTATAAATGTAATTCACATTTATTTGCATTAACTAAAGTCTTGTTAATGCACATTAATAAATGAGTAAAATGAAAAAAATACATAAGGTTGCGCCATCCTGATTCCAGTTGTGAGTAAATATTATGAATACCACCACTTACGAAGCTTTTCAATTTTATTCATTGCACACAGCAGCAAGTATTTGCATCAAGCAAACAACTTTTTTGTAGCATTTCATTGAATTTCGCTTTTGGTGTTTCCCTTTTTTCAAATATTTACAAATACATATGTGCATTTATACGTTTGTTTTTTTTTTTACTAGAGAGCACAGTTAATTTAATTGAGTACAGGTATTTAACTGCATTTTTTTTATATCAGAAATGACCAACGCGGCATGAAAAATCTGTTCTGAATCAGTTTTTGCCCAACAGCAATATATATATACATTTATAAACATTGTATGCGAGAAGGCATACTGTTATGTAATTTGACGCATTCACACACCGAAAGGGCTTAACAGTTTCGCAATGCAATTTATTTACTTTTAAAGCAAAAGCACAAAAGCAACAAGTTGCTAAAATGGCAAAATTATATGCGAATTTTAAGCAAATATTTTATGATGACAATAGTCAAATGTGTCTGGCGCCTCGTGGTCAACATAACGCAGTATAATTTATTTGTTCGAACAATTTGGTCTCAAGATAATAAATTTAAAATTGTAGCCTTAATAGCTATATTTTGAAGTACCATAAAGGGAATATGTATATAAGTAAGTAAAATTAACACAAATACTAAATAAGCCGAGAATTGATTTTTTAAGGTCTTTATTTCACATTTCAATTTGTTTGTTATATTTTATTTATTTCTATAATATTTTATTTCTAATTTCCATGGGAGCAGCAAAATAACCAGCGAAGAACAAAATTGGTATAATATTTACGTAGGAGATATACTTGTATATAACATATAAAGGTTTCCTCATTTATTTTAGACTTTAGCCTTTTTACTTTCTTTGGTTTGCTCTTCATTCCTACTAATCGTTGCATACAAACAGGTGCACAAGCATCCATCTAAAGGCCCACAATACATAGTCAGTTGGCTAGACAGCGCGACCTGCAAATTTCACAAAACCCATGAGGAGAGTTAAGGCATCAGCAGTTTATTTATTTGCGTGTTGTGGCACATTTTATTTTATTTATTCACTGCTATTTAGATTCGTTGAGATTCCGTATTTACCATTCCTAGGTGAGTAAAGATTAGGTCTCTAATATGTTTTGCATGAATAGTTGAAGTCTGTCGAAAGCTGGCTGTTTATCTGTGCCATTCCATACTTATCAAAAGTGATAGCAGCTGCCACTTGTAGTAATATTGCTGTTACATGTACTTGGATTCTCTTTGAATGAACTATTCTTTACGTCGTTACAAATTGATTGAGAGAAGGGATAGTAAATGAAAATCAGATTTGAAGATACCTACACTGAAGATAATTTAAGTGTGACTATCTGCTTTCAACTGTGTGTTTTATATGTAAAAATAATTCCACATTTCTATGCAAATGTTTGTTATGTACATTCAATATAAATCGAGAAAGCAACTGTGTGTGTAGGCATAGCTGAGTAAGCTTCAATGCTTATATTTATTTCTATAATATTTAAGACAAACAATTTCAAATACATAATTTACTATACAAATGCCACTTTATGACTATAGTTTGTGTGCGTGTTCCTACCGTGCTACAACTTCGATAAATTTATAAATATACACTCTTCTCAGCACACTCGTACTGGTACTGCGCTCTTCAGCTCTTCACAAAAGCCTTTATCGCATAGGTGGCTCAGTACAGCACTAACGCTTTGCATAATTTTTATGATCGGCCATAAAATGACATTCAGAACATACTATTCGCCTATAAAGAAAATATTTTATTGCTTTCAATAATAATATTGTACAAATGTACATTGAATTGAATAATTCGAATGTTGGCATTGCCAGGATGCTTGCTGAGTGGGTGTGTGTGAATGTGGGCGTGTAAACGCAAATTCTAATTCGAACCATTTCAAGTCGCCAAATAGTTATTGCCAATGCCGATGCTGCTGGAAATAAATGTTGCCTTTAGAACACATCTCCTCCTTCTGGTTTCTAAGTGCTTAATATCCATCTTGTTATTCAATGTATGTACATATATATATGAACATATTTGGTGGTGTGCCTTAAATACTTTGCCGTCATTTTATTGGCCTGTCATACCGGATATTAATATATATTGTAAAAGCAATACACTGCCACGATGCGGGATATAATTTTTTGGGCCTACCGCGAGGCAGACAATGGAGGTGAAATACTCTTACGCGGTTATAGCAGGGTCCAAAACAGCGCGCCACGTATCCCGCCTTCTGGCAGTTTGGCGCCAATTCGTTATTCCAAGCGAAGCCAGGTCCCTCTCCACCTGGTCCTTCCATCGGAGTGGAGGTCTATCTCTTCCTCTGCTTCCACCAGCGGGTACTGCATCGAATACTTTCAGAGCTGGAGCACTTTCATCCATTCGAACAACATGACCTAGCCAGCGTAGCCGCTGTTTTTTTATTCGCTGGACTATGTCTATGTCGTCGAATAACACATACAGCTCATCGTTCCATCGTCTGCGGTATTCGCCGTTGCCAATTCTTAAGGGACCATAAATCTTCCGCAAAACCTTTCTCTCGAAAACTCCTAGTGCCGTCTCATCGGATGTTGACATCGTCCACGCTTCTGCACCGTAAAGTATGACGGGAATGATGAGAGACTTGTAGAGTTTGGTTTTTGTTCGTCGAGAGAGGACTTTACTTTTCAATTGCCTACTTAGTCCATAGTAGCACCTGTTGGCAAGAGTGATTCTGCGTTGGATTTCCAGGCTGACATTGTTATTGCTGTTAATGCTGGTTCCCAGGTAGACGAAATTATCTACAACTTCAAAGTTATGACTGTCAACAGTGACGTGGGAGCCAAGACGCGAATGCGCTGACTGTTTGTTTGACGACAGGAGATATTTCGTCTTGTCCTCGTTCACCACCAGACCCATACGCTTCGCTTCCTTATCCAGTCTGGAGAAAGCAGAACTAACGGCGCGGGTGTTGTTTCCGATGATATCGATATCATCGGCGTACGCCAGTAGCTGTACACTCTTATAGAAGATTGTACCTTCTCGATTTAGCTCTGCAGCTCGTATTATTTTCTCCAGCATCAGGTTAAAGAAATCACACGAGAGTGAGTCACCTTGTCTGAAACCTCGTCTGGTATCGAACGGCTCGGAGAGGTCCTTCCCGATCCTGACGGAGCTTTTGGTGTTGCTCAACGTCAGCTTACACAGCCGTATTAGTTTTGCGGGGATACCAAATTCAGACATCGCGGCATAAAGGCAGCTCCTTTTCGTGCTGTCGAAAGCAGCTTTAAAGTCGACAAAGAGATGGTGTGTGTCGATCCTATTTTCACGGGTCTTCTCCAAAATTTGGCGCATGGTGAATATCTGGTCTGTTGTTGATTTTCCAGGTCTAAAGCCACACTGATAAGGTCCAATCAGTTTGTTGACGGTGGGCTTTAGTCTTTCACACAATACGCTCGACAGAACCTTATACGCGATGTTGAGGAGGCTTATCCCACGGTAATTGGCGCAAATTGTGGGGTCTCCCTTTTTGTGTATAGGGCAGAGTACACTGAGATTCCAATCGTCAGGCATGCTTTCTTCCGACCATATTCTGCAAAGAAGCTGATGCAAGCACCTTATCAGCTCTTCGCCGCCGTATTTGAAGATATTAATAATACGGTTTCGAAAAAACAGTGATATTTTTTATAATTTTTTTTTTAGCTTCAAATGCATTTTGTGAACTACTTTTCCAAAATTTAAAATTTATTGAAACTATTTGCCTGTAAATGTAAATATGTATAATCTCAATAAAATCTTCAAATATCGCCCATACCATATCACATCACATCATACAGTATATCAAATAATAATTTTTTGTATATAACAAAATGGCACATAATAGCTCATTTTATCCATACACATCACATCCTATAACATAAGATATCACATCGCTCCCTAATGCTTTGCGAGTTGAATTGATTGTCATTGTGTGGTCATCCGGCTATGGAAGGGGCCTCACTTCCCACTAAAGTTTTTATTACTCTCACTGCTTTTGGTCAAGTGGCATGTTATTTATTTTATTCGCTCAATACTTCACCGGGTCTTCGGTGTGAAGTTGTTGAAAGCTAAAGATGACGTGCGAAATGGCATTTAGTGATAAAGTGTCTTTGCTCTGTACTCAAATGTTTTATTTTTTTTATTTATTTTACTGCAAGTACTTTGCTTTTATTGCTTGTTGGCCATTATGTTATTCTGTTAATCGTTCATGAAACGTTACTTCGTACATCTTGGATGATGTCTCTTGCACACAAGCTATATGAAACGCAATGCACTTTATTTAAGTAACATTTGCAGTAAAATATTAGTAGAATGTGTTACTTTCATGTTATTTTCCCGATTTAATGTGCTGTTAGGTGACCTCTGGATAAATAAGTTTACAAAGAGACTCTAGAACTGAAGGTGAAATAGGACGAAATTTTGAGAGATAACATATAGTTGAGTTGAACTAAAATATTATATTTTATATTTATAATTTGGCAGATACACTTTATAGAGGGACCAAAATACTTCCGTGAATAAGCATTGATACATAAAATGTTGTGCTGCTGATATTTTCCTTAATTTCAGCTCACTATAAAAACATTGAAATAAATACTTACTTTTGTTGCTTTTGATGCACTGAATTGTATGTAATCGATTTTCCAATAATTGCGATATAAATATAGTCGATTCTACAAATATTTATAAATACATGCCAGGACATCTGTATATAAAATTGTTAAGAAATATATTTATATTTCTATATGTACGTTACCTTACATACATATTCAGGCAAATATTACAAGCTTCACAGTGCATTAAGACCTTGGTAAAACTCGGCTGGGCTAGTATATAACAGAATATGCATATATGTATTTTTGTGTTGCACATTGGCGTGGCGTCACCTGGTAATTTTAATTAAAGATTCAATGTAAATCACATTTGTTGCAATCGGATTGTGCCAATTAAATCGGCATTAATTGCATTACAACATGTTGAGTCCAAAGGACCAAAGACCTAACGGAATGTAAAACTACTTCATTTGTAGCATTCATTGTATATTGAAACATGTTATATGAATGATCAATGTGATGCGAAAACTTTAAATCAAAATTTATTAATTATATAATTTTTCAGTAAAAGAAACCTTTTAGTAGCGAGACCTGCTACTTGTTTACTTCATATAATTTACTTTTATGTATTTTGTATTAAATGGTGGTAATAAACAATTGTAATGTTGTAATGAGAATTACTAATTACAACAAAAACACATTTAATAGACATGAATTAATTAACTTAAAGTAAGTAAAGCAATTTGTATTATTGACATAAATGAAAGGGTAAAAACCATATTACACAATGCAGTCTTATTTGTAAATAAATATTTTATATTAAAAACTAAACAAACATCCCATCACTCAACTAAATGAAATGACATTTTATAGTAAAAACGAAACAGGTAAATATATTTATAAATATTCCTTCCCGTTGATAGTTGAAAACAAAACAAATAAGAGTGCCGCAAGGGCTACTGAATAAAATAGTTATTTGCTTAGTATAAATAAGGTCTGTGCAGTGCAAACAGTGAATTCATTTAAAAAGTCTCGCAAATGGCCCGTCAGTTGGAAATCACAGCAAGCTTTAAATGGTACTCAAAATGTTTACATACTACTGAATTCAGTGTGAATCATTCCAATTTTTAATAAACAATTTATTTCTCAACAAATTTTTTTTTAGAAGAACACAATTAAATTTTTGTAATTTAAAATTGAAAATTGTATGTACATTTATTATTTACCGCTTGCCAGATGCAATAAATATAAAACCAGTTGGAAAATTGGGAAATGCAACGACGAAAGAATACAGATTCATTTCCCAATTCACTTCTTCACTAAATTTATTAACTGCGCTGCCGAGCTTGTACGCGATAATTGAGCTGGAGAGTCCGACAGCTGAAATATACTGAAATCATGCAATTGAGATAAATGTTGTAATTGATTTTTAATCACATATTAGCGCACATCGTCTTACCATTTATGCTGGCTTCTCACCTTTGAGTATCATTCATTTATCATTGCAATCACTCCGTCTTTAATTACAAGAGAGACGCACGATGACAATCCATGAGGTAATTATTATCCTCCATTAAATGTGTAACATTTTTTAATCATTTATCAAATTGGAATCGCTGTGTTAATCCTTTTAATAATCTTAATGTTTAAATATTGGATTCCATTACATAATTTGTTTGCTATAAAGGTCGCATTCACTATCCATAAACAATGTAGAGGTGTCAAGCACATGCCAAAGACGCTCACTTACACAGGTGGTCTCGAGTTTAATTAACCATCAGATTAAAATGTAAACTATTATTTTATAATAACCCGCACACATTTACCACACCCGGAAAGCCTGCATGCTTAATGCTCCCTTTCACAAATTTAAATTTTTAAATTTTAATTAACCCCCAATCCTCAAGAAATGTGTGGGAATAAATAGAATACAAACAAATTTATATTTATCAATAATCACTTCTATATCAAGGGCTATGGCACATAAATGAACCTCCTCGCAAACACACCACACATTTTAATTGAATTCGAAATTCCATTTTGAATTGCCGACAATGATGATCCGATTTAAAGCAAAGAAATTAAAATTGAAAAGCGAATGACGGTATAGGTGAAATTGTGGTGATAGAAGTGAAGGAAGACGATGAAACGTGTACCAAAGTGAAGTGTAATTGGTGAATACATTAAAATTCCGTTACAGTCGTAAACGAACATAATCGAAAGGATTGAGTTTATCCTTTGTGTGGATAAAAATGAAAGTTATTCATACATATTACTTATCCTTTTGACGAATTTTGTCCTAAATGGAATTATTTTAAAATTTGATATAAGTTTTAAACACAAATATTGTAAATACCTCTTATTCTTAAATTTCTCTTAACTCTATTAAACATTATTTTAAATGATAATTCTAAAATAAATCAGTTTTGTAAGATTTGTTCGCCTCTGCGGCTGTTTTGAATTCTACACTAAAATCTTTTGTTTGACACCTCGATTCTTACTTAAAATTAGTATTTGCAATAAACGTTACCATTTGTTTTGTTTCCCACTGTGCGCGAAATCAATCATTTCCTTATAAAATGTCTGATTTCGTAAATGAATTCCTTATGCAAATGAGCCGTATCGGCGGTTTTCTGCTTTCACACCGTATCTCCTGTGGCTGGCCGACAAGCTCTGCGGTTGTCGCTTGGTTATTGAGGTTGTCTTCTCGTTGTATTGGAGTTTTGGCGCCCTCAGTTGCTATTTGTCGGTGTCATTAATAAGAAATCTTAATAATCAATCAAATGATATATCCGATTATCATCACTCTTAAACCGCTTGCGTCAAATTTCTGAGAGTAATTTCGAATATTACTATATTCTTAGGAGCAAATTGCATTGAATTTATATTATTTTAGTGTGACTATACAAATACAGTTTGTAATAAAAACGAACATATAAAATAAAAATTCACATAAAATATAAAAATAACAAGTTTCGAAATTACCAACAAAATAAGAAAAATAAATTTAAATAATGTTTCGTTTGATATTTCATTCCTCATTATTATAATTTTCTCAACCGTAGTGAAATTATGCGTACCATCGCTTTTAATGATGACTGTAAGTTCACAATCATAAAGCTGCGCCATTCATTCAAACCTCTTCGTGCGAAGAGGAAACCAACATAACAAGTGGTGTCAAGAAATATTTTATATCAAAGATCATAATAATGAATCGTTGGCAAACCGCATTGTTATGCACAGCATGGCCATAATTCGAAGCAAAAGGTACTGCAATTGTTATTGTTGGCCAATGGCAAACTGAGTTGGAAGTGATGAATTATCACATCGGCTACTCGGCAGGACCACCTCACAACGCAAAGACCGCAACGCACAAAATTCGTAAATCTTTTTAGTGTTTCTTTTATGAGCAAATTTTCATGATTTTGCCACCAATAAAATGGGGTGTGCGCAATATAAACGAAGGGTAACTTAATTTTGTTTGCTTTAATTAAGCAATAATAACTGTGAGCGATGGTCAAATGACGGTTCTGTGAATTCAAAACACAGCAGCAACATAGTGTTTGTTAAAATCATTATGGTGGAAAAATAATTAAAATATAAGACCTGTTTTTGGCTTGATACATATTGTGATTGATTCAATATCAACTTTTCTCTATTCAAAAGTATTTCATCGATTGGTTGATGATTGAAAAGAGCCCAAAAGGTAACTGCGGCCACAACGCACCTTCTTAAATCAAACCAAAACAACGACAAAAACATTATAATAAAAAAGTGAACGGATTATACCGAAACTGGAAAAGCGAATTTATTTCGCGAAAATGTTTCTGGTAATAAATCAATAAACGGCCAAGCAGCCAAAGGGCGAAAAAAGGAGAACAAAATGCTCGCGGCGGCAGAGGCTGCACTTGGTGGCAGTGCAACAATGCCGGAAGGTGAAATACAAACGGAAGCAGAGATGAAAGCACCGGCGACCACACCAACAACAATAACAACACAGCACCTACCACCTTCATCAACTGATGTAACTGCATCAGCGGTTAGCTCGACGGCCAGTTCGACGGCCAATCTCACTGACGATATTTTGCTGGATATTGTAGCCGACAGCACGACAATAACAGTCGCTACAAAAACGACTAAATCGGCAACAAAACAGACGGCGGAGGAATTGGAATCGACGGCGAAACTTAAAAAATGCCAACACGCGCTTTCAAATAGTGAATGCCGCCAGCAAAGCGATCAGCGCCAACGCGAACAGCAGCACCTCATTCGAAGGCCGCCGCGCTTTCCAAGTCCCAGTCCGGCTGTCGCTGTTAATGCGATTGTGTGCATAAAAGTTTATAAAGTTCAGCACCGACGACCTCATCTTCAATCACACCCATGTTTAACCCGCCAAAGCCTTCACCATCAACGCCACCTGTGACGTCGTCCATTTCATTGTAAGGTAGACATACATGTATGTATGTTCCTTGATACGATCGCTCTTTCCGTGACTACCGGTGCTCTTTTACTCGCATGTACACTCAATTGGCAGGGGTGCTGGTGAAAGAATCAATGGCAAATTGCCAGCGGCAATGACGCCGACAGACGCGCATTTGAATTTGGCGGCATTCCGGGAGCAATTTCAACGCGAGCTGCTCGCATCGGAGCATGTGTTGCGCGGCATAGTGTCACAAGTACTGGACCAGCGGGAGGGTAAACATCAAGAGCAGGCTACAAGAGGATACAATGTCATATTTGGTGGAGCTGAGCCAATCCATAGCCAACAGCAACGGTAAGTAGTGCACCGGAACACCACTGACAGAATTTAATGCATATCGCTGGCCGGGTGCGTTCAGTCCGTAGGCGATGATTAATTGCATTTGCAACATTCAACAACCGTTCTGCGAGGATCCATTTCAAAAGCTGGGGTAGTGGAGGATCCATGGTTGTTTTCGTCCATTGGACGCCCTGTAATGGCTTATTAAAAAGCTATCAATATTGTGGGTGGAAAATGTAAAATTAATGCTACAAAAATGATTGACTGATAAGGCCGTTTTTTTGTTGAGTGTGGCTTAAAAAGCAGCAATTAGAATTGGCTATTTCCTGAAAAGCCATTAGATACTACTAGGATTTTGATCTGATTTTCAGGATATTTTAAATTAAATGTTGAATTTAATATTTCTTGAATATATCAAAATTGCACAGCTTGATTCACCCCGCCAAATCAATATATGAAACCGAGAGAGTGAGCGCCCTCTATAGCAACAGTCGCAAAACTATTTGTATCTATGTCATGAGCTTGCACTCGTAAGTTCCTTAAAATAGCATCAAGTTGCGTGTTTTCCTTTGCCCATGCCAAGTTCAAGGTGAAACCACTCATCCATATGGTCTGGAAAATAAATGACGCAACTTTCGCCCGGCACGCACCTCACTCCCTGCACACAGTGATGCGCTAATTCAAACACGAGCATCCCTAACCTCAACAATTATTTCGGTGATGGGCGAATTCCAGGCAGCAGCTTACACTTATTTGCATTTAATTGAATATTTATGCCGGCAAATGTTTTTGAATAAATTAGGTGGAATTTTAAATTAAATACTCTAAAATGGAGACAATTGGTGGAATGGCAATTGTTAGACCCAGTAACAGCTTTATAGGAGCAAAGCACACTAATTTTGTAGAACCTCAAGTGACACGTTTCTTAAGCAAGCGAAGACAAATAACATTTAAATTCTATTCGAACTTTCAACAATTTCATTAATGTTAATTTCCAGATGTCATCTTCAACTGTGCGGGTGCGATTTCATTATGCAACCACTATCCGCTCTCTTTTGTTGTAGTTTACAATTAAGGCTAACTTTTTGAGTCTTTTATATCATGTCAATATTGTTGTTGTTTTCCAATTTACCGTTTTATTATTTTCCTTTTGCAGCGCGACTCGTGCGATAGCAGAAAAAACTACAACTGGCTGCCGTCGGAACGCTGGTGAGAAATGAGCGCAAATATGTTGGACATTTCAGACACGTTGCAGACACCCCTGCGCACACACACTCCAGTGGGAGTCGTGTGGCAAGAAGATTACGATATTACTTCGTCGCCAGCTTCTATGCAAGGTAAATTCGCCAAAAGAAGAAAGAAAGAAAATGGAAAGCGCTCGCTCAGGGGAATGATGGTGTTGATAATGGCCTGTGTTTTTATTGAGTGGCATTTACTGTTTACGAAGCTTTATTTTTCTCTGAGTGAATACATTATATTTTAAATTTTGTGTAATAATTATGCCACTATAACTTGAGATTGGGATTGTATTTTTTGCTGAAAGTTCTCGCTTTAAATTCGTATAGCCGTAATCAAATGCATCGAATCGAATGCAGTCTTAAAACTTATATAATGCAAAATTCTATTCGCAGAGTGTGACACCACAGCCAGCGTGTGGCATGTGCCACGTTCTGCTTATTTGAGAATTTGTTGTGACATTCAGAAGTAATGTAAGGAATGCTCTTTAAATGGCTAATACAATTTACAAACATCTTACTTATAGTCCCGTGCAAGTTACGTATACGCAATGGTGTAATATTATACAAAAATCTTACCAATATCAATAAGAAATATAGTAATTTTTATGTTGGATCCATGATATTCTATATGATTCTTTTCTCAGTATATGTACTATATATTTAAGCTCTACATCCAAGCTACTTGTCAATAAGAGGCAAAATATTCCACTGAAATCACAGTTTAACTGTATGACTTCCTCGTTATCACTTTGCTTTTCTCAACTTCGCATATCATTAAAGTATATTCTTGCTGAACGTTAACAAGAAAGTGAACTGAAAACCGTGATTTTATGAATGGGAAACTCATTAATCGTGTTGCCATCGAAATCGTCTACTCAGCAATAATTCTGCGTCGTTGAGTGCTTAAAGTGTGCAACGTCATCAGGCTGGAGCGATTTACAATTCGAAATTTTATTACATAACTCCTTAATTTTCCTGACTTTCCCCACTGACAAACTTTGGTAGATCGACGCGTTCACTGCCATGACTCTGCTTTGATTACCTGTGCTTTTCCATTTATACCTTTTTGCTTTCCGCGCCACCTTTCTGTTTTCACAGCGTAACACTGTATACTTGAGAATCGCATTTACTCGTTTTAAACTTTCATCTACTTGTTGTTGTTTATTTTTCTTTATCCGATACTATTATCGAATTTTTCAATCCGGATCACCGCAAAGTGTTGGAAGAGCAGGATAAGGAAATGCGCAAACGTACCGGACTGAAAGGAGCCGCGCACGGCGGGCACGAATGGTCTTTACTGAAACACCTACTGTCGAGTGCCGATAAGTCAGAGTATTAACTGTTAAAACATGAATACTTAAATATTTTTATAGTGCAAAGAGATAACTTTAGTTCATGATAGCAAAATAATTTGTAAATTTCACTTTTAACTGGAGAAAATCATAACTGGTTTCTGCCAAGGCACCCAAGACTATTGTCCGCCTGCGCCTCAAGGTCCGCCGGGTCCAATAGGTCGCAAAGGTACCACTAGACCACCGGGACTGCAAGGGCAATCACGATGATGTTGAACTGCCAGGGCCGAGGGGAGTCGATGGTGCAAATAGCCCGATCGGACTGCGTGGTCCCAAAGGTGATATTGGCATACCTGGTCCTGCTGGTCTCGATGGATATGATGGTGTGCCTGGTTTGGATGGGGTGCCATGACGTGCGGATGACATACCTGTCAAAGATGATCTGCCCAGCTGGATGGTCGAGATGGACTAAATGGCAAGGATGGAAAAGATGGTGCAGCGGACCGAAAGGAGCGCAAGGATCACCGGGAGAGCGAGGACTGAAAGGTAAGTGAGAAGAGGAATTATAGTTTTAGTTAAATTACAGAGGTTTAAAATAATTAATCCTTAAAGACGACAGAGAAAAAGAGCGCATATATGTACCCTGTATATACGGAAGTTTTCACAATTTATGTGCTACTTTTGCCAACACTATGCTACGAATCAGTGCATTTCCTTATTGTGCATTTATTATTGTTCTTGTTACACAATGAGAAATATATATATATATGCATAGTGAGTTCGATTATTGTTCCTTACATTTTTCATTTTGTTTATCCTTTTCTTGCTTTTATTGCCACTTTCTGTTTGTGTTTGCATTTATTTGTTTACTGTTTTGCAAATTCCTCCTTTTTTTCGTCTGTTGCGTCACTGATTTGTTGCAGTAAAGTAAAAGTTTTGAGTATGTGGCTGAAACTTATTCTGCAATCCGAAGAAGTGTTGATGGCGTGCTGAAATATGCTACATAAAAATAAATGGCTAGCGGAGTGAATTGAAAATGTAATTTCATTTTGAATTAAAGAGTTGCCAACGCTATTCACATTCTTACACTTGAATACATTAAAGGGTTTTTATTTTGGCTGCATTGATTTTTGGAATAAACAAATATTTTTTACGAGATGGCTTAATTAACTACATTGCTAAACAGAATAGTACCTAGATATTGAATGCATGATGTTCACACTGTAAAAATTTGAATATATTACTTATATATTTATGAACGGATGAAATCCAGTCTAACACCAAAATAATTAAAAATATTTTTTTTTTATAAATTTTGGGTATTATTGCTGGACCTCGTGGTCGACCGGAAAAATCAGGAAAGAATGGAACGCAAGATTTTCAGCAATCAATGCATGGAAGGTGCAGTTATGAAATGACAATTTTTCAAATGATTTACTCATTCCTCCATCAAATGCGGTTTTAATATTATTAAAAACGAAATCCAATCTATTGTCATTTCAGACTTGAATACGACGCACTTTGAACGCTTCCCTATCGTTGAGGAGGGCAAGACGCGGAGTTAATATTAAATATTAAAGACGCTCAATTAATATTAACGGCGCCGAAAGTTAGTTAAATCGAGTTTATTACAACTAGTTTTAGTATGGAGAGGCCTCTTTTAATAGGAAAATTTTCATGAAATGCCACTGGTCAAAAGCCGATGGTAGTTTATTTTGAATTTACTTCTGATTTCATAATTGAATATTTTAAAGTTTATTCTTATGAAATATACTTCTAATAATTACTTTTAATATGATGATATATCATAATTGTTGATTTCAGTGTCGTCGGTTAGTAGGCCTTATTTGAAATTCACGAACATCACGCGACATCAAATGGCTGCCTACACGTGCTATGCGAATAATTGTCTGTTGCCAGTGGCTAATGCCACCTTCCTCATTAATGGAATGTATTTATTTATTATTTAGGTTCATAATAATTCTTTTATCAAAAAAAGAAACCACAGCAAAATTCATTGCCAGCAAAAAGGATAAATTATGTAGAAAAAAAAATAAAAAGAAACTTTGCAATTTCCAAGCGTTTCTCTCTTTCTCATAAATTTCAACTCAAATTTTCTTCATATTCATTTTATCTGTAAAATATTTTTCTGCGCAAACTGACGTGCTGTGCATAAACGGTTTTAACTAAAATATAAATTTTCTCTCTTCTTCCCATACACTTTCTATTTACAGTTTCGCCAATGATTGCCGTGTACCGACAGATGATTTATGCTGAGTACGGACAGAGTGCAACGTTTGAGTGCATGGTGAGTACAACAAAGTAGAAAAATATTAACACTTTGTTGGGAATAAATATTTTTCCATAACTAAAATAAAATATAGTTGGGGTTAGAAATGGAAAGAGGAAAATGGAAAAAAATTGCTCCGTTTTTCACATTTTTATATGGTTGAATTTACAAGAACGTTCGGAAAATTATAGTGTGAAAAGAAGAAGCATTTATGATGGAATACAGTACTCATAAAAATATAAAATTTAATTATTCTCCTGGAGACATTCATTAAAGTGAAAACACTTCTCTTCATTATAATTTATATAATGGATTCATTTCCGTTTTGTATATTTTAAATGAACATTGGATTATTTACACAACAAAATATCACAAATTGGTATTAATGTAGTTTCTATGTAATCCCTTAATTATTATATAATAGCACAAGCTTAATTTGCATTTTATTTCACATTTATCGGATGTTATAAAAACTATGAAACAGAAAAGCAAAAATAATTTAAATTGTAATGAAAATGAGCAAAAACATGCGTGTTTTTCCAAACGCATTACTATCAATACCAATGAAAGCAGTGGAGCCTACAGGGCGTATAAGCAATATGTGTGTTTTCAGTTGTACTGAATGTAAATTCCATTTAACTAAACAGGTGAAATAGTTGTAGCAACAACAAAAAAAATATTATCCATACATTATATATCCATTATTTACCTTTCGACTAATCTCTCTTGTGTATCTGTGCATAATTACAAAATAATTTTACCATTTACTGTACAAATATAAATATGAAATTCGATTGGTTTCCCCACATTAACGCTGGTTTTCTATTCTATGATTGCTATTTCATTAGTTTGACCGAAGTTTGGCGTTATTGCGGTCATTTTATAATGATTGTGGTGGATTTTGTGGGAGTATTTGTGTTTTTCGTTTATTTGGATTGTTTGTTTCTAACCACCGAAATTGCGGAAATTAAAATTTGTATAAATGCGATCGTATTTTATATTATTTTGAATACAAATAGTTAAGATTTTATTCAGTATTCATACTACATATATATGTGGAGTCGTAGTATGTTTGATGACAAATAACGAACTCAATAAATAAATTGTATTCAAAGACGGAGTATGTTTGATGACAAACCGAATTTATTCAATACAACTTATAATGTAGTTTAATAATAAATTAAAATTAATAGATACTTTAGTTGATGGTAAAATATGGTAGACCTTTCCGTTTGGTGACTAGAAAGCGACTCTCCGTTCGTACTCGTACGTTCTACAGTTCGAGCGTTATTTTCGTCAAGTTCTTATGTTGTTATTCGTCAGGTTGCAGTGTCGTGTTTGAGTAGGAGTAAGTATTAAAAGTATTAAAAGTTGCGTCCACTTCTAGTTGTCTTACGTTCGTCTGTCGATCCCACATTCGGCCCTCCTGACTCAGGATTCGACCCGAATTCTGAACTCCATGGTTTGATATACTCCGCCACTGTCGAGGTCAAATTAGGTCATTCAACTTCATCGAGTTTTTGTACTTTGTAACGACCGTGTGGTAACTTCTCAATAATTTTATACGGTCCAAAGTATTTTCCCTTCAATTTCAAATTCGAACCAAATTGAGTCCGTTTTATAGCTACTAGGTCGTTGACATTGTAATTAACATTTTCCTTGCGTTTACGGTTATAAATTCGACGATTTTCTTCTTGCATGGCAGAAATGTTATTTTTTGCTATTTGTCGTGCTTCGTTGCGATCGGTTTCAATCGATTCAATCGCTTCCGTTTCCATAATTTCGTCTAATTGTGGTGATTCTGAAAGTCTCATGTCACATCCTGTCAACAGTTTGAACGGTGCTATCTTTGTGCTTCTTGGAGGAGAGTTATTTATGTATTGTTGAACTTTACCAATAAATTTGTACCAATGGTCTGGGTTTTCTTTCGACAGTTTTGATAACATGGGTATTACTATCTTATGCATCCGCTCCACTTGGCCATTTCCTCTTGGAACTCCAGTAGTAATGAGTAAATGCTGGATATGATTTTTCGTACAATAATCCTCAAAAGCGTGTGAGGTAAATGCAGAACCTCTGTCTGTTATGATTCTTGTAGGATTGCCAAACGTGGTTTCTTGCTTCGTCAATCGATCGATCACCGCATCAGTACCAGTATCTTTTGTGGGATAGAGCCACACAAATTTCGAAAATGCATCTACAACTACGAGTATATAATTATACTGCTTTCGCGTCGCCGTAAGAGGTCCAACATGATCTATATGGTATGTCAACAGAGGCTTATCCTCTTTATCTATTGGTGCTAAGAACCCATCTTTTTTACCGGATTTCGAATTTACAACAATGCATGCAATGCAACTGTTTACAACCTCCGTAACTTTCTTCTCTAGTTGAGGAATGTAAAAATCTTTCTCTATGCAATCCTTAGTTTTCTTTACTGAAAAATGCCCTTGACGATGTGCAATCTCAATTATCTCTTTCTCCATCTGTGCTGGCACCACAATCAGCTGCAGATCTGGGTCTTTGTACAGAATATCGTTATGAATGTAGAAATCTTCGTAGCTTCTATCTTCCAAAATTTTCCGAACCGCTTTCGTCCACATATCTCTTATTTGTGCCTCTTTAAGTCGATGCCTTAATGAATCCTCCATCATCAAACAATAAATCCTGCTAAGAGCGTCTACATGTTTCATTTGCGTCCCTCGTCTGTGTTCAATAAGGTAATCATATTCCTGAAGATACATAGCCCATCGGGCTACACGTAAAGGTACGTCTCTTTTTTGTAAAGTCATCGTAAAAGCGTTACAGTCAGTGATAATTTTAAACTTGGATCCCAACACATACACACGCCACTTCTTAAGGGCTTCGACTATGGCTAATACTTCCAGCTCATACGAATGATATTTCTGTTCTGCAGGTGTTGTTTTTCTGCTCATGAATTGAACTGGGTGAAACTGTTGATCTTCGGAGTTCTTTTGGAGAAGAATAGCTCCGTAACCGTACATTGATGCGTCTGTATGAATTTCTGTCATTGCTTTGGGATTAAATATTGCTAGAACTGGTGCCTGAGTAAGAGCTGTCTTCAGCTGTTGAAATGAAATTAAATGTTCGTCACCCATTTTAAACTCTGCGTCTTTCTTTAATATGTCTGATAAAGGTTTTGCGATTAGTGCGAAATTTTTAATAAAACGACGAAAATAAGACATTAACCCCAAGAATCTTTGTAATGCCTTCTTAGTCTGTGGAATTGGAAATTTTTTCACAGCTCTAGTTTTGTCTTCACTCGGTCTAATAGTGCCCTTTTCTATAATATAGCCTAAAAATTTTATTTTCTTCTTAAGAAATTGACATTTCTCCCATTTTATCCTCAGTCCCTTATCAGAAGCTAACTTCAATACTTTTCTTAACTTCTCTAGACCTTATTCTTCGGTTTTTGCTGGAATTACTAAATCATCCATGTATGCAACGATAGTTCCATCTCGAATAAAATCTTTTAATATCGCGTGAATATATCGGCAGAATACTGCTGGTGAATTACATATGCCAAAAGGTACATATTGAAATTCGTACTGACCATTATGAGTTACAAATGCTGTGTATTTGCGAGAACTCTCCTCTACTGGTACGTGTAGAAAACCATTAGCTAAATCTAACGTCGTAAATATATTTGCTTCCCTAAGCCTTTCGAGTGCGTCGTCAATTAAGGTCATTGGGAAATTGTCCCGTACTATTTTCAAATTTAGCTTACGATAATCACAACAAAGTCGTTTTGTGCCATTTTTCTTAGACACGAGTACAATAGGCGAAGCGTAGTTCGAGCAACTAGGACGTATTATACCCTCATCTAACCACTGTGTGACTTGCTTATCTATGATTTGTTGCTCCTCATAAGATACCCTACGTGGAGGTTGGTAAACGGGAACTTCATCGGTAAGAATAATTTTCATATTCACTGGTGAGCTTTCATCTTTCTTTGGTATATATTGTTTGATCATTTGGTCTAACGCGTTTGCTGATTTTTTATTAAGGTGAGTTAAATCATAGTCTTGATCATCAATATAAACGTTAAAACAAGAATTTGAAAAAATATTACTCATTAAACCAGAACTAGAATACGTTTGTACAGTATCATCTTTTACGACTGTCATATTATCATTAACCGACACATTAACTTTTTCTTTAAATTCAACCCCATCTTCACGAACCAACATATCAAAATGATTCAATATTAAATTACCCAGAATCACTTCGTAGCTAATGTCGTTTGTTCCTACTACATGAAACGTCAGGTTAATATTTCTCTGGTCAATTTGAACATCTATATCAAAGCTTCCTATAGTTGATATTTTCGCTGCACCAATACCAAATAACTGCTTTTGTTCCGATGTTAGCTTTATACATCTGTCCAACTTATTAAATGTGTCGCATCTTATTAAACACAGGCTACAACCAGTATCGATCAAGGCGCTTATTTCAACATTACAAATCTGTACCCTCTTAAATTTTAAATTAAATCTTGCAAGTTCGTCAACTGCATTTACACGGCCATGTTCTCGTTCAGTGTTTCCACCTCTTGTTACTTTACACTCAAAAGATCTATGCCCCATCTGCTGACACTTAAAGCATTTGAATTGCTTAGACGGACAATCTCTAGCTATGTGGGAAGGTTCACCACATTTATAACATCTCTTATCGGTTCTTACTGGCAACGAAGAATTATCTTGTTTAACTTTATTGTAAACATCCCCTTTCTTTAAATTGTCTACTTTTGGTTCCTGCTTGATTTTTTCATAAATTACTAACTGTTCTTTAAGTTCCGTCACAGTTTTTGCTTGGTAAAGAATAGCTTTACTATACTTAGATCCCGGAATACCATCTATAAAATACTCTAACAAACTTTCTTCGTCCAAGCGAATTGATTTGCCTATCTCCATCAACGCATATAAGTATTCACGATACGATTCCCACTGCTTTTTCTGTCTTTTCCCCAACAACTTATGCACGTCTGCTGCTGATAACTTGTTTCCGAACTCATTAGTTAGTGCTAATTTTAGAGAATTCCAATCGCGCAACCCAGTTTGACTACCCACGTAAAGTTTTGCAGCACCCCTCAAAAGCTGTTTTGTATAAACGAATTTTTGTACGTCATTCCAATTTACTATTTCAGCATTTTCTTCTATCTGGTTGATCCATTTCTGTATATCGGACCTATCTGTTCCATCAAAAGTTGAAAGACTTTCTTCAATATCTTTCAGTGTGAAATGCGCACAACTTTTCGGTGCAGGTGGCTCAGTTCGTTTTTGGCCAAAATCGCATTCAGAATGATTGGACTGAAAATCGCTTTCTTCATTTTCGTCATCGTCACCGTCGTCAATCAGGCCTAAATGTTGGAGAAGTCTATCCCTCAGTTCATGTTTCCGTCCACTTACTCCTAGTCCCAGTTCTCTCAACTTACTTTTTAAAGTCGTCACTGTCATTTTTAAAATAGCGTCTGCATTGATTTCGTTGTCCATGTTTATGTTAACAGTAGTACAAATACGTACAAAGTAATTAAAAATAAAATGTAATAAAATATATGCTTATGATAAAGTATTTAAATTTTAAGTATTTAAATTTTTAAATGCAAGTTACATCAAAATTATATAGTTCTGAATACTTCTTCAATCAATTAAAACGTATTCACGTAATTTCATGAAAAAATTACTCACAAATACAAATATTATTAATGCAAATTAATTCTTTCACAGGATTCGGTTTTCAATTTAAACGTGCAAATATTTTTTTAAAAATTTAGAACAGTTGTATATTCACAAATTTTCATTTCATTTTTCTCAATGCATATGTTTTCAGAATGCTTATATATGCTTGTACTATTTTTCCAATTAGATTTTTAATATTCTTTAACATTCACTTTGTCTTACTTTTTTTATATTGCTTAATTTCTACAATAAACTTCTTTACTTTAATCTTCGATTTACACTCTTTGTTTAACTCTTCTTTGGTTTTCTTGTAATTTCACGTATGCTTTTGTTCAACAACTTTACCTTAACTTCTTCTTGTTTCTTTCTTATTAGATTTTCCTTATTCTCGTTCTGTAACTTCTTTCCTTCTTCGTTTGGTTTTTGGCTACTTTACCTTAACTTCTTCTTATTAGATTTTCCGTCTTCTCCTTCTATAACTTCTTTTCGTCTTCGTTTGGTTTTCTGTCTTACTTCTCGTGCATTAGCTTCTTTACTTCGTCTCTTGGCTTGCTTCTTACTTCTCCCTCTTCAACTTCGTTTCGTCTTCATTCAGCTTCTATTCCTCTTTTTTCAGCAGAATTTCAAGTTGCAACGGCTATGCTGTCGCTGTTGACGTATACTGCTCTGCTTGTGCGAACTTTCAACTGCTACTGATGACGCTACGGTCCTCTGTTTGTTATACTTAACTGCGACGCTCTGCTACAGTCACTACGTTCACTTTCGCACTTCCAATGTTTAATGCTGCTGCCCATAGAAGATTCTCGAAAAAATATTTTTCTTGTACAGTTGCGATCCGTAGTTGATGCCACTGAATCACTTTCCAATTAAGAAAAATGTGTTGTTGTTGCAACACAAGTGTTTCTCCAAATGCGTACTTACGCCGGCTATTTCCGGTTGGCGAAAATTTATTCCCGGACGAGCCCCCAAATGTGGAGTCGTAGTATGTTTGATGACAAATAACGAACTCAATAAATAAATTGTATTCAAAGACGGAGTATGTTTGATGACAAACCGAATTTATTCAATACAACTTATAATGTAGTTTAATAATAAATTAAAATTAATAGATACTTTAGTTGATGGTAAAATATGGTAGACCTTTCCGTTTGGTGACTAGAAAGCGACTCTCCGTTCGTACTCGTACGTTCTACAGTCCGAGCGTTATTTTCGTCAAGTTCTTATGTTGTTATTCGTCAGGTTGCAGTGTCGTGTTTGAGTAGGAGTAAGTATTAAAAGTATTAAAAGTTGCGTCCACTTCTAGTTGTCTTACGTTCGTCTGTCGATCCCACATATATGAATAAAATGTTTATGAAATCAATTTATTATCAAAATGCTGAGGTCAGCAGTTTCACTTATTTTCATCAAGACATTTCACTTAGTTGTCCAGTGTTACCCTGCAAAGAAAATATCTAAGCCAGTTCTATGGCAGAAGCATCCTCATCAAATAAAAATTAAATAAATTGTCTAAATCTAATTAACCTTATTTTTAAGTGAGCTCATTAAACTCTCTTCACTCTTTATTTATCAATGTTATTTATCATAAATGTCACACATCAGTTATACACTTCACATAAATGAAAATGAAAGTGTGCACTTTTTGCGATTTAAAAGCTTCTGGCAGTGTAGATGAAAGCTCACAAAACCATGCCTACTCCTCACAAAGTAATGTGGCCAATTTATCAGCACGCTTGACAAGAAAGGCTAATAGCCATAATGACAACATCAACATAGCAAAAACAACAATACAATAGCTTTACAAAGATCCAAACAAAGAAATTGACAACTAGAGCAAGGTTAAAAACAAAACAACAAAGGAGAAATTAAGGCAAGGGAAAAATAAACTCATATTCAACTCGAAATGTTAAAGGCAATGTGAAGGGTACAACGTAAAAGCAACGTAAAGAGATTCCTGTACGTCGAGAAAAACATACAGCGCATACAGCATACCAGCATAAAATCTAATTAATCGTGACAAGGTTAAATGTTCTTTGGATCTTTTATTGCTTCATTGTCATTGCTTTGCCGCAACCACTTCAGACACCCACAACTCAACTGTTGCTAACGCCGATAGCAAAACGTGCAAACCCAAGCGTTTACTTATTTCTTTTCTCTGCATTTTGAAGATTGAGGACAACTATATTTATTGTCACGCTGCTTGAGTTGTTTGTGTGCTCTGTGCTCAACTTGTGGATTATTGCGCTTTCACTCTTCTGGGGCCTTTGTAAGTGTTTATGTGTCACTTTAGAGAGTTCTTCATTCAACTGCCTCAGTTACCTATGAGGTTTATCCTTGTCTGATGTCTCCACGTGCATTGTCGTATGGTTTTGAGTGTCACATAAGCGTATTTTTACATGTATTACAAGAAATAAAATGAATTGTGCTGTAAAGTATTCTCTTGGAATTTGGTAAAACAGTGTATGACGCTAATACTCATCTGAGACAAGTGTTCATTTGTTGCTATGGCTAACAAGATTGCAAAAAACCAAAAGCAAAAGCAACAAAAAGAGGTGCGTGAACCGAAAGTGAATGGCATTCAGTGTAATAGTCATCGTAGAGTATCACATACGCTTTATTTGCTTCATATTTTTCGGAGGGTTACTTTTATGGTCTTTTTTCATTTTGCTTTTTCTATTCCGTGCTTACAGTTCCCAGTTCAGATGTGTGTATGTGGTGGAAAGATGTACCCCCGCGCGTGCTTCTCCAATTTTTAATTAAAAATCACAATTTATCGCTATCCATTGACTCAAAGTATGCAGCAAAAGTTAGCTACCGTTATATCCCTGCATTTCTATTGTTTCGCTCAGCTCTCTTCTAATCTTATATATGCACATCTACGATGTATCACACATATATACATACATACAGATACAGATACTCGTGATAAACTCACATTTGCATGGGTTTCCATGGATCCCTTCTGCTATATAAATATACCACATTTGCATAGCCAGAAATTATGTTTTAACTCACTCAATTATGTTGAGCACATGCCTATCTCGTTCGTTGACCACCGCTCTGGTGGTTACCTTTCGTTCATATTAATTTTTATCTTTTGTTACATTTGCTTTTGTTGTCCCTTTTCATTGGCTTCCATTTTCGTTTTGCTTAATGAAAAATCCATCTCACAGTCACACTCACTTAAATCAGCTTATTAACACCAGTGTGCACTTTTTCTTTCATTGGGCCATTAAATATTCATAACTTCTCACTTATTTCCGACAATTAATTTTATGCTTTTGACATCCTGTACCAGTGTAAGGACTCGAATAATTCGAAATTCTACCCACGTGAAATTATGTAAATGCATCCAGGACTGCCCAAGAGACAAAAGAGTGAGTTCATAGTTTTAATAAATGTTAATTTAATTTATATCAAGAATTTACGTCTATTTAAATTAGTTACACTTTTCGCCGGCGATTTACATTTTATATATTTATAATATTCTACCAAAAATTTATAACACTAATTTGTTTACCGTAAACCAAAACATCCGATTTCTTGATTTTCTTGCCAATACTTGAAGAAACATAAATTGGTACTCAAATAAACTGCAAGGCATTCGTGAAAATTTTCAAAATGTTAAGATAAGAATGCTAAGCTAAGCCATATTTTTGAGGGAAGTTGCGACCAAAAAGTGGCTAACTTGACATAGCCAAATACATATGCTTACATACACATAGGTTTTCACATGCCTGAACGCCTGGTTCTCTCATTGCCACATCACTTTTATATTTGAATAAACTTTGGACTTGTTAGTTGAACAAATTCTTTGTCGCCATAAATGTGTCAATGTGTACATCTGTGAGTGTTGTCGAGTGCTTCTCTGAACTCAGTTTGCACATCACACTTTTCTCAGGCAACAGAGTGTTCACGATATGGTTTAATGTAAACAACAATCAATTTGCAGCATCAACAATCTCAGCGTCAATTGTTCTTTTGCATGCTAGTATGTGTGTATGCAATGCTTAATCCAACTAAATCCACATACAGATACATGACTATATATATGATTAGAAATGGACATGAAAACTGCAAAGATAAGAGTTAGAGAAAAAAGTTAGTAAGTTAAGACATCAACCCTACACACCTAAGTCGTTAGACAATAGGGTGATACATAATTTGGATTTTTATATAGTCTTATCCTTTTTATAGACTCGTATAGCTTTTTTATAAAGAATCACAGTTGTCCCATTCCGTAGTCGTTTCGACTTGACATTATTCATAAAATTATCTTCGCATATTTAGTTAGCACATCTGTTATTTACTTCGGTTATAGGGTAATGATCATGTCGTCTATAACCGGTCATTCTACTACAATCAATTTAATACCGATCTGGACGATAAATTGGATTTGGCAACTATGAAGAAAATAAATCTGTCATGTATGTATATAGTACAGTACTCTTTAAATTTTATATACATATGCATACCATATATTTCCATTCATGCAACAACTATCGTACATTTATGTTTGGTCTTATTCGTACAATGACATTGTTTGTGTATGCATTTATTCATTTAACTTGTCTTTTCACTTTACTTGTTTGTTTGTTTGTATTGAAATTACAGTTACTCCTTTACCATACGCCGGCACCGCTATTAGCAAGAGACTGTGTATACAATTTTATTGTTGTGACATCACTTGGAACTCATGAGCATACACTCGGGGCAGCATTAAGTACTACAAAGACAATTGAAATTTATTTTCGCTTTTTGCGAGCATAACCGACAGGTGTTTGGAACAAAACGTGCTTGTTATTGTTGGCATTGTGCCATGGTTACTGACACAGCGCTCTCTTTTAAGGTGGCATACGCTTTTATAATATGCGCCACTTAATGAGTGTGCTCAATTATGAAGTATTTTCTATAAGATGCCAAAAGCAAGTATTGCACAAATTACTTATGGGAGTATACTATATTGTCTGCCGGGATGTCCTGTCAAACACATAATGGCATTGCATTATCCATTGGAAATGGAATTTAGGTTATCATCATATGGTTCTATGCTATAGGTGCAATGAAAATGCTTTTCTGGTTCCAAAGAAAGCATTAAGTAGTAACTTGTGGTTTCTATACATTTTTCCTGTTCCATTTAGTTTTCGCTTATATACCATGAGCTTCTATCATCATTCTAAAGCTAGGCATTTTGTTTCTATGTATTTTATATGGAAAAACCAAACTGCTCGTATTTACCTAATGATAGAAAAACACCAAAAGACCTCCCACCAAATGACTGCACCTGTAACTGAACTGCATCAAGTCTCTCCATTAAAGTACTTCAGCTCTTGCATTGTGCTACTTCCCTGATACTTCAATGGCCACCGTTGCAAAATTATTACTTCTGCACATTTTCTTTCTTTTAGTCGTTCTTTGTTCTTCTTTGCTTATCTACTTTTAGTATTTCGTCTTTCCCTAGAGTCTCTCTATACGAACTCATCATATTAGTCATTTGTAGCCAAGGAAAATAAGCAATAAAGTAATGCATGAATAGAGTAAGTGAGATTGTAGCCAAGTGCAAGAGTGTTACGGGCGAAGGTGCACCAAAGGACTGAAGTATGCCATTATGCGCTCTAAAGCATTCGGCAGGAAGTGCACTCAACAAGCCAGTGAATTTCATAATGGTAATCTGCTGCGCAATTTTCCATTTTCCTTAAAAAAGCATAAACGGATGTGGACAATCTTCTAAAAAGTAAATATAATAGAGTAAATAAAAACATAAAGCCAATAGAGATGAAATAAGAGAGGGGAGAGGCCACAAGGCTTGGATTTCCTTTATTCGTTAGGAAAAACAGTTTCAAGATAAGTCGTTTATCTCATACTCGTTTTAAGCCGCTTTAAAATTAGTGCACATATGTAGGTACATGTAAAAGTATCAGTATTATTTTCCAAAGGGTGGTGTTATCAACAACACAATTTTTATAATTCACCTAAAGTTATAATATTGGGTTTCATTCAATGTTAGCCTCTCCATCCGTTTAAATAAATAATGATGTACCTTTACTCTCAATTAATTTAAGTTCGATGCAGTACAACTTCGACAACGCGCTGGATCATCGTAAATTCGGCGAAATGTTCATCGTCTGTGGTCATTTGTATGCGATTGACTCGTGCACGGAGACAAACTCGCATATGCGCTACATCGTATTTTTGTATAATGGAAAATTGCTAAATGTCGACCTGCCATTCTCGAATTCCTTCCGCAAGACAACTACTGTGGGATATAATCCACTGAAGCCGATGTCGGTTGATTTGCTTCTGTTTCCTGTGTGTATATGTGGAAGCAAGTTTGGTGTTCATACCAATCTTAATTAACGTGTGGCATTAAGTTGACCAAGATAATGGGTGATTCAATGTGATATTTAATGAAAGATTTTTATTGCATGACGTACTTAGGTTATTTTCTCTGGTATTAATTGTGAAAATAAATCTGGGAAGACGACAAAGCCCACAATTAGTCGCATCAGTGGAGAGTCTCTGAAACATCTGGTAAACTATGAATTGACTTGCTCATGAACCCTCTTTGTGTACTGGAATTTCATTGCGAGTCTACATGTGTCTGAATTTGAAATTCCCGCAATGTTGCAGCCGACGGCTTTAATGAAATGTGGCCAGGCTGGCAACCGATTACAAGGGAAGCTGCGTGCACAAATGTAATGAGAGCGGCATGTGTCGAGCGCCTTCCGGATCATGTCATTAGTTTACCTGCTGGAATTTGCCTTCTCTTCCGTAATGCTGTTGTGCTCCACTAATTATGGGCTCGATCAAAGTGACACCATAATTCGTTAGTGGGTGAGTAAATGACGCGGCTGCGCCTTTGGCCGTAATTTCAACCTGCTGGCGGTATATGTCTCATGTGTTTCTTGCTGACTTGTGGCAGTGTGCCATTGTCATTGTGTAGTTGAGCTTGTCATGTTTAGCGACTGGTGCTGGTAAAATAAGTGTTGTGATTGAAGAGATATTTTATATCAACCTAAGAACACCTCGGTCTAAGCTTATATACAATTATTTGACCTTTTTTCGCTAACTTAAGTGCGATTTTTCTATTCAATTATAATAATATTTGAAAGACAATTGATTCACTTTGTTTCGCTTATTCCATTCTTTTTACGCACTGACATCCTTTGGTCTATTATAATGTTCACTACCACAACCATTCTACCACATTCCTTTATAAGCACACATGATATGTATATTTATCTCAATCGTATTTCCGTTCACCACAACATATGAATGGCGCCACTGCCTGGCAAGCTGCGGTGCTACTATAAAGCATTCTTTCGCCTTCGAGTATGCTGTTCATTTTGATATGACGAAATACTAGAATAGTGTAAGTGTGCGTCGTAAAATATATTACGATTACTCTAAGGCATGTAAACATTCACTTCCTTTCGGCAATCATAATTACTTTGCCTACAAATATGTCAACAAAGCGTAATTATGAATGAAATTACAGAAAGTAATTATGTTAAAGCGCTGTTGGTCTTTTGAAGCTATAAGCTGAATGCTTTCAATAATAATTTCTTGCTGCTGGATTTTCTTTTATTTGACAAGACAAAGTCTAGTCATAGTTGATCATTTAATTTTTCGGCATATGAAAAAAAAGAGCAGAGATTTTAAGGATGCAATGATGGATGTATTCAGTGATAAAAGCAACGCCGCCGACAGTTGTTGTCTTTTCATATTTTACCAATAAAATTAAATTAATTCGTCATGTGAAGATAACAAATTATGTTTAGTGTTTATAAATATATAAGCGAGTTTCATTTAGTAATATATTTTAATATAATGATTTAAATATTCTTTAGCATAATTTATATACTCAGACCAGCTCTCCCATATAGCTCAACCTTTATATATAACAACGTGTTAACGGCGTCAATATATCGAGACTTTTACCTTTTCCGTTTATTTTTAACAATTTCTTACTTCAACGACTTTCCGTATGCAATTTGTGTTCGATTTATTGCCTTCTTACTCTCATGTGTAATACGAATATACATATATGTAAGCTTGTACTTGCTACATGTAGATGCAATTTTGCAGAAAAGTTATTTACCGTGCAGCAAATGAAAGGCGAATTGATTTCTTTTGTCATGCAGAATTACGTATACGACGTGTTGTACATTTTGCTGCTTTTGTGCTCTTGTACTATGAGATTTTAAATTATATATTGAAATCGAGTAACTGTGTATTATATGCAAGTTGCAAAGTTTTTGAATTTTAGCTCATTAAGAGAAAATGTCTCAGGTGTTTTAATTCAATTTTCTATTTTTCTTTAATATGTGATTTATTTGATTTTATCTCTGAATTTTCGCAAACTTCTTTGAAATATTTGTACAATAAATTGAATGAAACTAAATTTGTAAAGAGATGTCATCGCATTTGTTCTCTGGTATTATCGTTAAATGTTATAAATATGTGTCTGCATGTAGATTTGTAGATATTTATAACAAAGTATTTTTAAGCTTTTATTCTAAATTATTTATCAAATTTAAGAACACTTGAAACATATTAAACTCAGTTTTTCATATAATATGCCTTAGTTCACAACTTTTTTCTCTTTTTCCTGTCTTTGTAGTAATTGTACTCGTGGGACAAAGGAAATGCACTCACATATCCTAATTGTTATCGCGAGCCTAGCCTTAATAGCGACCGGGCATAAATAAGCGCAACCGAATGAGGCATGCTACGCGCACCAAATGGAAACAAATCCCCGTTCTATATGGTGCATATGTTAAAATATAAACTAACTTAGCAATAAGGGACAAATATATATAAATATGATATGTACTCGTATATAATTGAAGTGGCACAAATGTTGGTTGCAGGAGATTTGAAATTGTCGCGTTAAATATTAAAACTTTAAAATGTGTAATTTGTAGGAGATAAATAAATAAAGAGTCACTAGTATATTTGTTAGGTACGACTAACACTAATTGTAAGCTGTAAAATATGCAAAAATAGCAACTAATTCCTAAATCGAGCGATTTAATATGGAAAAACTACAAATGTGGAGTTAGTAAATTGTTGAAATAGTAAAATACAGAAATTGGCATTAATAATTAGTAAGTAAATAATATTAAATTAGAAATACTGAAAATTTGTTTGTACAAGTGCAGATTTAGAGATATATTAATGCTGTATTTTTATGTAATATATTAAAGTGTAGACAACCACAAAGAATTTATAATAAATTGTGTAAAATGAATTTGAATTTTTTAATTGTCATCGGTGCAGTTGGGGAATGCCATTGGTCTTATAATGATCCAGCTATGAGGCAAACAACGATTAACATTTGCTAAGGCCATATTTATATGTAACTGTATGTTTCAACAACTTGAATCACTGTATGTGTGTCGTGCAGTATTATTTGTAGTTTTGCAAAAACATTTGGCTCTTCTGTTGGTGTCAACTCTGCGGATTTGTTCGAGGTTATGGAGGTGGCAGTTACGTAGTCACAAATATTTACTCACTCGTTCGCTTTCCGACTTTATCGCTGTTAGTAATTGGTTACCATGCTTGCGTAGATGATTAATAAAAGTTTTAGACAGCCATACTGAAATACATATACTCATACAACTGCAATGATCTTACGCTTTCATGTCCAACAGGAAGCATTTGCGCTATAACCTCGTTGCCTTCAATTATAAAAATTTGCTGCAGAGATTTGCAGAGCCAAGTTGGAGAAAATCACAAGCGTGCTAATTTCATTCCAACGTGAATAACTTGTTTGTGTTTTTCTTTTCGAAGTTTTACCTTTTTTCTTGTTTTGATTTGATTTGTTTGTTTTGATTTCTTCTATCTTATGTGTGCTATTTATATGTAAGATAATTTACACACTGAGGTAAACTTTATATTTCTAACAGGTGGCAACTCTTTAAATATGCTCTTTGAATATTTCATATTATACAAGTATGTATAAATCAACAAAAATTTTATTCAAAAAGGCGAACTAACATAAAATATATTCGAAATACTGCAGCACTTCCACAACGGTTAATTCTTCTTCTTCTTAACTGGCGTAGAAACCGCTTACGCGGTTATAGCCGAGTCCACAACAGTGCGCCACGCATCTCTCCTTTTGGCGTTTTGGCGCCAATTGGTAATACCAAGTGAAGACAGGTCCTTCTCCACCTGGTCCTTCCACCGGAGTGGAGGTCTCCCTCTTCCTCGGCTTCCACCAGCGGGTACTGCATCGAAAACTTTCAGAGCTGGGGCACTTTCATCCATTCGAACAACATGACCCAGCCAGCGTAGCCGCTGTCTTTTTATTCGCTGGACTATGTCTATGTCGTCGAACAACACATACAGCTCATCATTCCATCTTCTGCGGTATTCGCCGTCCTAGTGCCGTCTCATCGGATGTTGACATCGTCCACGCTTCTGCACCATAAAGTAGGACGGGAATGAGAGTTTAGTTTTTGTTCGTCGAGAGAGGACTTTACTTTTCAATTGCCTACTCAGTCCATAGTAGCACCTGTTGGCAAGAGTGATTCTGCGTTGGATTTCAAGGCTGACATTATTATCGGTGTTAATGTTGGTTCCTAGGTATACGAAATTATCTACAACTTCAAAGTTATGACTGTCAACAGTGACGTGGGAGCCAAGACGCGAATGCGCTGACTGTTTGTTTGATGACAGGAGATATTTCGTCTTGTCCTCGTTCACCACCAGACCCATTCGCTTCGCTTCCTTATCCAGGCGGGAAAAAGCAGAACTAACGGCGCGGGTGTTGTTTCCAATGATATCGATATCATCGGCGTACGCCAGGAGCTGTACACTCTTGTAAAAGATGGTACCCTCTCTGTTTAGCTCTGCAGCTCTTATAATTTTTTCCAGCATCAGGTTAAAGAAGTCGCACGATAGTGAGTCACCTTGTCTGAAACCTCGTTTGGTATCGAACGGCTCGGAGAGGTCCTTCCCGATCCTGACAGAGCTTTTGGTGTTGCTCAACGTCAACTTACACAGCCGAATTAGTTTTGCGGGGATACCAAATTCAGACATCGCGGCATAAAGGCAGCTCCTTTTCGTGCTGTCGAAAGCAGCTTTAAAGTCGACAAAGAGATGGTGTGTGTCGATCCTATTTTCACGGGTCTTCTCCAAAATTTGGCGCATGGTGAATATCTGGTCTGTTGTTGATTTTCCAGGTCTAAAGCCACACTGATAAGGTCCAATCAGTTTGTTGACGGTGGGCTTTAGTCTTTCACACAATACGCTCGACAGAACCTTATACGCGATGTTGAGGAGGCTTATCCCACGGTAATTGGCGCAAATTGTGGGGTCTCCCTTTTTGTGTATAGGGCAGAGTACACTGAGATTCCAATCGTCAGGCATGCTTTCTTCCGACCATATTCTGCAAAGAAGCTGATGCAAGCACCTTATCAGCTCTTCGCCGCCGTATTTGAATAGCTCGGCCGGCAATCCATCGGCCCCCGCCGCCTTGTTGTTCTTCAAGCGGGTAATTGCTATTCTAATTTCTTCACGGTCGGGCAATGGAACATCTGTTCCATCGTCGTCGATTGGGGAATCGGGTTCGCCATCTCCTGGTGTTGTACTTTCACTGCCATTCAGCAGGCTGGAGAAGTGTTCCCTCCACAAACACAGTATACTCTGGTCATCAACCACTAGATCACCGCTGGGGGTCCTACAGGAGTGTGCTCCGGTCTTGAAACCTTCAGTTAGTCGCCGGATCTTTTCGTAAAATTTTCGAGCATTACCCCTGTCGGCCAGCTTGTCAAGCTCGTCATACTCACGCATTTCGGCCTCTTTCTTTCTTTTTCTGCAAATGCGTCTCGCTTCCCTCTTCAGCTCTCGGTATCTTTCCCATCCCGCTCGTGTTGCGGTTGATCGCAACATTGCGAGGTAGGCAGTCTGTTTTCTCTCCACTGCGAGACGACAATCCTCATCATACCAGCTGTTTTTGGGCTTTTCCGAAAGCCAATGGTTTCGGTTGCAGTTGTACGTAAGGAGTTTGATATGCCGTCCCACAGCTCCCTTATACCAAGATGCTGATGAGTGCTCTCAGAGAGCAGGAGTGCAAGTCGAGTAGAAAATCGTTCGGCTGTCGGTTGTAATTGCAGCTTCTCGATGTCGAACCTTCCTTGTGTTTGTTGACGTGTGCGCTTTTTCTACACAGAGGCGGGTGCGTATCTTAGCTGCTACAAGATAGTGGTCCGAGTCGATGTTGGGACCACGAAGCGTACGCACATCAAAAACACTGGAGACATGTCGTCCATCTATCACAACATGATCGATCTGGTTGCGAGTGATTCGATCCGGGGACAGCCATGTAGCTTGATGGATTTTCTTATGCTGGAATCTAGTACTACAGATGACCATATTTCGGGCCCCGGCGAAGTCGATCAGCCTCAGACCGTTTGGTGATGTTTCGTCATGAAGGCTGAATTTTCCGACTGTTGTGCCAAAGACACCTTCTTTACCCACCCTAGCGTTGAAATCGCCAAGCACGATTTTGACATCGTGGCGGGGGCAGCGCTCATAGGTACGTTCTAGGCGCTCATAGAAGGTATCTTTGATCACTTCGTCCTTCTCTTCCGTCGGGGCGTGGGCGCAAATCAGCGATATGTTGAAGAACCTCGCTTTGATGCGGATTGTGGCTAGACGTTCATCCACCGGAGTGAATGCCAGGACTCGACGACGGAGTCTCTCTCCCACCACAAATCCCACACCGAATTTGCGCTCCTTTATATGGCCGCTGTAGTAGATGTCACAAGGACCCACCTTCTTCCGTCCTTGTCCCGTCCATCGCATTTCTTGGATTGCGGTGATGTCAGCCTTTACTCTTACGAGGACATCAACCAGCTGGGCAGAGGCACCTTCCCAATTAAGGGTCCGGACATTCCAGGTGCATGCCCTTAAATCATAGTCCTTTATACGTTTGCCGTGGTCGTCATCAAAAGGGGGGTTTCTCATCCGAGGCCTGTGTTTCTTATTCACTGGTTATTCGCTTTTATGTGGTGGGTCCCAAGCCCAACGCACAACCGCATAAGCGGGATTCGCCTTCTCACTTTAGCTCGCTTCCAGACGGATGTCTGTTGGCTACCCAGAGAATACTTGGTCTAAGACCGGAAGTTGTGAGCTGCTTGAGCCACATGTAAAAGAATCGTTCCTGGCCACTCCCAAGTGAATGGCAGTCAGAAACTTTCCTCACTTACGTGAACTTCTACATATGGCTCCATCCTCCGGTCCATCCTCCGGCTCCAACGGTTAATTATATTCCATAAATATCTACAATGGAAATTCAATATTTATTATTAAATAAGTGATCGATAATGCTTGTGGCAGCGCTATTTGTATGTAATTAGTCAATATGATTCAATTTCACAGAATGCTTTTAAACAAAAATATCTCTGATTCATAATTACCCTTCTGTTTTTCAAACAAAAGCTATTTAGTAAATTCAAAAATTGAATGAAATTATTGACTTTGTTGAGTGCACTACTTATTGACCACAAGAATTAAACTGACTTTTGCATTGTGTAAATGTCCAATTCGAAAATTATGGAAAATTGTGAATTTATTCATATTATTTGTTACATTATACACTTATGCACACATGCTTTATTGGCATTTAATAACGGCAAACAATAAAATTCGTATTTCCATTGCAGTGATTTCACTGCGGCGTTTTTAGAATACGTCGCGTGCTGTGCTCAAATGTCGCTCATGTTCAAATGAAGTGCTGATAAAATTTATTAAATATTTCACAATGGATTAATTCTTGATTTTGTATAATGTGGGAATTTAATTAATCAAAAATATTTCAAGCTTTTTATCGTACGTATGCTTTTGTTGAAAAATATAGCTTCAATTCTCTTTGTATTTAAATTAAATCATTTACATTAAAGTTCATATTATGATGTTAAAAAACGCCGAAAAGTTAACTATTTTATAAAACTAAACACTGAAGACATAAATTGAATTGGCGCCAAAAGTTAAATAAACTTACTAAGCCGTCACAACATGCAATGGTTCCAACCAACATCGGTTTAAGAATTTCAGTGAGCAATGCATAGCAATAAATATGAATTTCGTTTCACCATTTCCACTATACTCTCATATTCGCTTTTCTTTCCATCATTTTCCCACCAAACAAGTGTTTCCGCGTTTTATTGCTTCATTATTTCGCATTTTTGCTCTTAAAATTTAATTTTCCATTTCATTTCTCATATTGCAATATGCAGATTGCCATAAAATGCAACTATAAAGTTAATAATAAACCGCAGCGTTATGAGTGCGTCCAACTTTTTAAAGCGGCAATCAAGTTGTGTCCAAGCTGCTATGCTGCGATGGTTCCATACAGCTTAGTAATAAATGCAGTTTTCAGCATAGAAAATATACAGTTATGCATTGAGGTAATGATGCCGTTATTCATAAAATGAGTGGCGTGGTCATGGTTTTCATTCACCAACAGGGATATATAGTTTATTTCTGAGTACCCATCACAAAAGAGAAAAATATGTTAAGATATAATAAAATAAATACATTTTCTAAACTGACAGTCTTCTGGCAGTCATTTGTTTTTTGCTTTTACTAAATAATTTTAGACAATTATTAATCTCCTTCTTCTGTTTTATTGCACAAGAACGGTACAAAATATTTTTCAACGAATTAATTATAAATCAATTTAAAGTTTGTTGAAACCTTTTCACCGTGTCCCAATTTATTTTGCAGCGACAAAAATAAGAAATCGCGAACACAAAAGATGCATGCAAATGGAAAAGATTTCTTTCTCTGTCTACAAAAGACATAAAAAGGGGTTGTATGCTTCTCCCGCTGGGTGTCTTTCACTTGCAGAATCAAGAAATTATGCTAATAATTTGTTTCGAGGTCTTAAGCAGCCACTGCAAATGAATGAGTGAGGCACTCACTGCACCTCAGGAAGTAAGAAAAACGTATAAAGACACTTAATAGCGCAGCATGTCGCAGGCTCTATTTTTGTGCGCTTTTTCGGCCAAGTTTGAATGCAACAGCTGATGTGTAGTTGTTGTTATTGTAATTTTTGTTGCCGCTAGTTCATGGTCACAATTTTGCTTTCACTTTAAGCCTTTCCTTTATACTTTTAGCAATGGAAAGACACTCTTGTCCCTTATCTATGGACAAGTCCCAATAGTGAAAAGCAACGAAGAGCTCTACAAAGTTAGTAAGAACGAGTGCTGAAGGGCACTTGGCGGTGCTGCAAGATGGGCGGATGCGTCGAGTACATGTCACGCTGAGTTGGGTCTAGTAAACTTTGCAACTTTACGACGTGGATGACCACTGAGTGTCATTGGCACTGCTGCATGAACACTTCGGAATTTAAAGCGGTCGAAAATGGCAATTCATTGCAATGTGGGTGTATTTTATTTAACTGATCTGCAGTGAGAAACTTGTATTCACAAATGTCGTTGTAAAGGAGTTGTTGCCATATGTAAGGTATGAGTAGAGTTTTAGAAAATGTTAATACGATCTTGAAGCCTATAAAAAATCTGTCAAAATACAATTTTAGATTTTTTTCTTTTTGTAAATTCATTAAACTTAATGCATAAAATTGTCTAGTAATCAACACAGAAATAAGCGAAATACCTTCAAGCAACAGATTTAGCTTCAAGCGCTGGTAGTTAAGGCTTTATTAATAATGTAAATTTATTTTCCTTTTTAAATAATAAATGTATGTGTATGTGTCTTCATAAATAAGTTGTTATGTTTATCTGCCGTTTAGGAATTTTTCGGCACAAATTGTTTGCTTTGGGTCATGTGTATTGCATTAATGTGTATAATTGGGGTTGGGAGCAGTTTTTGCCTTCATTGTCTTTCAACTACATGAATGTTTGTTTTGCTTGCTTCTCCATTCTTTAATAATAAGTAATACGTATTCATAGCCCCTCCATCTACTCTCACATTAGGCTCATGGGGTGCATGCGTTTCACTTTCCTTTATTGGCGTAATTTTTGGCGTTTACACACTGATCTCTTGTTGGCTCACGGTTGGTCGGCGAATCAATATTTTAGCCATAAGGTGTTGCCATAAAAACAAATTTTTTAATAACGACTTAATGAGCACCGCAGGCTCGCGATGTTGGTTAGGCGGCTTATTTTTCGCACTTTTCGGTGTTTTTACGAAACGCTCACTTCGTTGGTGTGCCCTCATTGAATTTTGGTATTTACAGTCAAAAAAGTTTCACCTTTGAATGCTGACCGCTCAACTTAGTTACGTTTTTTTACCACATTTTAGGTTTTTACCACCAATAAGCAATATTTTATTTAAAAAGTTGTTCGAAACACCATTATAAACACGTCGGTGCAACGTAATAAGCAACATGAAGTTAAAACCTTTTACAGAGTGTAAACTTTTGTAATATTTAAGCAACACGCTAAGTAGCTCATGGTAAACAAATGCATACAAACATACAGCTCGAACATTGCATACCAAATTGCACATAAATGTATACAAAGTCCATGCCCTGGAGTGCACTTATGCTTATGGAAGTTAATTAGAACTTTTAGTTAGGCGAAACGGTGGTTAAAAGAACAAGTGTGTTTCCCATGAAATGTGTTGTACGCAGCTGGTAATTTATGCGAAAATATCCCTAAGCTTCTTCAATAAGTTATGATGTTTGGTTGCTTTAGTTTTGTTATAAATACATATATTAACACATACTAAATGAGTTATGTTGAGGGTCATATAATTACATATTCATGTGTGTACTCCCCACAGATTTTCTTATGAAATATTGGGGTTTAATTAACTAAACTCGTTATATTTCCAGGCATTAAGTTGTTTTGCGAATATAAATATTTCAACATGCCTTAAAGTAACTGAATACTCCTAATTCCACAACAATGTATTTTCCAGCAGAGATATAAGGAAACAACAATGACAAAGAGGCAACACAAAAAAGTTCTAGCTAATAACAACAAACAAAGCCGAAGTGCAAATTAAAAAGAGCAGAGAAAATCAACAAAACAAATGTGGAAGTGAAATGCGTATGAGGGTTAAGGGTTCTTGTTCACGCTTCTGTGGTAGTGGCGTGGTGTGACATGTGCCCCACGAATCATCAATGTAAACAAACAAAGACGCAGACGTCTAAGCCTGAGTACGAGTAAAGAGGAAATAAGGTAAAGCAAGTAACTCAAAAGGAAACCTTTTAGCGAAATGAGTTATGAGGCTAATACGACTAAACGTATCTGTGCGCCTATTTGTGTGCTTATTAGGGGCTGATTCTTAAAGCAAACATTTGCATATCTGTTTGCCCAAAAAAAGTGAAGACTTATTTCGTGAATTTGTCATTTCGCTCCATAATCTGTCAGACTGCACGTGTTTGCATTGAGGAAGTTCTTTCAAAGCTAATTTGTTGATTAAGAAGGTTTCTATTTTATTTGAGAGTTCCACATATATTCAAAAGGTGTAATTTCAGAATATGAAATGAAAAAGTGAACTAAGTTTTATTGAAAGCCTTTTCGTCCACTTTTAGTTACGTATACGCCGTGGTTTAACATTTGAATTTGTTTGTTACATTTTATTTTTGTTACAACATTTTGTACAATGAAACAGCTCTTTTGCCACTTTTAATTATCCGTATTTTGTTTACTTCATTCATTTCATAATGCATTTTGCGCCGCTTCATATATTTTGCTACATCAAGTAGTCTAAGGATACTAATATGAGTTCTTTTACTATTATTCTGCAGCGAACTTTCTCCATTTTCTCGAATTCGCAGCATTCTCTCCTCGTCAATTGCTCTCACTAACTTGTATAATTTGTTCTCAATTTGCTCTCTCTCTCTCTGAGTGTGAGTGCTTCAGATATTATGCTGTTTGATTCGTTGAATTCGCCGCAGTTGCTGCACGTGGCTTTGTTTTGTCTGATTTTTTGTTATGATAACTTGAGAGTAAGGGCAGTCAGCAAAGCAAATTCAGTCGGGCATACATTTACGTGCTTCGTGAATTTGTTGACTTTATAAGTGGCTGCCATATCTGATTGTTGTTGTTGTTGTCCTCACCTGGGGAATTACCATATTTTCTTTTCACTTACTTAGTGTTAGGTATGAGTTTAAATAGTTTTAAAATTGCTTATAGCACGTCTGTGATAAATAATTAAAATTAAAAATGATATAAAATATTTAAAATATAGACAATAATATTTGACAAATCATTAATATTTTGTTGAGAAAATATACCAATTTCCATGAGGGTACCAAAAATTAACCAATGAAGAGAAAATTTGGTATTATATATACGTGTGTATAACATATATCCTAATTTATTTGTAGGCAACAACCTTTTCGCTTTATTTCCTTTGCTCTTCATCCCTACCAATGTTTATTACATACAAACAGACCACCAAACATGCACCTAACGGCGCACAATACATAGTCAGTTGGCTAGACAGCGCAACCAGCACATTTCACAAAGTAGACCCATGAGGAGGGTCAAAGCTTCAACATTTATTTGCATGTTGTGGCACATTTTATTCACTGGTGTTTACACGCGTTGAGATTCCGTATTTGTTTATCTCTCCCTATATATGTATGATATGTGCTGCCAGTTGTAGTAATATTACAGATACAAGTCTACCTCTTTGACTGAAATATTCTACACTTCACTCACCACCGCCATTAAATTTAAGGCATTCCATTAAATTGGAAGCTCACCTGTATGTCACCAACTTCATACATTAAATATGTGCATGTGTATGTAAATATCAAAGTCCTTAAAAATTGAATAAGATAAAGATTGGTTAATGCAGTTCAGACGTGAAGATACCTACACTGAAGATAATTTAAGTGTATGTTCTATGTAAAAACAATTCTACATTTCCATGCAAATGTTTATTATGAAAATTCAATATAAATGGAGAATGCAAATTCTCAGCTGTATCTGTAGGCATACAGGCAAAGCGGAGTAAGCTTCATTGTATATATTTAACTCAATAATATTTAAGACAAATAATTTCAAATACTTTACTATACATATACCAGTTTATGACTACAATTTATAAATACTCCTACTCGACCATTTAAAGCTGCGTTCGGAAGCATTTACCGCTTAGGTGGCTCAGCACAGCACAAACGCTTTGCATAATTTTTATGGTCGACCATAAAATTATATTCAAAACATACTATTCGCCCATATATAAAATATTTTATTGCTTCCAATAATAATATTGTACAAGTGTACACTGAAATCTAATTCGAACGCTAACCTTACCATAGTGCTTGCTGAGTGGGAGTGTCCGTGTGTGTGAATGTAGGCGTGTAAACGCAGATGTTGCCTCGAACCATTTCAGGTCGCCGAACAGTTATTGTCAATGTCGATGCTGGTGGAAATATATGTTAACATCCGCCTTTACTGCATTACTTCCCATCTGCTTTCTATGAGTTTAATGTCCATCTATGTAACCAATATATATATGTATGTAAGTATTTGTGTGTTTGTGGTGTGCCTCAAATACTTTGCCAGCACTTTATTGGCCTGTCATACAGGATATTAATAGATATTGTAATAGCAATTCACAGCCACGCTGCGGGATATAATTTTGTGGGTCTACCCCAAAGAAAACAATAAAAGTGAGATAATCATATATTTTACTTTCTATACTTTTAAGAGAACGCTATAGATATTCTGGTTTTGATATCAAATATTCAATTTCAGTGAGTTTCCTTTTATATAATACTTTATTGGTTAAGTTGCCTTTTGTGAACTCTTTTTATAAAATTTTCTAAAAAAATTCCAAATTTACATTTAATAACCGTTAGAGTAATTTCCAAATCCACTTTAATACCGTTTATTACAATTTATTAATTAATTAAGCTGATTATATATCGCTCATCATTTAAGTTAATTTAAAAAATTCCAAATTTACATTTTATACTTTAGCCGAAAATTCATTGAAATCAATAAAAATATTTGTAATCTGAATATAAGCTTTAAATATCACCCACACGTCACATAATTACATTATATCTCGGCATATTACATCAAATCCTATTATATCACTCTGTACGCACTTGGCTTTTATTGCTTGTTGGCCAATATGTTGTATTGTTAATCGTTCATGTAACATTACTACGCACTTCTTTGTTGAGGTGACCTGCACACAATCAAAATCGGCAATAGCAACTCACTTAATATAAGTAACTTTGGCAATAAATTGTTAGTAGAATGTGTTCTATGTAAGATACTTTCCAGATATAATGTGCTGGTTGGACCGGTTTGGTTTACAGAATGACCTTAGAACTTTCGGTCGAAGTGGGAAGAGATGTTCAGCTGAGTGATAAAGGGAATTATCCATTGGTTAATACTTAGATAGCTAAACTATTAGATTTATAATTTTGCAGATAGAATAGATAGACTTTAAAAAGCGATCTATAGACCTCCGTGAAAATATATGGATATGTAAAAATTTTGTTCTGCTGAGTTAAAAAATACTTTTTTACTTTTAAGGCCTCTGCTCTCCATTGCAGCATTTACATATATTTTTACTTTTTTTAGTTGGAGTTTAATGCTGCATAAATAAAAATATCATGTTTACGGAATTTACAAGCACATGTGACGACTTTTTACTTATGACCATTGCCTTTCGTTCGGATTTTCGAATAATTGCGATTCAAATAATGTTTACTCTACAAATATTTATAAATGCCAGACTATACATTAGTATATAGCGATAATGGAAAAAGTATATATATTTATATAAGTAAACTTACATACATACGCAAGCAAATATTACAATGGTGAGTGTGCATTAAGGCTAAGCCCTTGGTAATACTCGGCTTGCACATTGGCGTGGCGTCCCATGGTCAGTTTAATTAAAGTCTCAATGTAAATCACATTTGTTGCAATCGGATTGTGCCAATTAAATCTACATTAATTGCATTACAACATGCTGAGTCCAAAGGACCAACGGCCTACCGGAATGTAGAGCTACTTCATTTGTATCATCAATTGTATACAGTATACTCTCGAAAAGTAAATTCTCAGAAAGTAAATAATCGCGGAAAAGTTAATCACCTTTAAGATTACACATATACCTCGAAAAAGTAAATTTTTATACTCTCGCAACAACAAAGTTGCTAGAGAGTATTATAGTTTTGTTCACATAACGGTTGTTTGTAACACCCAAAACTAAACGAGTTAGATATAGAGTCATATATACCAAAGTGATCAGGGTGACGAGTAGATTTGAAATCCGGATGTCTGTCCGTCCGTCCGTCTGTCCGTCTGTCCGTCTGTCCGTCTTTGCAAGCTGTAACTTGAGTAAAAATTAAGATATCTTGACGAAACTTGGCACAAATATTCCTGGACACCATAAGAAGATCGAGTTCGAAAATGGGCAGAATCGGACCATTGCCACGCCCACAAAATGGCGAAAACCGAAAACACATAAAGTGCCATAACTAAGCCATAAATAAAGTTATTAAAGTAAAATTTGGAATAGAGGATCGCACTAGGAAGGGACATATTTGGATGTAATTTTTTTGGGAAAGTGGGCGTGGCCCCCTGCCCCAAATCGGTTATTTGTATATAACTCGCAAACCAATAAAGCTATATAAACCAAACTTTCTGCAGTCAGTTCTCTTACGTACCCCACCACAAACCATGAAAATAGTTGAAATCGGATAATAACCACGCCCACCTCCCATACAAAGGTTAGGTTGAAACTTACTAAAAGTGAGTTAACTCAGTAACGAAAAACGCCAGAAACACTAAATTTCACATAAGAAATGGCATATAGAAGCTGCACTCAGATTTTTTTACAAAATGGAAATGGGCGTGGCATCGCCCACTTATGGGTCAAAAACCATACCTCAGGAACTACTCAACCGATTTCAACGAAACTTGGTTTGTAATAGTTTCCTTACATCCCAATGATATGTTGTGAAAATAGGCCAAATCGCTTCACAACCACACCTACTTCCTATATACCAGAACTTTGAACACGATCTGAATCGTTAACTTTACAATATATAAAGGTAGCAGTAGTGAAGATATCGATGCATAACTTTGCACAAATACTACCTTTATAGTGTGGAAGCCCCATTCTAAAAATCGCCGAAATCGGACCATAGGTTTTCAAGGCCCCATGTATCGAACATGAGGACCTCGGTGCTTCTAACCTAATATTAGGGTTTCCAACTTTCAATGGACTTTATACAATATATATGATGAATATGTGGGTCAAATTGTGTATTATATAATATAAATAAAGTTAAATAAATAAATTGCGAGAGTATAAAATGTTCGGTTACACCCGACCTTAGCCCTTCCTTACTTGTTTAATATACTTTTCAGAGAGTGTGATAAAAAATTCGAAACGAAGCAAGCAGCAAAAACACTTACTCTCTTGTTTTTCGCGTCTTTTTAGTAAATAAACTCTCCTACTTGATCCACTGGTTTAAAAAAGAAAACGATGCAAATCAGGTGTCAGACGTTTTGAATTTTCGTACAAAAATGGTCAGAAAATATATTGCAAACGAAAAAAAACAAAAGAATATTCAAGATTTTTTCTCTTCATAGTAAATACATATGTACATATGTATGTAAATGTAAATATTTTTTCATGTAAATCCATATGTTTTATTGAAGCAAATAAATTTAAGTTAAAAAATGCATTTAATATTATAAAAACAGATAATTTATGTATATATTCGAAAAAGTAAATTACCCAAAATACCAATCGATTTACTTTTCGAGAGTATACTGTATTTGAATATGACGTATAGATGAGCAATGTGGTGCGAAAACTTGTAATTAAAATTTATTAATTATAGCAATTATTTTAGTTAAAAATTTTTTTTAAGTATCGAGACTTGCAATTTTCTTATTTTATATAATTAACTTTTACATATTTTGCAGTGAATGCTGGTCATAAACAGTCAAACTGAGTGACAGTGTTTGAAATTATTAATAATATGTTTATATTCCTTGTCGTCTTTGATTTATGATACGCTTGGTCTCTCATCTTTTCATCGAGAACAATTCCACTTCATTTACTAAAGCATTGAGACTTATCAAATAACAACAAAAACACATTTGATAAACATTAAATACCACATTTCCTATACACATACGTACGCATGTAATATAGTCCTTGATATATTGCATTTACTTGCCCTTGACCATCTAGAAAACGGCGAACCGCAACTTTTATCTCCCAAAATGTGAGTATTCACCTCGAAGGTTAATAAACCTATTGATTATTGTACAGATTCACGCGTATCTCTTATATATTCATACAAGGATAAATGTATTTTCATGCCGTTGAGCATTATCAATTTGCTCCATTGCCCAAAACTAGGCAACACATGTTTTATTTTATTGTTATTGTTGTACATATTTATAACTGTTGCTTGCTCTGCGAAAAATTTAGGAAGTTTTCATATACACCTACAAAAACTCTGGGTTGATATTCTAAGTTAACACCATGCCATATTTACAACAACAACGTGGCCAAATCGTAGTCACATAAGCGATTTAGATGCCAATTATCGGGATGTCAGCTTTGTTGTTGTCGCTTATTTGTTATCTGGTCTCAACGTTGTTGGAGATAAATTTGTATTTGCTGCACGGGAAAATACAGATGAGAAAATCTGTAACTCCTTTATTTATAATTGTATTTACTACCAGCTGGCAGGCTTCGAGCGAAACAATAATAAGGCAATTTAATACGGGAAACATATCTGATTGATTGCATAATTATCTCGATAACGAGATTTACAATGGAATTTAATTTCCCGTACTGTTAGGCTTTATTGTTATAATCTACTTCGGAATTAGTTATATTCGAGATTCGAGCGGTATTTGTGTGATTTGAATATTTTGTATGATTCACTAATTATATTCTAGTTTAATACAAAATCCAATCGAACATACATATATTGTAATGAAATATAATTCAACTCAAAGTCGAAAATAACAAGGTCTATTCTCTGAGATTCAGTTCAAAGTAGAACTATCAAGAATGATATGCATGAGGATGTGTACTATATCTAAGCCACCTTCAGATCTGCTAGTTCGGTCGTTGTTGTTGGCACTCACCGTTGCTTGTTTTTGTTTGTTTTCTTCAAATAATATCGAAATCAGTACAAACTACACGAGCGACGGACTATTTATCAATGTTTTCTGAAATGCGAAAGCCTAACATTTAATTTAAATTTTCGAAAAAACAATTTCATTATCTTCTCTGCTGTTAAGTGACGATAAATAGTGTAATTTTATCATGCTGTTCTAAATTCAATCCCTTAAACAACAAATAATTGTATGAAAATGGAACGCAAACTTCCAGATAAGAACTCAATAAGTCCTCTCCTGTATTGTCCGATTGTCATGACGTAAATAGGATGCACGAAAGAAAAAGTAACCTTAAGTAGCACCTGTTGCCCAGCAAGTAAGCACTCATATAAAGTCAAATTAATAGCATTTAGCTATTTAGCAGAAACGACTTGGGAGAAAAGGGGGAATGACAGACATTCCTGTGTCGTGATGGTTTGAACTTTTTCAGCCATATATTTCTGTATAATTATGTAGCGAATTACTCGTTGTTGGGGATTAAACTGTTCGGTGTAAGTGACCATATAAAAGCATTGCTCCGCCACCAAGCTAGGCTATGTAAAAGGCTGCGACAGGATTCCTTGGTAGCAATTAATCTTCGTTTACTGCTCAGGTATTTAATTGGATAAAAGATATTCTAGTAGCATCCGTGTTTCAGAGTTGAGCGGGTGTGTATTAGAGGCATGTTAATTTCCTTATGCTTATATACTACATTTAGAAGGAACAATATCCAATTTTAGTCTCTGTCCGATTTTACTAATTTAATTATTTAATTGCTTTAATTTTAATTCAACTGCTCCCTTATAATTGCTTATTTTATTGTAACTGTTTGCATGGAAGGAAATGAGTTTCATAGAATGTGTAAGCCATTAAATGGCAGCTAATTAAGCGCACAAGCGCATTAAAGAAAGTAAATCCACTTTAATACCGTTTATTACAATTCTCGATTGGCCTCCAAAGGCACACACACACTGTGCTAAATTACTATATAATAAAAATCACAAATAAAGCAAGTGTATTAGGACTAGATTTACTGGGTTTATCACGCAAATATTTCTCAGCTAGTGGCATGCCAGCTAATTGACTCAAACACACTGTAATAATATGAAAATGCGTAAGGAGATATACTACAATCAGTTAATCGAAAGTTAGCTTATGTAATATGTAATTAACAATTAGCGAAACAAATATGTTTGATGGACATACTGACAGTTACGAGTAATGAACTAATTTGTATCTTATCTACATATATGTGTGTATGCAAATAATAAATTATTAATTAGTTAAGCTGATTATATAACGCGGTTAATTTAAGTTAATTCAAGCAGATAAAAATAGTTATGTATTGCTACGTGCATATACTGGTACATATACTAATGAAGCAGCATTTGTGCAAATGACAGCCGCTTGAAATTCGCACGAGTATTGAGTTTTAAGCCCAAAGTGCCGTAAACACTTGGCATTCTCGCGTAATTTGTAAATTAACTGAATTTCAAGTACTTAATGTACAAAGGCATAGTTGAAATTCTTTCATCATATTACTGACACTTCATATCATACTTAAGCACGTCAGAGAGGCCACGAAACTTGCGTGAGTGTAATTGGTAAATATTAGAATATTATATTATATTATGCTTGTTTTTTATTTTTCATTGCCTTATGATACATTCACATTTACCTATTCACCTTATTCAGATAATGGCTATATCTTTTGCATCTTAAAAAAGAAATAATTAAATTGTATGCAAAATACTTTAGAAAAAATTTGTTTCTGTCAACAAGTGAAATTATCTAAGCTTGAGTAAACCATAGGGATAAAGAAATGGACAAGCTATTTTGTAAAAAAGAAAAAATCCTAAGCCAAAAAACATGAAAGCAATTAGCAAAACTGTCAACGGTCACAATATCAAATATTAACAAAGTGGCGTAGCTCTGAAAAAAGTGTAGATTTAAGGTAAAAAATGGTCAAAAATACTCAGTTTCAATTTGAAGTCGATCGGTCAATTCCTCGTTGAATAATGATGTCACAAATTTTGAAAAATGTCGTTTCGAGAAAAACGCGTTTAAAGTTTCTACTATTGAGATTTGAACGCTGCGATTCAAAAACTATTCAAGGTACGACCTTACAGATTTCATAGGATATTTTTGAAAGTATAAAAATTCGAATAAGCAAAAACAAAAAAAAAAATCGATTTTTTGAAAGTGTCACACTGGTACAGCCTCTTAAGTATAAAGATAAACAGGCATAATAACCAAACGATATTTTAACATAAAACGATTAAAAGGAGTGTGACAGAGTTAATACATTAATCGTTTCATATCTACTGAGTAGATGGACTTGCTCGAATTTTAATAACCTTAATACCGATCTAATGAAATATCGAATGTAAATGCACTTTCGCGATAAAAGCTAAACTATGAGCTAAAGGAGGACTCTTGCTTGAAACGGAAATCACCAAACAACTAGTAAATGTTAGGCATCATTTTCTCTTACAACACCTACAAGCACTTTTAAGTGGTTTGGCAAAATTGCATTTCAAAAGTTGTGACTGTTGATTGGTGTATGGGGGTTGTTAACAGAACCTTCATACAGTCACCTTTTTAACCACCAATAACTGTACTAATAGCAACAACATGTGTACATGTTAAGTTGTTGCTTGTTAAACAAGTTAGTGCAAGTGAATTTTGCAGTTAACAAGGTTGGTTTTCAGCTTCTGGAAATGTACTTGAGAGCAAAAGCTGGGAGGGCAAGTTAAAGTGTGCGATCGTAAGGTGTTGCAAGTGTTAGCTTAATGGCGCTTAAAATGCAGTTTACGCTTAAGGAGGTTGTAACTCTGAACTTGAATTTTGCAATTAACTACCACTTGAAAAGCTACCTCACTTGAGAACCACATGGATAATTTATAAATGTAAAATTAAAGAGTATTTTATTCAAGAACGTAAAGACTTCAAAGTATGTTTGTATTAGCATGAACTGCTCTAATCCATCAAATGCAGCAGATCCGGTAATTCAGTGATATCAATTAGTACAGTAAAATAAATTGAAACGTCTGTGAAGGTAGTTGAAGGATGTCAGAAGAGGTAGAAGCAGCGAGAAAAAAATACAAAAACCAAAAGTAATAAATTAAATAACAAGATCTGCATAACATACTACTTTTGCTGTCATATAAAATGAAGTGAGCAAACTGGAGCTCTGCTGATGCACAGTGGTGCCAATCCATACTAAAATGAATAAAGTGAAAGTGAAGTTGATTAATATATTATCGAGATAATATAAGCATATTTAAGAATAAATCTAAAAAATGTGGCTTATATTCCCCTTATACTCTTACGTCTGTAATACAGATTTAATGTTTATTAAATTCCCCTCCTTACTTATTTTGCAACTGATTGTAGATTTATCACTTTACTCACTCTGTGCATTGTTGCATAAAGCTTCGGTTGGATGATTAAGTCGCGGTGTCAATCACTTAAGCGCGAACGCAACAAGAACAATCTTAACTAATTATAAAATGGCAGCTAGTGAAGCGTTGAGAAAATGCTGCAAATTGAAAATGCAAAAAACGCTTTAGAAATGGGTGAAGTAAGAAATAAAGGAAGAAGGAGAGAAATACTGCTACCTGGCAGTCTAAAATGTAAGCGTAATAAATTACAAAGTAAGCGACTGCAGCGAAAGGCAAAAACAAGCGAAAAGAGTGGCAGCAAAAAATGTGCACAACATCAATAAATTGCTTACTTTGTTTTCTTTAAAGCACTTCATTTTGCTTAGTACCATGCAACGCTCGTTTTTCTCACAGTCTCAGTTACAAATTTGTTTTTCACACCTTTCTTCTTCATTGGTTTTCTTTGTGAGTTTTATAGCAGCTGTCACTTCACTATAAGTAGTCGTAGAACTTCTTTTTATTTGTTTTCCGAATCTGTCTGTCTCTAACATCTGCAGAGATTTTGCGATCAGGAATAAATATCTGCTACTGAAAAATAATTTTCACCATCGAACTACTTTAAATGTAACTTTCTTATTTAACAAGCGTTCCTCATAACTCCGCTCTTATTGAGATTTCACAACCTTTCTTCTTCTCTCTAAAATATCCAATATAACTTTGCCAACATGTAATATATAAGGGAAAAATGTGTTACATTTACAAGAAAACCAAATCAAATCTGCGTTGCAAGAACCCAAATTGAATTTGCCATCACAATTTGCCGTCAAAAAGTGTTGTTATAGCGCGTAGGAAACGGCAGAACTACTTGAACATTGCTTGAGCAACAATTTAATGGACCGGAAGTTGCCACAGATTCGTTTAATGCTTGCCACAAACTGCCGAATAAGTGGAAATAATAAAATAAACCAAAAAATGGTGGAAGTGGCAGACGAAGGAGAGAACGTTGAACAAAAATATTTTGATTTCATTCGTTCCTTGAAGTGTTTGAAGCAAACTTTTGCTAGCCATTGCGATGAATATTGTCGTCATCGCAGTGGAGACTAAACATTTTTTCTATTTGTGGATATTTATATGGTCAATTGAAAGTGATTCGTAATACTTGCCCTTACACCAATCTTACGTAAATTAGACATTTGTTGGTACTACAACAATTTATGTGAGTGGTTGCAATACGCTGAAGTGTATATAAAGAAAGAGAGAATGAGTGAAAATGAACTGACCTTGAACTCGTGTACTTATCTATGGCATAAAGTTTATTATGTTTTAAGTTGCAGCAATTGAGATTTGATTGTGCTTCGCTAATGCCAGAAATACACAGTTTTGCAGAAATTCAATTTGACTTAATGAAACAGACATTATTTCAAACAGTTTTCGGAGAAATCTCACATTATAATCTTGTCAAAGCGCCTGAAAAAAATTCGGCTAGACAACAGGCACTTCAACAGATATGTAATCGAAAAGGTGTAAACAAATTGACCCGCTGTTTGTCAAATAAAAAAAATGAAGTGAATGAAGCACGTACCACACGTAGTACTACTCCGCAATTGCATCTATAATGTGACGTATACGCACGGGGAAACCGCACGACCACCACCACAATGCCATTTTGGTTTCGAAAATGCGAAGATATTATTGGATCAACCATTCTTCAGTTATTGTGCTACTACTTAAATGAATTTAAATTAACTTTATTATATTGAGATTGCTATAATATAATTCGAAATATAGTAACTTATTATATTGTAAACATGGTCTATTATATCAAAATTAGTTTTTTCTTAAGAGTTTGCAAAGGTATTGCTATAAAAATATTTTTAATTACTACTAGTCTCCAGAGGTGCATACATTCCGATATGCAAAAGCACACATACATATGAAAGTTATTCAAGTAATACACATTCAAATCGATAGACACGATTTTGATAAATCTCACGGGGACAAGTAAAAGTTTTCACCAGTCTGTGTGCTTACTACAGGAGTTGGCAAGCGGTTAAACACGTGTCTGGTGAAAGCAGGACAATAGAAAATTCTCCGCCTCCACTCACATGCATATGCAAATGTTCATTCTGATGGTTGCATATGTTTTATGTTGGCAGAAAGTGCAACGGTAGAATATATATTCTTGTTTCCAAACTAGGCATACGCTTGCCAAAGAGCCGCCGGAAAAAAAACGTCAAAGACTGAATTTGCAATTTATTTTACCTTCGAGTAAATGAGTTTCAAATTTGTGTTTATATGTGTATAAATGTGAGGGAAAGAGTTGAGTGCAAGGCTTTTGGATATATCAAACTTATTATTTACTTACATCTGTATGGATTTACAAGCATAAAGTTGTGTTACCTTTTGAATCAGCATATGCTGGTACTTACTTAGCTTTGAAGCTTTATAAATAGAAGTGTCTGATTGCGGAAATTACATTTGCCTTTTAAACATTTTTAATTCAACGCTCTTATATGTTTAGCGACATATAATTTTCAATAAATGAATGTAATGTTACGTATACGTCATGTCGCTACTAGCTTCATATTAAATTTTTACGCGACACAACTATTTGTAAAATAGATCTGAAATTTATGATATTTTGGTTTGCTTGCATTACTTTTTAGTCAGAGCAAGAGAGAATCAAGCGTGGAATATGGTTTAATCTTTTGCAGATATCGCAGTATTTATAAAAAGCAAACGTTTACATGCAATATTTCTAATAAATTACTTCTTTTATTTTATGAGCATGCAGAGTTCGATTGTGTTGAATTATAAATATTCTTATTCATTTGGAGATTTGAATTGACTATAAATAATTTTAAACCACATTTATTTATGACAATATGTTAAAGTGTGTCACCTTTGATCTTCCTGCATCGGAGTTTTTTTTAATGAGAAATTTTTTTTACAGGAAATTAAAATAATATTTTAAGGAAAGCTTAAATTTTTATATTTTGTAAATTTTAAGATTAAGTTCCAATGATAAGCTCTGAACAATTTTGCCCTTAATGGTATTATATCTAATTGCGCCACTTGTGTTAAAGTTAGGACCACTATTTCCAAAAGCCTAACTGCTCAGCTTCAACAAGGGGTCTGTACGTGTTCAGTAATCTAATAGTGAGAGCTTTATATGTTGTACATGCGAAGTGCGTTTTTTGTCCAATCTGGTATCCTGTCCTTGTTTTCATTTGCATCGTTATCCTTAATGAATGTACAGCAACGCCTGGAAATCTAATCTGCCAGGGAAAAAACTTTCATTTTTTGTACCTTCTACAAGCGCAAGCGTTTTCTACTGACAAACGCTAATCACAGTTAATCGAAGGTGAGCCTGTTAGCACAGGCACAAACTCTCGTTTGCAAAATGACCGAGCAAACTAATGGGCGCTTTTACACCACAATTTGCACACGAATGTTTCGCATTTGCAGTGATTTTCTCTCTACTTTGCTGGGTGAGGTCCATTGGTTTGGTGGGTAGTTACACAAATTATGGTTCTACATACAAGGGAGGTAAGGATATATGTTTACTGCATATTGTTGGAACTGCTCCTGCAGGAAAACAACAATTTTCAAAGAGAATAGTAAAGAATAGTGTTGTTTTTACTACCGGATTTGCTTCAAAAACTATAATGCATTTTATAAAACCATTTTATATTCATAAATAGTTCAATAAAACCCTTCATAGTTGCTCACGAAAGCACCATTTGAGTTTGGAAGAAAATTTATGAGACAACGTCTGCTCTAAAGCTCTCAACACTTCTTCATTATTTGGTAAACTTTAGTGTTGTCAAGTCATTGCTTTGCGGTGTAAGAAGAAATAAAGTGAAGAGACATGCATACATGTTGTATATGTGTATTCATGTTATGTGGTTTTGCACTGAACTGGTTTTATTAATGGCAACAGCTGTTGCAGCAAGGTGTCGCAAAATGAAATGTGGTTGCAGTGTCTATAATTATGTCAACGGAGGAATTCTGATACAACATTCTAGCACACTGTATAAATGTTGTGGTGGATGTGGTAAAGTGTTGTTGTCATTAAATAGTTGAGATGGAATTCTGTTGCAAATTAAATTTGAAATATTAGATATTGCATTAAGAAAGAACGAAATGTTTATTGAGCAATAACAAATAATTTTACGTCGCTTCCTAATCCAATGACCATAAATTGGAAGCAATTGCTCTTTGCTGATATGCTCATACAAATCAACTAACCTCTTCTTTGTTTGTAATAAGCCCATATTGCTAGAAGAGACAAAAACACTTTCGCACAAGCCTGATATACTAGCAATTGAAAAGAGAAGAAGAAATTCAATCATTGTGCGAGTAATTCAAAGCAGCAACAAACAATACAAAGCTCAGCAAACTGACCCTCAAACAAAATAAAAAATGGACAAAAGCTTTCAGTATTTGTTAGTGTGTGTATAGTAGAAGGGGCGGATATATGGAGCGCCTAAAAGGAGGCAGTTCTAAAAGTACAAAAAGGGCAGCTGTTTCAATGCCTGGTAAAACAAGGTTAAAGCTGTGGCATTTGTTGGCATAGTTGACGCCCATGGAGACCGAAATCAATAAAACACAATTGTTCTCTAATAAACATCGAACAGGCCGCACAATACAAACAACAAAGCGCAAGTAACTGAATATAGTATTTAAAAGATACAGTTAAATTAAATGAAAACTATCTCTTTGAGTCTGGAATTAAATTTCTTAAATATTGGGTAAAATATGACAGGTGTTGGAGTAATTTACGAGACGAAAGGATGCTTTTCCATGTTGTACTTACAGTCTTAGTAATCAATTTTCAATTTTATAACTAAGTCTAGAGACTAGTACACAAACACACACAAAACCACGAATGCCAGCAAAAGCTACAAGCGACATTGCGTTTCACCGTCATAAAAGAGGCAGCTTGCAACACGTTGATGCTCCAGCTCACTCCCGTAGCCACGTTTATCTATGCTTTATACCTGAATTGTTTAGAGCTTAACAAGGCGTGCAATACCCAGCATAGTCGAGATTTTCACGATGCAATTTTGGAGGTCTCATCAAAACGTGAGGCGGTTGCAACAGCAGCGCGAACATTTAATGCCTGCATTCTGCTTGTTTGCATGAATAAGTGGCATTTTGGCAGCGTCTGCACGCATTTGGCTAGCAACAAAGCAGCAATTTTACGGTCGTCGTCATTTCGGTTGCACAGTGTAAGCTTGCACTCACATGTTTATGCATAAGTAAAGATGTACGTAGATATGTTTAGTATGAGGTTTACTTCGGTGCTTCTGATACAATGTTGTCAAACTTTTTGTCTCATTAAATTATTAATTTCCACTTTGTTTCGGTGTGAACGCTTTCATACCATGTTTGGTAGCTAATTTGTGAGTGCAAGCGATAGGAAGTAGGACGAATTTAACAAAAATTTAAAAAGTGATGCGCATTGCGTGGCTGGTAGCAACAAGAAATAAAATTAGTATGATTTTAGTTGATCGTTGCAAATATCTGCAAACTGTGATTGTCACAGGTAACCGTATATCTCATTACATTTTACATGTTTATGTTTACATAAATGTTATATTTCGATAGCATAAATTCAAGAATTCAATTTAATTTTCACATTCTTCAGATTTGATTAAAAATGTTTACAAAATTCAATATTTCTATCGAAATAACACACAATAACGGACGAACGTCTATCTTTAACGCTTAACGGAAATCGTATTAACTGTCAAACCCACGGCATATTTATTTTCTTCATATTTTCTTCTATAAATCTCATATTTCTTAGACCAGCATAAACCACAGGAGCAAACTTGTTCACTTGCGCATTTTAAATATCATTTGATTTCAATTCACATTCGTTATCATATTGAATTTCAGCAAAAGCGAATAATATCCTCAGAATTATGCAAAGTACCATTAACAGCACGATGAATTATTGTTTTTTATCACACGATGATGATAACACTCGAGGCACAAAGCTACTACACAAATACATAAGTATATTCGTTTGTAAATTCACCCATATATTGCTAACGTGGTTGTTGTCGAAAATTTATTCATTTTTCGAAAATTTTAAATTTTCCTAGCACCACAGAAGTTCATCGGCGTTGAAGCAAAGCAATTTTACTTCAGACATTTAAAAAAGCTTATCAGCCCAATTGTTCTAACGCACTCATAATTGTATGTATGTGTGATATGTACTCGTGTGTATGTTAACCTTGTTTTTCTACATTCAAGCGCTGCAAAAACTTTCACAGTCTGTTGCATGATTTAGAAGTGCCGGCTCGTAAATCAGTGATGTTTGAAAAGTGAGTGCAGCTAGAGATTGGTGTTGACAAGTTGTCGATTTCTGATATTTCGATTGTTATCCGTTTGAAGAGACTCTCAGTCAAAAATCCCTATACATTTACAGTCTATATTGTACTATTCAAGCTGTCCATCTTATTTGTCTCCTTTCCAATAATTTTCAATAGCAATCAAATCTTGCTAGGTTGCTTTCTAATCGCATTGTCACAAACAACTCGCCTATATACGAGTATATATGTATCTATATGGAACGGCATTCATAACAGAAATCGAAATGTTGTCAGTATTACATAATAATATAAAGTAATTCATAGCAGAAGACCTACTAATACGGCAAGACTCACAATCGGCCAACAGTCCTTCAAATCAACAAGTACACATTACGAATAAAGGAATAGCAGTACATACATGTGTGCAATTCAGTACAGATATTTAAGTGGTATCTATGTATTTATCTACTATATTGAAGCCGCCTAACTTGAAGTGCAAAAAGTTTTTTTTAATATATTTATTTTATATTATATATATTTTTAGATACAGGTTTGCTAAAGCTTAAGTGAATAATTCTGTCGGTGAGGTTTGTCATTTAAACAATTTGTATGCTAAGTTGGAAAGACAAAAACTACAGTGATGGACGTCTTTACTGTAATTTGCATTCCGAAATAGTGCGCAAGCCGGAGGAAAAGAAAAATTTTCAAGTTTTACAAGTAATTTTCACGTCTTCACAGGTCCTTAGTTGTTTGGGTCTTTACTTGATCATTCACTCGTTCAGCAGTAATCGTTCATTCAAATTTGTTATTCATATTCGTAGTATTCTTTATCAATCTTTCTGACGCAAATCGGAGGATATTTTGGAACGCTTCATAAAATGCTGTCTAATATAAAAGTAGTAAAGTTTGGCATATCATTCATTCATATTTCTTTATATATTGACTTTCGTTAAACTCGGCTGCCAAGGGTGATAAATTTATAACACTTCTTATGTGCAAAGAAAGAGTTTTATGGAGCACGACATAAAAAAGTACTGTGCAAGAATTCATGAATTTGTAAGCTATAAAAGTAAATAATATGTCACTAAATGTGTAATAAAATGTATGCAAATATTTGTGTATATGTAAAGAAATAAGTAAGTATAGGATGAGTAAGAATTATATTTGCAGGTTGGTCCCAAATACTCACCAATATGCTAATATTATTTGCTCGTATTTTTAATGTGACCGTGATAGATACAAATTCTCAAATACTAAAGTTAAGTTGAACTTATTAAATTATTAAATAAAATGTGTTGACTTTACTTGAGTATGAGACCAAGACATGCAAGAGCGAGCCGCCTCAATGAAACGCGCCATGACAATAAGGCAACGATGTCTTCACTGACCAAAAGATATCACAATAAAATTGATGGAGCGCGAACATAAAAAATCATGACCGAATTACATTAAACTTATGGTAATCGTATATTCAACGAGCAACAGTAAAACACCATAACCAGCAGTCAAAAAATATATACACAAACAAACATATTTATTTACAAGCATAAAAGCACGCTGAGAGCATTGGTAAGATGGCGAAAAACAGGAACCTGAATTCTCAAGTGAATTGACAGAAGATGTCGGAACGTGACGGACAATCATGTGAATATAAATGACAATATGACAAAGGAGCGATAAGAGTATTTGATAACCTTCGGACATTGTAAGAAACAGACGGCGACATTTGTTGACATTCATTGTCATAAGCAGGATATTGGGCAGAATTTTATTCTCACATCGCTATTCATATATATGTATGTATATGAATATTATTCTTTAAAATATTGTACATACTTTTTTATGTGTTATATTTTTCTACATTTTATACATCTTTTCTTGTGGAAAATCATTTTCCAGTTTTTATGAGTCATAAAGCATTTACTTTTATTTAGACTATATCATTTTTGATATGTAAGGCATCTTTATTTAAAGTCTCTCAGGGATAGTGATAGATATGAATACATTCCAATGATTTTTTAAGTATTTTAAGATATACATTTACAACATATATATACAGTACATCAAGCTTTTATTATGTTTTATATACATTGTTGAGAGGTCAGCATTTTTATTATGGATTCTAAATAACGTGCGTGTATTTCCAAACTAATACTGATTAATTTTATAGAACAACACTCCATCTAAACCATTCATGACTCATGACCATAAACTGACTCATGACTCATAAAAAGTCAGATGATTTAATTACAATCTATATATATCACATCATATCGCAAAATATCACATCATATTAGAACATCAAGTCGCACATTTCGCGTTGATTATTATGGAAAGAAGAAGTGAAATTAATTGTTCGGCATTCAACTCGGAGTGGCTGTGGATGTCAATCTGTGAAAGCGCTTTCACACAACAATGAAAACAACAATTTGCGAAAAGTTGTATTAGATGAAGATAAGGCAATGCGAATGGGTCCTTAACGATTGTTTTTTATTTGTCTTTTTATGCGTTGGATCGTTGTTAATGGTCAGTAGGACATTATTATGGTCATTAAAGCACAGCACATACATATACTGTATTTGTTGTATAGCTTCCTTGCCAATTGCTATCCTTAAATGAATGTAACATAATTTGAATTAATGTGAAATTGAAAATTGTATGATCCTCCTCGGCAGGCATGACACAAAAGTGGATATGCTCACAATTTAAATTGAAATCCAAATTTTGAATTGCTGACAATGATGATCCGCTTTAAAGCACAGCAATTAAACTCGAATAGCGAATAATGGTATAGGTGGAATTGTGGTGAAGGAAGAAAATACCATAAAATGTGGAAAAGCGTGTACTAAAGTGAACTGTAATTGGTGAATACATTAAAATTCCGTTATGCGTTCATGCGTCAGCTTAAATACGCCAAACGACAGCAACGTAATTAATCGGAAATACAAGGAATGGATGCGAAGGAAAAGCGCAAATTATATGTTGAAGTGCAAATGAATTGGAATAATTTAAGAAATTAACATTAATTGAAACGCCTTGCCTTTACTATTTATACAGTGATTAAGAACATCCTTTTGTTGGTATAAATAAGACTTGATCTTAAGGACGACTTATTGTACTTTTGAGTAATGCTGTCGTATGTGAAGTTTCAAATATAAACTAATAAAGCCCGAAACCCATTAACATTACAACCAAATTATGTTTCGTGTGAACTTGTAGAAACTATGAGTTTTATCACGTCTGCTTTTTGAACGAATGGGCTCTCATTCGCATTAAAACCTCGAATCATATAATACTAACAATAGCAATATGAGTAACTTTTTGATTTGTTTCGTTAATTTAATTTTCACTTGTTTATCCCACTGTTCGTAAAATCAGCCATTTCCTTGTTACAAAATTTTCGCTTTCTTAAATGAATTCCTTATGCAAATGAGCCGTATCAGCGGTTTTTAGCTTTCACACTATCTCCTGTGGCCGACAAGCTCTGTGGTGGTCGCTTTGTCATTGAAGTAGCCTTCTTGTTGGCGTCCTCAGTTGCTATTTGTCGCTATCATCAATAAGAAATCTTAATAATCAATCAAATGATTTTTATCATCATCTTAAACCGCTTGCGTAAGCGTTTCCGGCGAGAACGTCAAATTTGGGAGAGTAATTTCGAATATTGATATTTTCTAAGGAGGAAATTGGATTGAATTTATATTAGCTTAGTGTGACTGTGCAAATACAGTTTGGAACAAAAACGAACGAACAAAATATAAATTCATATAGAATTATAAGTTAATAATTTTCACAAACGCTCTGAATTTCTTTTAAGGACGACTGTAAACATATATACATAAATATTTTTGAAGTCGAAACTAGAAAAGCGAATTTAGTTCGCTAAAAATTTTCTGGCAATAAATCAAATGAACGGGCAGGCTGACAAAATGCGCAAAAAGGAGAACAATAGGCGCACGGCGGCAGAGCATACACGCGGGGGCAGTACAACAATGTCGGAGAGTGAACACATCGGAAGCACAGTTGAAAGCAGTGGCGACAGCACCAACCACAATAACAACAACAAAATAGTCATCACCATCATCAATTGATGCAACAGCATCTGCGGCTAGCTCGACGTCCAGTTCGACGGCCAATCTCATTGGCGATATATTGCTGGCTATTGTTGCCGACAGCCGCTGCAAAAACGACCAAATTGGAAACAAAGCCGGGAGCGGAGGAATTGCAATCGACGACGAAATTTAAAAAAATATCAAATAGTAAAATGCCGCCAGCTGCGAGGCGAACAGCATCACCTGCATTCGAAGGCCTCCGCGCTTTCAAACTCCCATTCCGGCTGTCGCTGTGAATGCGATTTTGTGAATGAAAGTTTATACAGTTTAGCAACGGCGACCTCATCCTCAATGACACCCACGTTTAACCCACCAAAGCTCCCACCATCAACACCGCCTACTTCATATGTGCCTGCCCGTGCTCTTCATCAACAGGAATTGTGGTGAAAAATTTAATGGCAAAATGCCACTAGCGAGGAGGTGTTTAGTGAGCTGAGCTGAGCCGATACATAGCCAACAGCAACGGTAAGTAGTGAACTGGAACACCATTGCATAAATGTAATTCACCTCACTGGTTCAGTGTGTTCATTCCGCTGGCGATGATTAATCGCATTGCATTCAAATTATGCTCCTGTCGGCCCTCATGACAGATGATTTAGGCCGTCGAAAATGGTTGCCACAAGAATTCTACGAAATTGTAATATGTCATAATTAATTTACTTCTGAAGCAATATTAAAGAATTATGCCATATTTAGTGGATCCCTTTGGAGGACATACCAGTATTTTATGTGTTCTATGTTCCATGAAATAAGAAAAGCTTGCCTGAATTTCTACACTCTTAATTAGATAATAAGAAATTTATTTACTTAGTATTAAAATCAGAGGAGAGAAGGAGAACTCTTAATATTTGTCATCAGACTATTTGTCTGTCATGAGTTTACGCCCTTAACTTTCCTAAAAGAGCATCAAGTTGCGTGTTTTCCTTTGCCTATGCCAAGTTTAAGGAGCGGTTCCAGCTCATCTGCGTAGTTTGAAAAATAAATGACGCAACATTCGCCCGTCTCGTACCACACCTCTTGTCACACAGTGACGCGCTAATTCAAACACGAGCGCCTCTAACCTCAACATTGATGTCGGCGATTGGTGAAATCTTGGCAGGACCTCACTCTTATTTGCATTTAATTGAATATTTATGCCTGCAAATGTTTTTGAATAAATTAGGTGGGATTTTAAATTAAATACTTTAAATGGAGACAATTGCTGGAATGGTAATTGCATGTAAGTGCCAGTAATTAAGTAAGAGTACAGTTTATGGCGGAAGTTCATTTCAAAATCGCAATATTACTTCGTCGCCAACTTCTATGACCAGTAAACACATATTTCTAATTCTTATTTAAAAGTCATGTCGAGAATACTAATTTATATATCTAGATGTACACATTTATTTAAACGTCAAAATGAAGTAATATATTGTAAAATGCTTTGCTCCGAGCGTGAATGTGCTGCATGAGTGTGGCATGTGGCACGTTCCGCATAAGTGAGAATTTATGGTGACATCCAGAAGAATGTAAAGAATGTGTTATGAATGTATTATGTAATTTACAACGATCCAGCTCAGGCAAGCTTCGTATACGCAATGGTGCACAAATTCTCCAACTACATACTTCAGTGATATTAAAAAGGTATTAAATTATTTAAATATATTTTTTATATACATATTTAAAAATGCCTATAAAAGAGGCAGTCTCAATTTTAATTTTCTTATACAGCTTAAAAGCGCAAATCAAAAGTTCAAATGTATTTAATGTTTAATGAGCTCTTACATATATACATATATGTTCACCCTAGTAATGCAGTTGTTGACATAACTGAATAACAGCTATATCACTTTGAATCTCCTCAATGTTCTGCTCAACGTCAACCAATAGTCAAAGGAAAACCGTGATTTAATAAAGGGGAAATTCATTAATCCCTTTGACATCGAAATCGTCCACCTAGCAATTATTCTATATCGTCGACTCTTTGAAATATTCATCACCTTCAGTCCGGAGTTAATTCTCAGTTGATGTTATTGTATTATTGTATTTTAAAAATGTATTCAAACTCGTTACATCCTAAATGTACAATTTCCACTTTTGTAATTTCATGATTCGGCCCCGATTTGCTTTGTTTCTGGAGCTTTGCGTATTTTGCTTATCCTTCTATTAAGTGTATTCAGTATTAAGTTGTACACTTATGTGTAGCATACATGGTAAGTTCGAACAATACTCGTACTTACGTCTTCCACTTTATTTATTCTTTTCTGCTTTGGTTGGCATTTTCTATATGTGTTTTCATTTGTTTGCTTATTGTTTTGCAATTGTCCATTTTTTTTAATCTGCATCACTGATTTGTTGCCGGAAAAGTTTTGAGCACTTCGCCGAAAGATATTTCACCCGCAGAAGAAATGCTGTTTTACAGTAACTGGCGCCTAAAAATGTGCTGAATAACAAATTACTGAAGGAGTGAATAGACTGTGTAATTTCATTTTGAATATTTATTTTCTTCCATTTGAATCTTTTCCTTTTTGTTTTGCGTTGGATATGAATGTTATTTAGAAATGGCATAATAAAGTGAAAGTACCGAAAAGGCTTCTGTGACGTACCTTATATATTTTAGTATATACATATTGATATTTCGTATATGAAACATGTAATAATGAGGGCTCAAATATTTGTTAACCGCTGTTTTGTAGTTCACCTTCAACCATAGATATGCATACCGCCGGAAAAAAATGCTGAATATGTATACATCTCAGCATTATTAATTCTAAATTCACTCTAAACGCAAACCGTTTCCGTCTCAATTATGCACAGTAAAGATTATAATTTGATCTATTATTAATTTCACGCTCGAATATCTTTCACAACAATGCTGCCATTCAAGATTTCACTTTCTGATACTAATACTGCGATTATTTATAAATTAAACAGCTCTGATACTTTGAGTGAATTAATTAATCGGCGGAATGCTTGTGGTAAATAAATAAACAATAGCTTTGAATATCACGCAAATTCACTGAAGTTTAAGTTTTCTTTACAGACTTGAATGCCCTGCTTAAAGCGATTAATCGTAATCGTTGAAGAAGGAAAGTTGTTGAATCTTCGATAGAATTAATATTGACATGTATATAAACGAGTTCATGAAAGCTTGTCTAAGCTTTCAGAAGCCCGTTTTAACGGGAGAATTTCCGTTGGTCAAAACAGTTTATTTTAAAAGTTCTTCCACATTCAACTAAAATATAATAATTAACATGAAATCTTAATTATTCTTATTAAACTTACTTGTAATATATACTATTTGTAATTCTTCGCATATCTAAGTAAGCTTTAATAACTTAATTAACTTAACTCACTGTAAATGCAATTATTATCTTGATTGGTTAATTTTAATTTACTGATAGAAATATGAATTTATATTGGCGTTTAAATTTTGACTTTTTGTGAAACATTTCAACACGAATAATTTTTATTTTCTAATACATATATGCAATTTACACGTGAAATATGACGAACATTTTTTTCTTTGCACACCTTTTTCCGCACATTAATGTAATAATCAGTAAATACTCCGATCTTTTTTCATGCTAATATGTGTTATGGATTGATTTCCCTTCGGAAATTTTAAATGCACATTGCTTTAATTGCGTTACAAAGCATTATATAATTATTGTAGTTTCTACTTTATATAATCCCTTAAAATAACGTTTAATGTGCACTTATTTCAAATTATAAAAACTGCAACACAACATTCGCAGCCAAATTTTATTGTAAAGAAAATAAGCAAATAATTAATATCAATGACATGACAGCAAGGGGTATGAGTAATATTTAGGAATATTTGGTGCGGTAAATGCAAATACCAAATGTTGGTATTTGTGTTTCCATTTGATTTGTTTAAAAAAACTCACTTTTTTGGTCAAATTTTCGCCAAAGGGTATATCTCTTAGAATATAACTCGGATTTATTTGATATTTGTGGACAGTATTTTATACATATTTTACTATTTAATAAGACAAAAGAAATGTTTTTTTTTTTTTTAATTTTAAAAATTTGAAATCCATTTGAAGTGATGGACGTCGATGGGTGGTGCCGCTGCTGTTGTCTGTGAGTAAGCGGGTCACACATTTTTGTGGCCTTATTACCGTCGATGACTGTGTATACACACACGGATGGTCGGTTATGTCGGCTTTGGGTTTAGCAAACACTTTTAGCATATATTCATGCTGTAGACCAACATTTCCTGACAATTTTCTAAAAGATTTTACAATAGGTTATATACAAATGTATGTTCACCGCCAATGTGCTGAATTATTAACAAAATACAAAGCAAGAGCGAACGCGTGGCAATTTGGCTATATTTTCGTTGAAATAGCGATCTGGCCGAAATTCGAATGTTGGTTAGCTGCTACAGGTTTCACAAAATCGTCTATCTGCTTTTGCATTGCTGCATTAGTATCATCAAGATCATTTATTTATATTAATTTTGTTATTTTGCACGGATCTCAATTTGAGTTCTTTTGTTAGTTCGCTGAAGGAAAGGCATATCATGTTAGTTAAACTGGATTGTTTATTTAGAGTTCGTTGGAACTCATGGAATTGTAATGAGATACTTTACTATTTTACCGGTCAGAACAGGGAAGACGTATGTAATCTGACCCGTAGAATTTTAATCAATATACATACAGATATGTACATTTAGATTAATTAATTCAAAAAACTATAAGCGGCTGACCACAGTAGAGAATCCAGCAAAAAATTCAAGTAAATTAAATAGATAAATGACAGCTTAATGCAAGAGTTGCATAGTTTTTAGTAAAACTTGGGTTTTACATTTATTTCTGTTTCAACAAAAACATTTGGCTCTTCTGCTGTTGTTGTCTCTGCAGTCGTGTATGGAGGCTGTTCGGTAGCAGTGCTATAAACATTTACTCACTTTCCAACTTAAGCAGCTTTAGTCGCTGTTAGTATTTGGTTAGCATGCTGACGTACATGATTACAAAACTTTTCGACAGCTATCCTCATATATAGTACATTCATACGATTACAATGAAGGAAGCTTTCGGGCTATAATGTAGCCGCAGCGAGTTATTAAACTTTGCTGCAGTGCTAAATAAGAAAAATTCATGTTTGGTGCACAGAGCGGAAACTTTTTAACACTCACTCACACGCGAATAACTTTTTACCAGCGCTCGTTTGGTAATGTGTTGGTGGAAAGGAGTGGCTAATTATTATGTTACCATATATGAAGTTTTCCCTTTCGTGGACGATGCAACAAAATGTTTGTTATTGGCTAAAACGGACATTTACGACACTTCGGGAACTTTTTTTAAAAATATTCGGTATTTCGATGACTCTTGGTCAATATTTTAGATTTTTGGACTCTAGAAACTCCAATGTAAAAATCATTTTGTTTTTGTCAATTTATTTAAATGTTTAATTATGAAATATTTTAATTGTATCTTGGTTTCAAAACAATGGTTTATAGAATTTATAATTTATGAATTCCGCCACAATAAAATTCCGCAAATGCCAACAGTACAATTACCGTGTGCCATAATACACAAATAAAATATTATGAAATAAATACGCAATAGAGAATAGTTGTGACAGAGTAATTTGTATTGAATTAGTCAAAATAATTAAATTTCATGTTTTTGCACAAACCTGTCTATATTTTCTAATTACCTTTAAATTTTACACTAAAGCGATTGTGCGTATTTAGAACAACAATATTTCATATTGAGTTCTTAATTGTAGCTATTTTGTCATTTATTGTTTGTTCCAGTGTTTGAATGTAGTTTTGTTTTCACTGTTGTTTGCACCGACCATTTGCGAATAACAACTTAAACTGACATCTGCATTGTGTAAATATTTGTATTTTGGAGTCAAGGCCTAAAAATTATGCAAAATTATGCGAATATAGTTTGTAATACACAAAACAATTGACGTTAGTTTATTGTACATACGCTTGCAAATAATGAAATTCATATTTCCATAGCAGAGGCTCCATTTAACTCGGGCATTATAGGAGTTTACTATGTAAATATCAATATCGCTCATGTTAAAATAAAGTGCTTGAACCTTAATTTATTAAATATTTTGCAATTAATTGCATGATAAATTGCGCACATTTGGAGGAAACAGATTTCAAATAATTCGTTTTTACACATAACAAAAATTTTATAAATTGTTATGCTTTGCATTGTTTGATTTAATGACTGCTCATGAAATTAAGCACCTGCAAATATTTAAAATTCTCATTTATTTTAATTTACCGCTTTAAAAGCTGCTACGTGTGAATCCTGCCACCGTCAAACAAGTGTAAGAAATCAGAATTCGTATCGGACAACAGAGGAAATGGGATTAAGAGAGAAAGGAAAGGCAATGAAAATGGTCGAGCAAATATGGGTTGACATAAAATTATATACTCATGGATCCACATTCACTATAGCATTGATATTTGCATGTGAAGTGAAATTCATTTTTAAATACAGTTGAAAAATTCGAATGGCGAACAGTACGAAGCAATTCGCCTTGCGGCCACAAGAGCATGCACGTATGTATATTTACAAAAGGAACATAAACGAGAAGAAATACAAATAAAGGAAGCTACCGAAAATGAAGTACTTTTTACGTACTTGGGAAATGAGCACATGTCATATATTTTAAAGCGGGTATGCCATTAAATGTGCAATTTCTGGCTTTTGTCTGATAACGTGCAGCTGATGTTTCGAGAGGACTTAAATGTAACTAAGAATATATTGGTGAGGCATCAATTACAATGAGGAGAATTTAAAATGAAATAAAATGTATATACAAATGGCACAGGATCAAATGATTATATAGAAAATTTCAAATAGCAATGTCAATTAATGACAAACTAAAGAGGGTGTCAACTGATTCCACCATTAAGTATGGAAATTCTGTCGAAAATAACAATAAAAAATTTCCCTCCAATTCATAAGTTAACAGTAGCATTCACCAACATCAGTTCATCGCTTCCAGTATGCGTTGCATTGCAATAAATATTAATTTCGTTTTACCATTTCCACTATACTCTCATTTTAGCTACTCGCACACACCATTTTTCTGCCAGACAACTGTTTCCTCGTTTTATTGCTGCATTATTTCGCATTTCTTAAAATTTCATTTTCCATTTCAATTTCGCATATTGCAATATGAAGATTGCCATAAAATGCAACTGTAAAGTTAATAATAAACCGCAGCGTTATGAGTGCGTCCAGCTTTTGGAGGCGACAATCAAGTTGTGTCCAAGCTTCTGTGCTGCGCTAGTTCCATTCAGTTTAGTAATAAAAACAGATTTCTGCATAGAAAGCAAGCAGTTATGCGTTGAGGGAGTGATTGTTTTATCCTCACTCCCTGCGGTTGTTCATAAAATGAGTGATGTGGCCATGGCTTTCGCTCAACAATAAGGATATAAATATGGTTAATACATGTATGTTTTTTATGGAACAATCGATGCTTTATCTTGCTCTTACTTATTTGGAATGAATGCGTTTGTGAAGTGAAATATATGTTAGAATATAATTAAATTTATATATTTCATATACCATTTATGTATGTATATACATAACTCTCCATTTACCAAAAAATCAAATCCACAATTTTAATAAGCGCATGCAGAGCAAATCATGAACATCAGCTGCAACCATTTGTTGTTTTAATTGCTTGTAGCCAACTTTACCTTCAGTGTATTGCACTCGCCTGTAGATTCTACTGGAATTGCAACAACTACTTTCTGAATTATCTTACGAGCTACCCCCACTTAGCGTCTGCATAACTTTTCTCTCATTTATTGGTGCATTTTAACTCAAACTCAAAACTAATTTTATTAATCTGTTCGCCAGTACGGTAGTAAAAGATGCAAAAATCAAAGTCAAAAAGTTTTCCAGCAGTACTCAACGGACTTTGCATGAACTTTCTGCTAATTAATACTGTAAATAATAGTTCGCATTACACATAAATTCATTATTCATGGAAATGGAAATGAGAGAAATTTTCCAGACATCCTTGCATACCTTTTCTATTTATTTTATTTGTGTGAAGTGCAAACTGTAATTATAATTGTCTCATCTGCATATGTTAAATATACCGACATTCACTATGACTTTGAAACAGTGCAGAAAATTGGCTGATAATTAAAATGTTATTAAGCTTCCATAGTGGCAACTGTGCATAACCCTTGACCCATTTATTTATGGGAAGGCAAATACTGAATTAAATCACGTTTGTTACTAAATAAGAGTGGAGCCCATTGCTTCAAGGTGTTCTTACATATCTTTTGATATTTGGGTTATCTGTGGCAATGTAGGTATAACGATTTTGCTGTTGAGTGAAATCAATTATACTCTAGCTTTTTATAATTAATGAAAATAAAATTCATATTTAAACCTGTAACTGTTAACTGTATTTGACAGGTATTTGTTTTTTTCCTATCATAATGAATTTCCATTTAAATTATATTAGCTCCAGTTTTTCCGTATCACAAACCATTCATTTATATTAATTAAGGACAGTTTTTCTCATACATATTTTTCCACCGATTTAATTATAAATCAACTTAAAATGTTTAGCCGCTATTTCTTTTCATTCATTTCAACTGTGTCCTTAGTAAAAATGTAAAATTGTGCGCTTTTCCTGCTGCGTGTCTTTCATTTGCGGCATTAAGAATTTATGATAATAATTTGTAACGAGGCCTTAAGCAGCGTTTTCTGGCTATGTTTGTTATTATCACTGCGTTCATGGCACACATTTTTTGTGGCATAAAATGACTTTCTTGTCGCCTATCTATGCACAAGCCTCAATATTGAGAAGCTGAGCCTTATAAAATTAATAAGAACGAGTGCTGAGGAGCATTTTCTACTACTATACAAAGGTCTACTCTCTTGCTGCTCCATTATTTAATAATGAGAAATGTATATTCGTAGTCTAGCTCCAGCTGTAGGTACAATATAATACTCATGGGGTGCATGTGTTTCACCTTCATTTATTTGCATAATTTTTGGCGCTTAAACTTTGTTCCTTTGCAGACCGGCCGTGCGTCAATGAATATTTTAGCCATAAAAACAACTTTTTTAATAAAGCCCTAATGAGCGCCATGGGTTCGCGAAGCTAGCCAAAAGGCAATTACTTAACGGTTTTCAGTATATTTACGAAAACGCCTATTTCAGTGTTGTGCCTTCATTAACTCAATGAATTTGCGGTAATAAAGGTCTAACCTTGGCTTGTTAACTGCTGAACTTAATAAGAGTTGTCTAACTCATGGAAATAAGCAACATTTCCCTTAAACAGTTTTTTGAAAAACATTACGTAAAACAACATAAGCTACTTGTATATTAAATTTCCAAATCTATGGTTAAAACACAAATGATGATGTCGGAAAGCGAAACTTTTGTAATGAATAGTCAATTTGCTAAGTCTCATAGGTCAAATAAATTCTCAGTTCCCCTAAGTACACTTATGTTATGGAAGTTAATTAAGAATTTGCGTTGTACAAAACGGTGACCATTTCATGCTGTTGACACATTATTGTCGGCTTATATTATAATGTTTTGCGTTTTTATATCTATTTTAAACCCATCTTTCTAGTCGGAATTGATTTTCCTTTTACAAATATTGTACATCATTAATATTAATTTTATTCACTACAATAGTATTTCTTATTCTCATTTTATTTCTCTTTTATAATAAAATGAAATCTAAAGGTAAGCTACTACTCCACTTCTGACACCTTGTCAAATGGAGTATGCGAATGATACAGATTTTCCTCAAAATCGGCAAAATTCCACAAGTCCATTGACTTCTCTCTATTTATCTCTCTAAAATAGCTGCTCTTATTCGCTCTTTTCGCCTATTTTCAACATTCTCCAAGGGATATAGCGCCTTAAAATATGCTACACATCTCATTGAATTTGCCGTGGCCTATATGTACGTTCTTTTGTTTCGGTTATTTCTCATTGATACATGAAACCATTGCATACAAACAGGCGACCAAACCAGCAACCAACCGACACACACACACATCGACAGCTGACCAGAAAGGCAGATAACCGCACGTTTGACAAAAGAAAATAACTACGAGGGGTGTGTTAAGACATAAATATTTTATTTATTGGCATCCATTTGCGGTCCATTTTGTTCACTGTCGTATGCATTTGTTCAGATCGTTGTAAAAACACATGTATTTCATGTGTGTGTATTTCTTTGCTTTTGCGGTTTTTTGTTTCGAATCAGAATTGGCAGCTGATGTCAGTTGCAACTCTATTCCAGACAAACCTTCATTGGACACATCCTCAGCTTTCCTTTGAAATAACTTTTTTTCTTTTCGCTCTCCCTACTCTTGCAAAGCTTAGCTATTCCAGTTCTGGTAATTGAAATTGAAGCTTCACATCTGTGAAGGATATGAGTATTCTCATTTACAAGAGTACAAAGGTTTTGTATATACTACAGCTAGCTCTTATTAGAATAATTATTGTTTTTGCAGCTATTAGTGTTATTTAATTGGTTCTACTATTTTTTACGTTTCATAACCACGAAAGCTTTGCGAGACTCACAGAGAACTGGAAGCAAAGGGCATATAATCTTTTCTTTTCTATTTTCGAATTAATTGCTCTGAATAAAAGCAATATTTATTTAATGATAGACTCATTTAAACCTTTTCTTCAATATCCATTATCGTTAAGGCAATCAAACGCTGATGACTTAAGACAGATTTGTTTCTACAAATAGTAAACTGCTTTTAATTGTTGGACACAGTTAATTGATTTTCCGTGTTCTCAGATAAAAGATGAAACGGATTCATACTAATTGAATGATTTGCTTGAAGAGCGATAAAATTACATCGCCTTTTAATGATAGATATCATATCATAGATATCACTAGATAAAAGGGGAACTCCGGAAAGAACTCAAGAAAATTAAAATTCTCTGTTTTGTATATGTATAAAATATTCATGAATTTCTTCCTAATTAATTAATTTCATTATCACCAATGACAAGATTCCTGTCATAAAGCAATACTTATTTCAACTTATTTTTAATAAACCAAATCCAAGTATAGAACTCACAACACATTTTATTTTATACATATAAATACGTTTCCGATTATCGACTTGGTTAATGCTGTCAAATAAAATATATTACATTGATTGAGAAAACTTTTCTTAAATACTATGTTTCCTGTTTGAAGTAAATATTTGCCATTTCCGGCACAATTAGGATAAGTATTGAACAAATGAAGGAGTCTGCCAACGCTTTTCGGCTTCAATTGATTGTCAATTAATACTAAACTCCACCCAGCCTGTGAAAGAACCTGCTTCATTGTGTGGCTCTAAGTCATTCCGAGTAGGTTGAATGTCATTTATTTCCTTCGCAAACATTTATTTTAGCGATGGCAATTGTCTTGAATGCCTTGTAGCATACGGTTACTTAAATAAAATGTATTTTGTCGCAGTTGTTGAGTGCGAAAGATATTGCAAGATATTATGGGCAATGGGATATGGTGTGGCAGTAGTCTGGCCGGTTGTGTAAGTGCATTGAAATGTGTGTTTCATTTATTTATTTTTCTTTGAGCTTTTTATTTTTATTGCTTATTGGTCAATGTGTTATATCGCTAATCGACCGTAAAGCATTATTTTAGCCATTACAGCTGCATGACAATCTTTATTTAATGGAACTTAGACGATTTGGAGTCGACTTAAGTGATAACAGGGCACGCAAGATGAATTTATAATATTTTCCTAAAGTGTTAAGGCGTTTAAGTACTGACTATGTATTAATAATGTATTTAACAAATTCACATAATTATTTCGAATACAACCACATACTCATACCTTGTAAGTTCACAATTAATAGAAGATTTATGGCTTTAATAATATAATGCATACACTGTTTGCCTATGTAACTGACGTCTACAAGTCAAATCTGCATTTGCATGCCATAAGCTTCTAATAATAGGCGAAGTTAATGGCTTTACTCTAATTCAAAATGATGTTTAGTTGAGTGTTCAAGAGATCTACTCGCTATCTAATAACATGGAGATAATGAGATTATTATAATAGCTGCATTTGTATATGTGGATTTTGTGTATCCGCATCAATATGTACGATATTTAACCATTAAACTCATTAGTTTCAAATGAAATGCCTTACATAATGTTGCATGTAACCAAGATATTTCGCAATTATGACGATAAATCATATTTTGCATTAATTACATACGAGTATATACAGATATATCATTTCAGATTATCGTAATAATTGGTTGTGTTATTTATTGACTAATTCTACCCATTAAAACTTACAATAAAATATATAGGAAACAGCAGGCGTAGACGAGAGAAACATTCTAACTATTATTTCACACTCGCAACATAGTGCATGATAAAGAAATGAATGCAGAAAATCGGTGCGACATGACGTACTCCTTTCTAAACAATTATATATTCATATACACCATCTTGGTAACATATTTCACATGCATAACCAACAGCATTGAATGATGACCAAACGAATCGCCGTGACGTGACATTTATTCAGCCACTAACAAATTATGGTCTCACTTTGATGGACCCCATTAGTGAGGCACAACAGCATTGTAGATGAGAAGACAAATTCCAGCAGGTAAACTAAGGACATGATCCGAAAAGCGCTAGACATATGACGCACGCATTGCATTTGTGCACGCAGCTTTCCTTGCTATCGGTTGCCGCTCGGCCACAAGTCATGACAAGACAATGCCGCCGGCAGCTACAGTGCGGAGAATTCCAAATTCAGACACATGTAGACTCGCAATGAAATTCCATAACCAGACGTTAAAGATACTCTCCACTGATGAATTAGTCGCATAGGCAAAGCTGTGTCGGTATAACGGTTTTGGCATTTTCAACGATATTTGAGAGAAGCTGATTGATTTGAGTATAGAGAAAAGCTCGACATAACCAGTGTTTCCAAAAATGGCAAACAATTACTATCAAACATCAATTAAGGTGGAATTATTTTAAATCCATGAAAATTGTAGGCCGTACCAGTCCTCCCAGAGTTAGGTTTACAAATTATTCCAGAAAAAATAACCTCATACACATTTTTATGTAAACATCGGATTGGATCACCCTTTATATTGGTCACGTTAATTAAGATTGGTATGAACATCAAACACCTTCTTCTTGACTGGCGTAGACACCGCTTACGAGGTTTTAGCCTAGTCCAAAACAGCGCGCCACGTATCCCTCCTTCGAACATCAAACATACTCCCACATATATACACAGGAAACACAAGCAAATCAACCGACATCGGCTTCAGTGCATACTTACCACAGTGAGTGGATTATATTCCACAGTGGTTGTCTTGCGGAACGGATGCGAGAATGCCAGGACGACATTTAGCAATTTTCCATTGTAAAAATCAACGACATAACGTATATGCGAGTTTGTCGTACGAAAAAAGAATTGCTGTTGTCTCATCTCTCTTGTCCATATGTGTCTACTCACTTGAGCCATGAAATATTCTATTTACTTTTTAGAAGATTGTCTACATCCGTTTATGTTTTCGCAAGGAAAATGGAAAATTACGCAGCAGATTACCATTATGAAATTCACTGGCTTGCTGAGTGCACTTCCTTCCGAATGCTTTAAAGCGCATAATGGCATACTTCAGTCCTTTGGTGCACCTTCGCCCGCAACACTCATGCGCTTGGCTACAATCTCACTTACTCTATTCATGCATTACTTTATTGCTTATTTTCGTTGGCTACAAATGACTAATATGATGGGTTCCCATAGAGATATACTCCAAGTAGATATACAAAGAAGAACAAAAAATTGCAGAAGAGAGAGAAAATGTGCAGAAATAATATTTTTACAAAGTCAGCCATTTAAGTATCATTAAAGTTGCACAATGCAAGGGCTGAAGTCCACGAATGTGGAAACTTGATACAGTTCAATTAGAAGTGCTCCAGAAGCTTGCACTCTTTTGGTCTTTTGCCATTCTTCCATCATTATATAAATTTGAGGAGCTTGGCTTCACCATATAACATATAAACGAAATGTCAAGCTTTACAGGTCAAGCAGAACAGGGGAAATAAATAGTAGTCGCAAGTGTAATGCTTTTCGTTTCGCACAAGCTTTATTTCGTGTAAAAAAAAAAATTCATTGTTCGTACATTATACAACTATATGATGATGGTCGAAATTTACCGATTTGAACATCGTTTCTATATCATTTGGTCAGACACAAAGGCAGGGAATATTTTATCGAATATTTACTCGGATTTCTTACTAATTCTATCAGTCTTGATATTTCACTTTCATACTTATTAATCATTAGAAGAACTATAATTCTCTTTAGAAATTCGACAGATGGAACAGGCTGTCAAAAGCATAAAATTAATTTTCCGAAATAAGTGAGAAGTTATGAATATTTAATGCCCCAGTGAAAGAGTAATTGCAAACAGGTGTTAATAAAGCGATTTGGGTATGTGTGTGTTGAGCTGCAAAGCATTTTTGCGACAGATCTGTGTGGCCAACCTCCCAGATTGGCATGTGCTAACCGTTATGACTCCGATGAGCGAAAATTGGTGGGTAAAGTAACAAGATAACAATCGACAATCAGAGTGCAAAATGGTGAAGTTAAAACTTTATTTAGGGCTATGTAAATGCGGTGCATTTATGTACAGAAATGATCAAGGAAATTCCATGCAAATATGAGTTTATGCGCTATGTATGTATGTAATGACCGTTAACGATGGCTTAAGCAAACGAAAAGGGATGTGCATAATTTTATGTTCTTCAAAGGTAGCACCTTCAAACTGTAAAAATATTAAAAATAGTAAAGCAGTGCCAATAAAGCCAAGTTCACAATTATACATATGTATATAAAGAGGAAACCCTAAGCTCAAACCTAGCAGATATGTAAAAATATGTCAATTCACGTCTAGAATTGAGAATGGTTGGTAAATTGTTATTAACCTTTCTTATTAAGGGTGCTGGTAAATTGGATGTAACACTTAGCTTTGCTAAGTGAGCACATGAGTTCGTCCATTTTTTTTTTTTGGTTGTCGCTTTATTTTAACATATGCCTAAATAAGAACTTTAGAATGGCGAGCACACTTTTATTTTAAATTTTATGTCATTTATTTAGCTAAAGAGAATTGATTTTGGATTAGTGAACTTGATTAAAAATTAGAAGTTTCAACAGTTAAATTAACATCTTCAGAATAACGTTCGAAAAATAAAGTAGTGAGGATTCAGATCGTTTCAGTTTAGCTATGGACACCCAACACTTTAATGTTTTTTTTCTGAAATATTTATATCAAACCAAGTCTAGTCTATTCTATTCTTATCATACCATTATTACGCGTAGTTGCAATATAATTTCATTTTGAATACAGTCAGCAAATTTATTATTATTCAGGCATAACGAATTTAACCAAAATGCACAGAATTTCAATGTTTAAAAATAAATAATAAAATTAACAAATTTTTCATCAAAACCCCACAAATCCACCACAATTATTATATAATGACCGCAAGAGTACCACTGGTTGCAAAATCTAATCAAATAGCAATCAATATTTAAACCTAGAAAAATAAAGGTAATGTGTTGAACACAAGCCAATTTCATATTTATATTTGCTCTGTAAATGAGCGCCAAGCTCAACCGAAATTGCGAAATTAGTTTTTAATTAAATATGCATAGAGATCAACAACGCAGATTAGTCGAAAGGTAAATAATGCATATGTATATTTAATATTTGTTGTTGGTTTTACAACTATTCTCGTGTGTTGATAAAATTCTCATTAACAAACTGCATGTTACTCATACGCCCCGTTGTCGAGGAGCACTGTGGTGTTGATATCATTTACTGTGTTATACTATTTCTGAATAAAAATTTTGATAATTTGGAATTAATTTGAAATAACATGCACATTAAACTTGTATTGCGTAATAGTTAGGGGACTGAATAGAAATTGAAATGCTTAATATGTGATACAGTGTTGCGGAATAAATTCAATTTAATTTAGAAATTCAAAAGTAGTTCCCAAACAAAGTTATCTATTATATTTTTCCCAAAATTTACAAATGCTTTTTCTCTATACGCAATATAAGTTTCTTTATGACTCTTTAAACATACAAAAAACGAAATCTGAACAAATTTCATTTGTGTTTTACATATTTTAACACAAACTTTGTAATATTCGATTTGTTTCTGCATTCATCTTGGAAACAAGTTATATCTTGCAAAGTGTGTATATTTTCCTACATTTCCGTACTCTCTATATAATTAAACATTGAGCTCTGTTCATTTTCAGCATAAATCACACTGCAATCGTTGGCGAAACTGTAAATAGAAAGTGTATAAAAAGAAGAGAGAAAATGTCTATTTTAGTTAAATATATGCACGCTCACCACGTGTCATTTTACATAAAATATACTAGAGACGAATTCAAAATATTCGTTGAAATTCACGGAGAAAAGTGAAAAGGGCGGAAATTATCAATGGTTGCCAGTAGCGAATTTCATATATTTCACCATATTTGAGATAGAATTCAAAGACTAAGCAGATTTGCTAATGTTTTGACACTGAGACCAGCAAAGGAGAATTGCCAGTGGTCAAGTGCTCTCAAGTGTATAGATATGCAGTTTAAATCAGAAGTAATTTTGAAATAAACTATCAACCTTTTTTAATCATGGGGAATTTGGCATAAGTCCTTTTATTAGAATAGCCTGCAACGTCACATCGCTAATAAATACAAACGTTTATAAGCTCGATTATGCTCACTTTCGAAGCCATTAATATTAATTGTGCGTCCGTCATCGCCTCGTAATTCAGCGTACGGCATCGGATTGCCACTGGCGGCATAACTGAGATTCATAGTCTTTCCGTCCTCAACGATTACGTTCAATGTGTGGCGCATTCATATCTGGAATGGCAATAGATTGGATTACATTTCTATTTTGAATGGATTTAGATGTTATTTAAGTAGCTTAAATCTATTGTTTACATATTCAAGACAAGCATTCCGCAGATTAACTAATTCACTCAATACACAGGTATATATAGCTGTCTAAGACACCACGGTATTATAATCACAAATCTTAAAGGACAATTTAGATATTATCTTTCATTTTAAGGGAGTGTGTGTGAACGTGAAGCCTGTTATAGCACAAAACTAATAATGATGAAATTGTATTATATGTTGTTTGAAATTGAGGAAGAAAATGACTGCGTTTGGAATTAATTAATAATGCTAAAATTCTATTAAATATAGCTCAAAATCAAAGCGTATTAATAAATAGACAAAAGAGCTTTTTTTATTTTCCTTTAGGCTATGAGACTTTCTGTATTTTTATCATGACCCGCGTATACGGAGCGTCTGTGCGCCATCGCGTATGCGTAATTTGAAGGAGGCTGAATTAAAATGTTTATATACGGAATATTGCATTCACTGTGCATTTCCTCCATTACTACTGGCTGTCGCCATAAATTTACACATACGCAAAGCCTGTCAGATGTCACACACTTGCAGCAGATTTTACGCCCGCCGCAAAGCGCTTCGCAATAAATCAGTTTATACATATGGCTTTTAAATATATTTGTGCTTTTGGATATAGTACACTGCTAGCCTCAACGTCGACTAACATCTTTGCTTCTTTTTCGGCTACCGCTACACGAATAGTGTTGCAAGAACAAATGATAAATATAAATTTCGAACAAAACAGAACTTTACGAAAAGGACAAATTGAATAAATAGAAGTACGCATTTAATAGAATATTTTCTGTTGATTCACACATTAGGTCTGAGCTACACGATTCTCTTCACTTCTATCTAATTCATTGCTCACACTGCCGACAAGCAGTTGGTTCGATGATAAATTGTCTGCTTTCACATTCAACCCGATAATTGAGACTGAGTGACTACAAGTACACCGATTTGCATACAAGTATTTATAAATGCACGCAATAAACACTGTTATTAAGCGTAGCGCCCAGACCTACCGACACCCACACCGCTCGTGCCTGCAGGAAGGCGACGTCAGCAACAGCTTTTTCCTCGTTATCGCCACTCACTTACATCCTGTTCGTAATGAAGCCAACAAGAGCGCAGAAATGCTAACACTGCACCGAGGTGTAATAAAAATTGTTAAAGACACGGCACTTATGGGGCATTCTCTGGAAAAAAAGCCACTTGAAAAAAAAAGTTCTTTATTTTCTTTGGCAATTATATATCTTATAGTACGTGTAAAACCTAAAATAAAAAATATGGTTTTAGGTCTGTGTAACGCGGGGTTGCCATATTATAAGGGGGCAAAGTTTTTTGTAAAAAAATTTTCGAACCGCCATAACTTTAAAACTAATGAACAGATTTTAATACACCATGTGACTTTTTTGTACAGAATTTCTCAAACTTTGAAACTGTATATCGTAAAAATTTTTAAAATTAATATTTCATAGCAAAAAATGAAAAAAAATTTTTTTTGGAATTTTTAACAACTTATGCCCCCTTCGATTTTTTTCGAAAATATCTTAAAATGTTCCTTATTTCATCACCTTTTTACCCCCCAAAGGGAATTTTGGGACAGCAATATTTGTATGAGCTACAAATAAAAAACCAACTCAGAACATGATGAAAAATTATTGATTTATGCACTATTTTTATCAGAATTTAGCGTAACCCAGGATTAACGACGTGGACGTAGCAGACATTTAATCCCTCTTTGTTTTTTTTATTTTTTACTATTTTTTTAAATTTTTTTGTATTTTTAAAATTTTTATTTTTTTTTTTTTTGTTTTTGTTTTTTATTTAAAATTATCACGTACTTGAATCTAATCTACGTAATAATTAAAAAAAAAGCAAAAACCAAACCAAAAAACTAACAAAAAAAATTAAAAATTTTAAAAATACAAAAAAATTTAAAAAAATAGTAAAAAATAAAAAAACAAAGAGGGATTAAATGTCTGCTACGTCCACGTCGTTAATCCTGGGTTACGCTAAATTCTGATAAAAATAGTGCATAAATCAATGATTTTTCATCATGTTCTGAGTTGGTTTTTTATTTGTAGCTCATACAAATATTGCTGTCCCAAAATTCCCTTTGGGGGGTAAAAAGGTGATGAAATAAGGAACATTTTAAGATATTTTCGAAAAAAATCGAAGGGGGCATAAGTTGTTAAAAATTCCAAAAAAAATTTTTTTTTCATTTTTTGCTATGAAATATTAATTTTAAAAATTTTTACGATATACAGTATCAAAGTTTGAGAAATTCTGTACAAAAAAGTCACATGGTGTATTAAAATCTGTTCATTAGTTTTAAAGTTATGGCGGTTCGAAAATTTGTTTACAAAAAACTTTGGCCCCTTATAATATGGCAACCCCGCGTTACACAGACCTAAAACCATATGTTTTAGTTTAGGTTTTACATGTACTATAAGATATATAATTGCCAAAAAAAAATAAAGAACTTTTTTTTTCAAGTGGCTTTTTTTCCAGAGAATGCCCCTTATATAAAAACGCGCTGGCGAATAAAAATAAGATCTCAGCTTTTTATGAGGTTTCGCGAATTCCTTTCAGTTTTCGCTTCTGAAACCACTGGAATTTGCTGGCTGTGCTTACTGAAGGCATCGCATTTGCGTGAAAGCCAATCTTTTCGCATCGGATCCCGCGCCAATCCTGCCACGTTACCAGTCTATCCTCCCTTCGCCACCTCTTCTCCATAATCACGTGAAATCCTTTGGAATCCCTGTTACTTCGCCATATGTCGGATGCGAGTCAACAGCTGAAACAATGCCCTCACGCTGCTGGGGTTGTAAAGCCGGAGCGCAAAGGGGTTAAAATGGCAGCAGGTATATCGCCAATGCCAATGAGAACATGATCGACTTTAAATGGAGTATTCAGATGTGCATTTGTGGTGGGACAGCACATTTTATTAGCAGATATCAGATTTATTTAATTCCTCTTGCTTACAATTTCTTTGCCTTGCAATGCATTGCATATATTTATTTTGATAGAACTGGATTGCTAGACAACTTCGAATTGAGCCCAGTTAAGCGTCCCAATATCGTTAGTTAAATAGCTTCAACCGATTTTAATTCTACTTTATTAAGGCTCATTTATAGCTTTCTGTTGTGTGCGCTGCGTATATCTTTGTACATTTTTCTAAATGCTAGCGCATGCTATCCTTATCAATGTGCGTTATAGCCAGACACGTTTGAGCGTCGCGATCATAAAAAACTTACATAAAATGGCCATTCATTTTTAACCACCTTTTGCAGTTGCGATTTTTTGCAAACTTTTTCTTTAAGTTATAAAGTAAAAGGTTACTCTGCTCAGATATCAAAATGCTTTACTCACAGAGATAAGTGTATATGGCAGCTGTTATTAGAACATTTATTCATGCTTTGCTCACAGAAATGTTTCGGTGTAGAAATTTTAGCTAATTCGTTAATCTCTAAGCCACAGTAATTCCAATTTGTGAAATTGTTCAGCAATTTACTTGATTTAATGACTGATATCTTCTACTCATGTAAAATCCCCCTTATAATTTTAGATGAACTGCCGGCAAGGAGCCAACAGTGCACAGCGCGAATGATACTCAGAAAGAGAAATGCAAGGATGAATGATATGAAGCTACGCGCTAATAGACCATTAAAAAGCAATTAAACAATTATAACCATTGCAGGGAGCTCGAGAATTTCCACAGTCAGACTGGTTTACGATAATTTTTGCTTTTCATCTCGATTACACGATGTAAGTGAGATGTTGAATGGAGAAGTTATTAAGTTAATTGGAAAATTATCGCTCTTTTCTTTTCTTGTTATATTTTCAACTTTCTTAGCTAATATGTTCCATTTCATTGCTACATTTTTTGCCTCTCGTAACTTGTGGGCTGTTGTAAAGTAGCAAATATCAAATGTTTCCAGTACTAAATGTTCTTTTCTCTTTCTTTTCCAAAAAAACCTCTGGTCTAATAAGTAAACTATAGTATAAATCAAAAACTACATAAATACGAGACTTTCAGTTGTTTTAAAGTGGGAGTGGAGAGTTAAGTCAATGATTACTCCAAATACTATGACGAAAGTAAAACATAAAATAAAATGTCAAATGGAGGGATATTCAACAAAACTGCAAGGATAAACAGCAAATGAACATTGAAGTGAGTGACAATATTGAAAAAATATAAATAAAAATAAACACATTTTATTAAACCCCTTCGAAATTGGAAACTTCCATAATAAAAGAGATAAAACCAAAAGCATAGAATTACAAGGACACACATTTAAATAAAATGCTGTAAACAAAAACTGCAGAGTCGAAACAGATTTTACATGCAATGTTCGACACATATTTTGTATGTATAAAAATTGCAGTTTAAATGTGCAGACTGAATGAAGTATTGCTTTATAATAAAAAAAGCACCCACACATATAAAATATTGACAAAAAAGGAGAATACCAAAAGCAAAATTCAATAGAATTTTGGAAATACTTGTTTGCTCGGTGTAAATAAAGCCCTTGTAGTGCTAAAACTGAATAAAACGAATAAGGCTTGCAAACGGTCCATCAGTTGAAAATCACAGCAGGCTTAAAGCTAGAAGTGTAAAACTACTTTGTTTCACTGCAACCATGTTTTATAAGCCTCGCTGTTACCTACTGCTTTAAACCGCAATCTGATGCGGTGGGGAGGTATAATACGGAGATGCGTTGACCACAACCAACAACACTTTAAATTACTTAGACTAAATACGCAAATCCGCTTAGAAGTGCTAAAGATTTCATTCACACTGCCATTTGGTTCTTTCAGTGCTTAGCTGCCGCGAATTGAGGCGATTAAATATGTTAAATGCGGACTTTTTAAATCTTTTCATCAGCACGTTTTGAAATAGCAAATGGATAGTTTTTGTTTACTATGCAGAATATTTGCAACAGTAAATTGGTAGAAAAAAACTTTATCCATAAATACGGAAAGAGAAATTTGTATGTTCAAGCTATATGTATATATCACACCATCACCATCCATTCTTCCTAATTATTCATGAATTCTCTCCTGAGGTTAAAATTTTAATATTTACAGCAAACTTTTATATTTTTCTACTCACTCTAGTCATGTTATTGCAGCGGCATCTTTGAATAGTATGTGTCTTCTCAAAGTGCGCACAATTTGCAGCCTCTTGTAACTAAGGATAACATTTGTCATGGAAGCGCGACAACAAATAGTAGGATATGCTGCATGAAGTGAAAGGATTTCGTTCATATTTGCGTATTTACTACATAAGTATATTTACAACAAATAAAAATAACAACGAACGCAGCTTATTCCAGCATATTGCTCTACTTTCAGCAGCTGAGCCATAGGAAGTGCCGGCTCAAGTGACTCAGTTTTCAAACGAAACCGCTGAAGATTTTGCATATGCTTATAATGCTTCACAATTTCGGCGAGTAATTGACATATTAGGATTTGTGAATCTGCATTTTAAGCAAATAATTGGAGTGTTCGTTAGCGCTGCATCTAAAGCGCATACAAATAATTTTATATTTTTGTATCCAGAATCCCGAGTAAGAAAACTAAATATGAAATATATCTGTTTACTTACCAAATCAAAGTGAATCACTAGCAACATTCAAAAGCTTAAAAGTTTGTCTTCATTCCTCCTTTAATAAAAAACTTTCTCTGTAAATCCTACTGTTAGCAGAAACTCATGAGTTACTTGTGCTCTCTTTACTTATCCTCGAAAGGTAATAGTTTAATAAGTTCCTTAATAATCTCAAAGGCAAAATTGCAAGGAAATAAATGGCTTACTCTTGAACATATGTAAAATTGTGTGATATATGAAAAAAGTTTGACTGTTTAATTATCTCTCTCTACAACTAAAAAGTTAAAAAGTGCGAAAGTTTTCTGATGTATATGGTAATTTGGTGTGAAGAAACTACGTACAGTAGCTAATATTTTTATCCAATATTCTACAATGTGATGTCTACAAAGATTGAGTCTTATACTGCTCAATATTATTCTCCGTAAAACGTGAGTTTTGTTTAAAGCAAAGCAATTGTAAAAATAAAATCATATATAAATACTCCTGTTTTGCCAAAATGGCGCTTCGCTACGACATTAATGAAACTCTCTTGGGCTCAATATTTCAAAACACCTTTACGATCTCTGTGCAATTGTTTGCTCACAAGATTTTATCGCTACTTTGCGTTGAGTGTTGTCTGCAGATAGTCACACAACAACAACAATTTCTACAAAATTGTTTGAACACTTATTTATTGTACGCTTTAAATGACAGCTCGCATAATTTCAGGGGTATTGTTTATGCGTTTTGGAAAATAAAATTCGATAACAAGCTCCCAAAGCGTGATCAAGCTGGTTGGAAGGTATCATTTTTGATAGAATTGTGTGTAAAGTAAGCCGTTTTGCCAATTCTGTTGCTAAACTAGATTTTATAATACATTTTTTTTAAAGTTCTGTGAAAGGAGCTTTCCTAGTAAAGAACCCCAGCACTAGTTAATCTGACTATACTACTACTACAGCAAGTGAGTATAGTGAGTTAAAAATGCCTTTGTTGGTAAGCTGCCACTGCTATTACCCTCATTAGTTGCTACCATTATTGCCATAATTTGCATTTTTACATACTTAAATTTATCAAATTTAGCGTAAAAACCCGAAAAATAAATTTAAAATCATTTTGGCTCAGTTGGCAAACTGTTTGGGTTAACTCGAGTGAAAGGGACTGGCATAATTTATTATAGGCTTTGTTGTTGTTGCTTCCTTAATGTGCTTATACAATTTTCACTTTCGTAAAGGATCTGTGCTTGGTTGGAAGCAATTTTGAAAGCACAACTTTATATTTAGTCAGCAAGCATATACATATTTACATCTGCAGATATGAGACATTTTCGGTAAGGATATGTGTATCGTAACATTGTGAATAAACTGTTAAAATTGAGTAATTCTAACATGAAATACTTTAGTTTTACGTAACATTATTCTACGACCATAAACGAATTTCATATCACTTGTGTTAAGATATTTATATTCTATGAAAACTAAATACAAATACAGTGCAGAAATAGCTAACAACATGTTACGGTTCATAGAATGTAAGCAAGAATTGACTACGGCATCTACAACACAAATACAAGAATATTGACCCAAATAGAGAGAAAAGCCAAGTATGGTGTGAATGATAGATTCCACAAATTCTCTATCTTAACGTGTTTATTTAGTTTGTGAAATTTTACTTAGCCCTTGGGTTTGGTATTCTCATTTGCATACAAATATTTGTTAGTATTAAATGTCTGCTATGAGTGCTGAGAGCTCCTACGACCTGCTCTAGGTATTTTGTGTTGTGTACAACTCAGAATAATATGAATGTCCAGTGCGTTTCTACTCCAATCTTATGCACAGATAAATTATTTCCGCTTTCGCATCATATGTGCATTAGCAAATATTTATCTGTGGCACATACTTTGAATGCATCATTTTATAAAGCATTTATGTCTTGTATTGCAATTCCCCTTGTTGATGAGACAAATATCCAATTATTGTCACATAAATTACTACAGAATCGAACGAAGGTGCTTCCCTGTAGAATACTAAGAAGAAATCGCATTTGTTACTTATGTTACCTATTCAAAAATGAAAATTCATTTGCTTTATAAGATATGCATTCATATATTTACCTTTGGTCAACTATTGTGGATGATGCTCTGTCGTTTGATTGGTAATAAAATTGCTTTGCTCTTCAATGAAAATTAAAGCATGGCTCTAGAATTATTCCTTGAATTATTTACCTGTGTTTGTGCTCCATGGCGGATACGTAACATTTTCAGATACTTTACATGTGTTTTCGTTGACAATGGTTCTATCTAGCATCTATCTAGCATAATTGTTATAAATTGTCCTCGAAGAAACGGAAGCAGACTCATATTTCCATATGAGCTGTGAGAATAAGTAAATATCAGTGCCATGTTGGAATGCAATGTGTCACTTTTCTGTCGCTTTTATCGCATCACAAGTTTCAGCTACGCCAACACTTGAATAAAAATACTGAGAGCACAAAGGTCATTATACCATATTTTACAATTCTTATCACCAAGAAATGTTTATAAGATAAATAAGACTGATGAGATGTATTTCTTTAAGTGAGGCTTCATATACAAAAGAAGGAAACAGAAATATTTTGTACTGTATAGGTGAATAAATTATAGGTAATTTGAATACGAGAAAAGGTTGCAAAGAGAAAATTACGAAAGGAATTCTACAACAAAGCGCAGAGCCAATCATCTCACTCGCCGTGTATATGCTCAGTAACTCTCTACGATTTATTATACTGCCCTAATGGCGTAATTTTATGTTATTATATATTTCAAACCACTTTTGTTCTTTAAAATAATCAAGTTAATATTGTTGTACTGTATCTTGTGCGACCAACTAAATTACCATCATTTGTTAGTACTCTGGCATCATCTTCTACCATCAGCTGCGTTTGCTTTTGACTAAAGCAAGAAACTTTTCGAAGATTGTTAAGCACACTGTAAAATAAGCAAAAAATTTTAATGCATAATAAAAAGTTTAAAAATATTAATTTGTGCTGAAAATTTAAGGGAAAGCCAAACCTGACATATGTCATAAATACCCACATATTTACTTGTAGCATCCTTTGCACTTTAAATTTTTTTTTTATGGAAACAGCATGACAATTGCATACAGATTTTCATATGTGTACTTAACACTGCCCTACAGAATATTTAACTCAGAAAAATGCACATGTGTATAAATATAAGTAAGAAAAGTTCAATGGGAAGAAGAAGATGTCAAATACGGATATAATGTAGACGATAGCTCACTTCAAGCAATGATTTTTCAGATGTCGTCACCCCTATTTACATCTTGCTTCATCGCTCACTGAGCCATGTCACTGCATGACATCACTGAATGCCTGAAGGTTGCCAAGTTCACTTTTTTTCTTATTTGCCATATTTTCCCCATATTGACATTTTTATTCACATGCTTAGTCGCCGAGGCATTTTCTGTCACTTGCTCTCAGAATTCGGTATATGAATTTTCGTGTAGGGTTTGTCGTTTCCCTACTGCCTTGTGGCAAATGCGATTACCATAAGTCTAAAGTAATGTCGGTCATGATTTTTTTATGCTTACGCTTCCCCAATTTTATTGTTATAGCGTTTGGTCATTGGCGAGACGACACGCTTCAGACAGTCGGCTTATTATCGCATGTTTTTGCATCCTAAAAACGAATTCTGTAGTATGAAAGTCATATTTAATATGGTTCGATTGAACTTCAATATTTAAGGTATGCTGTAAGTCATAATAATACTATTTGCCTTCATGTTTTCAAAATTTCGAAATTTGGGAGCCAATTTATGACAACTAATTGTTGATAATTTTTTTTCTAAAGAAATCAAAATTTTGTATACATTTTCATTGTTATATCGATTAATTATAATAATTTTTGAAAACCAATCACCCGTTCTTAGCAATCAATTGAGCTATTTTGAACTTAATAGCATTTGCCGCACTGAAGCACAGTGTTTGGTAAAATTTACGATATACTCCGATCATGCTTTGTGTGCGGGGCGATTTATGGGAGCTTTGCTGGGGTTAATTACGAATTTTGGTCCTAAGTCAATTGCCAATAAAATTTGTTACACATTTGTTGCATGCACCTGAGTGTCGGGTAGTTACCAAAATACTCAAGAGCTTTACGTTGCTTTTACATATGTTTGTGCAGGACTATGGCGTACACACTGTGGAATGCTAAATAAATCAAAATAAATCACCTCACAAAATCAACAAACAGTTTAAATACTTGCCATTGCTAAGCAAGGGTTTCATACAAACCGCAATTCTTTTGGGTACAAAATTAGTCAATAATTTTATATAGTAAATTTTATTGCTTATTTAAATTGAGCATGTAAGCAAAATATTCTGAACATGCCGGAAAAAATTAAAAGATGTGATTATTTAACACATTGTGGTAGTAGCATATTTAAATCTGAAAACTTGAGGAGATAGCGAAATACACAAACCTCACGTTAGGCTAGGTTACGGTGTAAGAGTCATAAGCTTCCGGAATGTTGATGCCATCAACAGAATTTTCTCTTTTAACTTCGCATACAAATTGATTTAAGTTTCGAAAGAAGGAAAACCTTTTTATGATAAATTTATTTTAACTGAAAGTGCTTCATAGATTGTTTGAGGCAACTATTGAAATTTATTTTTATAAAAATAATAAAGTATTTAATAGGATTTTAAGATTAAATTAAAGAAATTATTTAAATATTTTATCAGCTTATTCAATTTATTCTATTTGCTGAATTGAATGAGCTTATAAATATAACATTTATTAAATATCTTGTTATTAGTTGTACATGATGCGGAAAAGAGAAATTATTTGAAATGTAAAATTTATTTAAGCTGTGGGTGTAATGGTGTACTCACCGGTTTCTAGCTAAGCTGAGTTGCGAACTTTTTGAGCTGCTTGCGCGTAATATACTATTCAATTCCAATTAAGATGATACATGCAACTTGTCTACGCACAGTCAGGTGTGCAACAAGTGCTTTCATATTGTTTTTGTTGCCACAGTGAGTGGTTTCCGCTGAAATCAGCTCGCTTCTTGGTGAACCGCAAGTACAACTTCAGCTGTTATTGGCGTACATATGTTTGTTAAACTAGCAGTGGTTGGTTGATTGAAGGAAATGGTAAAGTTTCGCAGGCAAACCACAATGCTGTTCCGAATAGGAATTCATACATACTTTCATACATAAATTCCATATGATAAAGTACTGCGATGCTCAAATACTCTTTCCGAATGTGATGAAATCTCATTTTGAACATCAGAGTTAATTTTTTATCTTTTTATATCGAATTAAGCAGGGGAAACTGTACTTTGCGAAAATCAGACCCAAATGATTTTCGCCATTTATAATTTTAAAACTTTACTAAAGCTGTTTTAAAAGCTTTTATTTTACTTCTTATTCACCCACACTGAGGTAATAACAAATGTAGCACCTTCTTAGTTGAAGTACAATGGACCGTGACCATAAAGCATTTTGACGCCATGGTGAAAACTTTCTAGTCGAGTTTGGAAAGAATCTTTTTGCTTTTTAGGTAGAAGCAGAAGTAAACTTAAACTTATTTATTATATGTCTGTGAGTAGAATATGAAAGCTTTCACGTATCCACAAGTAAATGTTTAATGGACCGCATGAAAGTTTGGCAAAGAAAATTAAATATGATGGAGCAGCTAAGAGCAGTGAAACAATAGCTAACAATTTTATGCTCTTTAGTGTGTGGCATTTAATTAAAATTAAATAAAATTTATGAAACTGCAAGCAAAAGACATTTAGTGTGACTGATGGCATAAGCTGAACAAGATCTTTAAAATTTAAAAAGCACTGGATAAAGATAAACAGCCACCTTAATCCGATTAGTGCAAGCAATTTAATTTCAAAAGTTTATGCAATTGCTTTGTATTTCTTAGTTGGATTTTAAAATGCAACCACTAAGTTTGACCTTTCGCAAATTGACATTCACTTCGTTAACGATTGACACGCATACTGATGGCCAACACTAACAATGGGATGGCCAATTGAATTCATAGCAATTGCTGACACCAATTTGGTGCTCGAGCTGTCAGCAACAGCGCGAATGCTGCTGGATAAAAACGCGAAGTGTGATATGAAGAGGAGAGAGAAAGTCATCGAGCTGACATTTATTCCAACTAAATGAAATCGAGCACTCTTACACTGGCAGTCGAGTTGACTAAACAAAAACGAAGTGCACTTGCGTGGCCTTGACTATATGCGTTTCCTTATTTATTGAGCGCTGGTAAGTAAAGGAAATTCAATTGATTGCAAATGAAAATATTTTTATAAATTAGTTTTTTTGTTATATAAATTATGTTAAGGAAATTTTCAAATCTGAGAAAAATTAATTTATCAAAATTCGAATAAGAAAACGTGAAGCTACATGCAACTACATATATTTCTATAACTGTGATGTCTCAAGCGTTTTCAGCACCATGCCATACAACAACAATAAGTTGCAAACAACATCCTCAAGGTATATTTATTGTGCTGTTAACGGCACGTTGCATAATTCTTAGAATATAAATTGGAGGAAGCAGATTTTAACAGCGTTCCCTTGTAAGCAGATACTGTTTTGCTTTTCTTATTCTTAGAAAATTTCAAAATTTCACACGAAACTCTCCGAACTTTGCCTAATACACACTTATCGTATTTCCTCTTCTGCATATCGCACACAATCACAAATTAGCTTCCAAACTAGGCTGGAGTGGATAATTCGAAAGTGCACTCAGAATCTGAATACGCAAATCGCTCTGGTAGAGAATGATTAAGAGTGGCAAAGGTTGCGGCAGCATTTATACGCACATCCACACAAACACACGTGAAAATACCCACGAATGTCTCTATGAGCACAATTCAGATCAATTGCGTAGGTGAGCGAGAGCTGATAAACCACAACGACGACCGTAAAATTGTTGCTTTATTTGCACGCGTGCAGACTCTACCACTTATTCATGCAAACAAGCATATTGCATTCATTAAAATGTGCTCATCTTGTTGGGACCTGTTGGATTTTGCGACGCGACTATTTTTGGAAATGTCTGATATACCACGGCTTGTTAAGCTCTAAGTATTTCTGGCATAAGTAATGCATATACGAGGGTACGTGAATGAGCAGGAGCATCAACACGTTACACATTGTAAAATTAATACTGTTGTAATTTGGTCTTATTAATATATAGCAATTTAATTTAAGAAAGAGAAAATAGATTATTAGCCTTTCTTGAAAATCGGAACTTCATCCTTTATATCCACTAAAGAACTCCGGCCTCTTTGTTGTTTATTAGAGAAGAGTTGAGAGCATCATTTGTTCCAGTTTCCCATTGCGTCAACCATACAAATAAATTTCTTCGTGAACCAATTCTTCAACTTTGTCTGCTGTTATTGTTGTAACAGAGAACCATATGTCCAATTCAGTTTTTCTTTATCCTCAGCATACAGACAGCTGGTCTTTTATTCATGCAACAAGAAGAGTTTCTCATGACTGCAAATAATCACAACAATAAAACGCAAGCAAACATGCGTATTTATGTATGCCTATATTTTGTTTCCGTTTGCCCAGTGTGTTGTGTTGCCATTGTTGCATTGACCGAGGGTATCTTTGCTGAGTTCCGGTGGGCGGAACTTTGCATTGTTTGGGGCAGTATTTCTTGCAAAGTTATTGAATTTCAATTTCTATTTTTAATTGGCAGTGCAAGATATCTGTGCGCATATGTTTCAAGCCTATTCGGCTACTCCATAAATGCGTGCAAAGAAAATTGCTAGTTGAATTGTGTAAATTCGTGTGTTTGCATTTTATAGGTTGCCATAGCTTTAATATTCCTTAAAAAATGTGTCTAATTTTTTGTAGAAAATTTGGAAAATGGGTGGAAGGAATGGTATAGTTGAAGTACAAAATTTTCGAATATGGACTAAATATGTAGAAGTGAGATGTTGGAGTTTAGATAAGGGTATGTGCTACTTACCTCCAACCCGTCCAGATGCTCCTTTTAGTAACATGTGCCAAGAATACATAAGGAAACAAATTTTCAACAGCTTTTAGGGGATGTGGAGTTTCAGTTGGTAATATATTTGTACTAAGTTTTTACTTTACTCCACTCTTAGATTTTTATGAGTGATACGTGTATACTGAATTGGCTGTTTTGATCGTGCACATTTTCTTTATCAAATTGAATTATTTACTCCCTTTAACATTTAGTTCGATATATGAAACGAAGTGTTTATGAATAGTGGCTAATTTGGCTTAGTGTCTCATTTCGGTATGGAACGCTAGTAGCAAAATGCAAATAAAATTTTTAACGATAAAGTTAGTCCAAATTGATTAAATTAGGAAACAGCGAAACAAATGTACGTATATAAACATTTCAATCAAACTCTGAAGGCATTCGACACGTTTTTCACACATAATTATGCTTTATCATTTACTACCTGAAAGATGAAGGAAATGTTCAAGCACACCGTTGTTACAGGTCGACTTGAATATAGCACATATTTATATTTCTTTAGAAGTGGTGAATAAAAATGTATATATAAAATTCCTTTAACGCATTTGAAAGGTTGAAACATAACTATAAAATTTCGCTTTTATTGAGTTTAATTTTTTGTCTCAAAATACATATGCAGTGCACTCGCTAATATAAATGTTTCCAAATACCTCCAGAAAAAAATTACTCATACGTCCCGCATAGGGATGATATTGCCAATTAGTTCAATGTACAATACGCGCATGCAGCTTTTGACGATTTACATACAAAAAACTCCTAGCATTTATTTATTATGCCATACACTTTTTGTGCTGTTCATTAATAAGTTGCATGCCACAGGTTTCATGATTTATAGTCCGTGACACAACCACGCCACATTTTCCTCATGGAAACTGCTAAAATGGAAAATTGCAGGAAAATAAAGCTCAAAATTCTCGCCACAAAAAATTTATAAATACTATTAAAAAAGTTTAACAGCCTATGATAGCTGACTGCTGACAAATCATGGCGAAGTAGGATTAACTTTTTTATAAGTTTCACGGCATTTATGGGCGTTAACTTAAAAAAATATGCGAAAGTAACATGCAAATATAAGCCGTAGTAAATAAATAGGAAATAATTATTTTTATGGATGAAATAATTGTAACAAGTTTTTCATGGAATTGCTAGGCGCTCACAATATTGACTAACAATAAAAATTGTATCACAATCACTGCATGAAATGCATGAAATCAATATATTTTTGTCAATATCTACGCTCAACCACCCTCTAACTAACAATTTGATTCGTTTCATTTGTTCCGTTTATTCGGCAGCCACTGCTTGTTAAACGATCTCTGCGTTTTTACATGCAAAGATTTTTTCCACACTTCAGAACATAAATGTACTTCAATTAAATACAAATGTTCGCAAGGTATTTTTTCTTTCTACCTTAGAGTTTCGACATCTTTAACATAAACTGCATTTTGGTTTCAATTAAGGCAACACCTGTAACATTTTTTCACTTAAGCAACTTCCCTTAACCAACAAGTACAGCGCTAAGAACTTGGCAAACCTTGTAAACCGCAAAAGTCACTTAAGATTGTTGTTATATGTATGTATTTGTTAAACTCAATCACCAACTAGTACAACATGCAACAACTGAAGTTCACTTAACATATGCACGCCTTGTTGCACTTAGTGAGTCTTGTGGCAGGAAAAAGAACCCGTGAGTAAGACTTGTTGGCATACCTCCGCAGACCAAACACTTGTTAGTGCTTGTGTGAGTCATAGTCAAGGTATGTACGACATTCTTATACGTTAGGGTGGAAAACGGTTTATGAACCTTCCATTTAGTTATACTTATGCTTATAAGAAATATAATCTATGATAATATTGTATTATAGTATGGTGATTGTTGGGTAATCGTTTTGAATATTTCGAGACTGTTTTTTGGAAATTTGCTATATACTACACTTTCTTAGTTAACAATTGCAACACTTTAGAAATAATATTGTAAGAAATAAAAAGTATTAAAATATTTCCATTACTAAACTGTTCTTTAAAAGCTGTCTTCTTCTTCTCTACAAAAGTCGTTTCGCATGAATAATTTTGAATAGTCCTACCACCTGCTCAACATTAAATGTGAAAATGCAGGTTCACTTATGCGTGAATATGCGCTTATTCTGCAAAATAATGAGGCACGCTTGAAAGAAACCTAACAATGTAATGCAAGAACTTAAATGTAGGTGGTGTTACATAGTAAATGCAAATTGCAATTACAAATGTATACTCATATGTAGCCCTTTTGCATTTATTTACATTTTAACAATACACTTGAGTAAAACAGAGGTTTAAATTTTTTTAGTATTGTCTAAGCAAAAGTGTGCACACGTTCATTCATTTTATTTAATGTATACAATCCTTATCGCATTATTTGTGTTACACGCAGGCCTCCTTGACAGTGTCGAGGGAGCGTGAGAAACTTTATTTAAGATTAAAGTGCATTTGCTTTTTGAATTTGCTTTAATGTGCTTATCTGCAAATTGCAGGGAAAATTGCTGAGCTAGTTAACTGATTTAGTGGGAAGCTCCTTTTTGAGAAGCTCATTTCTCTTCAAGCAAGCAGTAATTGTTGCAATGAAATTAACTAGCAATTCTTTAGTAGCTCAATGCTTGAAGGCGAAAGTTTTTCGTGGGAGAGTTTTCTGCAATTGCATTGAAAATATATTTTGGAAGCGATATAAAGTAAATATCTTTCAAAATTTCCGCTTTAGTTCAATGGTTGTAAAGAAATGAATTAAATATTTTTAGAACAGTGTTGTGCCTTTTCAAGAGAGGAAGCAGCATTTAAAAACATAACCAACAAAAACAATATTTTTTTTAAATAGTCATGCAAGTGTCGACCAGCGTTCATGTGTTTGCATTTTCTATTGCCTGTTTTTATTTGCCAATTGCTCAGTTTGCATTCGCAAATAAATAAATGAACGAGAAATACATGTTTGCATGGCCAATTGTAACTGCGGCCACTTCATGCTCAAGCGCAATGTGTGTGTGTGTTAGCGTGAAGGCCATTGTAGCCGTACACAAGTGTAAATATTGAGTAACGCAGTTCGCTTGGCGCGGTTCACAGTATATTTAGTGTCCGCTTTTGCTGTTGTCCCTCTTGCCACATTTACATCCAACATTCTATAGGATTTTTTGTTCATATAACAACGGCATAATAGGAATGAATGTATGTGCCTGTTCGTATGTGCTTGATGATGCATTTAGGCATCCATCGAACTCTGGCACTATGAAATGTATATAAACAGTAGTACTGTCAGCACCAAGTGTATAAGGTATATCGATAGGAAATATATTTTTCTTGAAATATTTCGCGAGTCTTTAACTCTCACAAATTGAAAGAGCATGTAATATTCGTGTTCATCAAAATGTATGCCTTACTTACATCTTTTCTAATACCTTTAACATGCCTCAGTATGTCAACTGCAAATTAGATAACAAATATGTATTTACCGAAAGAGCAAGTTCCAGAGTAGCACCCGAGCATATTTAAACTGTAATACCTGCTTTTTCAAATCACCGTGGTAATGCATAGTTAAGTGTGGCGTGTGGGGCGTTGCAACATTGTCGCATGGAAGACTACACGAAACTAGAGCATTTTATGGAAGTTTGTACATGCGTAACTTGGCGCATATGTTAGCAGATGCTTAGTTTTCCTTTGCATGAGCGAGCATAAAATGGTTGTTTTATTTAAGTGCGTGTGAGCGCAGCGAATTGCCACACACGCATGCGAATTGCTGAGTCCTGTATTGAAAATGTTGTCGCTGACGATGACGATGTAGAGCAACATGTTGAACAGGTTATTGTTATTGTTATGCAACACTAAGTTAATGTACACATAGTTAAGCTTCAAAATGACACGCGCACACCTTGGCTCACCCATGAACCAAAATGTTTATTGGAAAGGGCAAACCTGTATATTTGTAGAAAATTGAAATCAAAACCATTTCTAAATAAATTTCATAGAGCTTGAAAAAATCCCATTAAGATTTTAGTTCTGCATTTGAAGAAATCTCTGTATCAAAAAAAATTGAAAGAAGCCACTCCAAGTACCACTTGAAAAATTCTGATTAATTCCAAACTGTTGTCAGCAGCGTCCAGCCATTTCACTATTCATTGGAGACTAACAACATACCATTTGCTGTGGTTGCCGGAGGTGGCAACTTTGCACATAAATTTATCCAAGAAAACAAGTTGTTTTGCATCCCCGTGTGGGAAGTCCTGATTCCGTTATTGTTACGAGGTCATATATACAGAGTAAAATAAGCAACGACGAAATTTTCGTTTTAGTTATTGAATGTCATAGGTAGTTGCGTTAATGTTTTTAGGAGTTGAAATACTGAACTGAGTCTCAGAAAGAAAATGAGATTTCAAAACAGTCTTTAAGTTAAACATATTTTGTATTACTTTCGATTCGATGCGAAAAAAGGTTACGTATACGCCCCATTACGCTTTCTTCTGTCTTAAAAGATGTCGCAAATCGTATGCAACCAGAATAAAACAAAAAAAAAAAAACAAATTTATTAATTCATTAAATGCTTAACTGGTTCATTATAGTAATGCAATCTGATTAATATGTGTGTGTAAAGATGCTCAAAATAATTAATTAACCTTAAACATTAGTAAATTACTAATTACTAATAGTAATATTAATTCTGGAGTAAACATAATAATAAATCACAAGAGTGACGGAAATTAAATTCAATAGGAAGTATTGTTGTCGAGATAAGTATTTCAATTAACAGACGAAATATGAGTAATAAAATTTTATGTGTTAAAGTTCAGGTTAACAGTCATTTAAAATTTTAGAATTTCGTATGAATGCGTGGATTCTGCTTCGGTGTAAATCTACCTACCAATATATAAACAATATTCGCCTTCTATTGTTCCCCAGACAGCAGCATGAACTGCTAATGGTTCTATAAAATAACAATGTAAATTTAGCAGCATTCACTGCAACAACAACAAAGTTAAATAACAAGGCATCAACAACAATAAAGGTAGCAACAATATAATTGGCAACTAAATCGTTTATAAGCCCATAATATTTGTTGGCATTGTTATTGCTGTCACGCTGGTAACTTACAAAAGCAATTATTTGTTGTTTTTGTTACTGTTGTACACGTATGCATCAATGAATATAAATATCAGCGTGTTTGTGCACATAAATTTCCCAAAATCTGCAAAACAAGCAACAGTTATAAATATGTACAACAATAACAATAAAATATGTAAAACATGTGTTGCCCGGTTTCAGGGCGATTGATATCCCTGAATAAATGTGTTTTATTATGAGCAATAATCGGCAAGCGTATTAAGTGACCTTCTAAGCGAATATTCACATTTCAACAAAAGGAAGATGCGGGTCACCGCTTTTCAAGGTATTTACGCGACGTGGGCGGTCAAGGCTGAGTGGGCGGCGCATGTCACGCGTGAAAATATATTGTAATTTAATAGATAATCGGAAGTTGTCGCTGATGTGAAAGTGAATTATGGAAAACGTATGTGTGCATTGCGGAAATGTAATGATTTATGATTAGTAGATTTGTTTTTGTTGCTATTTCACACAACTCAAGGCTTTTGTAAATGAAGTGGAGGTGTGTCCGAGAAAATAACAAGTGACCTGGGGTGATCATAAATCACAAATGCCGAGATTATAAATCACATTATTAGTAAAGGCCATTTAAAGCAAATCGACTCATCTGATGTTTATGATAGGCTGAATACGGAAAGCAGATTATATCAATTATTTCGATCCATATTCTCCACATCCTTATTATTTGTGTCATTTTCACAATCGCGTATTTTCGTTTTGTAAAAAGACAAATAACAGAGCTTCTACATAAGTCATTACGGCTTCATTAGGTTAAGTGGCTGTCAAATGACGCATACGGCTTCATTAAAAAGCTACTATTTAAAAACAAAAACTTTCAGTTAAATAACCACAAAACTGATATCTTTTCACATTTACCTTTAATATATATTTTGCACTACCGTATTCATCCATACATAAGTAACTACATGAATTAATACAAAAGAAATATTTTTGCAACAAAAGTAATTTGCATGTCATTTATCCATTGGAGCCAGCGCGTGTTTTGGCGCAGTTAATGTAAATTTAATTGGCGCAATCCGATTGCAACAATTGTGATTTTACTGATCTTTTCATTAAAGTGACCATGTGGCGCCATGTCAGGGAGTAATACTCATACACAGATGCGGTTATATGTTGGCCCATCGAAAATATTTATTAAATCAACATTACTATGATTCATAAATCATTTACATGCAACACTGTTTGTGGACTTGGAGCGTGAAGTGCAAGCCCAGTGTCATCTGTGGTTGTGCAATAAAATTTATAGTTAAGAACCATGCGTAAATGATGCATATATTATTCTGATAAACAATACAAAAATATTATGCAATGAAAATAAAAATATTTATGCAGAATATTTAATTAAAAATAGAAAATTTTATTACAGTATGTTTAAAAGGCTTGGCGTAAAATACAAGTAAAACGAAGTATATATTGTTTGAAACTACAAATTCAAATTGAAAATCAATTTATTAAAAAAATCTTATTTCTTCCATCGAATCTAGTTTTTTCATTAAAAATCACATAATCATATAGCTGAGTCAAATTCCAATTTGAATATACAACTTATTTATAATGAGTGTATAAAGCATAAATTTCTATAGAGAAACAGTATTCGAAACAGTTCATTTTTTTTTGTAAATTAAAATGTATGAAATTTTATCAAATTCACTAAGATGTCTAAAATATAAATAATGCCAACTAGGAATATAATCACTTCATTTAAATTATCATAAGTAAGCATACACTTGTTACATACTTGTCTATTAATATGCAGGTGTTAAGCAATCATGAACACATTTTAATATGTTTGAAACAACATTTTACATACACACACACATTAAGTTCTAGTTAATTATTGTAACAGTTCATAAACATTACAACTTGTAGTATGAAGAACTTAGTTAATTAAAGTTTAACATTTCACAAGAAACGCCGTAAAGCGCACTTGTATGAATATGAATACAAAATTTTAGTTACGAACATAATTCATCTAAGTGTGTTCGTTTGTATTTATAATAAAACGAATAATGTATCGGAGGAGAAAATAGGAGGCACGCATAAATTACCACTTGTGTGTTACATACATACACCTACCCACACAAGTAGTGAAATGTTCATTGAAAACGTGAAGTCAACTTATAGGCGTCATGCAGACAATATTAAATTCCCTCACGCCCCGCAACAAAATACTCTTAAGGGGCTATACCAGTGTAACATTTTCAAAAATGGATATTTTTATTTTTTGCTTATTCGATAGTTAATACTTTCAAAAATATCCTGTGAAAGCGGTAAGGTCGTATCTTGAATAGTTTATGAATGGCAGCGTTCAATATAGTTGAGCAATAGTTGAAACTTTAAACGCATTTTTAATAACTCAAGAAGGAATTGACCGATCGACTTCAAATTGAAACTGAGTATTTTTGAATATATTCACTATACAACAACAACCTACGATCTTTTTGATTGGTTGAAAATTTTCAATTGGTATTAAAAAACGACCATTTTTTTACATGAAAAACCGACGTTTTTTTCAGAGATACGCCATTTTGTTAATTTTTTATATTTTTCAAAAATCTTAGGTCATTGTATAGAAAATATCTTCAGCTTGAATACCCTTTTTGAAATTTTTATTTTCAGCTACTCATTCGGCCAGAATCATGGGTTACTTTTTTTGGCACCTCCCAAGACAACACATAACTACGTTGTTTTTCAATATTTTTGTAAAAAAAAATCTGAAAATATAGTGGGAAGTATACGTTATTATGTTCAAAAAACCTCGAAACATTCGATCGATTCGTTACACTGGTTTTGGGCGTTGTCTTAGCATGAATATGACGGCTATTATATAAAACCCGTATATCTTCACAGGGTGATTTATGGACTACATATATTATTGGAATGAATACTTCAGTACGCATAACAGTTAATTAAAGTTGTGCCTTGCAATTCCTACAAATAAGTGTGTGCATGCAAAACAAAATACCAAATAAAGTAAAAAAACAACAAAATTGTCTAGAAAATTCTACTCATTTCTATTTCAAATTGAAATCTGTGTACTTCTATTTACGGTGATAATTAGTAGAAAATAGAAAAGTAAGTATTTGCAACTCACAACCGAATCTTGGTGCTTAGGGTGTACATTTAAGTAAGCTTTTGTTTCTGTTCTTGTTTATGCATGGTAAAATCAAATTCAATTAAAATTTCATTTCAAGTGAACAAGTCTTTCAATTATTGCAAACACTTCAAGTGCTCCAACTAGGGAGGTTTCTTTCGCAGCACTTTCTAAAATATATCTACAAATAATCAAAGTGCTGTTATGGCAATTCTCCAAAGGTTAGCAGGCGAGTGGAAGAAACTCAAGAAGGAGTTTGTTGAAAGCAATTAGAACAACAAATGGTGGCAGTTGGTGTTCAGTATTTTGTTATTCAATTGCATATAAAAATTGTATTGAAATGTTGTAAGAATTATAATATTGAAAAGAGATAGAAACATGTAGATGCAGCAATGTGAAGATACTCGTTAATTGGAATTCAAATCCCAACATTAAAATATGGACAATGAACTATGTTTCCTATTAAAATACCATCAAAGGACATAAAAACTAAATAAACTCTCAAGGTGGACAGCCACCGGCATATTGCAAACTGCTTTTATTACTTTGCTGACTGCGCTCATAAAGCTGCGGTTTATTATTAACTTTATAGTTGCATTATATGGCATTCTTCATATTGCAATATAAGAAATTGAAACGGAAAATGAAATTTTAAGAGCACAATTGCGAAATAATGAAGTAGTAATACAGTAGTAAATTGGAAGCTTGTAAAAAAATGTTGATAAAGGACACAAAAATGAGGAGTGAGTGGAAATGTGAAAACGAAATTAATATCTATTGTACAAATGAAATATCAATTTTTTAAACGTTCCTTTCCATAATAAGATTTTAATGAGGCTAAAGTGTTTATAATTACTGTTAATCCATCACATCTCAGCATATTCGATCTTAATCCAACGGGCTCTTGCAGCTGGATTAAACAGTAAACTACTGTTGAAAATTTTTTAATATCGATATACTAATTTGGCTTATTGTATGTACTTTGCCCAAATTTAATTAACACTGCGCGCTTACTTATCTTACTGACTAATATTTAGCCGAGACAGCACATTCGCTTAATCCTCACGGCACACACGGACTTCGCAATATGCTGGCGCTTAGCAATCGATGGTTTGGCTTTTTAATTTAATCAAGGGAGCACATGTGCGCAGATGCCACTAAAGCCACATATGTACATACATATGTACATAATAAGTACATACAAGCATCGAATGAATAAGTATCAGCTTGCATATTAATACTGAATCATTGCATAGATATAGCTTTGTAAAGCTGGGCAGACGCCAAGAGCATAATACAAATGGTGCTTCAGGACCGTGCTGTCGCTTATTAGAATTTCGTGTGTGGCTCAGCAAGTGCGCGCATAATAGTCAATAATTAATGAAGTTCATTAAGGAATTTCAAGAATTTCACGACGCGCACGTGCTCGACCGCATAAGTGGCGGAATGTGTAAGCAATAGTATTTCTACTAAATGTATACATTAAAGTAAGTAATACATAAGCTCCTGCTGAAACAAGCGGTTGCCAAAATAAATCCAACTTTACATAGATAACGTACTTCTTCTATAATTTTTGTATAGTAAGTCATGTTTTTTCTACTCACATTTCTGCTGTCACTTTTTCCTATTTAATTTTACTTTTTATATCCTTTTCTTGCAGCATGCAATAAAACGTGTCAGAATTCGCATGATTTACGGTGCGCCCAGCGACAAAGTGACAATGTTAGTGTCAGACTTTGCACGCGCCAGCTTCCAAAACGGTAAATTAAAATAAATGTGAATTTAAAAACTTTTGCAGCTGTTGAATTTTATGCAATATGCGAGCAAAGCGACTCGTAAAAATTTTTTAAATAATATGTGTCTGCTGCACTCTGTCAAATCAAAGCAAAACGGATTTACTTGTTTTATTTATTTGTGAGCGAATTCGTTTAAATTTGTTTCATAAAATAAACAAAATCCAATAAATCACATTAGCATAACTTAATAAAGTAGAAATTTAAAATATGTCTACAGGATGATTGTGAGCACTTTTTATATTATGATATAAATTTATCTTACAAATTATAAATTGCAAGAAAATATGATTTATGTTTTCACCAAATTTTTTTTAGCTCTTTAAATAAAATATTAAATAATTGTTAAAGAATCTCTAAAACATTATAAAACACTACTCCGATTAATGCATCAATAATAAATTAAACAAATTTAATTTTATAATTTTTTTTTTTAATATTTAATTAAAACAACTATTTGTGTATTTTAATTTAATTGAATACCTGTTTTCGCCGAATAAGCACAACTTCTCACCTAATTCATTGAAAATAATAAATATAATTTAATAATTTTCATTTCAAATATTTATTTGCGTACGAATGACATTGAAGCACAAAGCCTAGCATATTTCAGCGATGAACGCGCTAAATGGAGTCACAGCAATGGAAATATGAATTTTATTGTTTACAATTACTAAATAACAATAACAATATGTAACACTAGCAATTTGTGTGCAGCGTATATAATAATAATAATATTATTATGTCTAAATAAACAACTAAAACGTAGAAATGCGTATAATTTATGCGTGTTTTGTGGAATTTATAAATATTTTAGTAAATATTAATTGTTATGTTGCTGTATTTGAAAATGCAATGTGAACGAAAATTATGTTTTATTTTCAAATTTTATTAAACAATGCTACAAGTGACGTAAATTGGCAAATTAATTTTTTAAAACATGATTAATAGTTTTCACATGTCAAGAGAATTTTCAAAACTCTCGAAAGTGATATTCACTTCCAGGAATTATCAATACCATTTCGACTGAAAGCAGGAAGAGAGGTTGGAAAATAGAACCGCAATATATGAAATTTCTTGCCAACAACCAATATTTTGTTACATCAGCCTCGAAAGGAAAAACTTTGAAAAGAAAAGCACACTCATTTTCGCATCATAATTAGTCACTTAGCGCTCCATATTTTTAGTAGCAACTCGTTAAGCACTTGCGTCAAACCACACAAATAAGTACTTGGAAAAGGTAATCCGCGTTTGTTCCCAAAAGAGTTGAAAAACATTTGCACTTCGCGCCAAATATAATTTTTTCCTACAATGCTCAACTCTTCGTCCCGCCACCCCCGTTTTTTGCGGCAAACAGCCGGCAGCTAGGCTGTAGCTCATAAGCTCCCTGTTGGTTTAAACAGCAACGCAGTTGGTCGTGTGTATGTGCATTTTTGTCGGAAAGTTTTTTAATCACATGTACACTAGGCATATAACAAATTTTGACGAAAAATTTGGCATACCACCACGTGGTGGCAAATATTGTACAAGTAATGAATATCACTTTTTTAGGTGATTTCGGTTCAAAAACGTTCCGCACAAAAATGGATTTCTAAAAAAAGTCAAGCTGTGTTATTATTATATTGAATCAGAATTTTCTGAAGAAAAATTAGTATGGGGTGGGTGGGGCACTTCCCTTAGGTCCATTAAAAGGCATTTGGAATAATAGGAAGATTATTAGTTAAATAAATATCTATTATTATGAAGAAAAACGTGTACAGTGTACAAAACTTTTTTTATTTTTTTTTCAGCAGTTCTGATAAAAAAGTAATTTCGTTTTGCGCGGAAGCTATTTTGCAATTTCACAAAAAAAAAATAATGGGGTTCATACTTTTTTATTCTCTATTCGACTATGGTATGCCGTTTTTCGTATTTGCAAAAATTGTAAAAAGTTATATGCCTAATGTACACCAACATGCTAAATCACAGAGCAACAGCGATTTAAGCTGCTTAAGTCGGAGAGTGCGAGAGAATGAGAAATGTTTATGGCGCAGTCTAAACCACAGCAGCAAACGAACTGCCACCAACATATCCTTCAAACACGACCGCAGAGACAACAGCCAGAAGAGCTAAATATTTTTGCCTAACCACAAATAATGTTGTCACATCACTTTGCGTCACATACAGAGATATGCATATAGAGCTATTATGAAAACCTACGCATCTTTCCCAACAAACGCCATTTACAATATATTCCAATATGTGTTTTTGTCTCACGTTGTTTACCGCAATTTTGTGGACAGTCAAAGATAATTTGTTTGATTAATTAATCCAGAAATGAAAGGAAAAGCCACAAAGCGTCAGTTACAGATTTATTTTTCACAACTTCCTTTACATATGCGCCTTTCGTATTTAGCAGATCAGCATAAGCAAAAGTAAAATAGTTGAATTCTTTATTTTCTTCCTACTTTCATTGTAACATTTTATAAGTCAGTAGTGTGTATGTACTAGAATATATGTTAAACTTAAAAGAAATGTCATTATTTTAACGGCAATTTAATGGACCACAAGAACTACTGATTCGTTTAGGTCCTGCCACTAATTGCCGAATGAATGGAAGCAATGATACCAATCAAATATTAAGTTAGGTTTAGATAAGAGGGGAGTTCTGGAGTGATATTAAGCAAAAATATTTTGATTTCTTGCGTTCAGTGCAGTGATTGTGATACCATTTTTATTGTTGGTCAATATTTTGAACGTGTAGCAATTTCATAATTTTCCATTGTTACAATTATTTCGTTAATAAAAAGAATTATTTCCTATTTATTTACTACGGCTTAAATTTGTATGTTACTTTCACATATGATACTGTTAATACTGTGAAACTTATAAAAAAGTTAATCCGTCGTTGGAATGATATGTCAGCAAGCAGCTATCATAGGCTGTTAAACTTTTGCATATATTTATTTTTATTTTTTAATATATTTCTTTTATTTGTTATATTTATTTTTATTTAACTGTATTTTTTCCGGAAGGATTTTTAATTGGAAGGAAAATGTCAGAATTTTTTTGAATTGAATTTTGAATCAGAATTCATTGAAATAATTGGCAATATCATGCGTCGGCGGGGCGTATGAGTAACTTTTTTGTTCACTACATTTATACATATAAACTCAGAGATATAGAAAAAGGTAATTTTTTAATCACCATTTCTGTAGGTACAAATAAGTTAAAGGAATTTTATTTTATTTTTTTCATAATTTTTCATGCACCTCTTCCAAAAAAAATATAGACTCAACTCGACATGATTAAACTTTTTCACAGTAAATAATGCATAATAAACAATAATTGTGTGGGAAAAACTAAAATGTTTGCCTTCAATCTAAATTTATTCGTTTATCCGTTTCGTAATTCAGTCAATTTGGACTCACTGTGTCTCCATAGTAATGGCCATTATTCTTTGAAATTCCACTTCATATATCGAACTAAGTCTTAAAGGAAACAAATAATTCAATAATATGTACGTGCTAAACATCAAATTTGGTATACTCGTAGTACATATAAGTAAAGATATGTATGGAATAAATATATTGACAGCAAAACTACACATTCCCGCAAAGCCGTTGAAAATGTATTTTCTTTGTGTATACTTTGCACATGCTGCCTGTTTGCGCATCTGGATTGCAGACGACAGGTGCTCGTACAAAAACTTGTACAAATAATCGGAAGTAAGTACATCCTTCTTCTACATATTATACGATACATATTTAGTTCATATTCGAAAATTTCGTACATACGCTATACCATTCCTTTTAACAATTTTTGCCTCAAATAAGTGAGGAATTATAGAATGCATATCGGCTTCATCAATGCTTATTTCTGAGGAATGTTGGAGCGCTTATCTAATGGTCCTAATTGACGATGCCACATAAAGGGGCTTATACTCGGAGAATGTGAAATAACGGGAAAAATGGCACACGAGCACTCAACATCCTATCTTTCCTTATTTTTTACAATTCTCTTTTAAATTCATTCTCTTGCATTCTCTTTTAAATTCAGCTAACCAGCGCTCAATAGAATTGCGAACTGATATAGTCAAGGCCACGCAAGTACACTGTATTTTTCTTTAGTCAACTCGATCGTCAGTATAGTATTTATTTTAGTTGGAATAAATGTCAGCTCGATGACTTTTTCTCTCTTCTTCACCTAACACTGTGTTTATCCAGCAGCTTTCGGGCTGTAGCTGACAGCTTGAGCGCCAAATTGATTGAAATCAAATTACCTGCATAAATCGAATTAAGGTGGTTGTTTATCTTTAAACAGTACTTTAAAACTTTAAAAGATACTTAAAAACTTTCTCAGTTTATGCCCTCAGACGCACTAAATGTATTTGCTTGCAGACTAATAAATTTTTAAATTTAACATTCAGTTGCGAATAAATGAAAGCTTTTATATGCGTCTACTCACATACATATAAGTTGAAGTTTCCTTATGCTACTACCTAAAATCCAGAAAGTTTCTTTGCAAACTCGACTACAAAGTTTTCTCCATGGCGTCAAAATGCTTTATGATCATGGACCATTGTACTTCAACTATGAAGGTGCTACATTTGTTATCACCTGAGTGTGGGTGGAAAATAAGTAAAATAAAAGCTTTTTAAACAACATTAGCAAGTGTGAAAACTCGAACTAGATATGCATTCTCAAGTACAGTTTTCCCTTCCTAAATCGATCACACAATAAGTTTGGTAAAAGTAATTTGGTAAATATACTCTATTAAAAAAATTTCAAACTGTTTTAACGAAAATGAAGACAAAATAAGAGAAATAACTTAATTGTACAAATACACAATAAGTGGTCCAGTGCTAGTACAAACAACACAGGATATTCTCTTGAGATTTGAGATGTAATAAATATTCTTCCAAATACGGAAATTTTGAATCTAAAATTTAAACCTATATCGCAGTATCAAGTACACATATGAAAATCTCCATGCAAATGTCTTTAATATTTATGTACATATATAAAAAATGTTAGATTTCGCTTTCACTTAAAATTTTATTTCAAAGTAGAACAACTCTTCCAGCGCCCATTTTATTTAATAACATAAAGTTACCCCAATAGGAGAGTTACTCAACATTTACACTCCGAGCGAGATGAGATTCTACTTTGTGGCAGAATTCCTTTCTTCAATTTCTCTTTGCAAACTTTTTTTGGTCAAAACACCTATAATTTATTCACCTGTTGTTTCTTTTATTGCATTGTATTGTATTCCTTCCTTTGTACAAATTTTTATACTCTCGCAACAAAGTTGCTACGAGAGTTTTGTCCACATAACGGTTGGTTGTAAGTCCTAAAACTAAACGAGTTAGATATAGGGTTATATATATCAAAATGATCAGGGTGACGAGAAAAGTTCAAATCCGGATGTCTGTCTGTCCGTCCGTCTGTCCGTCCGTCCGTGCAAGCTGTAACTTGAGTAAAAATTGAGATATCTTAACACTTGGAACACATGTTCCTTGGCACCATAAGAAGGTTAAGTTCGAAAATCAGCAAAATCGGACCACTGCCACGCCCACAAAATGGCGAAAACCGAAAACACATAAAGTGCCATAACTAAGCCATAAATAAGGCTATGGAAATAAAATTTTGTATGAAGGATCACACTATGAAGAGGTATACTTGGATGTAATTTTTTTGGGGAAGTGGGCGTGGCCCCGCACTCAAATAGGTTTTTTGTATATATCTCGCAAATCAATAGAACTATATAAACCAAACTTTCTGCAGTCGTTTTTTTAGCCATTTCCTTATACAGTCCAAAAATGAAAGAAATCGGATCATAACCACGCCCCCCTCCCATAAAAAGGTTAGGCTGAAAATTACTAAAAGTGGGTTAGCTCACTAACCCAAAACGTCAGAAACACTAAATTTCACATAGGAAATGGCAGATAGAAGCTACACTCAGATTTTTTTACAAAATGGAAAATGTTTTGAGTGGCGTCGCCCACTTATGGGTCAAAAACCATATCTCAGGAACTACTTGACCGATTTCAATGAAACTTGGTTTGTAATAGTTTCCTTACATCCCAATGATATGTTGTGAAAATAGGCCAAATCGCTTCACAACCACGCCTACTTCCTATATACCAGAACTTTGAAGACGATCTGAATCATTAACTTTACAATGTATAAAGTAAGCACTAGTGAAGATATCGATGCAGAAATTTGCACAAATACTACGTGTATAGTGTGGCAGCCCCATTCTAAAAATCGCTGAAATCGGACCATAGATTGTCAATGCCCCATATAGCGAACATGAGGACCTCGGTACTTCTAACCTAATATTAGGGTTTCTAACTTTCCATGGACTCTATACAATATATATGACGAATATGTGGATCAAATAATATAAATAAAGTTAAATAAATAAATTGCGAGAGTATAAAATGTTCGGTTACACCCGAATTTAGCTTTACTTGTTTTATTTTGTTCTTTTATGGATGAAGCCTCACTTAAAGAAATATATCTCATCTGTCTTCTGTATATTCCCTACATTTCTGGGGGTTGAGAATTGTAAAATATTATATAACGGCCTCTTGTAATTGCAGTGTATTTATTTAGTGCTGGCGGAGCTTATACATACTATATATGCTAAAACTTGTGTTGGCACAAAGACAGTGTGCGCAAAAATGCAGTAACACAATGTATTCTCAAATTTACGCAATGTCTTCACTGCTTAAACTTCCAACTTGACTCTGGTATTTACTTATTCTCATTGCACATATGGAAATATGAGCCTCCATTTATGGAGCATATCTAACTTATAACAATTACGCTTGATGGTGTCGTTGCCGAGGGTGATAATAGTTTGACGTGCATATTATTTATTAAATTAAATATTTCGCAATTTGCTTAAATGTATATTATAATAAAAGAGAAGGTATACCAACGAAAACACATGTAGAGTATCTGAAAATGTTGCGTATCCGCCATGGTGCACCAAGACAGGTAAGACTAGAGCCATGATCCAATTTTCATTGAATAGCAAAGCAATTTTATTACCAATCAACCGAAAGAGCATTATCCACAATGATTGACCTTTGGTAAATATATGAATGCAAATCTTATAAAGGCTACTCAAGCCAGGAAGACTGTTCTATTTAGAAGATATGATTTGATTATAGTTACAAATAAGGACTATTATCTACTTGAAAGCAAATAAATTTTCAGTTTTGAATAGGTAACATAGGTAGCAAATGCCATTCAATCTTTATATTCTACAAGGAAGCACCTTCATTCGATTCTGTAGTAATTTATGTGACAATAATTGGATATTTGTCGTCAATCTATTTGCTAGCTGCACCAAATTTAGTTGCCTCAACAACAAGGGGAATTGAAATGGAAGGCATGAATGCTTTATAAAATGATGCACTCATTGCCATGAATGCCTATGCATATGTGCCACAGATAAATATTTGCTAATGCACATATGATGCGAAAGCGGAAATAATTTATTTGTGCATAAGATTGGAGTAGTAATTGGAGGAGTGGAGTCACTGGAATATTCATATTATTCTGAGTTGTACACAACACAAAATACCTAGAGGAGGGCGTAGGAGCTCTCAGCACGCATAGTAGACATTTAAGGGGTTATATACAGTTAGACGGCCGAAAAAAAGTGAATTTTCCAGAATTTTTTCTGAGAAAACTTTTTAATTTATTGATCCAAAAATTTAAACACATATTATGGTATCTTTTAACTGTACTTTAAGACTTAGTACTAGTAAAAATATTTATTTGAAAAAGAGCTACAGCTGATCTCCAGGAGCTCCTCTCAAAAAAGACGTTTTGCGGTGACCACCATATCTCGGAACTGGATCATCCGAAATTAAAAAACCAAACAGATTTCGTTAAAATAATGTTAAATCTAGTAATTAATCGAAGGAATAAGCAAAATAAAATTTTTTGACAAAATGGCGGTTTCTCAAAAAAAATCTATTTTTCACCGAAATTTCGGCCTTGAATTGTTTATAAAAAAAAAAATATTTATCGGAGAGAAAAAATCTACGATTAATTACTAAAAAATATATTTAAGAAGGTCGTGTTAAAATTTGAGACTAATCGGTCTAGCCGTTTTCGAGTAATGTTGGTCACCGACTTTGAAAATACCATTTTGAGAAAAACGCGTTTAAAGTTTGGACCTTGTACTTAAAAGCACTCTGAAACGCCTTTTCAAATTTTTCATTTGCTTGTAACTTTGAAAATATTCACCGGAACGATATGAAATTTTCTGTGTGTATTCTTAAATATATGTACATTAAGAAAATGAAATAAAAAAAAATCGATTTTTTGAAAATTCTAACTGTATATAACCCCTTAATGCTAACAAATATTTGTATGTAATTGGGAATTCCAAACCCGAGGGCTAAACAAACACGTTAAGATAGAGAATTTGTGGAATCTATCATTCACACCATGCATGGTTTATCCTCTCTATTTGGGTCAATATTCTTGTGTTTGTGTTGTAGATGCTGTAGTCAATTCTTGCTTATATTCTATGAACCAAACCATTTGATGTACTGTTCTACTAACGTTGCTTGAAATTGAGATAATATGATTACACAGTATTTGTATTTAGTTTTCGTAGAGTACAAATATCTTACATATTTTCGTTCCGAAACGTTTTCCTATTAGCAGATATGTATATGCTTTGCTTGCTGGGCAAATGTTAAGTCGTGCTGTCTGAGTTGCTTGCAGCCAAACCCAAATCCTATACTAAAGTGAAAATTGTGGATAGCCACATTAAGAAAGCAACAACAACAAAGCCTATAATAAATTATGGCAGACCATTTCACTTGAGTTAACACAAGCAGTTTGCCAACTGAAGCTAAAAGAATTTTAAATTTATTTTTCGGGTTTTTACGCTAAATTTGGTAAATTTAACTATGTAAAAATACAAAATATGGCAATAATGGTAGCAACTAATGAGGATAATGGCAAGGACAGCCGGCAAACAAAGCATTTTGAACTCACTACATTCACTTGCTGAGTAATATATTTACATAACTTCAGATAAACTAGTGCCACTCAAGTACTCTACATTCCACATTTCAATACCCTTTTGAAAATCGAAACGTACACTGCAATTATTTGCTTAAAATGCAGATTTACCAATCCTATTATGGCGCATTTGCTGCCTTAGCATCGTGCAATTAATCGGTCTGTAGGGGTCACGATTGAATAGTGAGATAGTGTCCTGTTGAGATTAGGGATGCAAACATCGTGAAATGAAACATCGATGGTTCGATGTATCGATGTTTCTTCAAAACCCATCGAAATCAAAAACATCGGCCATTAAAACATCGAAACATCGATGTATTTTTGAACTTTTTTAACTTATTTTAAATTTAGTGTGAAAAGCTAAGGGATACAGAAGCAGAAGCATAAATAAATGAAATGTAGTACGTCTTAAGTTGATACTTTTTATTTCACTTAGCATTATATGTCTGTTTAAGTTTTTTCTCAATAAATAACAGAATTTCAAAACAACGACATGGAAAGTTTTTTCACTGTCATTTCTTTTCGATTTTACTTCTGCGAGATAGCTGCCCTGGGTTTAGAAAACAGTCGTTTACTCGGCACTGAAGAGGCTACAATGTGTAAATATTAATAAGCCTATTTATACAACTCCGGAAACACAGTATTCATGTCAACCCAAACTCTATTAGGTTCTGATTGGTAGGGGTAACGGCCGAGATACACTTTCTCTTCAACCTTCCGTCCCTGTAATTGCAGATAAATTTGACAGCTTACATTTCACCTTTTGGTGGACCAAATATTTATTCTGGTTCCAAACATCAAACGAGTATTATGTTTCACACTCATCCGAAGATTCCGTTGTATCAGCGCGATTAATTTTCTATGAAACAAAAAAAAATATTTCTTTTAGCCCTAGCATCTTTAACCCTTACTTAGGCGCATCGAAAAAATCACACAATTAGGCGCATGGGGTCTTGAGTGACCCCAAACAAATATTAGGAAATGAGTGTCAAAACGAAATAAAATGAAATTAATTGTATAGTAATTAATAAAGTTCTTTATTATTATTAACTTTAAAAAACAAAAACATAACTGGAACATTATACCTAATAAAAAAAATTAAAAAACTTAACTTCTCTTAAAACTATTTTTTGGCATAGCCGAGATCAAATAAAAAAACTGACCCCATGCGCCTAATTAAGGGTTAAAATGAAGTAATTTGAATCTCTGATCAAACGCAGTAGCCTACGCCAGAATTATGTAAATTGTATATATAAATCATAAAAGTAACCGCAGGTCCAAGTGCACATTCCCTTAACGAATTCTCCGTATTTTACAAAAATCTAATTCCAATGTAATAAAGCGTATCCAAATAGAGGGTTTCGAGTTAATACCCGAAAAAGTGTGAAGGTGTGAAGTAAAATTTGTATATAAAACATCGACATAAAACATCTTTTTGACGAAAACATCGATGTTTCAAAAACATCGATACATCGTTGGCATCCCTAGTTGAGATAGTGTTTGTACTTTCTTCCGCTTAGCTGTTGAAAGCATTGCTACATGTTCGCATAACAACTGAAGACAAGAAGCTGTAAATTGTACTCACTTATAGGAAAGCCATCGTCTTTCAGGAAAATTCTTACACTCAACGAATTGAATACAAAATTGTTAAGGCTATTAACGAAATCTTCTGACGAAATAATTTAATATTCTTGCGGCAGCTAAGCGCTGAAGGGACTAAAAGGCAATGTCAATGAAATCTTTAGCGCTTTTAAGCGGATTTGTATACTTTGTGGATCGTATTTAGTCTTAGCAATTTAATGTGTTTTTGGTGATGGTCAACACTGCTCCATGGTATCTCTCTCAATCTTATCAGATTGCGTTTTAAAGCGGTGGTTAGCAGCAAGAAAAAATGGCTGCAATGGAAACCAACTATTTTCCAGTTTCCAGCAGCAGCTTTTTGGTATTCAAAGTTTGTCGCGAAATCTTAATCTTAAGCTGATTAATTTAGCTAGTCAGTTGGCTGGTGGTAGATGTTATGGTACGAAAAGACTATGGAGCATTATTAACTATGCAGCAGCGATGAGATTGCAGCGCTTGCATAGTGTTTATAAAATGAAGAAGTGAACTGGACTTCATTCATTCAAATAAACTTCATCATATTACTCATTGTTTAAAAATTTATTGTTTATGCATTATTTGGCTTATTTATTTCTCTTAATTTTAGTATTATTTCGATGTACTTTCTACTCAAAAACTAGTCACAAATTTATTTTGAACTTACTCAAAGCAAATAAACTGTTTTTTACAACTCACATCAACAGATAAGTAAACAAAATTACAGTGGCGAGTAAATATTTTGCGAGCCGTTTTAAGCCTGCTGTGATTTTCAACTGATGTGCCACTTACAAGCCTTTTTTTATTTACTCGCTGTTAGCACTACAAGCGCTTTGTTTACACCGACCAAACAAATACTTCCAACATTCTGTTGAATTGCGCTTTTGGTGTTCTCCTTTTTCAAATATCTGTGCATACATTTATATGTTTGTGTGCATTTATACTGCCTGGGAATTTATTTTGCAATTTTTATACAAAATATATGTCGAATGACCAACGTTGCATGGAAAATCTGTTTCGACTCTGTAGTTTTTGTTAATAGCATGTTATTTAAAAATCTCTGCTTTTGTACGCTTTATTTCTTTAGTTGCGAAAGCTAGCAGAGCCAGCGGATTTATCCTTTTTGCTTTTTCAAATAAAATGTGTGTGTTTTCATTTTCAAGTTGTTTTTCATATTTTCAATATTATCATTTTCAAATATTGCCACCCACTTCAATGTTCATTTATTGTTTATCCTTGTGCTCTTGTTGAATATCCCTCCATTTAACATTTTGTTTTATGTTTTGCAGTAAACATACTTCATGACTTCAATGACTTAAAGTGTATTGCTGGTTCAAAATAAATGATAAACAAATGGATTGACACCCTAAACCAACATAAAAATCTAAACTATATACTTTATTTCACATAAGTATGCATGTCCACTATTTAAAATAGAACATATGCACTAGCAACAGAAAACTTTAAAATGAGAAAACAAAAGATTGATAATTTTCTTCTTCTTTAACTTCTTCATTGAACATCTCACCTACGCCGCGTATATATGAGCTTGTACGCAGTTAATTGGCATGGAAAGCTGAAATAATTTCGCGATCCAAGCACTGGCAATAACTGTTTAATTGATTTTTAATGGACTATTGAAGTGCAGCTTCATACCATTCGTTCTGGCATATCTCGCTTTGAGTATCATTCGTGCTGTTCTACACTGTTGACTCATTGCCGGCAATTCGTCTTTAATTACAAAGAGCACATTACTTGTGTAGAAGATATCCTTTATTAAATAAAGAAAATTGCTGAACAATTTCACAAATTGGAATTACATATAAACTTAGTCATCTCTCAGTCTATAGCTTATAGAAAACGTTTGCAAAAAATAGCAAATGCAACAATTCGCTAAATATTTTAAAAATTAATGGGCATTTTATGCAAATTTTTAATGATCTCGGCGCTCAAATGTGTTTGGCTGTCCCGCATTGATAAGGATAGCAGGCGCTGGCACTTAGAAAAATTTATGAAGACATACACAGCGCACACAACAGAAAGCTGTAAATGAGCCTTAACAAAGTAGAATAATTATAGAAGCGGCTAAAGCTATTAAACTAACGACGTTGTTACGGTTAACTGAATCCAATTTAAAGATATATTTATTTCTGAGATCAACATTAGCAAAGCGTGAAGAAATATTTTATATTTTTTATATGTATGTATATGAATCTCTACAAAATAAATGTTGGTTGCTCGAGAACTTAGATCTTCTGGTCTTCTTTATAGAAAGGGGAATTGTTAAATTAAACCTTAGCATAAAAACATTCCCGCTCCGAGAGCCAAATTTTTTGCCTAGCAGTTCACTTCTATCAAAATAAATATATGCAATGCATTTCAAGGCTATAAAATTGTAAAAAAAAGAGATATAAAATAAGGGGAAGGCTTAAATCCGCTATCTGCTAACGAATATCTACAGTAATAAAATGTGCTGACATACCACAAATTCACGTCTGAACATTACATATACAGTTAATCACGTTTTCACTGGCATTGCCGATTTACCAGCCAGTTTGACGCCTTGACGCTCTGGCCCTGTAACTCCAGCAGCATAAGAGCACGACAGGGTATAGCTTCAGCTGTTGGCTCACATCGGCTTTCTCGTGACTATGGTGAGGAAGTGGCGGAGAAAGGAAATTGAAAACTTGGCTGGATTCGCACGGGATACGATTCGAAAGGATTGCCTTTCACGCAAATGCGTTTCCTTCAGCTTGCGAAGCGGGCAAATGCCAGCGGCACAAACTGAAAGGAAAGGAATTCGCGAAACCTCATAAAAGCTGTAATTTTTTACACTTCGACGCGGCGTTAGCATTTCTGCGCTCTTTTTGGCTTCATTACCAGCAGGATGTAAGTGAGTGGCGATAACAATGCGCAGCTGTTGCTGACTTGCACCTTCCTGCTGAGACGGACAGTGTGGATGTCGGTTGGTTAATAACGGTGTTTATTGCGTGGACATTTAAATACTTATATTTTGCTTATTTATTTAGCGTGGACTGAAGTTGAAGCGAAGATATTTGTGTCAATGTTATCTAATATAATATGTGAATCAATCAAGAATATTCTACACTTCTGCCTTCTGTCATTTTCATTTATTCTAGGAGGGCAATTCGTGAAAGAGTTTACACTCTCATACAGATAAACTCACATTTGCATGGGTTTCCATGGATCCTTTCTGTACATAAATATACCACATTTACATAGCCACAAATAAATATTTAACTCCGCCATTTGGCGCTCCATCTCTCTTATCTCTAGCTACTTCTTTCCACCTGTTTTCTCTTTTAAAGGGGTCATAACGTGTTCTGCCTGTATCTTTCGCTGACCAACGTTCTGCCTCTCTTAAATTTAATTTACCTTTAGCACAGATCTTCCACAAATTGCCTTTTGTTAATATTCATTTTGCTCTTTTGTTATTTGCTTTTGTTGTTCACTTTCATTGGCTTCCATTTTCGTTTTGCTTAATGAAAAATACATCTCACAGCCACACTCACTTAAATCGGTTTATTAACACCTGTTTGCACTTTTTATTTCATGAGACCATTAAATATTCATAACTTCTTCACACTTATTTCGAACAATTAATTTTATTTTTGACAGCCTGTTCGAGTTGATTCGGACTTGGACAGAGGATTCCTTCGAAGGATGAAAAAGTAGGAAACCAAAATACCAAGAGTGTTAGAATCAATTATGATTTAGAGTAAAAATTAAATGTCCCTGCGTTTGTGACTGACAAAATGATATAGAAACGATGTTCAAATCGGTAAATTTCGGTCATCATCATATATATTTAATATATAACTTTAAACGAGGAATTAAATGTTTTTTTACATGTAAAAATACATGGGCGAAACAAACAGCATTATTTTTGCTACTATTATGTATTTTCCCTATTCTATAAAAATTTTTGCTTATGTTCCATATATATGTATATAGAATCTCATACTAATAATTGGAATTTTGTTTGTAAATTATATGGTGAATCGAAGGTGCTCGAATTTATGTAACGATTGAATAATGGCAAAATACCACCCTCCAGATGCTTGCAATTCTAATTGAACTGCAACAAGTTTCTGCATTCAAGTATATCAGCTCTTGCATTGTGCTACTTTCGTGCTACTATAATGGCTGGTTCTGAAAAAATATTACTTTTCTTTTTGTTCTTCTTTGCTTATCTACTTGAGGTATTTCGCCTTTCTCCATCGTTCTTCTGTATAAATCCATCATATTAGTCATTTGTAGCCAAGGAAAATAAGCAATAAAGTAATGCATGAATAGAGTAAGTGAGTGATAGAGTAAGGTGCGCCAAAGGACTGAAGTATGCCATTATGCGCCATAAAGCATTCGGAAGGAAGTGCACTCAACAAGCCAGTGAATTTCTTCCGCGGAATTTTCCATTTAAATTGAAAAAACATAAACGGAGATGGACTATCTTCTAGAAAGTACATAAATAGAATAGTGCACAACACAAACAAGTAGAAAAGCGTGAGTAGAAAAGGTGGCCAATGTAATGCTCAGATTCCACTATTATTTGTAGGTATATTGTAAGTCAAAATACCACGGAAGAAAGGCTTCTATCGCCATTTGTCTGTAACCTAATTCAATTGTAATGATTTGCAACACGCACATGTGCAAAGTAGTTAGTATGTGAGGAGGAAAAGCGAAGTGATGCTGATGATTTTAGAAAATAAATATAATTTCGGGAAGGTGTAACAATAGCCAGTACATTTCTATAGACCAGAGCTGCTAAAATATGTCATTAAAATTCAATGATACTATCTTTGTTTTTGCATTGAATTCTAAACAACCAATCCACGCAAACATTATATGCCATGCCTACAGCGAACTAATAAAACAACTAAAATTGAGAATCAACAAAGCAAAAACAGATATACGCTTTTGTGAAGCCTGAAGCCTGAGGCAGAATACCAGCATTCGCCAAATTTGTTGCCACGGGCGTTCTATTTTGTTAAATATTCAGCACTTGGCGGTGCAATGTAAATGCTTTTAGAAAATTGCCAGAAAATTTTGCGCTGAAGCAGGAAAATATGCTAAACGTGTTTACTAAACCAGAGCCGACATGACCGAGCACCCGTGTGCGTTTACACAGCCATCGATGGTAAACAAAGCCAATAATATAGACCAATAAAATGTTTTACCCACCACATTGTTTGATGGTCCACTGCTTTAACCGACAACACCAGCGGCACCACCAATCGAGGTACATCACTTCAATTAAGTGCATTCCAATAATTTTCTACTCTATTATGTTTCCACTCTGACATCTATCAGAACTTCAGTTTAATATCATTTATTTATTATTGATGAATGCTAATTTTTCTATTATTATCAATTTACCTTTCCCTTTTGAAATTTACTCGGTTAAATCAAAAATGCTAAATAATTAATATCATCCTTTTTAGCCAAGAAATTCAGCTTATCAAATTTTCAGGTGAAAATTAGCTCGTCTGCTCCCCTTCACTCATGTATTTATATGCTTGCAGAAAGGCAACCAAATGTACAACACGTCGTATACGTAATTTTGCAAGACAAAAGAAATTGATTCGCCTTTCATTTGCTGTACGGTAAATAGATTTGCTAACAAATTACTTCCTTGAAACTTCAATAGTAGCGCAGGGATGCATGTGTTTACATTCGTTTCTTGCACATGAGTGTAAGAAGGCAATATTGATCGAAGAATAAATTGCATACAAATTGAATACAAGTAAGTCATCGAAGAAAGTAAGAAAGGAGTGAAGAAAATTAAATCAATTTGTAAAATACGTAGATGCATTTACTCATGCAATGACTTCAGTAGAAGGTTGAAAAAGCGTGAAAATGTAAAGAATGTATATGGCAAATTTGAGTATGTTAGTCAATAAATAAGTATGTGCACACTACTATCGATAGTGTGATATATGTGAATTATTTAAAAATTTCAAATTGTATATTAGCAGTTAGTACACTGTGGTCTGAGTATTTAGGTTAAACAGTATACTATGTGGGGAACCAATATAAGAACTTTTAATGAAATGTTTCCAGTTCGTGTTGCCAGAGTAAGTATACAGTAACGTATGGCAATTTAATTGAATCAATGTGCATAAAATAAATAGAGATGTCTTTTCTAGACTTAGTAAAGTGATAGCAGAACTTGTACCACCCGCACCCGCACAGAGTTTCCTCCACAGAACCCAAAAGGTCTGCTTCAGTCATTACTTATGAGGATTTAAAAATTTAAAATTCAGAAATTCTTTCAATAAGATTGTTTACTTTTCTATTCCTTCTCTTACACAATTCACTTTACAATTAGGCAAACAAACCCTTGTTGCGAGAGGGACTTAAACTTTTTGGTCTCCTAAAGTTTTTTGACTTACATTTTACCTACATATGATAGTATAGCCTGTGCATTACATTGACCATCTCTTCTAGTCAAGTGTTTTTACCCATTTATCCTATTTACTTTTTATAAGATTCTAAGATTGGTTATGTTTTTTTTTCAAGAAAAATGGAACGTTGCGGATTACCATTATGAAATACGAGTGCACTTCCTTCCGAATGCTTTAGAGCGCATTATGGCATATGGGAGTCCTTTGGCTCACCTTCACCGGCAACATTCATGCTCTTGGTTACGCCCTCACTTACTCTATTCAAACATTACTTTATTGCTTATTTTCCTTTCGTAGTAAATATACAAAGATGAACAAAGTACTACAAAATGAAGAAATAAGCTGCAAAACCAACCTCTTTGCAAGACCAGGCACTGAAAGTAGCATAATGCAATGGCTGAAGTAGTTGAATGTAGAAACTTGATGTAGTTCAATTAGAAGTGCGAGCATCTGGATGATACACCCTTGCTATCGTTACATAAGTATAAGTACCTTGTGCTTTTCTAAAATTTAGAACCTTAATACGATGCATTGTAAAGATAATAGATGCTCGAAGTACATAAGTGGAAGAAATATATATTAACTTTATAATATTTTTAATTCGCAAGACAAATTTTTTAGATCTCTCTTACATGACGCAGTTGATGTAATACATGAGAACTTCAACTAAAGCGCGTAATAAACGCGTAAGAATCCTACTCTGCCAGTGACCAGGACACAATGCCGACAATGACAAGCACGTTTTGTTCCATACACCTGTCTGCTATTGACGCAAGAACCAAAAATTAAGTTAAATTGTCTTTGTAGTACTTAATGCTCCCAGTGCATTTTCATAAGTTTCAAGTGAGGTCACAGCAATAAAAGTGACAATCAAAACGAATTTCACCAACCAAACCTGATAAAACTTAGGTAATCTTCATTCTTAAATCGAAGTAACACCTTCTTCATGTTCACTTGGTTTGCTCAGATGGAGGTATGTGTAAAGTATATGCAGCACTTTATATGTTATGTGCGACGAAAATTAAATAATCAAAAGGCAAATATCTATAAATCTAGATGGGAAGCAACAAATTTAATCAAAATAAAATATGCAATACTTCTTTCTCAACCTGTTGGTGGAAATTACTGCTTTAGTTGCGTAGACTTTAATTCTTACCTTATTGAATTTTGTCTCTAACTCTTTTATTTCAACTTTTAATGTTCATTTGTAGCTAAATAAATCTAAACATAAAAAGTTGCTGTCATTGTTTACGCTGCGAAGAAATGGTTGTTTAGATTCTACCATATTACAAACACTGAAGTGTCTGCAAATATTTGCAACCACTCGACCACTCTCACACATATACACATTTACAGGAGTTCGAGTAAAAAAATATTTGCGCAACACAAAGTTTTACGAGAGAAAGTTCTTGTGTAAAAAGAGCTGCGGCAACGCAATAGCGATGAGACATTAAACCACAGACATACTATATACTATATACTCAACCCAAGTTTAGTTAGCCACTATTGGTCAAAAGTGAGTGAGTAAAATTCACGGTTTTACAACTTTTCTGAAAAATATTTCTCTGTTCTTTAAATTCAGCTTTTACAAGATTTTAAATCCTTTAAAACATTCCACTATCGATAAAAAAATCCATAGCCACTGATATGTTAATTTGAGTTGAGATTATTGATGTGAATTAAATGAAATTTCAGTTTACGTGATTTCACGTTTCACGTTATTTTCCCGTTAAAGTCATATCTTTTCTTGTTTATTTTGCGTAAATTTCATTTGAAAGAAGTGGTTTTTAGGCATACGCCACATACATATGTCACTAATTAAGATTTATCAGTCTTGGCAAAAAATGAACACTTGTCTCAGATGAGTATTGGCATCATTCGCCGTTTTAATCACGGCTTGAGTTCGTGTCAAATAAGAAATAAAACAAATTCCAAGATAATGTTTACGGACCAATTAATTTTATTTCTTGTAATAATTGTAAAACTGAGCGCAACGGTGCTTATGCGACGCCTCCTCACCATACAAGCAAACACCTTGAGACATCGAAAGGCACAAACGAAAGAATAAACCTCAAACCTCCTGAGGAGATAGACAGGTAAGGTAATTGAATGAAGAACTCTTAAAAAGGACACATAAACACCTACAAAATATCAGACAATAGTCTCAGAGAAGGAAGGAGCAAACAATCCACAGGTTGAGTTTAGAGCAGAAATAGCCCTCAAGCATCAAAATGCAGGGAAAACAAATAATGAAATGCTTACATTGCTTGCACACTTTGCTGTCGACGGCGACACCAATTGAGTTGTGGGCGTCTGGAGTGGTTGCGGCAATATAATGGCAATGAAGCAATAAAAGCTGCAAACAACATTTAACCTTGTCACGATTAATTAGATTCTGTTTAGGTGTGCTGACAGTATATGCAGACTCAGAAACGCACAATTACCAATGTATTATATGAAAGAATATATATAAGCAATATATACAGGGAAAGAGTTATATATTCTGAATGAAAGACTGCGTATCCGGCCTGTATCATTATACAATACCAATACAGCACGACCGTTATCAGAACCTGATACCTTAGAGAGATTATTCAAAGAACCATATTGTGGCACCGTAGATACTGTGGTCATTACGGAATATCAGCCTAAAATTATCTCATAATTCGATCTGGAAATACTTTTAATTGATTAACGAAAATGCTGGCGTACATCAACGGGATACTCTTTAAGAGTCTTATGTATAGAAAGACTAAATTTACGAGAATGTTTACATAAAATTACTTACATAGAAACAACGAAATGCTGCACTCTTTGCTTTGTCTTTGGGTAGGAATGTGCATTAATTTTTCTCACGTCTTAATTCCACCTTTGTTGTTAATTTCTTTGTATAAGGGCTAAAACCCTGGTAGCTAGCTGTTGCTAACATTGTTGTTGTTGCTATGTTGCTGCTGTCATTTTGGCTATTAGCCTTTCATGTTAAGAGTGCTGGCAAATTGCCTAGAACACTTAGCATGCCGTAGACAAGTGTTTGTTTAGTTCTTGGAGAAATTGCTCAGCTTTCAAATATGTACTGAGCAAAGTGTATTCAACAAAGTGAACTAAGTATATGACATTTAATTTTTTTTTACCCAAATTTGACATGTTTGTTACCATTGATTTAACCCTTACATTTATTCAAAAATTCAAATTTTGAAATTCAAAAGTAAACAAATTTCAAACCAAAAAAAAATATTTTATAAATGAATAAAGAAAATGCCGAATACTTTCTGATTATGCAAAACAACTCATGGAAGCAATTTACTAATGTTTTGTGCTCCAACTGACAAATTGCAAACAATTTTATTATATATTGTTCAAGATAAAAAAGACGGGTTAATGTAAACAAATACATGAATTGTTTACTATTTTATTGTCAAAAACGGGTGTGTCAAATACTTAGTTCACTTTGTTGAATACACTTTGGTACTGAGCACACTTTCATGTCAGTTAGGTGAAGTCAATGACAAATGTGTGACATTTATTTTAAAAATACTCAAAATTGCTTTGAATATTTTTATAATACACACAATTTCGGCGCTTAGAAAACAATCAAAATACAGTAGAAAAACCACACGACTTCAACAAAATCCACTACAAGTATTACATATTGTCCGCAATAGTATCCGCTGGCTTCTAAAACTAATCAACTACAATCAGTACTAAAAGTTTGGCGAACTCAACCGAATTTCATATTATATTTTCACTGCAAATATCACATTGGAGTCCGTCCAAATGGAGAAATTGATTTGTAATTCATGCTTAAATATGCAGATTAGTTACAATGCAAATAATGGATAACTAATACATTTGGCGTGTTTTGTTTTTGGTAATGATTTTCATTATCGCCACCAAATTTTCGCGAATGTCATTCATACGCCAAAGAGTCTCCCTCGTGCTCGCTGGTGTTATTAGTAATTGTTTGCTCATTCAGTACAATATAATTTGTTTGCAAAATGTATGTAATAGCTTTTATAATTTTGTTTTAATTTGGAATAAAATGCACATGAAACATGTATTATATAATTAATATATTAAGGGATTTCATAAAGCAGTAACTACAATACATTATATGATGCTCTGTAGTGCAATTAAACCAATGAGTATTTAAAAATACCGAACGGAAATTAATCTATAACACATATTAATATGAAAAACATGGATAATTCTTATTGAAAAGAACTTATGTGCAGTAATTAGTAGTTTCCAGAATATAATTATCTATAACCAGCATTAAATTTATGTTTGATGAACGCATTAAATTAAATTGAAAGTTTTTTTACAAAGCAATCATTGGCGAAACAGTAAATAGAAAGAGTAGGAATATAATAATGAAAATGTACAATTTTGTTGAGAATATTTACGCACGGCACTTAAGTTTATGTAGAAAATAAACATGAAGAATATTTGTACATAAATGTATGGCAAAAAGTGAAATGTTTGCAAATTATAAAATTTATATATAAACGTATTTACTATTTGCTCTACATTACATATTTCTTTACGTAATTTATGCTTTTTGCTCGTAATAAATTATTTTTTTTTTTAACTTGCTATGAGTATATGCTACAATGACTTTGACTAGGTGAATGAATGAAATTGTCGATTATTATTTTTTAGCTCTTAATGGGCTCACTTGTTCACTTTTTTTACCTGAAATTCAGCTCATGAACTTAAATTGAATAATGTATGATTTTAATTGCCAATGGAGGTTTTCATAAACATCATACTTTTTAAAACAGATCTTTAATAATATTTATATTCTGAATTATATGTAAGTGAAAGAAATAATATCCGCTTTTTATCAATCTATTAAAATGTGCTGCCACTTAAATGCTTACATTTTTAAACGACAATTTAAATTATTAAAATTTTTATCAGTGTATCAGAATTAGTTGATCGCAAATAATTGCACGTACGGTAGATTTAAGTTATTAAAGCATACTTAGGTATGTAAATAAAAACGTATAGTATATATGTATTATAAGTATGTTTAATCAAAATAAGCTTGAAGCAAGGCATAAATTAGAAAGTACATGTTTAATATCCAAAGCCACTATTAAATAATAATCTGTCTTTTTATATTCAACTACATTCAAACTAAATGAGTTAGTGCATGTTTAATATCACTGAAGTAGTTGAGAACCACTGCGTATACGTTACTTGCCTGAGGCTAAACTGGAACGTTGTAAATTGCATAACACAATCGTTATATTCAAAGTAATCTTAAATAGACTAATAATAAAATGTATACAGTATGTATCTATTTATATCTCTAACCTTTCTAATATTCCTTATTCTCCAAATTAGGTATTTTAAAATAAACGTCCACCATAAGCTGTGCTCTACAAATTACTGGCTCTGATAATTACCGTTTCAGCAATTGCCTTTGTTTTAGAGTATTTAATTTAAAATAACATCTAATTTATTCAAGGACATTTGCCGGCATAAATATTCAATGAAATGCAAATTAGCGTGTGCTGCTGCCAAGAATTCCGGTTCCGGTCAAATGTTGCGTCATTAATTTTACAGGCTTTATGGTTGAACGATGCTATTTCAAGGAACTTGTGGAAGAAAACAACAGAAAATGTTTATCGTATATAGTGTATTGACGTGATCCACTCAATATGGCTTAGGTTTTTACTAATACTTGATTTTTAAAACTTGAATCATTAAATATTAAAGTTTCCAAAAATGCTTATACCTAGCTATTTTCTATTGTTGATTCGTGTTCAGCTAAATGTTCATTCTGCTATCAGTCAATAATTTTACTGGCATTGATTTTCCATTTTCCTCGAACAATATTAACAGCTTTTTAATAAGCCATTAGTAGCCCAACGGACTACCAAAATTATCTGCATGAGTAAACATCATATTATTTATGTTGAAAAATTATCCACCAGTTGGCATGCAGGCGAATGAAACAACACAAGTGTTGAAACGAACCCGAAGTTGGTAGATTGTTGAATGTTGCAAATGCAATTAATCAGTCACCAGCACTCAATGTGCATTAAATTCAGTCAGTGGTGTTCCGGTTCACTACTTACCGCTGCTGGAGGCCCAGCTGCAGTAAATACTTCCTCGCCATTGGCATTTTGCAATTAAAATTTTCACCACAATTCGTGCCGATAAAGAGTTACCACCAGAAAAATTATATCAAAGTACATATACAATACGTACAAGTGGGCGTTGACGGTGAAGGCTTGGACGGGTTAAACGTGGGTGTCATTGAGGATGAGGTCGCCGTAGCTGAACTGTATGAACTTTTATTCACGCAATCGCATTCACAGCGGCAGCCAGAGTGGGATTTTGAAAACGCGAAAGCCTTCGAATGTAGGTGCTGCTGTTCGCCTCGCGGCTGATCGCTTAGCTGGCGGCAATTCACATTTGAAAGCGCGTGTTAGTATTTTTGTCAATTCGCCGTCAATTGCAATTCCTCCCCCGTCAACTTTGTTGCCGATTTGGTTGTTTTAGCAGCGACTGTTATTGTCGTGCTGTCGGCTACAATATCGTCAATGATGGCCGTCGAACTGTTGCGTTTTTGTTCATGCTGTCGCCGGTGCTTTCATGTCTGCTTCCGCTTGTATTTCAGTATTTCACTTCCGGCGTTGTTGCACCGCCACCGCTTAGAGCTTCTGCTATCTGCGGCGTCGCAACGGCAACCATGTATTGACGATGCACTAGGAGTCAACAGATGAAACCACTCGGTGTTGAGCTTTCACGACGATGTAATTGAAATGCGAAAGTTCCACGCAGTCACAAAGTAAATCGATATCAGTGAAAACATGATCAATGGTACATAAAGTATTTGGACTTTTCTTTATCAAATCCAAATTTCTTGTTTGCTATACAAAACCCAAATAAATGAAACTACTAAACCCGCTTTGTGGTGGCACAGAGCAACAATTGTTCAATATATCAATCACCACATTCCTCAATTTTCCTCAAAGTCAAGTTGGAATGAATGGCACGTTTAAAAAAAATTATAAAAATATGTGTATATATTTACAGTCATCCTTAAAATTAAAGGTACGCAGATATATAGTGCTTACAAATGACAACTATTTAAATTTTGTTTTCCTTTAATTTCGTAGAATTTTTAATTTTATAGAATTTTGTAATCTTATATACACTTTTATATTGTACGTTCGATTTTATTCCAGACTGTATTTGCACAGCCACACCAAAATAATATAAATTTAATGCAATTTCCTCCATCCAATATCTGAAATTATTTTAGCAAATTTGACGCTCCCACATGGAACGCTGACAAAGCGGTTTAAAAGAGATCAGATAATCGGATAATTCATTTGATTGATTATTAAGTTTTCTTATTGATGACAGCGACAAATAGCCACTGAGGGCACCATCACTCAAATACAACAAACCGCAGAGCCAGTCGACCAGCCACAGGAGATGCGGTGTGAAAGCAGATATCGGTACGGCTCATTTGGATAAGAAATTCATTAGCGAAAGCGATGAATTTAAAAGAAAACAAGGAAATTACTGATTTCACACACAGTGGGACAACCAAGTGAAAATTAAATTAACGAAACAAAGCGAAAGGTTACTGCTATAACTATTGTTAGGGTCATGGGGTGCGAGGTTTTTTATTGGAGTAAGAGCAGACCTCGGAAAATCTGTAGATGTCCATAATTGTTTATAAAAATATAGATTATAATGTTTTAGTGGATTTGAAGCTATAGAGCGCGGTTTTTCAAAAATTTTCACGCGGAATATTTTTTGAATTTAATGTCACTGTTTTAACTGGAATCAATCTTTATTAACTTATACTTGTAACTGAGCATATAATAGCATTATTCAAAGTCACAATCCGCCTGCGAAGCTCGACTCTGTCAATTTCGTAAGTCTTTTCAATTAATATTTATTTTTGAAATTATTCCAATTTATTTGCACTTCTACACTTAATTTGCGCGTTTCCTTTGCATTCATGCCTCGTATTTCCGAATAAATTCGTTGCTGCCGTTTGGTGCATTTTCGCTGACGCATGGACACATAAGAGAGTTTTAAACGGTTAATTATCAACCGTGTGTGTAAGTGAGCGTGTTTGGCATGTACTTGACACCTATACAATCTTTATGGACAGTGAAAGCGATCTTTATTACAAACAAATTATACAATGGAAATCAATATTTAAACATTAAGATTTACCAGAAATTAATACAGCCACTGTAATTCCGATTAGATAAATGATGAATTTATACATTCATTAAAAATGATTTTCCTCTCTTAATCATTAACAGATTTAAGCTCAAGTACGCATCAATTACAAATGAAAAGTAATTAAAGTTGCTTACCAGCTACTGCGCTCCTCAGTCATCTTCATAAATACAACAAGCGATTCCTATCGGCTATTAACCCATTATTTGTTTAAAACAGTGGAGAGCCCATTACTTTTTATTTTGAGTGCATTTGTTCTGAAATAAGCCTTTCAAGAGCGCAGTAAGTAAATATTCGTATCCACAAATAGAAGAATAAAGACACTTAAACTCACCTTTCGGTATTTGTTTGGAAAAAATAAAAAAAAAGAATCCTTACGTTCACACCAAATTGACGGATTTAACTTGCAGCCAACAACTTGTCAAAACCAATCTCTTCAAACATCACCGAATTATGCATATGTTGACACCGTGAAATCATGCAGCAGACTGTGAAAGTTTTTGCAGCGCTCGCTACAACAATAGGGCTGATAAGCCTTATGAGATGTCTGAAGTGAAATTGCTCAGCGTCAACGACGATGAACTGTGGTTACGGTGAAAATTGAAATTATTGAAAATCGAATAAACTTTCGACTACAACAACAACGTAGTCAAATATGTATGTGCACTTCTTGTGCCTCGAGTGTTTTCAACAACGCGTCATGCAACAACAATAATTCACATACAACTGCCTGAAGGTTTATTTATTGTGCTGTTAATGGCACTTTGCAAAATTCTGAGAATATTATTCACTTTCACTGAAATTCAATATAATAACGAATGTGAAATGAAATCAAATTATATTTAAAATGCAGGAATGAAATAAGTTTTACCTGTGGGTTATACGCGTGTAAGAAATACAAGATGGGAATGCTAAAGGAATAAATATGCCATGAGTTTAGCAGTTAATATGATTTCCTTATCGTACATTAAGTGTTAGAGACACTCGTGCAAATTGAATGCGAAAATTAAATTCAATTGTTGAATTTATGCTGGCGAAACATGATATTAATATCAAAAATATAGTATGTCATAAGATATAGGCTTGCCTATGACAATTTTATCTTATGGAGCCGAATTAAATAGAATTTTTTTGGAATTGTTTCCTTAGCTGACAGCCTAACAATTCGCAGAACTTTTTGAATTTCCTTTAATTTAGAATTCCCTCTTAAATTATTATTAAAAATTAATAATTAAATGATACACCGAGTGTGGCAACATTGTAACAGGAGTACTCTCGTAAACCGCACACTAAATACGCACACATCCATACATACTTGAGAGTGCAAGTTTACACTGTGCAACCGAAACGACGACGACCGTAAAATCGTTGCTTTGTTGCATGCAAAATGCGTGCCAAACACTGCCAAAATACCACTTTTGCATGCAAACAAGCAGAATGCAGGCATTAAAATGTTCTCATTGCTGTTGCAACCGCCGCACGTTTTGATGAGACCTCCAAAATTGCATCGTGAAAATCTCGACTATGCTGGGTATTGCACGCCTTGTTGAGCTGTAAACAATTCGGGTATAAACAAGTAAGGAAGGGCTAAGTTCGGGTGTAACCGAACATTTTATACTCTCGCAATTTATTTATTTAACTTTATTTATATTATATAATACACAATTTGACCCACATATTCGTCATATATATTGTATAAAGTCCATTGAAAGTTGGAAACCCTAATATTAGGTTAGAAGCACCGAGGTCCTCGTGTTCGATATATGGGGCCTTAAAAACCTATGGTCCGATTTCGGCGATTTTTAGAATGGGGCTGCCACACTATTAACATAGTATTTGTGCAAAGTTCTGCATCGATATCTTCACTAGTACTTACTTTATATATTGTAAAGTAAACGATTCAGATTGTCTTAAAAGTTCTGGTATATAGGAAGTAGGCGAGGTTGTGAAGCGATTTGGCCTATTTTCACAACATATCATTGGGATGTAAGGAAACTATTATAAACCAAGTTTCATTGAAATCGGTCGAGTAGTTCCTGAGATATGGTTTTTGACCCATAAGTAGACGACGCCACGCCCATTTTCCATTTTGTAAAAAAATCTGAGTGCAGCTTCCATCTGCTATTTCTTATGTGAAATTTAGTGTTTCTGACGTTTTTCGTTAGTGAGTTAACCCACTTTTAGTAATTTTCAATCTAACTTTTGTATGGGAGGTGGGCGTGGTTATGATCCGATTCGATCCGATCCCCAAAAAAATTACATCCAAATATGCCCCTTCATAGTGCGATCCTTCATACCAAATTTTATTTCCATAGCTTTATTTATGGCTTAGTTATGACACTTTATGTGTTTTCGGTTTTCGCCATTTTGTGGGCGTGGCAGTGGTCCGATTTTGCTCATTTTCGAAAGCAACCTTCCTATGGTGCCAAGGAATATTTGTGCCAAGTTTCGTCAAGATATCTTAATTTTTACTCAAGTTACAGCGTGCACAGACGGACAGACGGACAGACGGACAGACGGACAGACGGACAGACGGACGGACGGACAGACATCCGGATTTCAAATCTACTCGTCACCCTGATCACTTTGGTATATATGACTCTATATCTAACTCGTTTAGTTTTGGGTGTTACAAACAACCGTTAGGTGAACAAAACTATAATACTCTCTAGCAACTTTGTTGTTGCGAGAGTATAAAAATACATAAACGTGGCTACGTGAGTGAGCTGAAGCAGCAAGCTTTGTTTGTGTATAAGTCAGAAGAGTTAGTTACAAATTTAATATGGTTGCTGAGACTGTAAATACTAAATACAAGATCTAAACATGTTAGAATAGATTTTCCCTCCATCTAGCAAATTACTCCAACGTCTATCATATGTTAGACAATTTTTATTAAATGGAATCCCTGGTCCAAAAAGATGGTTTTCAATTAATTTAACTTTCTCTTTCAAATAGAGTAGGTTTAGAAAAGAAAATCTGTAAAAAAATTTAATTTTTATGAGCTTTGTTTGCGCATTTATGAATGTAAAATGATTTTACATAATTTATTATAAATCTCAAGTCAATTGAAAATAATTGTTGTATGTCCCAACTGAAGTTGCAACAATTTGCAGTAAATTCATATCCTTCCAACCCTTCTATGGTTCTTCTAGAATCATAATTTGTGTAACAACCCACTCAACCAGTGGACCTTACACCAGTAAAGTGGAGAGAAAATCGCTGGAAATGTGAAACTGGCGTGTGGAAATTGTGATGTAAAAGCTGCCATCAGTTGGCTCGTCCATTTTGGAAACGAGAGTTTGTGCTTGTCCATAGAGACTCACCTTCTATTAACTGTGATTAGCGTTTGTTAGAGGAAAACGTGGTTATGGATGGTAGAAAAAATATATGTTTTTTGCCCGGTAGATTAGATTTCCAAGCGCTGCTGCACATTCATTAAGGTTAACGGTGTAAATGGAAACAAGGATGGGAGCAGATTGAACAAAAAACGCACATCGTATGTATGTACAACATGTAAAGCTCTCACTTTTAGCTTGCTAAACACGCTCGGATCCGTTGTTGGCAGTTAGGCATTTGAAAATAATGGAATTTTGTTCAAACTTTAGCGAAGGTGTCACAATCGGATACAACACCGTTGATCAGAATTTAAAGGAGTTTATTTTTGAAGTTTACAAAACAAAGAATATAATGCTGCCCTGAAAATATTATTTCCATTTTCTGTAAAAAATATTTCTGATTTTGAAAACATTTGCAAAGAAAGAGCAGATTTACACAATTATTTTTGGACAAATGAAACAATTAATTATTGAACACAGCCGAACTCTGCAGGTTCATGAAATAAAAAAAAAGTAATTTATTAGAAATATTGCATTTAAACTGCTGCATTGTTAGTATCATCTTTATATTTTCAAAAGATTAAACAATTTTCCAATTCACGCTTCTTGCATTTGTTATTTCAGTTTTTCTCTTGCTCTGACTCAAAAGTAATGCAGCCTAGATACATATATCATAATTTACAGAATATTTTACAAATAGTTTTATCGAATGTGGTATAAAGCCAGCACAAATTCGACATGGCGTATACGTAACATTTCATATGAAATAATCTTGCAGATCATCTTTAAGTTGTTCAATTGTATGTCAGTCTCCCAAGTAATTCATTACTTTCCGCTTTTTACATATTTATATCCAACAGAATATATAAAAGAGATGAATTCAAAAGCTTCAAAAGACAGACACAATTTCCGCCATCAGACACGTTTATAAAGTTTCAAAGATAAGTAGATGCCAGCATGTTCTGATACAAAAGAGTGGGTGGATTCGTCACTCATTCTCTATTTCTTCTTCTTCGAATAAACTTCACCGCTTATGTATGTAAATATGCTTGTGAATGAATGTGTACATAAGTTACCATATGATTGATACCCAAAACTTGTCATCACATATAAACACAAATTTGAAACTTATTCATACATAGAATAGGGGTATAAAGAAATTGGCAACGTTTGTAAACTTCAACATTCAAGGGTATAATAAATTGCAAATTCAGTCTCTGACGTTTTTTCCGGCAGCTCTTTGGCAAACGTATGCCTAGTTTGGAGACAGTAGCATATATTTCACCGTTGCACTTTCTGCCAGCATAAAGCATATGTTGCTGACAGAATGAACATTTGCATATGCATGTGAAATGAGGCGGGGACTTTTCTTTCTTTTTTTGCACCAGACATGCGTTTACCCGTTTCATGCCAACTCTTGAAGACATCTGTCTGTAGCTTTTGTATAAATGGAGCATTTTTCGAATGTATCAAGTACACATGTCTGCTGAAAAGCTGTTACTTGTTCCCCTGTGATTTATCTGCATTGTGTCTATCGTATGTAGCTTCAAGTTTGGCTGTGAATTGCTTGAATGACTTTCATATGTGATTTCCTGGTTCTGCATAGCGGTTTGTATGCACCTTTAGAGACTCAGGTGAAATCAACACTTGTCCAAATTTCAAGACTAGATTTCGTAAAGTTTAAAGGTGCTAAAGTGAAGGAGGTGTACGATACAAATCTGACCTTTAAATTTTCAAATGTTTCTTATTTTCTATTGGGAGTTTAAGCCACACAAAAATGTATGTGCAATTATTATTTTAAAAAACCTTTACGTAGAACCATGTGTACGATAAACAATTAAATAAAATACCAATTTCAACCGCAATTCTGGCCGCAATTACTCCAATATTGCGATAATGTTGGTGGTGGAAGCAATTTAAATTACATTTAGTGGTAATTTTCTCAACCACAATGTAAAACAACATTACTCGGCTTACATTTGTTACGAAAATCGCATTTTAAAAGTTAATTTTGATATAAGAAACAAGGATTAATTTAATTTAAATATTTTGAATTACATTAGAGCCAGACCAAAATATAAAAAAATATGAAAAATATATTGAAATTCTTAAACCCACATGAAAATTAACCACAATAACTTAATTACGGTATATCAAATGATTATTTAGATATTCGAAACAAAAAGGCTTTGTGTATTGGTCGCCGGTGCGTATACGCAACATTATAGATACATAATATAATTTAATATTCATAAAATTTAATTGAAAAGTTTTCTTCCCTTACTTAAATTTCCATTGTCGTGGTAGGTGCTTCAAGATCTGTTTTTTTTTTTTTTTGTGACCAAAAGCGGATATCATCTACTTCTTTTTTATTGCAGGTCTGCTGATGTGTCAGATTCGGCTAGACAACATGCTCAGCAAGCAGTTTGACAAGATTGTGATGTGAGATTTCTGCGAAAACTGCTTGACTGATAATGTCTGCTCCGTAAAATCAAATTCAATTTCAATCAAATTGTATATTTCTGGCAATAGAGAAGCACAATCAAATCTCAATTGCTACAACTTCACATCCTTTACTCTAAGCTTATGATAAGTGCACAAGTTCAAGGTCAATTCATTTTCAGTTGTCCTTCAGTGGATTCGCCACTCATTCTCTATTTCTTTATACGAATAAACTTCACCGTTTATCGCAGCCATGCGAACAAATTGTGGTGAAATTCTCATACTACCTTATATAATAATTTTTAAAATATAAACTGACAAATTCGAGCCTTAGTACCAACACAGATTTAACTTATTTAGGGCTTACTTAAGGTCAAGTGTTTTCAATTGTCTTCAGTTGACTATAAAAATAGCCACGAACAGAAAAAAATACTTAAACAATAATAATAGCAAATAAAATTCAGCAAAATTTCTTAGAACGAAATGTCCACACAAAAACTATGTTTTTTATACTCTCGCAACAAAAGTTGCTAAAGAGAGTATTATAGTTTTTTTCACATAACAGTTGTTTGTAACACCCAAAACTAAACGAGTTAGATAAAGGGTTATATATACCAAAGTGATCAGGGTGAAGAGTGGAGTTCAAAACCGAATGTCTGTCTGTCCGTCCGTCCGTCCGTCCGTCCGTCCGTCTGTGCAAGCTGTAACTTGAGTAAAAATTAAGATATCTTGATGAAACTTGGCACACTTAGGAAGGTTCCTTTCGAAAATGAGCAAAATCGGACCACTGCCACGCCCACAAAATGGCGAAAACCGAAAACACATAAAGTGCCATAACTAAGCCATAAATAAAGCTATGGAAATAAAATTTGGTATAAGGGATCGCACTATGAAGAGGCATATTTGGATGTAATTTTTTCGGGGAAGTGGGCGTGGCCCCGCCCTCTACTAAGTTTTTTATACATATCTCGCAAACCAATAGAGCTATATAAACCAAACTTTCTGCAGTCGTTTTTTTTAGCCACTTCCGAATACAGTCCAAAAGTGAAAGAAATCGGATCATAACCACGCCCACCTCCCATACAAAGGTTAGGTTGAAAATTACTAAAAGTGGGTTAACTCTCTAGGGAAAAACGTCAGAAACACTAAATTTCACATAAGAAATGGCAGATGAAAGCTGCACTCAGATTTTTTACAAAATGGAAAATGGGCGTAGCATCGCCCACTTATGGGTCAAAAACCATATCTCAGAAACTACTCGACCGATTCGAATGAAATTCGGTATATAATATTTTCTTGACACCCTGATAACACGGACAAAAAATGGGCGAAATCGGTTCACAACCACTACTACTTTCCTTATAACTCAATTTTTAATTCCATCTTATTCCTTTACTTTATAATGCAAACATAAGGAACCAATGAAGATAACGGAATAAAACTTTACACAATTAGTGCATATCATCTCTGGCTTCACTTGTGAAAAAATTGTCGAGAACGGACCATCACTTTTCAAGGCAACAGATATCGAACATGTTGAACTCAGCGCCCAAGGATAAATTTTAACCGAAAATATGGGTAAATCTCTCAGATATCTCAATTTAATTCAGAGGAAATTGTTTTCTTCTAATAGTGTGTCTCTGTTCCAAAAATTATTAAAATCGGGTCATAACATTTCCATATACCTAATTATAGGTTTTTCAAAAATACGGTGAGCTTTATTCCGCATATATGTATTGGTTAAATTTCTTCAATAAATTGCGAGAGTATAAAATGTTCGGTTGAACCCGAACTTAGCCCTTCCTTACTTGTTTTATATTATTGTAGTACAATGCTCTTTATAATTCATCGCAATGGCCAACAAAAGTTAGCTTCAAACCCTTCAAGGAACGAATGAAATCAAAATATTTTTGTTCAACGTTCTCTCCTTCGTTTACCACTTCCACCATTATTTGCTTTATTTTATTACGGCTTTAGCGCTGCTCAACTAGGTCTGGTCTCTCCTCTCCTCTACGCACTACAACATCACATTGTCTACCAACTTTGCTTAACCGTCAAATTGCTAACGGCATATTTTCGTGGTAAATTCAATTTAACTTCTTGCAACGCAGATTTGATTTGGTTTTCTAGTAAACGTAACACATTTCCCTTCAATATTCCATTTTGGTTAAGTTAAATGTAATATTTTAGGAATATGAAGGAATTAAGTGACATATCATTATGTGAGGGTCTAGGAGAAGCATTTCTTAAATAAATTGTTATCTTTAAAGGAACTCAATGAAGCAAATAATTTTCAATAGCTGATAATTCTTCTCGATCTCTAATTCTTTGCATTTGCTGGAGACAGAAAAAATATATAGGATAAGAAAATTCTTCTATGACTACTCCTAGTAAACTGAAAAGTGCTGCAAAAAATTGCTTTGGCAAAGCATTTGTAACTGAGATTTTGAAAGAGTGAGCAATGGTACTAAAACGAAATTAAGTGCTTTTAAAGGATACAAAGTAAGCAATTTATTGATGTTGCGCACATTTTTCGCTGCCATTAAAACTTGTTTAACCGTTTTCTGCATTCACTTACTTTGTAATTTATTACGCTAACATTTTAGAGCGTCAGGTTGCAGTATTTACCTTCGTCTTTCTCTTAATCTACCAATTTCTAAAGCGATCTCTGCATTTTCTCAACACTTGACTGGCTGCCATTTTGTAATTAGTTAACAATGTTCTTGTTGCGTTCGCACTTAAGTGATTGACACCGCGACTTAATCATCCAACCGAAGCGTTATGCAACAATGCACAGAGAGAGTAAAGTGATAAATCTAACATGTAAAATACAAAATAAGGAAGGATTGAAACTTTATAAAGGATGAAAACTTTATAAACATTAACACTATCACAGGTATGAGAGTATAAGGGAAATATTTAAGACACATTTCATGTATATATACTTATATTTGTTATCTTGAAGAATTGTTTAAATATTATCTCGATATTCTAATTACCAACTTTACCCAGACTGTAGCCTTGAAAGAAATAAAACTACAACATAATTCTACATTAGTGCATAATCCATGAAATCTAGAAGCGAGGAAGGTTGGTCTTTCAGTGGTAGTTAAATGCAAATCTTCACTTTATAGTTACAAGTTCCTCTTACGTAAACTGCATTTTTAACGCAATTAAGCTAACACTTAAAATCCCTTTTCGCTCATACATGTTACCTGCTTTTGACCTCAAGTACATTTCCAGAATCTTACCCAACCTTGTTAATTGCAAAAGTCCCTTGCACCAACTTGTTCAACAAGCAGCAACTTAACATGAACACATATTGTTGCTATTAGTGCAGTTACTGGTGGGCAACTGTGTGAAAGTCATGTTAACAACCCCATACACCAATCTACACAGTTACAACTTTTGAGACGCAATTTTGCCAAACTACTTAGAAGTGCTAGTAGGTGTTGTACGAGATGGCGTGGTCTAACGTTTGCTTGCTGTTGGGAGATTTTCGTCTCCGTTATGAATGAAAGTACTATTTTAATTGTTGCCATAGTGTTCCCACATTCGTTTCAAACGTTTTATGTTAAATACCTTTTGATTATAATGCCTCCCTATCTTTTTATTTGCTTAACTAAGATAATTTTTTCTCTTTAGAAAGCATGTTTAAGCTGCGCTGGATTATTTATGACATTTTTTGCATTGCCACACTTTACAACACAAACAGTAAAAGTTCGTATTTGCCTCTTTTTAATTTCCGTGATATTTTTATTACTTGTTAAGATAGAGATATACCGTTGACAGTTTTGGTAATTGCTTGAATGTTTCGGCTTAGGACTTTGTATCTTTTTTTCAAAATAACTTATACATTTCTTTATCCTTTTTTTTATTCAAGCATTTCTTTATCCTTTTTTTTATTCAAGCTTGGATAATTTCACTTGCTGACAGAGACATGAATTTATTCTAAAGTATTTTGCATATAATTTCATTATTTTCTTTTTATGGCGGCATAAAGGATCAACAAGTTTAATAGTACTAAGGTGAATATAAATGTGCAAGTATCATAAAAGGTTTATGAAAAAAAATTAAATTAAATAATACTTTTTAATCACACTCACGCAAGTTCCGTGACCTCGCTGATGGCCTTGTGAATGATTTGAAGTAGCAGCTCGAATGTAATGTCTTTGTACCTTAAGTATTTGAAATTCAGTTAATTTACAAATTGCGTGAGAATGTCAAGCGCTTGAATTAAAATAAATTTAAATAAGTAAAAAAGGACAGAGGCTAAAAGGAGATATAGTTCCCTCTAAATATATATAAGCATAAGAAAATTCACATGCCTGTCATAGTCTTTTGGCCTTAAATACTCTTAGACACGGATGCTGTCTGAATATACTTCATCCAATTATATACCTGAGCACTAAATTAAGATTAATTGCCTCCAGGTACTGCTGGTTACTGCCACTTAACTAGACAAGCGGAGCAATGCCTATTAAACGATCACTTACACTGAACAGTTTAATCTATACCGACGAGTAATTTCCTACATAATTATACACAAACCTTGACGATACAGGAAAACAATACAACATAAAATGTTCTGTCATACCTCCCGTGTCCCCACCAACATGTTTATATATGAGAAAACATTGAATAGTTTTTTATTTTGAACTTCAGATATACAAACATATACAATTCATTAATTTTCTGAAACAGCTAAGTGCTATTAATTTACTTTTGTAGGAGTGCCAGTTAACGTTGCTTGAAAGCTAGCTTCAAAGCCCTTCCAAGTAGCTTATGACCATCCAAACTGTTGTCAGCAACGTCCAGCCATTTCACTGTTCATTAGAGACCAGCAACATACCATTTGTTATGGTTTTCAGAAGCAGCAACTTTTCCAATAAATTTCCGAGAGTAAAAAGCGTTTTCATTGAGCACGTTGCACGGTTGCACTGATTTCGTTATTGTCTGCAGTTTGTGTACAAACAAAACCAACATGGCTTAGATAATGGAACAAATCTCCATACATATCCTACAGATAGGTTAGTTGGTGCTTCTACTCTGAACTCAATCCCTGAGGATGGGGCTTACAGTACATGTATGATTGGATTTATAGTAGACTACCAAAAGGATATCTAAAGAAGAATACAACTAAATAATAGAAGAATACACCTAAACATAGAACACCAGTCAGGCATATAAATTTCCCAAATTTCCAAAATCTGCAAAACAAGCAACAGTTATAAATATGTACAACAATAACAATAAAATTAAACATGTGTTACCCGGTTTCGGGGTGATGGAGCAAATTGATAATTCTCAATGGAATGAATATACTTCTAGAAACCTAACCTTATATATAATATATAACAGCATATAATCGACAGTAATATTTATTAGTGAATATTCACATTTAGGCAGATAGCATATGCGGGTCACTGCTTCCCAAGACCTTTACACGGCGTGAGTGTTTAAGTGTGAGTGGGTGCAAAGAAGGTGGACAGTGTATGTAAGAAAATTCATGAACTTATGTTTTTGTTGTGATTATGTTAATAAGTCTCAAGACTTTAATAAATGAAGTGGCAATGTTCTTGATAAAATTATGTGAGACAAAGGGGAATCATAAAACAAAGACCATAAGCCAAATTAACAATAAAAAAAACATTTTAATCAAAGTGACTCAGTTTTACTCTTTATGACCAGCATTTACTGCAAAATAATAACAACAATAAGAAGCTTCTTTTACTCAAAAAATTGATATTATTAATAATTTTTAATGAAAAGTTTTCGCACCACATTGCCAATCCATATGACATACTCCAATATACAATTGATGATACAAATGAAGTAGCTCTACATGCCGGTAGGCCGTTGGTCCTTTGGACTCGGCATGTGGTAAGGCAATTAATGCAGATTTAATTGACACAATCCGCTTGCAACAAATGTGATTTACATTGAGACTTTAATTAAATTGACCATGTGACGCCACGCCAATGTGCAATGCAAACAAATATACATAAATATGTTGTTACATGCTCGCCGAGCTTTTCGAATGTCTCAGCTTTAATGTACAGTCTTGTTTGAAATATTTGCTTGCGTATACATATATATAATTACATATTTAAATATATACTTTTTTTAATTAATTATTGCCATATACTTCTGTCCAGGCATGCATTTATAAATATTTGTGGAATCAACAATATTTGCATCGCAATTATTCGAAATTCGAATACATACAACCCACGAGAAATGCAAGGCAATGAAAATAAGTAAAAAACTCGTCATGTGGACTTCGAAATTCCGCTCACATCGTATTTTATTTTTTCCAACATTTAAAACCCCACTAATGTTATTATTTGTTTAAATGTTTTTAAAGCGAGCTGAAGCCATAAAAGTAAAGACAAATATTTTTTAACTCAGCAGAACACAATTTTTACAATATCCATGTATTTACGCGTAGGTCTTCAGATCCCTCTATAAAGTTTAACTGCTAAACCATAAATATATAAGATTATATTTTAGTTATCTAAGTATTAACCAATGAATATATCCCGTCATCACTCAGTTGAATAAATCTTGCTTAAACACGATCTCCTACCATTTTATTGCCAATGTTACTTATATAAAGTGTGTTGTCTTTGATATTGTTCGTGTGCAAGAAACCGCAACTAAGATGTGCTCAGTAACGTTTCATGGACGATTAACAGAATAACATATTGGCCAACAACCAATAAAATCCAAGTGCTTAAAGTAAAGTAAAAAAAGAAATAAAAAATTTAAGCACTGAAGCAATGCCACTCTTCCACTAAATGCCAATTCGCACGTCATTCTCAGCCGTCAACTACTTCACACCGCAGAAAAAGTGCCTTTTAGTGTGTATATATTACGATTGCCCCCAATAAAAAAACTGATGAACGAAAGGTATTGAGCGAATAAAATGAATAACATTCAACACATCCAAAAGTACTGAGAATAATAAAAATAAAGTTGAAAGAGAGGTCCTTTCAACAGCCAGATGACCACAGTTCTGTTCAACTCGCAAAGCCTTAGCGAGCGATGTGATATCTGATGTAATAGGATGTGATGTAGCGTGTTATCTTGCATTGTATAGTGATTTGATAAGGATAACATGATGTGAGGTGATTTGTTTTATATTCTTAGGAAAGTGTCAACAATCAAACAATGCTGATGTGATCTAATATAATGGGATATGTTGTATAATGTGTCGTGATATGGTGATGTGATCTAATAAGATTTGATATGATATGCCGGGTTATAAAATGATAATGCGATGTGTCGGTGATATTTAAATATTATATATATTACATATATTTTCATTTCGAGCCAAATAACTTCTAAGATTTTTTCTTACAATTTTATATTCACCTTTTAGAGATTTTTTAATTTTAGAAAAGAAGTACACAAGCGCAGTTTAAGTCATACATATCTTTACAGAAAAATTCACGGATTTTTCGAATTGAATTTTTGATATCAGAATCAAAACGTCTACACATAGCGCTCTCTTCAATATATTGCTGTTTTTATAGGAAGTTAAAGCAAATGTTATTTTAGCACCATTGTCTGCCTTGGAGTAGACCCACACAATTATATCTCGCAGCGTGGCAGTGAATTGCTATAACAATATCTATTAATATCCTGTATGACAAGCCAATAAAATGCCGGCAAAGTATTTGAGGCACACCACTAGCACACAAATAACTATTTACATATATATATGTATATGGTATACACAGATATTAAATAACTAAATGGTCCTTAACTGCATAGAAGGCAGATGGGTAGAAATGTAGTAAAGGCAAATGTTAACATATATTTCCAGCAGTACCGGCATTGACTATAACGGCCTTGGGATCTGGAATTATTCGAGGCAACATCTGCATTTACACGCCTACATTCACATACACACATACTCGACAATGTCAGCATTCGAGTTAGATTTCCAAGTAGGTACATTTGTACAATATTATTATTGGCAGCAATAAAATATTTTCTTTATAGGGGAATAGTATGTTTTGAATATAATTTTATGGCCGGCCATAAAAATTATGCATAGCGTTTGTGCTGTGCTGAACCACCTAAGCGATAGAGGCTTCTGTGAAACTTGTATAGCATAACAGGAACAACAACATCAGCAATAGCCACAAAGTGGCATTATGTACAGTAAATTTTATATTGAATTTTCATAACAAACATTTGCATGGAAATGTGGAATTGTTTTTACATAGAAAACACACAGTTGGCACCAGTTAGTCACACTTGAATTATCTTCGTTGCATATCTTCTTCACATCTGATTTACATTAACTATTCTTTGTCTCATTCAATTTGTAAGTACGTATGTATATAGATACATACACCTGTACATATTTATATATCGCTTGTATCTGAAGTTGCTCCCACACAGCACACATTTGATGCTCCAACTTAATGGAATGACTTTACTTTAATGGCAATGGCGAAAATGAAGAATAGTTCATTCAAAGAAAGTCGAAGTGCATGTATCTGTAATATTATTACAACTGGCAGCTGCTATCATTTTTAATATGTAGATATTGACAGAGATAAGCAATTTGCTGTCAACATACTTTTCCTTTTCATACATTTCCTATTCGACATAGTAGAGACCTAGTATTTACTCACCTACGAATGGCAAATGCGGAATCTCTACGCGTGTAAACAGATTGTGAATAAAATGTGCCACAACAAGCAAATAAATAAAATGTTGAAGCCTTAACACTACTCATGGGTCTACTTTGTGAAATGTACTGTAATGTGTTGGTGGCGCTGTCTAGCAAACTGTCTATGTATTGTGAGCCTTTAGGTCGATGTTTGTACGCGTTTTTATGTGCAACGAATTTCGGTAGGAATGAAGAGTAAAGCAAAAAAAGGTTGTTGTTTAGGTACACTGAAATGTTATAAACAAGTATATAGCAAATCTTTTTGTTGGTTAGTTTTGATGTGCTCGTGGAAATTGGTATTTTTTCTTAACGAAACACCAATGAATTGTATAATAATTTTATTTTTTTGTATTTAAGCCTATTATTATTAATTCATTATTAATTCATATATATTTTATTTCAATTGTTTATCGCAGACATGCCATAGCCAATTTTAAAACTCTTTAAACTCGTGCCTAAAACTAAGTTCGTGAAAAGAAAATATTGTAATTAGCCAACAGTGGGCAAAATGTGTGCAACAGACGAACAATCAGATATGACAGTCTCTTATAAAGTCAACAATTTCAAGCCGCACGTAAATGTATGCAACAATGAATTTGCTGTTGCCTGTACTTACTTTCATCTTATCAAAACTTACAACAAAAAAGCAGACAAAACAAAGCCACGTGCAGCAGTTGCGGCGAATTCAACAACATAAGTAGCATACTGTCAGGCGCATTCATACTCAGAGAGATAGAGAGAGCAAATAGAGAACAAATGCCTTAAGTATGTGAAAGCTCTTTACTATGAGAGAATGCGACAATTGAGGATGTTCGCTGCAGAATATTAATAAAAGAACTCTGTTTAGTATCCGTTGAGGACTTGAAGTGGCAAAATGTGTGAAGCAGCGCAAAAGTGTACAATTAAATAAAGACACATTGAGGATAACTAAATTTGCAAAAGAGCTGCTTCCTTGCGCAAAAATTTATTAAAAAATTAAATGTAACTAACAAATACAAATGTTAACAAACGGCGTATGCGTACCTGAAAAGGGCTTTTCGTAGGAACTTACTTCACTTCATATTCTGAAATATAACCTTCTGCATATACTTAGGACTTTAAAGTGAAGTAACGACTTTCTTAATCAGCAAATTATTCTTATGAAAGCGCTTTCACAATACAAACACGTGAAATGTGACAGTCTTTGGAGACACACAAACAAAGAATGAAGGGAAAATTTATCAAATAAATCTCCCCTTTTTTCGGGCAAACAGATATGCAAATGTTTTCTTGAAGAATCAGGTCTGAAAATGCATACAAATAGGCGCACAGATTCGCTTGGTCGTATTAGGCTCATAATTCACTTCGCTAAAATGTTTTTTTTTTTCCTTTTTTTTCTCTTTACCCAGACTTAGGCGTCTGCGTCTTTGTTTGTTTATATTGATGGTTAGGGGACGCGCAGAAACGTGAACAAGAATGTTAAACCCTCGTACGCATTTCACTTCCTGATTTATTTTGTTGTTTTTCTTTTTTCTCCTTTTTATTTGCATTTCGGGTTTGTTTGTAGTTATTAGCTAGAACTTTTTTGGATTGTCTGCTGGCAATAAAAGTACTCAAAGTTACCACTACTTTGCTACTATATACGCAATAACCGGGAAGTATGATGAATTTAGTTAATTAAACGCCAATATTTCATAAGACAAGGTCTTGCGAGTACACCCTTACTCTCAACATAACTCACAAAACTACAGCAAACAAACATAATAACTTATTGAAGTAGCATGGGGAAATTGGCGCATAAATTATCAGATACAAATACAATTTACCATTAATATAGTTACCATTTTCCTTTGCATTACATTGCAAGCAAACACACTTGCTTCATGTATAAAGTATACTTTTAGGCGTTATACAAACAACTCTAAATTTGCCTCCATTTCGCACAACGAAACAAAGTTCTAATTAACTTCCATAAACATAAGTGCACTTCCGGCCATGGACTTTGTACACATATATGTGCAGTAAGGTATGCAATGTTCGATCTGTATGTTTGTATGTATTTGTTTACCATGAGCTACTTAGCGTGTTGCTTAAATATTGCCAAAGTTTACACTTTGTACAAGGTTTTATCTTCATGTTGCTTATTATGTTGCACCGACGTGTTTATAATGGTGTTTTGAACAACTTTTTAAATAAAATATTGCTTATTGCCGCGAGTTGTACTGCGCTCATTATAAAAATGTAGTTAAAAAAATAAAAAATTTAGCGGTCAACAATCAAATGTGAAATTTTTTTTCGCTCGTTTTTGCGTTGATTAGCAGACATTTTTATGCCATGAAGGGTAATGAATTTACCAAAAATTTAAATAATACAAAATTAGACTAAGTAAGCACATAACTTTTACCCTATATCTTATTACTAAATGCACGTCTTCAGGATAATTAAATATAGTATTAAGATTTCCCAAAACTTCACTAGGTAGACGGCGACTATTTTAAAATTAATAGTGTTATTTTGCTTAAAATATCATTTGCAAGTTTATACACTACTCCCACATTGCCACGATTTGCTATTTTGGTCTACTTTTAAATTGCGTTGCTTTCATTCTGAAGTGTTCATGCGGCAATGCCAATGACACTCAGTGGTCATTCACGTCGTAAAGTTCAAAAGTTTACTTGTCCCAACTCAGCATGGCATGTACTTGACGCATCCGCCCATTTTGCTGCACTGCCAAACGCCACTTACCACAGTGTTCTAACTGTCTTTGAGAGCTCTTCGCTACTACTTACTATTGTGGCTTGCTCATAGATAGGCGACATGAAAGTCTTTCCATTGCTAGAAGAAAAGGAAAGTCATAAAGTGAACTACAAAATTGTGACCAACAACAAATACACAGCAACTGTTGCTTTCAAACTCGGCCCAGAGAACTAAATAAAGCCTGTGACATGCTGTGCTTTCAAGTTTCTCCTTACGTTTTTCTTACTTTGTTCGTTGCAGTGAGTGCCTCACTCATTCACTTGCAGTGACTGCTTAATGCCTTGCAACAAATTATTACAATAAATTCTTGATACTGCAAGTGAAAGACACCCAGTGGGAGAAGCGCACATAATCACCCTTTCTAGGTCTTTAGTTGACAGAGAAAGAAAAATTAAATGTGCAACAAACTTTTCCATTTGCATGCCTCTTTTGTGTGCGCGATTTCTTATCTTTGCCACTGCAAATGAATTGGGAAGCGGTAAAAAGCTTTTCAACAAACTTTAAATTGATTTATAATTAATTGGTTGAAAAATATTTGATGAGTGAGTAGAAGAAATTATTTAAGAAAGGCACAAAGCAAATGTCTGTCTAACAGTAAAGGGATTATTTATAATTTTTCATGAAATACATCTTATATATTAGTAAATAGAATAGTAAAGTCGATAAGTTTATTGATTTCGAATATTATGAAATTTTGAGTCGTACTGGAGACAGAGCTTATCACTAAAAAAATCAAATTTTTTTCTTTTGAATTTTCCTACAGGGATGGTGAGAAACTCTCTTTGTTACTGTCTATTAGTCTGGCGCCGCTGATCAACTGCACGTGTTCACCATAGCCAACATGTGTGGCGACCACGTTCGAATATTCCTGGATACTCGTGGTTTTGCAGGCTACTTTTCCTTCTTTATTTTCGCTGTAAAAATAAATAAAAATTATTTCATTATTTCAGTTTATTTTGCGGTGGTAAATGTTTTGTTTTGCTTATCCAGCGTTTCACGTGTGAATTTATGTTTATTACGGAAGCGTGTGAAGCAGAGGTCTCTATCTAGTGGGCCGTAGGCGTGCATGTAAGTGTGCATTTAGGCGTTTCAGCTAAGATAAGGCATGTGATAGGTGGCATGTTGCTGAAAAAGAAAGAAATTGCCTCCGGGGGTTCCCATAAACGTTTTAGATTGCGATTATCTTTATTGTGGTTGTTAACTCTATATGTGCGTGGTTTCTTTAATATGTTATGGTGCTCCTAAATTTGTATTGTTATTTATTTGATAATTTTGTAAAATACTGTTGTGTATGTATTTTTTATACTCGTATAAACTTATAATACCTTTTTATCTGGCACTTATTAGAGTGTATCTTCTGCACGTGCTAAAATATTTGAATATTTTCGAAAGGTGAATCGTCTTTTAAAATTTAAGCAAGCTTATAACTAATATTTATGCGATTACAAATTTTTAAGGATTTGACATGACTTTGAAAAGCTTAGTTTTACAAATATTTAATAGAAATGTTGGGTTCTTAGACTAAAAAGTTTTGCTTTGGATAAATATGATAATGATTTTAATGATATTTTATTACTGTTACGTAGTATTTGAAAATGTGTATAGTGTATTTAGTAACTTAAGCTAATCAAAGATAATTCCCAAAGAATTATCCGATATATTTTAAAGCAACACATTTACGTAGGAGAATTTTTGCATGTGCGAGTTACAGAGCAAATATGCAAATTACAAATGCGGAACCGGCTGCACTTAAGTGAGCCAATCACAAACCTTGTTGGTGCGCTGGATAATTTGAAAACAACAATGGAAGGCTGGTATTCAGTTCTTTAATTGCAAATATGATTGCTAAAGCTGTGAATTTTGTGCATTAGTGTGTGTGAATAAAACAGTGCAGACTTAAAATTGCCTTTTCTTCACAATTTCAGAATTTTCATATAAACATATATAAATATATAAGTTTATATAACATAGAGCAAGAAGAAATACATAAAACTTATCTACATCAAGCTGCTCCCATCTAGAGTTAAAGATATACTCCCATACATTTTTATACAAATATAGGTTACTTTAAATTGGGTTCAGCTAAGCGTAACAACATTTTTAGTTTAATAGCTTCAGCCGATTCTAATTCCATTTTATTAAGGCTAATGTACAGCTTACTTATATACTTTACTTAATATGCTTTGCGAATGTCTTTATACATTTCTATGAATTCTAACGCCTGCATTCCTTATCAGCGCGTGTTACAGCCAGACACATTTGAGCGTTGTGGTCATAAAAAATTTGCATAGAATTCGCATTAAATTTTGCCAGCATTTCCAACTTGTTGCGAATTTTGCTGTTTATTTGCTTTCAGTATTTATTCAAGTGTGCGTGTTAATGGGTATTGAAAGGTTCAAGTAACAAATACATTACTCATAGATATACATAAATGTTTCAGATGGTCAGTTAGTAAATGAAGCCTGAAAATTATACTGCGCAATGCGTCGAGCACTAATCACAGAACAAAATGTAAGTAAGGGCGGTCTTCAACAAAAGTGCACTGATGAATAGTAAATGAACAATATAGTTAGCCAATATCGAAAAAAAAGTAAAAACAAATATGACAAACAATAAAAGTACAAGAATTTCATTGCAAAACTTTTCAGCCCTTCGACGCTGGCATATATAAATTGCTGTTGGGCAAAAAATATAGATTCGGAATAGATTTTCCATGCAGCGATGGTCGTTCGCAGACAAATATTTGATAAAAAATGCTGTTAAATACCTGCACTTAATTAAATTAAACTATGTTGTATAGAGAACTGGCAAGCATATTATTGCATATATGTATATGTTAATATTTTATAAAAAGAAAGCAGCAAAATGAAAATTCAATGAAATGTAAAAAAATGTTGTTTGCATGATGCAATCAAAGCCTCGCTGCTGTTTGCAATGAATAGAATTAAAAAGCGCCGTAAATAGTTCATCAAATAAAAATCGCAGTAGGCTTCAAGTGGTGCTCAGAATATTTACTCACAACTCGAATCAGTGTGGCGCCACCGTATGTACTTTTTTCATTTGTTTCATTTATTATTGTGTATTAACAAAATTAAATAAATGTCAATCAATGTTGAATTCATATTGAGTTATTACTATTTTAAAGTCAGAACAACCTAAATTTTCGGAACAGAATCTATTTAAAACTTCTGGATCTGACTGGATCTGAAAGGTCACGTGCCGATTAATATTTTAAAGTTAAAGCGAGGTCCAGTGTGTTATTTCCCAATCTTTCACATTTAATTCACAAAGTGACAAGGAAAGCAGGAAAACAATTATAATTGCAATCAATATTACAGATTTTAATGCTATAATGCCGAGCTAGACGTGAAAAATTTGATAGAAACTAGAAAGTAAACACTTTCGTCATAGTGCTTTAATTTACTAAATCCGTCTCATATTCTAAAATAAATAGCTAATTCATCAAATAAATCAGCTTAAAAGATATTTTCTCAACAATCTTTAAAGACTTGAAAGCTAACAAAGCTGGCGTTTCCACAGCAACACAATTTTGTAAATTTTGCTGCTAAATGCCGAAAAGCATGCAATAAAGCATGTTAATCCCCTTAAGGACATGGAATGTCACGACCACACAAGCTGGCCATTCCCGTGTTTAACTGTCGCGGTTTGACGCATTAAAAGCGGAAGTTTTAATTCCGTCAGCACATTGTATCAATACCAATGTCTCAGTTGCCGCACAGAGTGGATACAACCACATCTTGGTAAGCAGAGAAAACTTTGTCCTTTGGAAATACAACGCGAACGTTAAATATAATATGGATTATTTTCGAATTTAAGTTAGGCCGGCAAAAGTATCTGTAATGTGAGAGATAAAAAAGCAATGCTTTGAAAAAAATATTTCTAAATACAAAATTCTTTAAAGAAATTAACAAAAACGAATTTATGTTTTTTGTTAAGTTCATTCGCTATCTCATGTTCATATTAAAAAAAATCCCAGCAATATCGAACATAAACCTTCCAACTCTAAATAGAATACAGGTCACATTCTTATATATTTTTTAAGTTTTAAATAAAAGGACAATATTAATTATTGTGAAAAAAATTATTGGAAATTAAATACATCCCATTCAATGAACATGACAACGTACGCGCGAGTGAGAAGAATGTTTTCGACAACCGAACGACAGGAAGCGCTGGTACTAGTGACTCAGTTTGCAAAAGGAGCGGTTGAAGCTGTTGCAAATGTTTCGAGAATTTCACAATTTAGCCGAGTAATTGCACGAAGCTAAGGCATCAAATGCGCTGTAATAGGATTTGTAAATTTGCATTTGAAGCAAATAATTTGCATGTGTACTGGTGCAGTCTTTCTATTTTTTATTCTTATACGTAGTGATGTGCGGAGGGAATTGTTGAAGTAATTTAAAAATAATATATTCTGATTCTTTAGTTGAAAAGCTTGAGTAATAATGTTCAATGATTTGAATTCTCCAAAACTGGCTGGATTTCAGATTCGGCATCAGTAAGTCTAATGGCTTTGGTGACTATGGATCTGTCGACTACTTTTTCTTATGAGCTCCAATTTAGTTACACTTTGTTGATGAAAAAATTATATATCAACATCCATTTTTTCTAATCCTTTCAATGTACTTTAATTCATTTATTTTTTCAAATCAGTTAGGGACTCCTCACCAATAACATACAATAACCTTCTGTTAACCCACGTGTTTTCATATCTCTCATTATATCCACATCCATGGCTCCATTGATTTATTAGTTCACAGTGAGAAACTTTCAATTCATTCAACATCCCACAAGCTCAAAAATGCCATATTGCTACAACAAACATATGTCTGTTGGTCTATGGATTGTTTTACACTGATAAGCCTACGACGGCAGCATCTGCTATTGTTCAACTGTAGCGCCAAGGAAAACAGCAGTCGCCCGATATCATTTTGCATAAGCTCATAAATTCTAAATACAAAAACATATTCTGCATGGAACACACACACACTTTTAACACACAAAGCAAAGCAATTGTTCGCCGAAATTCAATAAAAATCAATAATAAATACTCCTGCTTTTGTCATTGTGGCATTTCGCTACAGTTAAACTGAAGTCCCCTTTGGGCTCAATATTTCGAACACCTTTGCAGTCTCAATGCGATTGTTTGCACAAACGATTTTATCGCTGCTTCGCGTTGAATGTTCCACACTGATAGTCGCAACAACAACATAAATGCCTACAAAACTGTCTTAAAATTTATTTATTGTACGTTTTAAGTGGCAGATCGCATAATTTAGGGGGCATTATTTATGCGTTTCGGAAAATTGAATACGATAACGAATTTCAAAAGGATATTCAAATTTCGTGAAGCGTAATATTTAAACTGATGTGGAAATGGAAGAGGTTGATAGAGCAATATTTTCCTATGGTTGTTAATATTATTGATATTGAATATTGAACGTTCTCAACAATAATTTTTTGCTTCAAAATACAGGAACATGGAAACATTTCTATATATTTCAAACGGTGCTTTTAAGTGATATGACAATATGATATGAATGAAATGAAAGAATATATTTGACTTAATCAGTGCGATATGATATGATGTTATGTGACTTGGTGAACTTAGTTATGTAATATGATGTAATGGTGCAAATGATATGATATGATGAAATGTAATATTGTATGATCAGACCTTATGTGCTGTAACGATATGATCTGACTGATATGATATGATGTGATGTGACTTAATGTAATTTTATACAATATGATTTGACATATATCTTTTCTGATATCATATGATGTAACTTAATGTTATGGGTTATGAGATTTTTTGTTTTTATTGATCTAAAGTGGCTGAATGTCATATTATATGACATTAGTAATGACATATGGTGTGGCTTTATGTGATATAACTTTCGGTCATGTGATTTTGTGTTATGGACTTTGTGGCTTGTGATTTCATGTGATGTGATAATGTATGATGTGACTCTCTTTGATGTGATGTGATACGATATTATTTGTTGTGAGAGAGTGAGATGTATGATTTGGTATGATAATGCTTTGGTGTCATATGATGTATTACATATTATTTTTCGTATTGTTATATAATTCGTTTATAACTGCGATTATCAATAAATATGTACAGTTGTTGGAACTATTTTAGATACTGTACCCAAGGGTACATTTTAATAGCACACTTTGCTTGCCGTCTCTGTCAATGCCTGTTTTGCATTTAATTGCTAATTTTAGCAGACAAAGACTAAAGAGAATTGCTTCCTGCAATCGCCTTAGAATTGCTTGGCAAAGCACATGTTGTGCGTGTGTTCCTGTTAAACCCATCCATGCATACAATTTAGCCATAACAAAAACAAAAGCAGTACATATGTACTATGCTGTCAGCCGGAGGAAACATCCTTGTTGTGGTGTTAGCATCTTAACACGCTTTGAAGTCACGACGCGTGAGTTTGACAGCAAAACCAGTCACACTAGCACACAATCACACACACAAATACCAATGAGGAAGCGACCCAATTGCGTGCATATGTATTAAGTCTAACCAAATATTTGCTTAAGTTGAACCATAACATGTCACCTTCTGCTTCCACTTTTAACCCTTCAAACACTTCGTTGCTGACATTACATAACAAGCAATGCTGGTCTTTTACTTCGCAGATTTTGTTTTAAACTCAAGAAAGACTAATATAAAAGCCCTCCAGGCAAAGCCAACAGTCATGCGTTTTAGTCTATACAAAGTGTATACAATTTTCGAACAACTTTAGTAGACAGTAAACATTTGCCACACATTCCGTGTACTTACTGACGTTGCAAGTTGTTGAAGTTAATACACTTTCTTACCTATCCTTTGCTACATCTACCGTTACCAGCACTTCATTTATTAGAGTAATGCCAGTCATTCCCGTTACTTGCTACTTTAAAACGGCGTATCTGTTATAAGATTGCCTGCAGCAAAGTATACTTGCACGCATAGAGTACTAGAAGTTAGATCATTAACTATGTATGTTAGTTGTAAGCGAAAAGCAGAAAAGTCTTGATGCCAAGCAATTCGAGTGACTACAAAATTTTAAAACAACTTGTATGTTATGTGTTCAGAAGTGAGATATTCTTCCGTCTTTGTTCCTTAAGGAGTGAGTAGCTGCAACCATCGTACGATAAATTCATTATTTTTATTAGACGTCGAAAGTCTTAAACGAGAACTAAAACAGTGCCTCCCTATTCTGACTTATTACTATACTATACTAGACATTTTGCGTAGCGAGTGTCGTAAATTTCGATGTTCAATTAAAAAATTGTACCACCCTGCGCCTTCGTTTCAATTTCCTTTATGAAATATGGAAAGTTGTTTAAAAATGCGGAAATTGAATGGTGGAGGTGCATGTGTGTTTACCACTAGAAAAGAAAGAGAAAATAAGAACAAAGAAAAGTCAACTTTCATACCTTGATTAATTCAGTGAGAGGAAAAGGCGGAAGGAAAACAAATATGTTACAGTTCCACTACAACTTTCGCGGACTTTTACATTTTAATTTTTCCATTTTGTTTATTCCTTATTGCATGTGGAAATTGCATCATAGATTATTGAGTACATCATAAATTCAACAGCGTTTCTAGAGTTGGCATTCGCGTTGCCTGGTAATGTGAGCAACCATTGAGTGAGTTGTGCCAACCAAACAACTTGTTACTCAGGCTTGAAAGGCAGAGAACTTCAGTAATATACATTTATATTTTTATACTCTCGCAACCTGTTGCACAGAGTATAATAGTTTTGTTCACCTAACGGTTGTTTGTGTCACCAAGAAATATAAGAGTTAGATATGGGGTTATATATACATAAATGATCAGGATGACGAGTGGATTTGAAATCCGGATGTCTGTCCGTCCGTCTGTCCGTCTGTCCGTCTGTCCGTCTGTCCGTCCGTCTGTCCGTGCAAGCGATAACTTGAGTAAAAATTAAGATATCTTAATGAAACTTGGAACATATGTTCCTTGGCACCCTGAGGAGGTTGCTTTCGAAAATGGGCAAAATCGGTCCACTGCCACGCCCACAAAATGGAGGAAACCGAAAACCTATACATTGTCATAACTAAGCCATAAATAAAGTTATGAAAATGAAATTTGGAACATAGGATCCCATTAGGGAGGCACATTTGGATGTAATTTTTTGGAAAAGTGGGCGTGACCCACCCCCAAATAAGTTTTTGTCTATATCTCGCAAACCAATAAAGCTATATAAACCAAACTTTCTGCAGTCGTTTATTTTAGCCATTTCCTTATACAGTCTAAAAATGAAAGAAATCGGATAATAACCACGCCCACCTCCCATACAAAGGTTAGGTTGAAAATTACTAAAAGTGCGTTAACTCACTAACTAAAAACGTCAGAAACACCAAATTTTACATAAGAAACGGCAGAAGGAAGCTGCACTGAGATTTTTTTACAAAATGGAAAATGGGCGTGGCGTCGCCCACTTATGGGTCAAAAACCATATCTCAGGAACTACTCGACAGATTTCAATGAAATTCGGTATATAATATTTTCTTGACACCCTGATGACACGTGTGAAAAATGGACGAAATTGGTTCACAACCACGACAACTTCCCATATAACTCATTTTTGAATTCCATCTTATTCCTTCACTTTATAAAATATACATTAGGAACCAATGAAGATAGCGAAATAAAACTTTACACAAACACTGTGTATGATCTGTTGCATCACTTGTGAAAAAATTGTAAAAATCGAACCATGACTTTTCAAGGCCCCTGATATCGAACATGAAGAACTCAGTGCCTAAGGGTAATTTTTCCCCGAAAATATACTTAGGTAAATCCCTCAGATATTTTAATGTAATTCATTCCCTCTGAATTTTTTTTTATAACATTTTCTCTCTGTACCTGAAATGGTAAAAATCGGGTCATAACTTCCCCCAGATCCCATATACCTAATTATAAGTAATATTAAATTAAGTGAGCGTATAGTCTTCGATACATTGTATCTTGGTGGTGAAAACGAGTGAAATCGGTTTAGGAATTACCTCAGTCCCCATATACTATTTATGATGATTTTCGTTATTCTATTGAACTTTATACGCAATATATGGGTCGACTTGTGTTATCTTTATAAAATTACATCAATAAATTGCGAGAGTATAAAATGTTCGGTTACACCCGAACTTAGCCCTTCCTTACTTGTTAAATATATAAATTTGCATGGACGTGTTCATAAACACCTAAGCAGACTCCCAATATAACCAAATAATTAAGACCCAAATTAGTAAAGTTATTCCCACTCAAATTCCTGTGAAATTTAATGAAAGCCAAAATGAACTTATGTAAATAAATCTAAAGTTCTTCTATTATATATTAACATACAAAGTTCGTTCATATACTTATAAATACTTATAAATTCAGCCAACCGTTCAACGATTGTTGGTAATTACTGAAACAACATTGAACTTAATTGCATTTACAGCATTGAATCAAACTGTTTGGTATAATTTGTGATATTTTCCGAGTAGGCTTTGTATGAGTTGAAATTTATGGTTAACCCTATGTGAGCCATAATAACAAAATTTGCTTCTAAGTCAATTGTTATTAGAATTTACACCTGCAGCTCAATCAAATTACTCAAAATCAATATGCTACCAAGTTAAGCCATTATAACCTGGCTTCGCATCAGCGTGTGAAAGCTTGCCAACAGACATTTTATAAAAATGTAGCTACCTCACTGGCGCCAAATTTAAATCTTTAAATATATTCACTCGTCAACCGAAGGCCAACTATAGCCAAAAGCTTAAATTAAGGGTCAATTTCTTATAACACCAATTTTTGGCATACACGTATATGTACATATATTATAACGATATGTCTGTGTGTGGCGCGTGTGCGCAATTTACGACTTTGAGTTCATCTTAACTTTGCTTAAATACGGTAGTAAACCTCTGATGGGCACGCAGATGACGAGTTTAGCAGCGATCCCTTTTAAGCTCATAAAAATGTATGTATTTACACTCGTAAAGTGTAAAATTTGTGATTTGCTTCCGGCTTATGCTTTGTTCCGGAATGCTGATGCCATGAATGGCTGCCATCAATAGAACTTTCGGTCATCAAATTCGCATACAAATTGATTTAAGTTCCGATGAAAGGACTTCTTTTATGGCGAAATTATTTTAAATTTGCTTTGTAGAGTTTTAGATTATTTTTGGGTCCTTTTTTGTGTATAAAAAAGTTTATATGTTTATTTAAGGTTTTCTTGTTGTTTGCTTTAAGGAAATTGTTTTTGTGTTTACATATAACATATATAAAGACTAAAATAATATGAAACTAAAAAATATGTTTTCCACTTACTAAGTTCATTCAATGCTATTAGCTATTTCTTTTAAAAGTCATATTTATTTAAGTTTCCTACACACAACAAACGGCTAATGCTCTGTAAGCGCATCACTTTTGAAAGATAATTTCTATATTCCTTCTAAAATGTGGCTTCACACTTACCTCAAAGCCGCTTTGTAATGCACGGAAACGACAACTGCAGCTTAACCGCACTTGCTTCGACATAATCCACCAATTAATTCCATTTAAGCTGACATATGCAACACATCTACCCGCACACAGGTGAGCAAATAGTGTCTTCAAATTAGTCTGGGCGTTATAGTGGGTGGTTTGAGGAGGACTGGTTACCGCCGAAATCAGTTCACTTCTTGGCTAACCGCAAAGAGCTTTGTGCCTATATAACAACTTAAGCTCGTACTATATTGGCATTCGCAACTGTTAGTAGGTAACTGCATTATACTCGTACAAATAGCTAACGCCGTATAAACAAAATTACCAGTTGGTCGCCATTGTTTTAGCCAGTAAATTTGTTCGTTTGCTAATTGCTTCACCTAAGAGCATATGGTACTTATTCATACTGTGCAGAGGTATATGTGTATATGAAAGCTGTGAGTGCACTATCACGACCTAAAAAGCAGTGGTTAATTTCTACTTCAATCTCAGAAAGCGGTTCTGGAAGCAAGAGGATAAGGGATCTAATCCATACTGATGTCAAGTTAAACCTACAATCTCTTTTAAATCTCGTCGTTAGACAGTTATAGACCCATAGAAACTTTAATGAATTGGAATTTGTTGAGAAATGTTGCATCGTTGCTTTGCTCTCCCTCTTATGACTTTAAAAATGCGCTCTTATAATTTAAAAAACTTTTGCTTCTCCCCCCATTTAAACACACTCACTCAGATAATAAATTTCGCACCTTCAGTGCTGAAGAACTCTGGTACATGACCATAAACTTTAAAGCACAACTTTCTGCATTACAGACTATAAAATTTAAATAAGTTTAAACTTATTACATGAACGCATAAAGAAGCTGGCACTTATTCTTATTGTAAATGTTTAACAAACCGCATCATAAAAGACTGGCTGGGAAACCAGAGACTATGGTGCGACTAAAAATGCGAGGTTATAACCACTAAATTTATTAGCTTCATTCATTGGCATTTAATTAAAATTTATAATTTATGAACTTAGTGGAAAATACATTTTATGGAGACTGTTCGCGTATGCTTCATTTACTTATAATGCTAAAAATTTAGATAATGGGAGATGTAGTACAAAAATGGCGCAGCTATGAAGTGAGTTTATATATTAAAAGTTCGAGGTAATTTGCGATTCACCTTTAGCTTAGCGCAGTTTCAAATTCCCTTAACGCAAGATAATTTACTGCTTTTCTAGAACACCTTTGTGTTTGTCCACAGCACAACCGCGTGGTAACATTATGAAGCCTAAACTTCAGCGTTATACAAAAATTTGCAAACAAAGCTCATAAAATTTCACGCTTATCTTTACTTGTTGCGTTTTTGGCTCGTTGAACGGTGAATGAGTGCAGGCATACGTGTTTATGTCGTTAAAAAGTTTAAACTGTGAGTGTCACTTATCAAATGACTTGAATGCTTTTGTCTACAAATTGCAAACGACTCGTTTTTGGAATTGTTTAGCTAAATAGTCTCACCAACTAATTACTCCTCAGATATAAGACATACTTACAACGAAGTATTAATCCATGTGGAGTGAGAGACGATTTGAATTGCTCGCTGTTATGTAATTATAGTAATTATAATGCCCGCCAGGTGCTGAGGCTCAACTCTGGTACTTCAGACCTACCAATGGGCGCTTAACTTTAATTGGCGATGTAGACGCTGATGAAATTTGGGGTGATGAGGCTGGAAATTCATAGTTTTAATTTTAATTTTAATGCATTTTCAAGAGCTAAGTTTATTTAAGTCGAATCACTAGCTCTCAATTGTTTAGGCGCCTTGACATATATATTTATACTATAATATATAGAAACGTGTGAAAATAATATTGGGATCTTTGATACTCTGTCAACAACTCTGTTTAACAAGCAGTCACACATAATAAAGGGAAGAAAAAAAACAATTTAATTTAGATCCTCTTATTAACATTCTTGTGAATTTTAAAAAGTATTACATCCAATTTACAGAAACACACTGAAATTGTAGGTATCAAAACCAATTATATGCAAAATCCGCTATACCTGAACTAGATGATGATGACAGGCAGAAATCTTGATACGATTTGTAATTTACTTTCCACAATTTATGCAATTGGTTTGCATTTCTTGGTTCTCTTTCAATATACATACCTTACCACCATCTATGTTGACCTTTCGCAAATTGACATTCACTTCGTTAACAGTAGACAGGCAAACTGATGGCCAACAATGGCAATGGGATGGCCAATTCATTTCTGGCTAACATCAATTTGCAGTAATCGAGCTGACATTTATTCTCTCACAAATAAATCGAACACACTTTTGACTGAAAATCTAGTTGATTAGAGGAAAATGCAGTTTGACAGAATACAATAAAATTTTTACATTTGATTACTGTAAAATGTTGATTTGTGAAAATATACTATATTCATTCAATTATAGATAATACATACTATATTCGGAGAGTGAATGAAAGCAACAGATATCTGATGATATTTTTGAATAATGTTTGAAATAAAATTGATCAGCTTCAACGCTGGTGTTACAAAAAATTTAAATTTACGAAAATTAAATAAATATTTAGTGAAAGCTGTGTATTTATATATAACTGCATTTACATATTTATTATGGCTGTAGTGCCTCGAGTGTTCTCAGCATCATGTTGTGCAACAACAATAATTCACAAACAACTGCCTCAAGGTTTATTCAACGTCTGTTAATGGCACTTTGCATAATTCGAAGAATACTATTCGCTTTTGATAAAATTCAATATTTCAACAAATGTGAAATGAAATCAAATGATATTTCATATGCGCGTGTGAAGCAGTTTGTGCCTGTCGGTTATGCATGTGTAAGAAATACGAGTTGGAAATGTAGGAAAGAAGTGTGCTGTGAAGTGGGTCTGGTATTGAATACTCAATTCATATTTGACACATAAATATATTTACACACATGCATGTATTAAATGACATTCGTATTCAAATTTTCGTTATTTCGTCAGTATTATTCAATTTTCGGATATTTTTAACCAAAATATAATTACAGACATTTTTTGTGAACAATAAATTTAATTAAATTTTTCAATTTTTGACACCTCATAGGTTCTCCGAATTCGGTATACAAATATTGCATTTTAGTATTCAATAAGTATTTGTCTTCATATACCTGAACACATTCCAGTGACCTGAGTTTTCTTTTCCTTTATACCTGACATTTTTTCTCAGAAGATTTCTAATTATGAATTTATTGTACTGAAATATTAACTAGATAAACACGGAAGTGAAATAGTCTAAAGTTCACTTTCGTAGTTGCTAGCAAACGCGTAAAATTGCATGCAAATTTTCCTATTACACACTTACTCAGAATTTTGTACTTCCGCTTCTACTTATCGTAAACCAGCGCAAATTAGCTTCCAAACAAGGCAAACGTGTATTTTGAAGGCACATTCACACTCGTCGCACCACAAAGGTATCCTGCGCATGCAAATCGCTGTGGTAATGAATTAAATGTGGCAAAAGCTGCTGCAGCATTGTAATACGTGTACGCGAAACACTTATACCCGCAAATATAGGTACGAAAATACTCACGAATGTCTCTATGCACGAATGTGTATTTGAGTGCAAGTTTTTACTGTTAAATCGAAACGACGACCGTAGAATTGTAGCTTTATTTGCACGCGTGTAGACGCTACCGAAATGCCACTTATGCATGCAAACAATCGGAATGCAGGTCTCGAGTAAACTCGTTGCTGTTCACGTTCGTTCGTTTTGATGGGACCTGCACCAAATATTTTTTAAAACATTGTGTTGTTAAACTGGAGTGAGTTGGAGTATCAGTGTGGTACAAGTAGTCTATTTTATGTGAGTTTGAAGCGTTGGCTGATGTCCATGATATTAGTTTGTGTATTATGGTATTAGTTGATAAACGTTAGATATACAGGGGGAATATGGTTGGTAAGACTCCTAAGCTTTGGTATTTAATAATGATTGGTGTCTCTCTTTGTTTGCTTTGCCTGAGGGTTGGAAATACTTTGAATTGCCAGGCTAACAGTTTGAGTTAAACTAATATGTTCCTCATTAAAAGGATTTGAATATATGATTAAAGAAATCTTAAAACTGGGTACTTTAAAATCAACAAATTGCATTTTGCTCTACTAATAACACTGTCCAACAGCATTTTTGGAACAGAATAGCGACCCTATAATTCTGAAAGGGTATGTTGAGTAGATCATTTTTGTAGAACAAACTTATGGTCCAGCACGTCTGAGTTTTTTTTTACAGTGGGTCAAAGTTTTCATTTTTTGGTCGAAGGGAGCATTATACTATATGAAAAAAATGTTGTAAGTTAATGTCTGAGAGAATTCTTATGGTCAGAGTTATATTGTGGAATTGTAGGATTATTTTTGTGGAAGATCTTAACCCTCTAACTGGTTCCTTTATGGGTCAATTTGACCCTTTTTTCGAGAAAATCAAAAAATATCCTTTAAAAAAGGACATTTAAGGATTAAAATATTCTACGAAAATGTTTGGCGGAAAATTTCAGTGGGGGTTACCAAAGACACCATTGTTGTAAATAAAGCTCTTTACGAAATTATAATTTTGTTTTAATAGTGGTTTATTATAGTATGTACATATTTATTTTTTTGCTTCAGCAGGAGTAGGACAGTGGATTAAAGATTAAACTTAATATGCTTTCCTGTATTTAGCTTGACGTGAATGTTCCGATGTGTCAAGGTTTCTGTACAAGCCCCATACGTATTCAGCAAGCATTACAGTTTGGGATTTCCCTTTGAATCCAAGGTTTTCTTTAAAAAAATTGAGATGAGAGTGCAGAAAATGCAGCTTTAGTGACGTCTTAACGCCAATATTGTTAAAACCGATTAGCATGCTTTCAATATTTTCTGCATAGTTTGGTGCTTTTGAGTTTCCAAGGAATTCTGATATAACCAGCTGCATAAAGTCAAATGCTGTCTTTTGCATATCCGACAGATGACCATAAAATTCTTCATCTTGTAATAATTTTCTTATATCGGGTCCAACGAACATTCCTAGAAAAGGTAGTTTACATTGAATGAAATAAATTATTTCTTAAAACCGTATTTTACCTTCTTTTAATTTTGCTGCAGATAATCTGGGGAAAATTGTTTGAATGCGTTTGAAAGCATATTTTATTAATTTAAGCTATTAATAAAATTTTTCACCACGCCCAACTTAATATGCAGCGGTGGAAGTATGACCTTATCTTTTGGGACAAGAGATTCATGGATTACATTTAAGTCACCAATAATATTTTCTTTACGTTCTTCGAAATATTTAATATGATAATAGCTGCTGGTAGCACGTGAATCCCATTTACAAAGAAAGCACATATGTATATTTTGTGTATCCTGTTTGCATTCAAGTCAATATTGCAATCATTTTGAAGTCTGCGCATACTTCCCATTTATATTTATAGTATTCAATTTTATTTAAGAGATTTGAAATATTTGCGTATGTTTCCTCCTTTTTTGTGGAATACGCAACCGGTATTGATGGATGCTGATTTCCATTGTGCAGTAATACTGCTTTTAAGCTGTGTTTTGAACTATCTATAAACAGTCGCCAAGCGGAAGAGTCCAGTGGAAGCTTTAGATATTTTAGAACCTCTTCAATACTGCAACAGTACACAAGTTATTCTGATTTTTTAAAATAACTTTCCAAATCGGCGTGTCTTTTTCTTGGCGATGTAACTTTTACATCAGCTTTTATCAAATTCCTGTTTTTCAATCTGGAACATAATATTTCAGCTTTCTCTTTTGTTAGTCCTAAATCTCTTACAAGATCTTCAAAATAAGCTTGGTCTATCAAATTAGGACATATGTTTAAACCACAAGGAGGCAAGTAACTTATATCTGATATGTTTTCAACCGCCGCTGTAATTTCTGTATTGGCGTATGTCATATTGGCCGAAAATGTATGTGTAGGCGGTTGAGGCACCGGAACACCTTCACAGCGCACTTCTGGTAAAATGACATTATTTGTTTGCTCGTATGTCATTATTTGGCTTCTACCAAATTTGTGATTTACGCAGAAATAGCATGTATCTGATTTGTGATTTTCAGGTTCAATCCATATAATAGGCGCAGAAAATGGCAGCGCCTTAGTACCGCCTTTGTACCAGGTCAAAGGTCCACTTTCGCAAGTAGTACATAAAGCTTTTGGTATTAATTGTCCACAAATAAAACAAAACCAATCTCTTAATTTGCAAACAGAATCCGCCATGCTTATTTAAGCTTTAATTGTTCTTTTTTTATATTAATATTAGTAAAAATCATACCCGATATGTACTGCTTAGTAAGTCAATTATGCTTAATTTTATCACACCCGATTTGTAAGTCACAGCTGACTAGACGCGAGAACTCAGTGTTTGGCCCGGCCGAACTTGACGACGTTTTCACCTACTTTGTATATGTTGGTGTGTAATTTTGCCAATTAATCGTAAAGAGCTTTATTTACAACAATGGTGTCTTTGGTGACCCCCACTGAAATTTTCCGCCAAACATTTTCGTAGAATATTTTAATCCTTAAATGTCCTTTTTTAAAGGATATTTTTTGATTTTCTCGAAAAAAGGGTCAAATTGACCCATAAAGAAACCAGTTAGAGGGTTAAGATCTTCCACAAAAATAATCCTCATACAATTCCACAATATAACTCTGACCATAAGAATTCTCTCAGACATTAACTTACAACATTTTTTTCATTTAGTATAATGCTCCCTTCGACCAAAAAATGAAAACTTTGACCCACTGTAAAAAAAAACTCAGACGTGCGGGACCATAAGTTTGTTCTACAAAAATCATCTACTCAACATACCCTTTCAGAATTATAGGGTCGCTATTCTGTTCCATTCAAAAAGTCTTCATTTGTTGGACAGTGTAATTAATCATATATATATATCTATATTTATACTAAAGATTAGGTATATTTTTTGCCACTCTTGACATTTAAACTTCAGCATTTCTATTCACTTAAAAAATATACTTAAAGCCACTTCACTTAGATATCTCTTTTTAAATAGCACAATGATTTTACGGTGTATTGTTAGCGCCGTCCGGCCTCTTCGATGTTTATTAGATAACAACTGAGAGCAGCATTTATTCCGGTATCTGCCCGAGCAAATTCTTCAGTACTGACTGCTATTGTTGTTGTAAGAGAATCAATATGCCCAATTCATCACGGGCAAGCACAGCAGGTCTTTCATACACACAATAAAGTAAGCTTCCCATATGAGCAAATAAACATAACAATAAAACGCAAACTTTCGAATCTGCCTACTTTTAGGCGGCTTGTATACACACGCACAAGGAATATAAGGTATAGTCTGTTGTTTGCTTTCGCCCATTGTGTTGTTTTGCCATTGTTGCTTTGACCCTCGGTCAGTTTGCTGAGTTCCGGTGGATGGAACTGTGCATTGTTCGGCGCAGTATTTCTTGCAAAATGATTGAATTTGAACTTCTTTTTTGAATTGTCAGTGCAACTTATCTGTGCTCATATGTTTCAGACCTATTCACCTATTCTATAAATGTGTGCTTTTTGCAAACAAAGCAAATTGTTATTCAATTTGTGTGAATACACCGCCAGCGCACGCAATTGCTTCCAATTTATGGTCATAAATATATAGCCGAGCTGTCTGATCCTATTTCTTATTGAACAATAAGTGTTTAGTGAAGTGAAACTACAGTACATGGGAGTATTTTCTGTGCTAATGAGTGATAATAGCATGAATAGTCCATTAGTATCCTCGTAGTGTTCTCGTAATGTGGATTTATATTTCTTACTCTTGTGGCTTTACATTGTTTTTTGTGGACCATAGCTGTTTACAGACGAAATGAATTTTTCTTTCTCCAGTGTTTATTTTTTGACAAAAAAGGCGTCATATTGTTTACTACTAAATAATCTCTCAAAGTAGCATACAAATAGGCGCAAAAACATTTTTTTAACCCATCAGGGCCATAATACATTTCATTAAATTGTTCCACTTTGCATATCTTTCATTTTGTTTTGTTTGTTGCGAATGCTTACAGACTTCATCCTCTTCCACTTCCTTCTAACATACGTTTTACTAACACAAAGTAGATATCGAAATGAATGGATGTACAAATATACATATATTCCATACATTTGAGAATATGCTAGGAAGATTTGCTTAACCATTTAAAGTCAACGCCTACAAGGAGCATACTGTTACCTGAATAAAGCTTATTTCAATATTTTGCTGAAAACTGTGATGTGATTCAGCAGCAACAGCACTCCTTGTTTTTTATAAATTTTGTAAGGCCCTTACTAGTGCAAAATTTGGTCAAATCACATTTGAAGTAGAATTCCAACATGTAACACATTCAAATGACATGAATGCCGTTGGCAATGCATTCCGTTGCAGGAATTTGTATACATCAGCAATATCGTGTAAACGCTTGTAGATAAATCAGTGCGTTACTGAGATTTGTAGAGTCGCTGCCACGAATTTAAACACAACGAAAGTCAGTAATTCCTGCTCGATGGCAATCGGTTTGTAAAAGGGATAATGTTGTTTGTGGGTATCTATATCCTTTCACCGACTTAGTAAGACAGAAATACCATTGCAACCTCAGTGAAAGTTTAAACAGAAAATAGCAGCAACGATGGGCACATTGATGAAGGCAAATGAAATCATTGAATGAACAAGTGATGGATCAGAACATGCAGAAACAGTGGACATTATTGGCAATGCTTGTAGAGGGAGAAAATGTATTTGGTATATGTTTAAAATATTTGTATATGTGAAATACGAAAATGTCTACATCCAGTTATTTCCCCTATAAGCACTACCACTCCTCGTTGTTGAATTTATTTTTGCAAAAGAGTTATTGTCCTAGAGATTGTGGGTGCTAACAGTTTAAATTTGTTTGCCGTGGTAGTTAAAGTGTGGGTGAAACGTTTAAAGTGCCAGCAGAGCTGCCAAGCTGCCATGTAAACAGATTATAGGTATACATATATAGCATACGAGTATGAGTAGTAAATGTGGCAAAAATTTGTGGGAGCAGAACTTAACAATTTCCGGACAAATTGCAAGCAAAACTACAAAGCAATGGAAATGTATCCAGAGTACACGAACACAAATATCTCCTTACTTGTTTATGTTATATATGTACATAGATTCAATGTTTGTTTGCAATTTTGCAGTCACCGATGTCAATGCTACGCTAACATTTCGAAAGTCACATCTGTTTGAGGTGGATTTAAATCATTAAAAGTTCTCGAGAGTGTCAAGTATTAATCCGCATTTGTTGCTTTTAACTTTTAAGCTGACAAGGAATGTAACAGAATCTCAGTTATCTTGCAAGGCATACCATTTGAATCATATTACCTCCTTATGTTTAATTAAATTTACTTCGGGTGCTCTCAGTTTTAAATACAAGTGGTGGTAGTCCTGATTTATTATATTATGTATTATATTTAAACAAGCAACATTACGGCTATATTCAATAAAGCCCCAATAGTTTTAATTTTTTTTTCCTTTCTAAACCTAACTATTTGATTCGTTCATTGATTCCGTTTATTTGGCAGTTTGTGGTAAGTATTAAACGAGTCAGTAGTAACTTGCGCTCCATTAAATGACCGTTGAAGCACTGCGCAAGTAATTCTATTCCCTTGCTTTACATTGTTTCCTAAAAGTCAACCCGCCGCCAAATTGCTAATGGCGTATTTTGGTGGTGAATTTAATTTGGCTTCTTACAATAAATAAATACTTTGGTTTTCTCGTAAATGTGGCATACTTTCTATTATATATTCACTACTGATTTTAAAAACTGTGCTATTGGAGTATGGGAATAAACTCTCGATAAGTTTAAAAAGTGTCGATCGCGAGTCAAATACATATTTAAAATATAGAAGTGCTTTTCAACTTATACTTATTCGATTTATAATACGAAAAGGCGCTTATGTAAAGGAAGGTGTGAAAAACAAATCTTTAACTGACACTTTGTGGCAGCGAACGGTACATGGTACTAAAAGCAAAGGGTGCAGATGTAAAAGAAACAATGTAATATTTTTTATTGATGAAGCGCATATTTTACTCCGCCACTAACTCATTTATCATTTTCGCCGTCTGCTACAGTTTGCTTCATCAGTCGATTACTGTGGAATTTATTACGTTTACATTTTAGTGCACCGCGTTACAGTTTTTTTCTTCTTCTTCTTTGTGTTCTTACTCCACTCAGTAGTTTTGAGTTCGAAGATTTTCTTACTGCCATTTGGTAATTAATTAGCATTTTTCCTTGTCCTTTCGCGGTAACTGACATCGATACTTCATCATCAAAACAGATTGTCATGGAAATATATTACGTAATAAAATAAAGTACAATTAAAATTTTCACCAATCGATTTCAATAATTTTACCACTGTGCATTCCTTTATAGTTTTCTCATCTTATGCGTACAATATATTATATATGAAGAACATGTGACATTCAGTATCTTCTGACAACTCCAGTATATATACAGAATGGCTTTCCTAATCACAGTCACCTTCTCACTAAGATATGTATAGCAAAATTCCAGACTCAACTCTCTTCTCCAGAGTTGCCAACTTCTTTAGCATAAAAAGCACTTTGTTCTCAATTAAGCCAACTTCTGCAAAACATGCACACTTCCATACTTTGGTGGGTTAGCAAAAAAAGTCCCCAACTTCTTATAACCCGCGAGTACTGCGCTAAGAACTTGGCAAACCTTGTCAACCGTAAAAGTCACTTAAGGTTGCTGCAGAAACACCAACTTGTACAACATGCAACAACTTAAGTTCATTTTACATATGCACATCTTGTTGCACTTAGAGAAACCAATGGCAGGAAAACGAGCCCGGTTGCAATACTTGCAGACACACCACCACAGACCAGCCATACAACCGCAAACTGTTTATGAGTGCCTGCGCGTAGAGGTGCCACATAACACTTGCAAAACTGTTGGTAATTTCTGCCCCTTTAGTGCGGAAAAATACTCATTTAATGCGTCATTTTAGTTTTTCAAGTGTTTACTGCATTCACAGTTCTCTAAATATGGAACTATGTTGTGTGAGCTATTAAGAATACAATGAGAATTTGCGAAAGTGAAAAGCAAATTATATTAGTCCTGTAACTTGTGAATTCGAATTTTATTTTATTTGCATAGGAGTCAGGGTTTTTACAACCTTTCTATTATTGTTTCTTACATATTAAATTAATTGTTTTTAAATTTTTATGCATTTCTTATTGCCATTAATTTGTATTCCTTTCGTTGCTGATTTCTTGGCAAAGCAAAGTAACTCTCCCTTGCAGAACACAACATAATTGCTTTTAGTTATTGCTCCTTTTTCCGTGAATAATTGACGCTTTCTTCTTAGGGCTTAATGCCACTCCTGTCAAGGTGTCGTTAACAATTACAGTAATTACAATCAAATCTGGCCTTTGGCATATTTTTTCTTAAGCTCCTTTTTAAATAAATTATGTGTTCTTTTTGCTGTAATTTTGTACTTAACTGTATTTTTTGTATATATGCAAAATAATTTCATTCTATATATTTATTTGAGCACACGCAAATTTCTGTGACCTAATGGCTGTCGTTGAATATGCTTTAACATAGCTTCCAAGTGAAGTGAGAATTTCAAGAGTGCCTTAGTATATTTCAGTGCTTCAGTTAATTTACTAACTGCATGAGAATATTGTGTTTTGACACTTCAGACTCATGCTTGTGTGAATTTCAAGTGGCGCAGTCAGCGAAGTAGAAAAATCTCGATTGAAGTCGGTCGCTATAGATATACGTAGACATCATTTCACTCACTCGAAAACGAATTGATCAGTTGTATAGCATGTATCATACAGCAAAATTTTTAATGTTCAATGAATTGACGTGGCTTATAATAAATGTGAACAACTATGACTTCCGTCGTTCATTCATACTGCTCCTGTTTAATTAATTAATAGTCAATTAGCTGACGAGTCGCTAGCTGAGAAATACTTGCTTAATAAGATTATTAAATTGTTTCCTTGTCAACTCATTTGTGTTGCATGCAGACTCCTTTGCGGCATCGAGGAAGCGTGAGAAAACGTATTAAAGATTAAAGTACATTTGCCTTTTGAATTTGCTTTAATGCGCTTATCTGCTAATTGCAGGGACATTCATTTTGAAAATTACTGAGCTAGTTAACTGATTTAGTGGGTAGCTCATTCTAGGAAACTCATTTCAACTTCAAGCAAGCAGTGAATGTTGCAATGAAATGAACCGGAAATGCCTTAGTAGCTCAACGTAATGTTGACAGAAAAAGTTTTTCGTGATAGAGTTTTCTGCAGTTGCAATAAAATTAAAGCAATTAATTTATTATGTAATATTTTAAATAAGATTTGAATTAGTATCTGTTAAGCTAAGAGCTCAAGCATCTTACCTTTTCCTGTAACTCTGTTCCTTTTCAATTTGCCATGTTGTGAGGTGACTATGCTACTCGTTAAAAAATAAATCTAATAAACAACGCACAAGAAAGTCGAGGAAAATACTAGTGTACTAAGTGAAAATATCAAAGAACTAAGAAGCCAATGACAGTTATAAGTAAAGAGCAGCAAGTTTATTACCTAAGTTTTGTAGAGAAAATTTTTAATTTTTTATATGTTTTTTGCGCACTTACTATTTACCAACTTTCCTCATGCAAGAAAATGCAGCTAGAAAATTTACGGTAAGTTTACGGTTCATTCCATAATCGCCTAAGCTTTTTTTTCGGCGTCTATAAATTTTCTACGTTTGATGGCTACACTTTTTTACGCGGCTACACTGGAACGGAATGGAAATCGAAGTCTGCAAATCCAATCAAAGCGTCAATAGTAGCAGCAGCCATAAGAGGATTGTTGCTCTTTGTAGCACGCACATGTTATGTTAAATTATTTTGAGACGGGGAAGGGGTAGTGTATGTAGCACGCACATGTTATGTTAAATTATTTTGAGACGGGGAAGGGGTAGTGTATGTCTGTCTATACCATAATACTCAGAGCTGTTAGAATTTTAAACAATTTGAAGTATTAAATTGTACAAACCAATGATTCGACAAGAAAAGTACGAGCTTAAATCTGGTTATGTCTTGCTTTGTGATTGCTTATGAGACATAATAATAATTAAGTAATTTCTTTAAATTGAAGGTACATAAAATAATATACACTATGTACCTAGTTCTAATACTCTAATGCATACCTATTTATATGTATTTTCGGTAATTGTACTCCTCAGACAAAGGATATGTGAGTGCATACATATCCCATTCGTTAACCTAGTCTCAACAACAAATGGACATAAATAAGTGTCACCGAATGAGACATGCAAAGCTCGCCAAATGCGCGGAACTCAGCGTTCCATATTGTGCGGATTTAAAAAATAGTAACTAACAGAATAATAAAAGTATATATTAATAGTATATATGTGAATAGGGTGGCGTAAATGTTGGATGCAGGGAATTTAAAATTGTTGAATTAAATATTAAAACATTAAAATGTGTAATTTGTAAGACATAAATAATTTGTAATTCAAAAATAATAACTAATACCCAAATCGAGCGATATTAATTATTTAACGTTTTAATTTAGATGTGTAGAGGTTATATGGAAGAGATAGAAATGTGGGATTAGTAAATTAATTAAACAACGAAATGATAAAATATCGAAATCGGTCATTAGTAATTTTGTGTAAGTAAAATTAAATATTAAATATTGTAGAAGAAAATATGTGCCCATATTATATATAAAAAATAAAAAGAGATAAACTTTACTGAATATTTAGAAGGCAAAACCAATTGAAAATATAGCCATAGATTGACGTTGCCGTTGTTGTTGTTGGTGAATGCAGTGGACCGTCTAACGATCCAGTCATGTGGTGGGCGACACATTTTTGTGGTCTGCATTATTGGTTTTGTTTATCGTCGATGACTGTGGAAACGCACGCGGGTTCTCAGTCATGTCGACTTTGGTATAGTAAACACTTTTTGCATATTTTCATGCTAGAGCGGAAAATTTCCTGACAATTTTACAATATGTTAGCAATGGATTGCATATATTCATTCGAAATGTGGTTAATATTCAACAAAATACCAAGCATGAGTAGGCGCTCTGCTGCAACAAAAATATCACGTGATCTTGAAATGTTATCACGTGATCAGGGTGGGGTCATTGACCTCATGGGGTAACCGGATGTGATGTTACCGGAACCGGATATGGGGCAACGGGATATGAACGGTGGAACCGGAAATAGGGTAACCGGACATGGGTTTTCGGATCCGAAAATGAGGCATCTGGAAACGGATATCATAACGAAATTCCCGGCACCGGAAATGGGGTGGTGAGTAGGCGCTCTGCTGCAGGCTTAATAAATATGGCATTCCGCTGCATTAATATTCTTCAATTTTTGTTAGTTTGGGAATTTTGCATAGTAGTCTGTTTGTGCGTTGCTATGGAAAAAAACAAGACAGAATATCTGATGACACTGTTTGATTGAGACGAGTTCTGTGGTGATCTATGTTGCATTGAACGTATGTCTTACATGGTTTCTCGTGGGATCGTGGACCGTATAGCAATATCAGAGCAACAATTCCTCAAACGAGTGATCGATTTTCGGGCTGATACATGTATATGCGTCTAGGAAAGAGGAAAGAAGTTGAAAGGTAAACTCTTTAATCACGTAATGTGATTACGGACTCTTGCTAATATTTTTTTCTGACTTTATTAATTAAATAAATTATCTTCGAATGATAGTTTTTCATAACATCCCTATATGCGTAACTCTGTATGTGAAGTAAAGCATTATTTGTGGTTATACAAAAACATTTGGCTCTTCTGTGTTGTTCTCTGCGGTCGTGTATAGAGGCTATGTTGGTGGCAGTTCGGTAGCCGCTGCGATTTTGCAGTGGTGCGATTTTGGTTACGCCATAAACATTTGCTCATTCTCTCCCACTCTCCGACTTAAGCAGCTTATGTTCGCTGTTGCTCTGTGATTTAGCATGTTGGCATACGTGTGATTTTAAAACTTTTCAACAACAATGCACATACACACGTTCAACTGCGTTGCTATTCAAACCAACAGGGAGCTTATGAGCTACAGACTAGCTGCCGAGAATCATTAAAATTTGCGGCAGAACACAGGAATGGTGGTGCGAAGAGTTGAGTATTGTAGAAAAAAAACATTTGACGCAGAAAGCAAAGGTTTATTTTAACTCCTTTGTGAAAAAACGCGGAAAACTTTTTCCAAGTACTCATTTTTGCAGTTTGGGCCAAGCGCTTAACGAGTTAGTGCTAAAAATGCGGAGCTAAAAGTGTCTAATTATCATGCAAACATGAGTGCAATTTCCTTTTTAAAGTTTTTTGTTTCACGAACGATGAAACGAATTATAATTTCGTGGCAAAAAATTTCTTATTCTGTGTATCCTTTCCAACCTTTCTTCCTGTCCTCAATAGAAATTATATTGATAATTCCAAGAAATGAATATCACATTTGAGAATATGAAATGTGCAAAGTGTGCGTGTTGGATTATTTAACCAGTTTTCTAATGAATTTTTGGGATATCATTTCATATTTAAAAACTGTTAACCATATTTTATTAAATTTCTGATTTGACGTCATTTGTGGTCTTACTTAATAACATTTTGAAATAAAACATAATTTCCATATTTTTGCATCTCCACATTGCATTCTCACAAGCAGAAACATAAACATTAAAATTTATTGATACCTAATAAATTGAAGCAATTAGATGGAATTCAAAATTGAGTTATATGAAAAGTCATCAGAGTGTCTAGAAAATATTATGTACCGAATATGGTTTTAGACCCATAAGTGGGTAATCTGAGTGTAGCTCTCCTCTTTCATTTCTTCTGTAAAATTTAGTAGTTAGTGAGTTAACGCTCTTTTGGTAATTTTTATACTCTCTCAACAAAGTTGCTAAAGAGAGTATAATAGTTTTGTTCACATAACCGTTGTTTGTAAGTCCTAAAACTAAACGAGTCAGATAAAAGGTTATATATACCATCTGACCGTCTATCCGTTCGTGCAAGCTGTAACTCACGTGTTCTTGAAATGACATCACGTGATCAGGGTGGAGTCATTGACCTGTAAACAAAAATATCACTTGACCTCGATGTGACATCACGTGATCAAGGTGGGGTCATTGACCTGTAAACAAAAATATCACGTGACCTTGAAATGACATCACGTGATCATGGTGGGGTCATTGACCTCACTCAAAAATGTAAACAAAAATATCACGTGACCTTGAATTGACATCACGTGATCAGGGTGGGGTCATTGACCTGTAAAAAAAATATCACGTGATCTTGAAATGTTATCACGTGATCAGGGTGGGGTCATTGACCTCATGGGGTAACCGGATATGATGTTACCGGAACCGGATATGGGGCAACGGGATATGAACGGTGGAACCGAAAATTGGGTAACCGGACATGGGTTTTCGGAACCGGAAATGAGGCATCTGGAAACGGATATCATAACGAAATTCCCGGCACCGGAAATGGGGTGGCTGAATATTGGTCACTGGAACTGGAAGTGGAATGAGCCAGCTGGAACCAGATATGGGATAATCGAAGGAACCAGATATGGGAACGAAGTGCCGGAACCGGAAGTGAAGCAACCGGAAATTTTTTACCAGAAACGGATGTTCGATATAGAGTTCGATTTATTGAATTTTTTATATTTGAGCGCCAAAATTGTGCAAAATTACAAGTATTTATACATATTGTTTTTTTTTTGGATTTTTAAAACACTGTGAATGTTTGATCTGTGACACACAAATTGCTAATTTATTGTTATTGGTATTTAGTAATTGCAAATAATAAAATTCATATTTCCATTTCTGTGACTCCATTTAGCGCGTTCATCGCAGAAATATGCTGCGCTTTGTGCTCAAGTGCCATTAGTATGCAAATAAATGCTTGAAATTTAATTTATTAAATTATTTTATTAATTTCAATGAATTAGGTGAGAAGTTGTGAATTTCGGAAAACTGAGGAATTAAATTCAATTAAATACTTTTAAATATCTCTGGGAGATTTCAATTAAATATTTACAAATTTAATAACAATAAATTTCTATAATATATTATTCATGGATTATAGCAAATATTTAATATTTCGTTAATTTTTTTTCTTAATCAGCATACAGGAATTTTTTAAATTTGCACTTTATTCTGAATGTGCAACCAGCTTGCAATTTAATTTATTGGATTTCGTTTGTTTTATGAAATATAAAACAATTAATTCTGCGTTGCTTTGATTTGACAGCGTGCAACAGACACATATTATTTATATTTTTTTTACAATTGGCATATATATTTGTGCATATTGTTCACGTATTTCATGTGTACGAAATTTAGCAGCTGCAACATTTTTGAAATTCAAATTTATTTTAATTTACTGCAATGAAAGCTGCTGCGTGCAAATCTTGACACTAACATTGTCACCCAGTCGCTGCGCGTACCGTAAATCATGCGAATCCTGACACGTTTTATTACATGCTACGAAAAAATAATCTGGAAAGTAAAATTAAATGGAAAGAAGTGACAGAAGAAATGTGCATATTAAAAATATCCTCACGCGGCAAAAATTATAATGTATTGAGGTTATCTATGTAAAGTTTGAGTTATTTGGCAACGCTCGTTTGTATTACTTACTTACTTTAATGTATAAATTTAGTAGAACTACAATTGCTTAAACTTCCCGGCACGTAAGAGTCGAGCACGTGCGTGTCGTGAAATTCTTGAAATTCCGTAATGAATTTCATTAATTATTGACTGTTAAGCGCGCATTTGTGGATTCGCACACGAAATTCCAATGAACAACAGCGCAGGCATCGGACCCAAAGCACCATTTGCATTGTTCAGAGCAAGCGTTAAGCATAACAAAGCTATATACCATGACTAAGTAATTGCTAATTATCCATTATGCGGGTACATATGTGTGTGTGTGTGGCTTTAGTACCAGCCGTGCACATGTGCTCCCTATATTAAATTAAATCGCCAAAGCATTCGGTACTAAGCTCCAGCGTATTGTGAAATGAGGATTATGCGAGTGAGTTGTTACGGATAATTATTAGTTAAAATGATAACAGTGAAGTGTTGATTAAATTGGGCAAAGTTCGATATGGAAAAATGTTCGACAATTTTCTTCTAGATTAAAAGAAATACACTCTGTTATCTTTACAAGTTTAAAGATTAGGTTTCCATTGTATAGTAAATACTGATTTCGTTCTCACCTTTCCACTCTGGCCACATTTTCACTCCCCTTTCCAGCATTTTACTGGAGACTAATGCTGCTCTATTTTATTGCTGCCTTATTACACATTTTTACTCTTAAAATTTCATTTTTCATTTCAATTTCGCTTACTGCAATATGAAGAATGCCATAAAATACAGCTATAAAGTTAATATAAACCACAGCGTTATGAACGCAGTCAGGTAAATATTATAATAAACACAGTTTGCAATATGTCCGTGGCTGTCCTGGCTGTTGGAATATAGTTTATATGTTTGTATAGTATTTTGCTTTTATATTTTTAAAGCAGCAATAGTTTGAATGTTTCATATATAAAAATTTCATTAATTGAAAGCTTAGGTGTGAATCTGTAACGTTTTTAACAATGATTGAACATATTTTTATATTGAGATATGCATTTTATATATATTTTTTACACCGCTGTATTCACTTGCTCTTTTCTGTCTTCAATATTAAAATATTTTGTGTGAATTTTAATATTAATGTTCCAATACTAAGAAGAACAATATAACGTGCACCTACTGCCACCACTTGTTGTTTTAATTGCATTCAACAAAGTTCGTCTTGACTGTTTTCCACTTGCTTGCTGACCTTTGGAGAATTGCCATAATAACACTTTGATTATGTGTAGATATATTTTAGAAAGTGCTGTGTAACAAACCTCCCTAGTTGGAGCACCTGAAGTGTTTGCAATAATTGAAAGACTTGTTCACTTGAAATGAAATTTTAATTGCATTTTATTTTACTTTGCAACAGGTTGGAGTAAGCAACAACAGAAATAAAAGCTCACTTCAATGTACACCTTGAAGTAGCAAGCCTCAGTTGTGAGTTGCAAATGCGAACGTTCCTATTTTCTACTAATTAATACTGTAAATAGAAGTACACAGATTTAACTGAAATGAAAATAAATATATTGTCGGATATGTACCTGGTGTGGTGAAGAACAAATGTACTGTACAATATTCCGAAAATTCATTATAGGCATAAAATCACTTTATCAGATTAAGAAATTATAGACGTTCTTCAATATCACAGATAGAGAAAGTAGAATAAAACATTAGATGTAATCTACTTCGCTAATACGCCTGTGATAATAATATAATAATATAATTTATAATCTCCACATCTTTGATTTACGATTTCTCTTGGTCTCTTGTAATTTTATCGAACACACCTCCACTTCATTTACAAAACCCTTGAGATGTGTGAAATAGCAACAAAAACACATATAATAATCATAAATTATGACATTTCCGTAACGCACACATACGTTTCCCATAATTCACGTTCACATCAGCAACAACTTGCGATTATCTATTAAATTACAATATATTTTCACGCGTGACATGCGGCGACCACTCACCCTTGACCACCCACGATGCGTAAATATCTTGAGAGGGAGTGACCCGCATCTTCCTTGTGTTCAAATGCGAATACTCGCTTAGAAGGTTAATAAATATGCTGGCCGATTATTGTACCTATTCACACATTTTACTATACTATATATACATAGTTATATGTATAACATTAATTTCAAGGCGTTTTATCAATTTGCTCCATCGCCCTGAAACCGGGCAACGCGTGTTTTCCTTTTTTATTGTTATTGTTGTATATATTTATAACTGTTGCTTGTTTTGCAGATTTTGGGAAGTTTATGTGCACAAACACGCTGATATTTAGATTCATTGATGCTTACATGTACAACAATAACAAAAACAACAAATAATTGGTGTTGTAAGGTATCAGCGTGACAGCAATAACAATGCCAACAAATATTATGGGCGTATAAACCATTTAGTTGCCAATTATCTTGCTCCTACCTTCATTGTTGTTGAAGCCTTGTTTTTTAACTTTGTTGTTTTTGCTGTGAATGTTGCTAAATTTACATTGTTATTTTATGGAACCATTAGCAGTTTATGCTGCTGTCTGGGGAACAGTAGAATACTAATATTGTTTATATGTTGGTAGGCAGATTTACACCGAAGCAGAATCCACGCATTCTTACGAAATTCCAAATTTATTTTTCTGTAAATCACGACCTTAACGCATGAAATTCCTTTACTTTATTCCTCAACAATTATCTCGATAACAAGACTTCCTATTCAATTTAGTTTCCACTACTTTTATGATGTATGATTGTGTTTATTTTAGAATTATTGCTATTATGGGACGTGAGTGACATGCCTGCTATTTGTTTATGTATGGGGGTAATTAATTATTTATTAGCAGTTAAAGCAGTTAGTTAAACATCCTTTCTTTCATATACATCATATTGTATACATATAGCACGTATTTCCTATATTTACGAGAAAAAATTAGCGTACTGGGGCGTATACGTAACCTCTCCTAATGATACGATTATAAAAGAGTTATATCGCAGAAATCTAAAGCAAAATAGAACAATTTTACCACCAATATCTTCTTTAAAAAGATCGCTGACTGTAGTAGAAGTTGTTGTAAAATTATAAAAATCGAAAAACTCCGCATATATCAATAAACCAGTTATGCTAGTTTTGAAAATAAAAACATATACTTATGTCGTGATTTGGAAATCCGCTATAAATACAAATAAACAAGTGTAAAAGTGAGAGTGTAAATAATAAAAACATATCAATTGGGGCTCAGTTCCGTATTTCAACACCCTGAGTGAGTTTTCAGTGAAATTCATAAACTAGATAAATATTTCATATTTCATATATAATAAATGTGCTTGTATTTGGAAGCTTACCAAAATTTAATCTCTTTCTGGTAACCACCTAATGATTTGCTGTTGTTGCTGGACAGTTTGTACATAACCTCGTAACATTAACGGAATCAGAACTTCCCACGTTTGACTGAAAAACAATTTTTTCTTGGATTAATTTATGGGTAAAGTTGCCACCTCCGTAAACCACAGCAAATGGGTTTTTGTTGGTCGACAATGAACAGTGAAATGGCTGGGCGTTGCTGACAACAGTTTGAAATTAATGAGCAGAATTTTTTAAGTACAACTTGGAGTGGAGTCTATTTTTTATACAGAGATTTCTTCAAATGCACAACTACACTATTGATGAGGTTTTCCAAAACTTAATAGAAATTATTTTGAGTATATTATGTAGTTTCAGGGACTATTTTTAGAAAAATTTGTTTCTTTGTAATAACTTGAATCCAGGTGAAACAATTTTGCGACTATAGTTCCCTCAACAACTCCTCATATTCGATGTGAGCTAAGGTATGCGTGTACAAAGTGCCATTTTGAAGCGAGCAATGACTGTTGCTCTACATCGCATCAGCGACAACATTTTAATGCATGATACAACAAGCTCGCATGCGTGAGTGGCGAATGCGCTCACACGCACTTAAACGACAACAATTTTATGCTCATGCAATGCAAAACTAAACATCTGCTAACATATGCGCCAAGTTACGCATGCACAAACTGCCATAAAATGCTATAGTTTCGTGTAGTCTTCCATGCAACAATGTTGCAACGCCCCACGTGCCACACTTAATTATGCATTACCACGGTGATTTGCTAATGCAGGTAGGAGAGTTTAAATATACGCGGATGCTTCTTTGGGAATTAGTTTAGTGAAACCCGGAACATTTGTTAATTAATTTGCAGTTGCCACGCTGAGGCTTGTGGGAGTATTAGGCAAAATATACGTAAGATCTAAGTTTGGATGCAGTCGAATATTAGAAGCAGAAGTTAAAGAAATATTTCGACAAAAATGCGATAAAATCTCTCATTTAAATAAGAATTGTTAAAAAACTGGTATTCTCGGTTACTCAATTGTACATAGTTATACTGCCCTCACAAATAAAAAAGTTCGAATAAACTTCTCATACGCACAATATTCGGTAGATCTGTACATCACTGCCCATTAGAGTTGATTTTACGCCATTTACTACTGTTTCTATACATTCCAGAGCGTCAATGGAGAGTTCGATGGATGCCTAAATGTATGTTGTCAAGCACATATGAACAGCTTTAAACATAGCTATGCTACTGTTGTTCTCTGCTAAGAAAAAAATCACTGCAATTGTATAGAATATCCTATAGAATGTTGAATGCAAGTGTAGCAAAAGCGACAAAAGCAAAAACGTACAAAAAATATACTGTTAGCCGAGGCAAGCGAACTGCGGTACTCAATATTTACACTTATATACGACTATTAGTATGTAAGCAAGCGCACGTTGCGCTTGGGCATGAAGTGGCCGCAGTTACAATTGGACATGCAAACATGAATTTCTCGTTCATTGCTTTGTTTGCGAAAGCAAACTGTGCAATTGGCAAATAAAAACAGCCAATGGAAAAGGCAAACATACATGTGTGCTGGTATACAGTTGCACGACTATTTAAAAAAAATATAGTTTTTTCTTGTATATAAAATGCTACTTCCTCTCTTTAAAATGCACTCCACTGTTCTAACTCAATGTTCTTTTTTTCCACTCTACAGCCGTTAAACTTAAACTGGAATTATTTTATTTAGCTTAATTGCTGTAATTTCAATGCAATAGCAAAAAACTTTCCCACGGTGTGCCTTCGCCTTCAACATGCTTCATTGAAGTCCAAACATAGAGCTAATGTAGCATTTCCGTTTCATTTCATAGCAACATTCACTGCTTGCTTGAAGTTGAAATGAGTTTCCTAGAATGAGTTTGCCACTAAATCAGTTAACTAGCTCAGCAATTTTCCGAATGAATATCCCTGTAATTAGCATATAAGCGCATTAAAGCAAATTCCAAAGGCAAACGCACTTTAATCTTTAATAAGTTTTCTCACGCTCCCTCGATTCCACAAAGGAGGACTGCATGCAATACAACTAAGCATACATGGACTCAATTTAATGGGCTTATTATGCAAATATTTCTCAGCTAATTGACTTATGGCTAATTGGCACAGCAACAAAATGAAAGTGCGATTGAAGATACATATATCACATGTCTTCAATTCTTTCAGTATATCACATACAAATTAATAAATATTTTTAAATATTAGTACATGCACTTAATAACAAGTGTTTGAGAAAATGATAAGAAAATTATAATTTTACTCGCCATTTTTACAGCTTGTGTGCTTATACAGCATTGAGTAAATTGTGAGCAATTCTCCGTTCAATAACGTATATACTTTAGCTGTTCACATTCATCATACGCCATGATGGACCTTAAAGAATTTGTATCTTTAAATACAAGAAAAAATTCACAAATAAAAAATATATATCCAAAATGGACAGCCAGAGAGACTTCTGTGCCTAAAGTATTGCTGATCTATGTTTTATTTAATTTTAATTTTAATTTTAATTAAAAAAATTTCAGTAATTTTTTTAAGTGTATTGTTAAAGAATAAGTAAAAGCAAAAGGGTAACATTATAGTATACACTTGCAATTGCAGTTTTATATCCATAATGTAACACCACCACCTACATTTAGAACATTTAAAAAGCGCGTATAAGGCTTTAATTACATTGTTAGGCTTCTTCAAGCGTGACTCGTTACTTCGCAGAATGCGCGCATTTCCACGGTTAAGTGAACATGCATGTGCCTATTATCTCACATTTAATGTTGTGCAGAGGCGGTAGAACTATTTAAAATTATTCATGCGAAGCGAGTTTAGTAAAGAAGAAGAAGAAAAGTTACAAAGAACAGTTTAGTAATGAAAATATTTTAAGTTTTTAATTTTTTCCGTATTCCACACTAACGGATAAGAATCTCGTACCTTGTTATAACTCACACAAGAGATCGCTTAACAAATAGCGGAATAAGAACGCAAAGAAGAAGGCCGCAACGTGCTGCACTAAATGAAAACGTAATAAATTTCAAAGTAATCAGCTGAAGAAGCAAACTGTAGAAGACGGTGAAAATGAGAAATAAATCCGTTGCGGAGAGAAATACGCGTTGCGTCAATAAAAACCTTAATTTGTTTCTTTACATTACATTCTGCACACTTTGCTATTATCACCATGTACCACGTGCTGCCACAAAGTGTCAGTTAAAGATTTGTTTTTCACACCTTTCTTTACACAAGCCCCTTTTCTAACTATTTATCAGATTACCATAAGTAAAGAGAATACTAATAGTTGTACTCGTCACTACCTTTGTCCTTCCAGCATAGCTTTTAAAAACTTTTAACATCAGAAGTGACTTAAGTATTGTTATTTAATGCATACATTGTAGTCGTTCTGATAAAATTGTTACTGAAGTAAATATTGGTATAAAGTTTGGTTTTTCGAATAATATAATGAAAATTCATACTTTCGTTTGCAAAAAATATAATGTAATTTTCAAAATTTATTTCAATTGAGTTTTGTTGATTTTTAAGCTGTGGAATGTAATTTAAAGATTCTTCCAGCAATAAATAACACTACCGTGGCAATAAATATGAAATAATTGGGGCTCGGATTGTGGTTGCACATGATATTTAATAAATTTTGTAATAATTTTCTTCATCAGAATATTTGAACATCCACGAGCAAATATTTTTAATCGGCCTTTGCACAGCATACTTCGCAAATATTTAAACAATATTGATTTACTGGGTGTTTAACTTGGTAAGCGTATATAATAAAACGAAATCGGATGATGAATGAAGTTATTTTTTATGTTTAGTGTTTTTATATTTAATATAATATGCAACCAAATATATACTAATTGACGGTTATTATAATGTACGACATGTTTAGTTTCACCCATTATATTTATTATGTGGAATATGGTATGCAATTGAATTTTTTGCTTCTGTTCGAAATTAATTAACTTTATTAAATACTATCTCGTTTTGGAAGATTATTGGAAGCTTATTGAAATGGAATAAAATATTCGGATATTAAATTAATTTAATTGAAAGTGATATTTAGCCGCTTTTGAAAAACCTTTACGCAGTTTAAAATATTAAACTAACTGGAGGAATTACATGACATTTATGATTTTAATAAATAAAGCTTGCACCCGAATATCAAATATTTCAAAAATCACATTGATATACATATTTAATATTTTTTATTTATGCGTATTTGATTAAATAATAACTTTTGATTTTCAATAAAATTATATTGTAAATATGTGAGTTGAAGAGCATGAATTAAAATATATACTTTTGGATGAATGTAACACTCTTTCAGTATAACCTGTTGAATATATGTGTGTATATTGCATGAAGTCATACATATAAGATTCTATTCTGTTTACTTGTTGGTATGACTACAATATTCCATTCTATTCTGTCAACTAAAAGTTTATTTCATATCACTTCTCTGTGGACAACAAATTTTAAATTGGGAAGAATCCAAATTTAAATTTATTTTGTTCCCTTACTCTGATTTATTTCTTTAAAATATGAAATTAAGAAAAATATCAAAATGCCATTCGTTGTCAGCTTTAATATCAAAAGCAACAAATACGGATTAATAGTTGGCACTCTCGAGAACTTTTAATGATTTAAATCCACCTCAAACAGATGTGACTTTCGAAATTTTAGCTTAGCATTGACATCGGTTACTGCAAAACGGCAAACAAACATTGAATATGTGCACATATACGGCCATAAGTCAGTTGATATTTGTGTTTGTGTGAATTAATTTCCATTGCTTCGTAGTTTTGTTTGCAATTTGTACTTAAATTGTGCCATTCTGCTCACATCTTTCCACAAATTTTAGCCACATTTACTACTTATAATCGTATACTGTAAAGACCTATACTCTGTTTACATAGTTGCTTGGCAACTAGGCTGGCACTTTAAACGTTTCGGCCACACTTTAACTACAACGGCAAACAAATTTAAACTGTTAGCACCCACAATCTCCACAACAATAACTCGCTTGCAAAAATAAATTCAACTAGGGCGAGCGGTTGTACTTATGGGGGAATGTGTGAACACATGCATGCATAGCGTATATGGAAGTTGAACTTTTAGTATTTCAGTTATACCCACATTTTAGCAATATAAGAGGGTTGAAGACTAAATTAAAACCTAAAACGTTCGTCCAACCGCAATAATAGAATTACGTCAAAAATCCGAAAATCTGAAATCCAAATTCACTTTACCCCACCACAAACACTGCTAATAACGCCCACTAGAGCTGCATGTTCCGATCAATCACTTGTTCATTCAATGATTTCATTTGCTGCCATCAATACATCAATATGTCCATTGATACAGCTATTATCTGTTTGAACCTTCATTGAGCGTCCACAGGTACGTTTGGCTTGTTAATCTGTGGAAGTAGAATAGATACTTATAAGCATTTATGTATGAATGCCCTCCGACATTGTGCACAATTTTAAACCGATTGTGATCGAATAGAGTACACCATTGGCTTTCGTCGTGCTTAAATTTGTGGCAGTTTTGCAGAGCCAATCACAGCAATGCAGTGATTTATCTGCAAGCATTTACACGAGTTTGCTGATGTATACAAGTTCCTGCAATGGAATGCATTGCCAACGGCATTCATGTCATTTGAATGCATGACATACTGGAATTCTATTTACTTCAAATGTGTTTTGATGCAATTTTGCACTAGGTTGTTCCTGGTGAATCTCATCACTGTTTTCACTTTTCAATTTTGAAATTGACATAATTCAGGTGACAGTATGCTCTATGCATGAGTTGACTTTAAATGGTTCAGCAAATGCCTGGTGAAAGCTTAGGAAACTAAATTACTAACATATTCTCATATGTATGGTATATATGTGTATACATCCATTCATTTCGATATCAAGGTATGTAAGAAAGAAGTAGGAGAGGAAAAAAATCTGTAAGCATTCGCTTGCCAACCAGTTGCCGGAAATGTTGGCAGCTTCACCGGAAAAAGCGACAAGCCTTGAATTGGTAAGATGGTCTACCGTTGAAAGTTGAAACTCACAGTTATTATTCTTCAAAAGAACGAGTAAAAGCAAAAATATATTAGTAAATTACTTTGGCAAAAGCAAATAATAAGTGTCTTCTATGGATTACGTCTGCAGAATTCAAATATTACTTCAATCAAATGTTACGTACTCACAAAAATTGTTCACAATATGTCTGTTTCATTCGTAAAAATCCCAAACCCCTTGACCTTGTAACTTTAGCGTTCCTTTACATCAATACTCCACAACATGTGGACATATACACTCATCTTCAAATATGTAGACGAGAAAAATGCTGACAATCGCAATAAATAAGACAAATAAAATATGAATCTAATAACTTAAAAAGCTTTGCATGTAAAAGTGTCACATAAACAAAAGTGGCAACAATTCTGAGACATGAGAATTTAGGTAAATAGCATACAAAATAAAATGAAAGTTATGCAAAGTGGAATATTTTAATGAAATGAATTATGGGCTGATGGCTGTTAAGTAAAGGGTCTGTGCGCCTATTTGTATGCTACTGTTTGAGAACTTTAGAAATTTTAAGGCTGTTTTCTACAAAAAGCAAATACTGGGGAGAGAAAAGAAATTCATTCGGTCGGTGAAAAACTTTGGTAATCTATAGTTTAACAAAAAGAAAAGTGAAGCCGCATTAAAGAGTAAGAAAAATAAATCCACTTTCGAAATACGAATATACCGTTCATGCTGTTATCGCTCAGAAGCACACAAAATACTCCCTTGGACTGTAGTTTCGTTTCACTAAACACTTATTGTTCAATTAGAAATAGCATCAGGCAGCTCGGCTATCTAACGGCCATAAATTGGAAGCAATTGCGTACGCCGACGGTGTATTCACACAAATTGAATAACAATTTGCTTTGTTTGCAAAAAGAACACATTTATAGAATAGGCGAATAGGTCTGAAACATATGAGCACAGCTATGTTGCACTGACAATTCAAAACAGAAGTTCAAATTCAATCATTTTGCAAGAAATACTGCGCCAAACAATGCACAGTTCCGCCCACCGGAACTCAGCAAACTGACCCTCGGTCAAAGCAACAATGGCATAACAACACAATGGGCGAAAGCAAACAACAGACTATACAAAAACGCATATATGTATATTTAGTGCGTGTGTGAGGTGGAAGAGGGAAATGTGAGGCGCCTAAAAGTGGGCAGATTCGAAAGTTTGCGTTTTATTGTTGTGTTTATTTGCCGTCATGGGAAACTTTCTTTATTGTGTGTATGAAAGACCAGCTGCGATTGCCTGAGATGAATTGGACATATGGATTTTGTTACAACAACAAAAGCAGTCCGATACAAACGAAGCTCTCAATTCTTCTCTATTAGACATCGAAGAGGCCGGACGGAGTTGACAACAAACGCAAGTAAATGATTGTACCATTTCAAAGAGATAGATAGAATACAAAGGCTGAAGGTTAAATGTCGAAAGTGACAAAAAATATATTAACTCTTTATTATATATACATATATGATTAAGTATTTGTAGACTGAAATTTAATTTTTTTTAATTTAAGCAACTAAATTTTAATATTATTTCTTTGTTCATATAGGCAAATCCTCTCAATAGGAAAAATAAGAGAATTTTAGTTTAGCTCAAAATGTTAGCTTGGCATTTCGAAGTATTTTTAACCTTTAGGCAAGACAAACAAACATAGAGACACCAATCGTTATTAAACACCGAAGCATATCAGTCTTACCAATCAGATTTCCCCTATATATCTACAATATAAACTAATGCCCTAATACACAAACCAACATCATGATACTAGCTTCATACTCGCATAAAATAGGCAGCTTGTACCCGTTTATGTTCCAGTACACTCACGTACCCTCGTTAATGCATTCTTTATGATTGAAAGCTTTCAGCTTAACGAGCCGTGCAATACACGACGTTTCCAAAAATAGTTGCTGCGAAAAATTCAAATCCCATCAAAACGAGCGTGGGTGCAACAGCACGGAGAACATTTTAATGCTTGCATTCTGGTTGTTTGCATGAATAAGTGGAATTTTGGTATCGTCTGCACGCGTGCAAATAAAGCTACAATTTTACGGTCACAGTTTCAGTTTAACGGTATAAACATGCGCTCACCTACACATTTCTGGATATAGACATTCGCGAGTATTTTGGTACCTATGTGTGCGAGTATACATGTTACGTGTGCTTTTTCGCAGCTTTTGCCACTTTTAATTATTCATTACCACAGCGATTTGCCTGCTTAGAACTCCTTCGTGTTGCTTAAGCGTAAGTGATTGTGCCTTCGTGAAATTCAGGTCTGCCTTATTTGGAAGCTAATTTGCGATGGTTTACGATGAGTAGAAGAGGAAGTACGAAGTTACGAGCAAGTGTGTAATAGGAAAAGTTGCATGAACATTTACGCTTTTCCTAGCAACTGCGATAGTGAACTTTATACTATTTCACTTTCGTGTTTCTCTGGTTAATATGTCAGTACAATGAATTCATTATTTAGAAAACTTTTGAGAAAAATTGTCAGGTATAAAAAAAAACTCGTGCTGGAACACTTTGCAGGTACAGCGAGTTTATTATATGCACTCTTATTCAAACAAATATTCATTGTATGCTAAAATACAATATTTGTATTCATGCCCAAATATCATATTTTCCTTAACACCGAAATCGGAGTATAGATGAGGTGCTATAAATGCAAAGATGTTAAAATAAATAATAAGGAATCGTATTAAGTGGCAAACCCACTCCAGATACTTCCTAGCTTCATTTCCAACTCGTGTTTCTTTCACGTGTATAACCGACAGGAACAACCCTCTTCTCACGCGCATTTAAAAATCATTTGATTTCATTTCACATTCGTTGACATATTGAATTTCAGCAAAAGCGAATAATATTCTTTGAATTATGCAAAGTGCCATTAACAGCACGATGAATAAACCTTGCGGCAGTTGTTTTGTGAATTATTGTAGTTGCACAACATGATGCTGAGAACACTCGAGTCACTACAGCCATAATAAATATGTAAATTTGTATGTAAATTCAGTTACATATATATAAATGCACAGCTTTCACTAAATATTTATTTAATTTTCGTAAATTTAAATTTTTTGTAACAACAATGGAAATTCACCAGTGTTGAAGCTAACCAATTTTATTTTAAACATTTAAAAAATATCATCAGATATCTGTTGCTTTTATTCACTCTCTGAATATATGTATTATCTATAATTGAATGAATGTAGTATATTTTCACAAATCAACATTTTACTATAATCAAATGTAAGAGTTTTATAGTATTCATGAATGTAAATCAATTGCATGTCAAACTGCATTTTCCTCTAATCAACTTGATTTTCAGTCGAAAGTGTGCTCGATTTATTTGTGAGAGAATAAATGTCAGCTCGATTACTTGCATCCTCTTGACATCACTCTTCTTGTTTCTCGTTCTCCTTTAGGGTGTTGCTGACAGTTTGAACGCCAAATTGATGTTAGCCAGAAATGAATTGGCCATCCCATTGTTAGTGTTGGCCGTCAGTTTGCCTGTCGACCGTTAACGAAGTGATTGTCAATTTGCGAAAGGTCAACATCGACGGTGGTGGTGCATACATTGTGAAAATCAAACCAATTGCATAAATTGTTGAAAGTAAATTGCTTATACAAATTGTATTAAGATTTCCCTGGGTTTGATAAGTTCAATTTTAGTGTGTTTCCTTAAATTGGATGTACTAATGTAGATTTTATAATTCACAAGAGTGTAAATTCTAGGATCTGGTCCTGGTAGATACTGACACCGAACACTTGATTAATTAATTTCCAAACCAAAAAACAATAGTTAAATTAAAATTTCATTAAAAACAGAAGATGAAGTAATAACAGGACATAAGCTCATATATGTGTCATCATGTTTTTTTTTAGTTTTTATACATTTTTATATATTACAGTATATAATTGAAAACTAGAGAATGAACTGGACCAAAGTTTTCCCTCGAAAATGCTCAAGAAATAGAGTAATACTCGTATGAAAACTAAGCTCATATTACCAGCCTCTTTAATGCAATTCTCATCTGCGTCAGCATCGTCAATTAAAGTAAAGAGCACATTAGTATGCCTGAAGTACCAGAGTCAAGACTGAGCACCTGTGCGGTTCTTTTAATTATTTTAATCCTGTTTTAATTGCATAATAGCTGGCAACATATATATATGTATATTACATCGCTGTAATTATGCCTTGTTTGAGGAACTTTACTAGACTAGCTCAACAATTTCAAGAATAAGTCAGTCCGCAATTTGTAGACTAGACAAGAGCATGCAAACTCACAGTTTCAACATTTTTAATGACACCAACTCGCCTTCCTTCACACATTCACTATGCAACGAGCGGAAAAAAGCAACAAGTGGAGGATAAGCGTGAAATTTAATGAGCTTTGTTTGCAAATTTGTGTCCAAAGAAGTATTTTAGGTTTCTTTATGTTATCACGAGGCAGCGAGTGTGCTTTTACTGATGTTGTTTAAGATAATACCGTAAATTAGCTCGCGTTAGAGGAATTTGAAGTTATGCCAAACTAAAGGTGACTTGCTAATTACCTCGAAATTTTAATATACAACCATATTTCAAGTTAAGCACTTCTTTGTATTTAGATCCACGTTTTTACTTAAATGGAAATTGTTAATTTTTATTGCGTACTTTCAAAATAGACATTTTTTGAATACAAAAAATTCCTAATCGATAATTATAAGATATTAAATCCCCTTAAACATATATCTTTACTGCTTGACAGCGCAAGTCACTCTCATAAGGATAAATTTATATAGAAAACTCTGCACGTTATAAATGTGAAAATATTTAACATATGCTTTCTGCAGCAGTTAGCAAACGAGCAAACTTATCACATATGCATAGTTGGCTAAAACTGTGGGGAACAACAAGTAATTCATGCTTGCACGAAATTTCGAGATTAGCCAACCACGTTTCCAAAGCTCCTTGCGGTTAGCCAAGAAGTGAACTGATTTCGGCGGTAACCAGTCCTTGGCTACCTCAAACTACCACCGAACCACCCCCATTATCCTGAAGACACTGCCCAGGTATGCAGATTCCAGGTGTAGACGTGTTGCAAATGCCAGCTTAAATGGAATTAAATGGTGGATTATATCGGAGCAAGTGAGGTTGAGCTGCCGTCGTCGTTTTCGTGCATTCGTGGCTTTGCGGAAGTGTGGAACCAGAAGAAAAAAAAAGAAATTCTCTAATAATAATTTTGCCATAAAAGAAGTCCTTTCATCGGAACTTAAATCAATTTGTATGCGAATTTTATGACCGAAAGTTCTATTGACGGACGGCAGCCATTCATGGCAACAGCATGCCGGAACAAAGCATAAGCCGGAAGCAAATACCAAATTTTACATTTTACGAGTGTAAATACGTACTCGTAGATGTGTTATGAGCTTAAAAGGGATTGCTGCGAAACTCGTACATCTCCTTGCCCATCAGAGGTTTACAACCGTATTTAAGCAAAGTTAAGAAGAACTCAAAGTCGTAAATTGCTCACACGCGTCACACACACACACACCATTTTAATATATGTATATAAAAGTTGTATGTTTGCCAAAAATTGCCATTCTAAGGAAATGACCCTCAATGTAGCCATTGGCTACAGTTAGTAGTTCGTTGACGTGTATATTATATTAATTTTAAAGATTTCCATTTAAGGCTTTTCAGAGGAAGCTGAATTTGTATTAAGGTTCTATAATTGATAGTTGCTGTTGTGAAGTGATATATTTTGGATCCCTGTTGGTCAGCTTTCACACGCTGATATCAAGGCAGGCTTTCGGTAAACAAATATCTACAGAATATAAGTTACACCCCTCGGTATAATGGCTGACCACAATAGCATATTGATTTTGAGTAATTTGACTGAGCTGCACGTGAATGCAAAAAATTTGTAACAAAATTCTAATAACTCTTGACGACTAACCAAATTAGTGTTCTAATTGTTGGGATATATTTGAATTCCACGATTTTTACGAATTCAGAAGACGCTGAAACCAATATATTTTAAACTATAAGATATATACTATATTACTGAAGTTTTCCGCCATTCAAGCCTAAGCAACAAGTTGTTTGGTTGACACATCTCGCTCAATGGTTGATCACATTGCCTGGCAACTCAAGAATCTCCGTTGAATTTATGATCCAGCTTTCCAATGCAATCAAGTATAAGCAAAAAGGCAGAAAATGAAAAAATGAAAGTGTAAAAATCCGCGAAAGTTACAATGGCACTGTACTATTTAGTAGTGGCAAGCACTGGATAAAGTTATATATGCGTCTGCCTTCGCCTTTCGCTGAATTTATCAATGTATGAAAGTTGATTTTGTTTGTTGCGCTTTTCTCTTCCACTGCTGGTGGCAAACACGACTGCTCATACGCCTTTCAATTTTTCCATTTAAAAACAAGTTTGCATATTTCACTGAGGAAATTGAAACGAAGGCGCAGGACGGTACAATTTTGAAATTTACGACAGTCATAGCACAAAAAGTCGAGTGGCAGTAAAAAAATAAGGTCTCTTCTTTTAACCTTTTTACGTGCTGTTCTATATATATTTACAAGACATGATTAGGTTTTTGTTGTGGACTGCTCTTAATCTTCTTTTCAACGGATTAATCCTTTTAACTTTCCAAGATATAGTTATATTTTTTTATTTGCTAACTAACATGCTGTGACTGATGGATTGCTTCAAATTTCAAATTTTCTTGCTGATGCATATTTTTACTTTCGTCGATATAATCCTTATACTCTTACAAATTTTTAACTTTAGTTTGCATAAATCTCACATAAGCTTTCATAAATTGTGCTCCCAAAATGAAACACAAATAAAACTTTTAATCCTTCGATTTACTCACAACAAGTGCCACTAAACCGAAAGTTCAATTACTGCAAAATATTTTCTTTAATTAAGCTTTAGATTTGCTCTTTTGGAAAATATTTGAAATATATACAGCTATATTCAGTATGTCAAAAGGTGAAGAGGAGGTCTTAAATTCAACCCTTCTTTTTTGCTGCTCGATTGCTTCACTGCTTTTGAAATGCAATATGTTAACAATGCAACTTCATTTTGTTGCATGTTTGAGCGGCACCCAAGCAAGTCAACTTTTTCCACACTCGTCTTCCATTTTAATATCGTTTAATTAATTTACAATTACTTCAAGTACAATCCAGAAAAAGTAGAATTTAAATTGAATTTTAGAAATTGTGATGGATTGCCGGTCTTCACCTCTTTTTTGTGGCAAATTTATGGTAGCATAAGAGCTATTCAACAAGAGCAAAAAGTTTAAAAAACTGACCCCGATTGGCTAATGGGTTTTATGGAAAGTTTCATCATCCATCATTAATCAACATTCATTCCATCAACATTTGGAGATTTACACTTGTTTGTGAAGAAATTTTATTTCTCGATCGGGATGGTTTTTCATGCCAACTGTTACGTATCCGCCATGGTGTACCAATGCCACTGGTTCAATAAAAGCAAACGTAAAGGTTTTACTATCCAAAATGAAAATATGTACTTTAATATAGTACTAATGGAAAAGGAACAGATTAGGGAGGCGGAACTGTGTAAGAACTAAACTTCTAATAAAAATATTAAATTTATCTAACAATAGTTACCGCAAATCACTTCTTAGGAAACAAGACGTATCTCACTTCTGAGAACATAACATACATTTTGTTTTCAAATTTTGTAGTTATTCAAATTGCTTGTAATCAAAACTTTTCTGCTTTTCGCATACAACTAACAAACATAGTTAATGATCTAACTTCTAGTACTCTATATGTGCAAGTATACTTTGCTGCGGGCAATCTTCAACAGATATGCCGTTTTAAAACTGCAAGTAACGGGAATGTCTGGCATTACTCAAATAAATGAAGTGCTGGTAACGGATAGGTAAGAAAGTGTATTAACAACAACAACAACTTGTAACGTCAGTAAGCAACTACGCAGAATGTGTGGCAAATGTTTGCTGTCTTCTAAAGTTGTTCAAGATTGTATACACTTTATATACTAAAATACATGACTGTTGGCTTTGCCTGGAGGGCTTTTATGTTAGTATTTCTTGAGCTTAAAACAAAATCTGAAGAGTGAAAGACCAGCATTACTTGTTTTTGTAATGTCAGCAAAGCAGTGTTTGAAGGGTTAAAAGTGGAGGCAGAAGGTGACATGTTATGGTTGAACTTAAGCAAATATTTGATTAGACTTAAAACATATACAATACATATACAAATGGGTCGCTACTTTATTGGCATTTGTGTGTGTGATTGTGTGCTAGTGTGACTGGGTTTACTGTCAAACTCACGCGTCGTGACTTCAAAGCGTGATAGGATGCAACACCACAACAAGGATGTTTCCTCCGGCTGACAGCATAGTAAATCGCCCCTATTCCCGTTGTCGTTATCGTTTTAAAACGACTTAAGAACGCCTATTTGGCATTCCTGTTGGCGTTAACGACATTTATCGAAAATAAATTGAGATTCCCCAATTTGAAACGACTATAGAAACGACATAGAAACAGTCGTTTTTTGTCGTTGCTATAATTGTGAGCGACATAGAAACGACGCGGTCGTTTGAAGGAATATTTGAAGTGAAGATGAAAATTCCAAATCGGAAACATATCCTGTATATGCCAAGGACTTTAGAAAAGGGATAAATCCTTTAAATTTCGATTTTTGGGAGGGATATTTTTTCTCAAAAAAAAAAATATAATACTCTCTTTAGCAACTTTTGTTGCGAGAGTATAATAAATCCATTCCACCGCCATCCCGCGTCGGAAATTGTTGGCATTAATAAAATTGCATTTTTATATCTAAGAATATATTTAAGATATGAAAGATACGCTTATCATTCCCGTCCTGATCTACGGTGCAGAAGCTTGGACGATGTCAACATCAGATGAGACGACACTAGGAGTTTTCGAGAGGAAAATTTTGCGCAAGATTTATGGTCCTAAGAACATTGGCAACGGCGAATACCGCAGTCGATGGAACGATGAGCTGTACGAGTTATACGACGACATTGACATAGTTCAGCGAATAAAAAGACAGCGGCTACGCTGGTTAGGTCATGTTGTCCGAATGGACGAAAACACTCCAGCCCTGAAAGTGTTCGATGCAGTGCCCACCGGAGGAAGCCGAGGAAGGGGAAGGCCTCCACTCCGTTGGAGGGACCAGGTGGAGAGCGACCTGGTTACACTTGGGATCTCCAACTGGTGCCGAACTGCGAAGGAGAGAGAGAGATGGCGCACTATCGTCGATTCGGCTATAACCGGCTAAACGGTTGCAACGCCAATCACATACATACATACATACAAGTCCAATAATTACAGTGATAACGTTGTTTAGAGTCAATATAGAATAGCATAAAATCCATTAAGGACTGCTTTAAAAATGTGTATCGTTGCATAAAAAATACATTTTTATATGGGAAAAGAGCTCCTTAAAGTATACTATATAAAATATGTAGACAAATTTCGATAACTTTTCATAGGCGTTACGATATACTTCAAGAATACCAATTTAGGAACGAAACGACGATAAGAACGACAACGACTTAGAAACGACTATTAAAACGACAACGACAACGGGAATAGGGCCGAATATGTAAACTGCTTTTGTTTTTGTTATGGCTAAATTGTATGCATGGATGTATTTAACAGGAACACACGCACAACATGTGCTTTGCCAAGCAATTCTAAGGCGATTGCCGGAAGCAATTCTCTTTAGTCTTTGTCTGCTAAAATTAGTTTGTATTAAATGCACAACACGCATTGCAAGAGACAACAAGCGAAGTGGGCTATTAAAATGTATCTTTGGGCTAAAATGTGTACAAGTAATGTATGCATTCTAATTATTTTTAGATATTCAAAATTTTTTAAAATTCAAAGTGAGTCTCTGAAATAGTTCTAACAAGAATACATATTTTTTACGATCGAAGTGAATTTAATGGAATAGTAAAACGAAATATAATATCTAAAGCATCACATGACATCAGAGCATTACTATGTCAAATTATACATCTCACTCTCTCACAGCAAATCATGTCGTATCACATCACATAAAATCACAGAAAACACATTGTATCATCACATTGAACGATGTCATTATAACATACCTGAAAGTCACCATAGTTCACGGTATTTCATACCAAATAATGTCACATCAAATAGCAATAAGTCACATCACACAATCATATCACATCACAGAAGTTATATTACATCAATTAATATCCGCTAAAATTACATTTAATAATTCAAATATCAGATTAGTTTACGGAAATACTTATCATCTTATAACTATCAAATCACATTATATCATATCATATCGTTACATCACATAAAGTTACATATTATCATATCATATCACAGACTGCAACACTTCATATCATATAACTCACATAACCAAGTCACATCACATCAATCATATCGCACGGAATTAAGTCACAATACATTTTATAATATCAGTTATATCACATCGTAGAGCTTCCAATATTCGATATCAACAATATTAACAACCATAGGAAAATATTGCGCAATCAATGTCTTCCATTTTCTTGACTGGCGTAGAAACCGCTTACGCGGTTATAGCCAGTCTTCCATTTTACCTTCAAATATTTCCCTTCCCTCAATTTGAATATCCTTTCAAAATTTGATACCGTATTCAATTTACCGAAACGCATAAATAATGCCCCCTAAATTATGCGAGCTGCCACTTAAAACGTTCAATAAATAAATTTTAAGACAGTTTTGTAGGCAGTATTTGTGTTGTTGTTGCGACTATCAGCAGAAAACACTCAACGCGAAGCAGCGATAAAATAATTTGTGCTAACAATCGCACAGAGACCGTAAAGGTGTTCGAAATATTGGAGACTTCAGTTTTATTATAGCGGAATGCCACAATGACAAAAGCTGGAGTATTTATTATTGAGTTTTATTGAATTTCGGCAAACAATTGCTCTGCTTTGTGTGTTAAAAGTGTGTGTGTGTTCCATGCAGAATATGCTGTTGTATTTAGAATTTATGAGCTTATGCAAAATGATATTGTGCGGCTGCTGTTTTTCCTTGGCGCAACACTTGAACAATAGCAGATGCTGCCGTCGTAGGCTTATCAATGTAAAACAATCCATGGACCTGCAGACATACATATGTATATTATTATGTGTTTGTTGTAGCAATATGGTATCCTTTGATTTTGTGGGAGATATTCACAAGATGTTGAATGAATTGAAAGTTTCTCACTGTGAAGTAATAAATCAATAGAGCCATGGTCGTGGGTATAATGAGGGATAGGTAAACATGTGGGTTAACTCAAGGTTGTTATAGGTTATGGGAGATGAGTTCTTAACTGAATTGAATAAATAAATTTTATATACTGAAAAGATTAGAAATATTCTAATCTAATATTTTAACCATTTAGATTGAGGAATCAGAATATATTATGTTATTTTTATATTAGTTCGACAATATCTGTACATCACTACATATGTATATAGAAACCCTAGAAAGACAGCAGCAGCACACCCACAAATTATTTGCTTCAAATGTAAATTTACAAATCCTATTACGGCACATTTGCTGCTTTAGCATCGTGCATTTAGTCGGCTAAATTGTGAAATTCTTGAAACATTTACAACAGCTTCAACCGCTCCTTTTGCAAACTGTGTCACTAGTACCAGCACTTCCTGCCGTTCGGTTGTCGGAAGGGAAAACATTATTCTATACTAGCATTACAATCACATGCACATGCACTCTAACTTTCACATATATACAAATGCGATAAGCAAATATGAATGTCAGCTTTTCGCTTGTTGCAGCATATCCCATCATTTGCTGCCTCGCTTCCTTAGCAAATGTTATCCTTGGCGACAAGAAGTTGAAAATAGTGCGCACACATGGAAAACGCATCGACTTCAAGGATGCACAAAAAATAATATTAAAAAGGAGTTCGCTGCAGCAACGCGACTGCAGTGAGTAAACTGTTACACTGAGCGCATTGATAACGAACCAAAAAGTCTGTGAGATATGAAATTCAACTAAAACTAATAACTATTAGGTTTACCAGTACTTTGTTCAGTTCTTCAAGTATTTTTTTGTATGTTGTTTTCATTTAAATTAAACAAATAACCATTTTATCACGTAAACAATTATTTTTTACAGTGTTTCATTGCATTTTCGTCTTGCTTCACAATTTGCAAATAAAAATGTTCAAACTTAGTTGAAGCTGAACGCTCGTAAATTTTTATCATTGCCTCAAGCGCTGTGTCTCTGTCATTTTGAGAATTTATTTATCTCAATCTAAAACAATATTTTTAATAAAGCGACAAATATAGCGCGTACGTTGTCATTTCGTTGAATGAGATGCATTTAATTTCCAATAAAAGCAAGCGGAAAATTGTTATTTTTCTAGAAATAAATATTGTCCTTTTACTTAAAACTTTAATAGTAAATATGTGAGAATCTGTATTGGATTATTGTCATAGTTGAAAGTATTTTAAATAGTTGTAAATGACTTAAGGGGTTATATACAGTTAGACGGCCGAAAAAAAGTGAATTTTCCAGAATTTTTTCTGAGAAAACTTTTTAATTTATTGATCCAAAAATTTATACACATATTATGGTATCTTTTAACTGTATTTTAAGACTTAGTTTTAGTAAAAATATTTATTTGAAAAAGAGCTACAGCTGATCTCCAGGAGCTCCTCTCAAAAAAGACGTTTTGCGGTGACCACTATATCTCGGAACTGGATCATCCGAAATTAAAAAACCAAACAGATTTCGTTAAAATAATGTTAAATCTAGTGATTAATCGAAGGAATAAGCAAAATAAAATTTTTTGACAAAATGGCGGTTTCTCAAAAAAAAAATCGATTTTTCACCGAAATTTCGGCCTTAAATTGTTTATAAAAAAAAATATTTATCGGAGAGAAAAAATCTACGATTAATTACTAAAAAATATATTTAAGAAGGTCGTGTTGAAATTTGAGACTAATCGGTCTAGCCGTTTTCGAGTAATGTTGGTCACCGACTTTGAAAACACCATTTTGAGAAAAACGCGTTTAAAGTTTGGACCTTGTACTTAAAAGCACTCTGAAACGCCTTTTCAAATTTTTCATTTGCTTGTAACTTTGAAAATATTCACCGGAACGATATGAAATTTTCTGTGTGTATTCTTAAATATATGTACATTAAGAAAATGAAATAAAAAAAAAATCGATTTTTTGAAAATTCTAACTGTATATAACCCCTTAAGCAACTACTTCGGGCACGATTTTGATAGTTTCTTTAAGATTTTTAAGTTGGAAAAAATTTTTTCTCACTCATTATTTATACAATTATTGTAGTTGTATTTCCAAAGAACAAAGTATTCTCTGCTCACCAAGCTGTGTTTCTGTGCAACTGAGACAACTCAGACATTGGTATATATACAACGTGCTGACGAAATTAAAACTTCCGCTTTTAATCCTTCATTTTATTGCTTCAAACCACGACAGTTAAACACCGAAATGACCGAAATGGCTGAATGGAGATATTCAGCGTTCTTAAGCGGATTTACATGCTTTTTTGCACGCTTTTTGGTATTTAGCAGCAAAATTTCTTCTTCTTCTTCTTTTTAGATTATGTGACGTGTACTTTAATTTAGATTCAAAAATTAAGCGGGAAAGTGCTTAGTCTCTATAAAATCGCGCGAACTAGAAGATTTCAATCCAACTCAGATTTTACATAAAAATTTTTAATAACAATGTATTTGTCACTTTGTGAAAGTCACTTTGAAAGACTTTTCACATGACGTCTCGAAATGTAAACACACTTGACCTCACGTAACCTCTAAAAATATAAATCGCCACTTGACCCTTCAGATTCATTCATATTACTGTGTCATTTACTTATCAAGAGTAATTAAAACGGAAAGGGATTATATTTCGAAAATTAAGGCAGTTGTGATATTAAATTTAATATGCATTTAATTAAAAATTTACATTAATAAATGAGTATGAGAAAGGACGAAAGATTGCGAAGCACTGAGTAAATATTTTGAACACCAATTGAAGCCTGCGGCGATTTTTATTTGACGAAACTTTTACGATGCTTTTTATTTATATTGATTGCAAAGAGCAGCGCTGCTTTGTTTGCATCAAGCAAATAACTTTTTTCAACATTTCATTGAATTGCGCTTTTAGCGTTTTCCTTTTTTCCAAATATTTACATATATGCACATTCATATGTTTGTCTTTTTTTACTATAGAAAATAGTTTAATTTAATTGAGTGCAGGTATTTTAACAGCATTTTTTATAAATGACCAATTCGGCATGGAAAATCTGTTCCGAATCTATAGTTTTTGCCCAACAGCGAATTGTGTATACATATGTGTAGGCGAGAAAGCATACTGTTATGTGATTTGACGCATTCACAAACTCAAATAAATAACTGCACGATATTATGGAAGCTAGCAGTGCCGAAAGGGCTTAACAGTTTTACAATGAAATGTATTTACTTTTATTGTTTGTGATAGTTGTTTTTACTTTTTTTGGATATTGGCTCACTTTAGTGTTTGTTTAATATTCATCAGTGCACTTTTGTTGAAGATACCTTTATTTATATTTTCCTCTGTGATTCGTTCTCGATGTATGTACAATATGTATTGTCGATTCAATTTTTTTTAGTGCTAAATTTAGTTCAAGCTCTACTGAGTATTTCACTTCGTATTTCAACTGATCTACCCATTCATTCTATATCATATATGCACCGAAGGATAAATACTGAAAGCTGCAACAAAAGCCCAAATGTAACAAGTTGCTATGGCTGCAAAATTTAAAGCGAATTCTATGCAAATTTTTTATGATCACAACAATCAAATGTGTCTGGCTGTAACGCGCATAGATAAGGAACGCAGGAAAATGTACAAGGGTATACGCAGCGCATACAAAAGTAAGCTGTAAATTAAGGTTAATAAAATGGAATTAGAATCGGCTGAAGCCATTAAACTAACGATGTTGTTACACTTAGCTGAAGCCAATTTAAAGTAAATATGTATTAAAAATGTATTTGTGTTAAAAATGGTAATTTTATATCTAGATGAGGACAGCTTGACATAGAAAAGATTTATTTATTTCTTCATGCGCCTAAATGTAGATTTATATAAACTTTCTTAAATTTGAGGAAAATAAAAATTAAAGCCAGCAACTTTTCACTCACTGATGGGCACATTAGTGCAAAAATGTTTCCAAATTTACACTCAAATATGGAACGCATTCAGCAGGCTTTCAATGTTGTTGCAAATTACAATGCAAGGTGTTGTGTTGGCCCACATGGGTTCAGCGACTCACACACACACATGTTATTTACATAATTGCCCTGTTAGTCGCACATGCGAAAAATTCTCTTTGTAAATGGCCACATTCATCATCCGCCCCGTGGTCCTCATAATGCCGTATAATTTAAGTAAAGAGAAACGTGGGAGCAATTTGTTCACAGAAGGAAGGAAATTTAAATTGTTAGTATTTTATTTAAGAACATAGTTACATGTTTAAGTACCATAAAAGAAATATATGAGTAAGTAAAATTAACACAAGTACTAAAGTAGCCGCAAATTGATTTTATTATCTTGAATACCGAAATTACATATTTATCGACACGTGTTGGGTTATCATTTAATGGAGAATTTTTTGGATATTATCTTTGATTAGTGTGTTACTAACTACACTATTCACATTTTCAAATACTACGTAACAGTAATAAAATATTCTACGACACGGAGAGAGTGGATAGAGTGGATTGAGAGTGGATAGATAAAAAGAAATAGGCACAATGTTCACATGATCGAAAGTTTGGACTAGAGTATGCGAAGTTGGAGTAGCATTAATGACTAATTATTCACACATTAAACTTGTCCACTTGTGTATGGCTTTGTATGAAGAAAGTCACGTCACAACCTTGAAAATTTGTAATCGCATAAATATTGGTTATAAATAGCTTGCTCTGTTGGAGGGACCAGGTGGAGAGCGACCACTTACACCCAATGCTGGCTGGCTTTACTTGCTTTCGTTGACTTTGCATACTTTGAATGCTTGTATGACCAAATGAGCTCTTTGAACGCTTTCAAAATAATGTCGCAATCACTGTTGCCACACACTTAATTATTTGTACATCAAAAAGTGAAACAAAACTTGTTAATAGTTTCATGTTATTTGTTATATTATTATAAACTCTTTGTTCTACATAGATATATCACATATTTTAAATATTATACATTTTAACTATTTGTACTGGCAAACGCACAGGTGATAAATTTTTGTGTGCCAATGTAGCAACAAAAAAAATACTGAAATTGGTACATTTCGCCCAAACTGGTAACCCTGTTACAATATCAAATGTCAAAAGCGCCAGAAGCGATGGCAAATAGAGCATAGAGCTATTTGAAACTTCAAGCGCTTGAAGCAAAGCTGCATTTGGTCTCTTTTCATGTGCTGAAGTATAGTTCTATTCAGTTTTGACAGTTCCCACAGCAAAGCAAGCAAAGCCAGCCAGCATTGGGTTTGGACCTTTACACTTGGGATCTCCAACTGGCGCCGAACTGCGATGGCAAGAGAGAAGTGGCGCGCTGTCATCGATTCGGCTATAACCGGCTAAACGGTTTCAACGCCATTCACATACATACATACATAAACTTGTTTTAATGTTAATAAAAATTCAAAAGACGATTCTCCGTTCCAAAATATTAAAACATTTTACCACGTGCAAAAGATACAAGCTAATAAGTGCCTTATAAACAGGTGTTATAAAGCGCTTATACGAGTATAAAAAATACATAGACAAAAGAATGCTACACGTATATGAAAATTATAAAATAAATAACAATAAAAGCCGCAGCAAAAAATTTAAAGGAGCGCCATAATATATTAAATAAAACACGCACATAGAGAGTTAACAACCACAATAAAGATAATCGCAATCTAAAATGGTTATGGGAAACAGCAACAGCAACACGCCACATATCACATGCCTTTTCTAAACTGAAACGCCTAAATACACACTTACATACACGCCTACGGCCCACTAGATAGAGACTTCTGTTTCGCACGCTTCCCCAATAATCATAAATTCAAACGTGAAACGCTGGATAAGCAATACAAAACATTTACAACCCCAAAATAAACTGCAACAATGAAATAGCTTTTGTTTACTTTTGCAGCGAAAATGAAGAAGGAAAAGTAGCTTGCAAATCCACGAGTTGCCTGGAATACTCGTATGTGGTCGCCACGCACACGTTCAGTTGATCAGCGGCGCCACACCAATAGACAATAACAACGAGTGTTTCTCAGCGTCGCTGTAGGAAAATTGTAAATTTTAATCCGATTTCATCAAATTCATAACAGTTCGTGAGCCCAAGAACATCTTTGCCTCCAAGAAATCACACATTTACAGAGCGATCTGTAAAGTAACTCATTGCTCTGGATCTGATTCATTTATTTACCTTTGGCATTTCCTGAAGGGTCATATGTATGTAAGCTGCTTTCAGATTTGCTTATATAGATAAGCAACCATGCTGTGATTTCTCCTCTCTTGTTAAACTTTCAAATATTTTCGGCGTGGGAGCATAAAATATATTTACGATTATTACTTGTATGCATAATTTAATAGACGTGGCCAAAATAAGCTGCACACGTGCGCACAATTTCTAATGGTCATTTTTAATATGAAAATAAAGCTTAGCAAACGCTTGCAGTGAAAGCTTGTTAATGATAAATAAAAAAGTTATGCCGGAATTATTGTTGTGAAAACTATGAAATGTGATAAATGTTAAGCGTTGTACTCTCCGCAATGAAAAACCATTCAAAATTTGAATTTTATTCAGCAGATATTTACACGTTTATTTAGAAGTTTTTTTTCAATTTTCGACATTTCCATTTTTTTCATACACTTATTAGCGCTAAAAGGTATAATTTTTTTTTTAATTTTAATATACGAGTTATGCTATGCTACACTAGCTAAAGATTTATTTGCAGTGCTCGTAGGTCCCCCCTAATTCAACGAGCATTCTCCACTTATCCTTATAAACTAAGTATGCCTATCACTCTTCCGTGTAAAATGGCATTGTTTTTTTATATTTTCGGCAACGTTCCAACATACACCTCTCTTCCCGTGACTCAATGCGTTTGCTCTGATAATCATTTGCATATGTGGTCCGATCACGTGCTGATGCCTCGCGCACACGGTCGCAATTCAGCCGATGTATAATGCCCGTCTTCGTGGGCTGATTGTAATTGCTCAACATTTCTTCGGTTTTTTCAAGCAATTTCTGCCCACTTGCGGCCTCGGCGCGCGCCTTAGCCGGTCGTATGTTGTACATGACGTCCGATGTTGTTGTCATGTTCTTCAAGAACTCTTCCGAATCTTTCGTTCTGAAGTGTGTGTCCGTGCTGTTGAGCCGATTGACGAACGCTTGCCGTTTGTACTCGAGATAGTTCAATTTCTCCGGCGTTGGTTGCTGATATGTTTCCACATAGAGACTGTGCTCTGCGGGGCAATTGGAGCTGCCATAGATGCCCGGCACGATGGCTTTCTTGTCCACCATGCGATCGCAACGCTCTTCAAACCAGTTGCCGACCAAAACATTCGGATTGAAGTACTTCTGTGTGAGATGATCGAAAGCAAATAGCGCCATTGTGGTGGTTATGAGATTAGTCACTTTGAACTAAGCTACATGCATGCGTGCGGAGCTAAGGTCAAGGATCGCAATTTTTTACCGTTGCCGAAGTAATTTGCGCTAATAACTACCCCGCTGATCTAAATAATGTTTTTTATTTTAAGTTTTTTGTATAATTTTTTATAAAATTATAAAAATGCTATTGAAAAAAGTAAAAAAATGTCACTTAAAAAATATTTTTTTATTTGGAAATAACATAAAGCGAAGCATTACTGCGTTCTAAATTTTTACTAGCTTCCAGCTGAGTTCGTAAAGCATTTGGCAGCAGTCCAAAGGTGCAATTTCTATGAAAGCTGCACACATTGGCTTTTCATAAAGCGAGTTTTCTCTTGTGTGCGTTTGAAAAGGAATTTATTTTTTCTTCAGAATTCCTTTTCACTGCTGCATGAATAGAGCAATGAACAGCAGCTGGCTGCTCATCTCAATTCTTTGCGCCATCGCTTCGGTGTTGAATTGCCAATTGAATCTGCCAATATGTCACGCTCCAAAATTCTTCAATTGAGCTCATACGCTCATCCATTTCTTTGGTTATTTGCTGATAAATTGATGCATGGTTGCATGCAATTGTGTAACCGATTTTGCGAAAACACTCAGAAATCCTGAAAGTGTTTTATTTATTGAATTCTCTCTATTCGTTTATTCATCTCTACGCCTCAAAACGGTTTTTATGTACGAGTATATACTAAATTACACGGTTAGTTTGGGATTGAGTTGAGGTTAAAAATTGTCATACTTTCAAGTTAAAGTTAGGTGAAAGCTAGTAAGCTCTACCTAATCCTAACATTGTGTAAGCTCCCGTGGACGGATTACTTCAGTGGACACGTCACTCTAGCTAAACCAGAGGTCGCTGAGATTTTCTCCCAGGTCGTCGATTAATTTAAAGATAGATCGATCGCAAAATACTTCAGTAACTTGGAAATACGGTAACAGAATATAACAAATGATTTATCAAACTAACGGTAATGAACTTTTTTAGTTTTGGTTCGAATATAATTTTTAGTTAAAGTCACAAATCGAGTTATGTTTTTTTAAGTTTGCAAATAAAAATATTTTAAATGCAATTTTCAAATTATTAAAATAATTTCGCTTTCTAAAATCTCATTTACGGTATGAATTTATATTTTTATTATATTTTTCGAACACGGTAGCACTTTCAATATATTCACTTAACCGTTAACACAAGCAATGGAACCCAAACATTTGCAACTATATTTCTAAAGCAAAGCATTCGCGCGAATAGCACTCAGCATTCTTTGGCATTCAGGCATGCTTTCATACACACTTTTATTTATATTTCTAAACTTTATAGAAATTTCATTCAATCGCTACGCTTTCATGGCTTTATAAAACAGAGCTTGTCGCCAATATTTAATTTCACTTGCAACATGGCAACCCAAGTGCAATTGAAATTTCTATTCATTTGCATATTGGAAATTCAAAGCAAAGGTTACGCAACTGAAAATCATATGTTTTTATTGCAAAAATATGCGAATAACCACAAATAAACGCGCTTGAAATAACTGTGTGTGGGTCATAAGTGGTCTTCATGAATGAAAGTTGCATTTGAATTGAGGGTCTTTGCATGTAAATACACGTTAAAATGCATTTTCATAGTTGGTTTGTGGGAAATATTTTGAATAAATATTTTATTTATGGTAAAATACTTTTGGTTTGTTAAAGTGTGTATCAGCCTTTGCTGTTATTTACCACATATTCTGAGGTATTTACATCACTACATAGTATAAAATAAAGTCGCATTTTCTGTCCCTATATCCCTATGTGCGCTTAAATCTTTAAAACTACGCAACGGATTTTGATGCGGTTTTTTCCAATAGATAGAGTGATTCAAGAGGAAAGTTTATATGTATAATACATGCTTCATTTACTAAGGCAACATTGCTAATTTTAGAGGTTTCTAACATGATGTCGTAAATTAACGTATTTTTTGTGCTTATTTAGCAATTTAGAAAAACGCTGCATAAACCCTACGAGTTAGATCAAATTAATAATGTACTACAGTATTGTACACCATAAAAAGGTCTACAAAAAAGTCCCCGATGGTATATGTTTATCTTTTAGGGATAACCCACATTAACCATTTTTATTGTTTACTTTTTACGTGAAAAAATTTCTTATTTATACCCGAGACACACATGTAGTAAACAATACTATTGTTCGTACGAATACAAGATGTGTGTCACCAAATACCAGCACTTTACTATTACTACGTTTATGCTTCTTTTCTACTCGGTTATATTATACACGGGTAAGTTCAACCCACATGCATAAACACTTTTTCACTATGAGTTAAATGATCTACTCGGATAGAATATACACATTTTCTTTACGTATGTAGACGAGTTAACTCGGATGCATAAACGGATTTAGAGTTAAGTTGAAGGTCAAATCAGTTGATTTTTGTGCCGGTGTATATGGTTTTTACAAATTGCATATACAGGGTTCCCGTATTGCCAATTTTTCGCTAAAAACCCCTACCCCACTTACTACCGAATTTTTGCGGCAAACGCCTGGTACTGTGTAGTACTACAGTAACCGGTAATTAGTTACTTTTTGGCACCGGTTTTTTTGTGACTGTGGGTAGTCGGATGGTGTAGCGAAAACCGGTTATTTGCAAAAACTTCGACGAGTGGGTAGACGGTTTTCGTAGAAAAACCGGTTTTTTTGGGTCGGTCAGTGGTCGGTTTTGCTCGTGCATTTCTGCCCGAACACTTCTCAACAGATTTATGCCGCACACCCCGTGGCAGCCCTCAATTTAATTCAATTCAGAATTTACCTCGAGTAGAGTATTTGCCGTTTATGCTTATAGGCTTTACCCATGAAGAATATAACCGTGTAGAAATAAAGCTTAAACGTAGTATATGTGAGCAATACAACGTTCATAGTTTTTCTGTAGTGTATTTAATTTAGTATCAGCATTGCACCCGTGCGAAGCCAGGGCGGGTCGCTAGTTTATTTATATTGTAGCTAGATATAGTTATTTCATTGCAAGCGTTGGAATATTGGACTGTTTTAGAGGTTGTAAACAGCTTTGAGGCTATTTTCAGTGAACTTTAAAATATATATTTTTTCATTTTTGTTCGCCATTTTCACTAGTGAATATAACTTTGTATTCAATATAAATATTTTCAATAGTAAAATATAAGTTATTTCAAGAATATATGAGCCACTTGGCACTGGATACACCAAATACTGATTTAACTTTGTTTAAAGTTATAGAACTTCACTAAACTCGTTCGCTCTGTCATAGAAAACTAGAAGTGAAAACTCTGTCGCTATTTTAACTTGTCTTGAGCAAAGTAAAAATCTAAAAATCAAATATTAAACTACAATTTAATTGCCTTAATTACACACAATTCACCCAAGCATAAATCTCAGTTTTGATATATGCACCAAAACCACTCACAGCTAAGTCCACATAAGCGCCTTCATGGTGGCAGCAACTGCGACCGACGCTCTTAATGCTTTAATGTTATGAAATGTGCAGTGAAAGGGCTTAGCAGTGCATTTGAGTCGGAAACTTTCCAACTCTCTGGCAACGCAAAATACCAACTGGAGGGGTAACAAGCGACCACACCACACCATTAGCAGCCTGTGGCACCAGTGTGATTGAAGCCATGCACCGCGGCTATTTTGCGCTAAAAGTGCATTACAGATGCGTGTGATTACTGTTTCGCCAGCGAGCGAACGAACGTGCATGTCGTTGTATATACTCGTACATAAGTTGACGCTAATGCTAGTTTGATGCCTTTTAATGTAATTGTTGCCAACACTAATGGAATCGTAACGCTCAGTGCGCGCACACAGAACAACTACAACAATAATAACAATAACACTTACGTAGATTGAAAAATGCGCAAAAGTCATAGCATTGCAGGGAAATCAATTTGTGTGAGTTGTAAGAGTTTTCGATGAAAATGGGGCCTCAAATTTTTAATTAGAAAATATTTAGTTTTACTATACATTGGTGCAAATGTCTATAATATTCTAATATATATCCACTTCTACTTTCAATGAAACCTTTTTAAGTTCAGTTAAATAATATTAATAAAAAATAAAAATTGTGACAAATAATTGAAGAGTTGTATTTTCTCAATATTTTTCCTACCGGGACTCAATACATTTAGGTATATGGACATGGCTGATTGCCAAAGCATGCAAGTAAAACTTGCAATTCGCAAAATGTGTGGCTATTATGCTACTGCAGCAGTTGTCAACTGTGGCGTGCAAAGCACATGCCACTTAATGCCGACGTCCATACTCGTACGCATTAGTGTTATCATGCACTGACGGCCTGGAGTGCGCCATCATCGAATGGATTGCTGATAGTGGTGTTTTTGGGTGGGTTGTAACCAAATTCACTTAATTTTCATCAAATTCATATCCAATTTAACTATTTAGTATAGAAAGTAGGGCATATCCAACACAGCAATACATTAAAAGGGTTCACTTCATAATGGAAATACTTGAACTAGAAGGGCGTATTACTTTATGTAGGATACATGGATATTAATGAAAAATGAGTATCGATTTGATAACTTTTTGTGACTATAAATATAAAATTCTCAATTAATGTATTAATATATGAATATTCCTTCGCTCCACCACCATGATAGTATGCAGAAACAGATATCACTTTTATCAAATTATTGACTTGATTAGTTGACATATCGAATCACGTGTCAAAATTCTTTGGTTGAGAATCTTACCAAGCGAATAATTATTGGTTGAAGTATCTCTCGTAGTAATTAGACTTTTCTATTAAGTATATGGTTATTCGACATAAGATACCTTCCATAGAAACCAAGATATATCTACAGCCGTGGCAGTTAAGACTCTTTTAGCTAAATAAGTACGAAATTAAAGAAAATTTGCCATGCTTTGAGCAAAGTGTGTTATATTGTCTACAACATAACATGAATTCGATTTTAATTATTGCGATAAAGAGTATCAATAGCGTACGCGACACAAGAAAAAGTTTAAAAAAATATAAAACCAATCAATGTCTACACTTCAAATAACATACAGCCTCTGGCCATCGAATTACGAACGAATTTTTTTGACAATGTTTTTAATTTATGGTGAAAGTTACAAAATTACAACCTGGGTGGCATCCTTTGCCTATATTTCTACTGTATAATTAACGGTATAATATTCGAATAAACTTGCCTACTTTATAGTTATCGGCTGACAATTATTGTAACCGTAATTTTTTTGTTATTCGTAATCGTTCGTAATTCGATGGCCAGAGGCTGTAAGTCTTTTAAATCGGTAATCAGCACTTGCGCTAATGCTTTGGTTACATACTTACATACATACACCTATCTTGTATATACGTAGTCATGTACGCATTGACGCTTATCTCACCCGCTGTTTGCGTCGCAATGAAAGTTGTTTAATCAATTTGACAAATAACCGCCTCCCCGTCGCTCACATGGCTTGTCATACTCAAGCGAGAATATTCACACATTGATCTGGTAATAGCAACAGAAATATGAAATTACAGTAAAGAATTAAACATGGATTGTATAAAAAATTTGATAGCAATAGTGAACCGTTATCGTACAGTTACTGAAAGCCTCGGTTCATATACGTGATTGATTGACTGTTGAAGCTTTCAGAGAAGAGAAAATGTAATCCGAATTGACTGATTACAAGCTACAGTGCTCTAAAAGCCCATATGAAGTAAGCTACTCATAATTCAATTGAAATTCTGAAGCATACTTTTACGAGCAGAAGCAAATAAAAGAAGCAATTTTAGTAAGGTTAGGTGTATAGCGAACATTTGAATCTGAATATTTGTAGAAATGAAATTATTTATTTAAAAAATCGCCAATAATATCACAATCATGAATATATGCAGTTATTTGTTTTCTTTCTAATATTGATTAATATACATATATGTATATCATATCCAAATCAAATTCGTGCAAAAAATTGTTTACAAAATTCCATTTGATGATAAGAAATATGAAAATGTGCGATAAGCTTTCCACGAATTTGCATACTGACAAAAATAATCCACAAATGATATCTAAATAAATATAGCGCTAATTGTTATATATATTATTGGAATAATATTCGAGTATTATTGTCAATATCGTGTATATTAATAAGTGTGCTCATAAGTGCACTTCCGGCCCCCACGAAGCCAAGCGGCACCTACGTAAGAGAGGCTCCCACGAAGAGCTACGCTAGAGTGTATTTAAGTTTGCTCAATTAATGATAGCTTCGATCAGCTGTTAGCATAGCCAAAGCTAAATCACTTGAGCGCAGCGATGCTAATGCCGAAAAGATCAAACATGACTCAGCAAATACCGACGCCGATACCGAGTTACCATCTGCTCATACATATTTATAAACTCTAATCAGCAGGGAGAGACAATTTATTCCATTGTTGTGAAATATTCATATGAATTTATAAAATCAACGGACAGTGTGACGTTTGCAAACAACGAGATAAGCGAGCAGGTGATCGTGATCACCGTTGTCCGCTTCGAAGGTTGTGCATCACAGTCGGCACTTCGCAACGGTTAGTACGAGTGTAGCGGCCAGTGTCGGCATTGCGCGTTTGTCACGCATTTTCTAATCGCAGCGCTAGCCACTACCAATCGATCGCTAATTATCATTACGGTGACGTCACAACGCAGCTGAGATAGTGGCGATGTTGGTCACTGCGCTTAAGCACCGAACGCCAACTGCGATAAAGTTTTAGCGCAAACCAAAATAATAACAAAACGCTTCGTCTGAATTTGGTAGTTCGAGTTAGTCGGTCGCACGGGCTTTGCGCGTGCCGCTAATTTACAGTTGTTGCGTTGCGACATTTCCATATTAACTAAAACGCGCCACATCACACAACGGCACACCGGTTTCGGATTCGGTATCGAGTGTTGTCTGATAGGTCTGAGCAACCGGGCGAAGCTAAGCAAGCTTCTTCGCTACCAAACGAGCATCACTCAGTCAGAACCATAGCTGGTATCAGCGAGTTCGGACGCGCCGACGGAACACGGTCACCGGAGGGCGTGAAGAATTGTGCAAAAAGTTTTTTTTTCTTGATCTATTGTTATCTGTCAGAAACGCATCCTCGAAAGGATTTGCAGTGCAGGACTTCATGAAAATAATTTAGATACAGTGTTGTGAAATTAAAAAATGTGTTTGACATAATTGAAAAAAATTAAAATAATTGAAAAAATTACAGTTAAATAACTACTGTATGTGTATGCAATACATGGAAATTAAAAATTATACACATAAATTTCCCCACGAATGGAAGCTGATATCTGTTGTCTGCTAAGCAATACTAATCGATCGATTCAAATTAGCATAGCAACAGCTAGAAAGCAGTTTTGAAAAACCAAAATATAGCATGTGCTTATAACTGTAGAGAGAGGAACACGCCACATGGTCACAGTTTGGAATTCGCTTAATTCACTGCGGAGGATTTAATAAATCATAAATACTGTTACTCAGGTAATGAAAGTGCGCATCAATATATACCAAATATTATAATTATAAAAAATGTATATTATATACTATATATGTACATAATGACTATCTGTCGCTAAAATTATCTACATGACTTTGATGTTTTTATCACATTTAATTGAAATGCCCAACCATAAATGCTAAATATTCCACACTCTGCAGCTTAAAAGCTACGAAAATCACCATATTTTCTACATAATAAATAAAAAATATACCCTGCAGGAAATCGAGCAACCAAATATCTCATTCAAATTTGTTAGTTTTTCGGTATTTTCATGAACCATAGATTATCCGCATAGTTTTATAATTAACTTTCAAGTCTTTATTCGAAGTACATTTTGTGCTGACATAAAGCATTAATAATTCATGTAATATTAATATGAGACTGTTTTGTATTGAATTTTATTTCTAATTATCTTCTCTATAATATTTGATCCAGAAGTTCCAAAGGCATAACTTTCAAAATATTTTTATCATGTAGAGGAATTTTTTTCTACGTTACTTTGTATTATTTGACTTTCCACTTTAATATTTTAAATTACTTTAAAGATCACTTAACTTCCATAAATTTAGACCACAATGTAATATAATTAATTTTCCGATTGATTTTTCCACTTGAGTACGTTACAAATATTGACTTCCCTGTTCTTGGAACTCTTGGAATTACTATTTACACTTGCCCTTTATATAATTGTATATGTGTATGTATATATAAATATATATATTATATAGAATATAAAGCTTGCAATAACATATATTGTATTCGAATAAAGAGCGCCGATTGAAATTGAATTGTTATCAGATGCAAACAGCTTTGATTGCCTCTAAAGTGTCAACCTTATGTCTGAAGTGCAATTAAATTTATTTTTTAAAATGTGTAATGCCATCAGAGTTGTTTACTATTTACAATTCAAACAATTACAATTTCTATATATTTATTTTATATGTAATATAAATTATATACATATATTTGAGTATATATCAAATGCCGATTTTTTATAACACGAGTAATAAAACGCTTGACTCTGATTCGGTGCTCGAAGTCAAGTTTTCGCTATCTGCAACATTATCGGAATTTTCGTCTCCTCAAACACTTCAGCAAGTTGAAGAAATTATCAGTTAACTTGATTTCCTTTTTTAATTACTTTTACCTTCTCATAAGTTTGTGTTTAACTCTTCTTTTTCTGGCTGTGCCTGCTGTTTCGATATCATCTTTATGTCATTCAAATTTAATCTCGACATTATCTACCACTTGAAAATGTGGAATACGGAATGCAAATTACGATTACTTATTCTTATTATTTGCGTCATGCTTAAATCAAATTAATGAGAGGAAATTCACGAGGCAAATCAAAGTACAGATATTTATTTAGGCAAAGGGCAACCTTGATAGATAGGATCCGTGTATTTGTGGCAAATGATTGACAACTAAAAGGTAATTTACTTATTATCAAAAGTTTTTGGCCATAAGTGCACTCAAGACGTCTCTAAAAGCACTTAAGGGAAACTGTTTCTAAGACTAATCACAGGGATCTTTCATACAAAAAAGATGAAGATCTCATTAGAATTCATGAATTATTCATCACACAAAAGAAAAAACACTCGAAAATCGCGCAGACACAGATAATTAAATAAGAAAAATAGCTTTGAACTCACTTAACCTGACTGTGAGGCGATTAGAATTCTTCAAAACGTGTGAATAAAAACACCAACTGAATATGCTGATAAGAAGGAGTCCATAAATTTAATAGAATGTACATTATTCATGATTTTTATTTAATTTCTTGTCTATAAAGCTACTTGTTAATTCTAATAATTTTAATTTTATTATTTTTAAATTTAAAGAAAATATTATAACATAGTCGATGAAAAGCTTAACGCAGATGCTCGACATGCTTTTAAAGAGATTAATAAGTTTACTTATTATGAAACGGATATTGTACTCTTAAATTTCTCCATACTTTATATCCCATGAAGTGTTTCTAATTCAGTTGAGTTTATTTCAGTTGAGTGGGTAATTAAGCATTTAAATAATTTCTTAGAAAGTCAAAAATCACACCTCTTGTCACGGCATTAAAATAAATAAAATTTTTGAATTTATGAAGTGTCTTAATTTAGTCAATTGTGTATGCAATTTTCTAATTGACTACATTAAGATATTGTTTATATTAACGATTTAGAGTAAATAATTGTTGAAAACGACAATAAATTCTCTACAAACTAATGATAGAGCAATTTCCTTACGAGTCTGACATCTTAAATCAAAGTTATTATTATGGAATTCCACCATATGTTTGCTTTCGTGTTCTTATCACAATTGATTGAAGAACTACTGTTGCAATGAAATACAAATAAAAAATTCCCAATGCTTTGATTGAAGCTGATTATTATTCTACATATACACCAGATTGCTATTTATAAGTCTAATAAAATTTTATAACTACAAATGTATACAGTACAACGTTCAAAAATTAATGCTAATTGCGTAGATTATGAAAAGTGGTCGAAATTTGTATATACTTTTTAGTTTACTCAATGCAAACATTTGACAACTGATATAATTTTGACCACAAACTATGCAACGATGATTTCTAGTCTACCAATATTATTTAGTCAATTGTACTTTCTGTGTTGCCGTAAACATTTACTCAATTTAGGTTAAATGTATTCAATTAATAGCTTAATTTAGATTAAATAATCTCTCGCTTAATTGTTTGGAAATCTTTCGATAATTTACATAATGTATTTTCTTTATTGCAGAAGGGGCAAAAGCCAACGGAACGAAGACTATAATTTATTGAAGCCAAAATATTGATAGTATTAGAAGTATCATAAGCAGTACAAAGCGTAGAACATGAATCCCGAGCTATCGAAAATAGATGGCAGCACTCTTGTGCTCTCACCGCTCATTACAAAAGCGTTGAAGAAGAAACCGGCAAAACCACTGGGCGAACGCAAGAAAGCGGTGCTACGACAGGTAATTAATAATAAATGATTAGAAAGCCTAACCTATATGATATTAATGTAAAATATTTCATAATGAACTTCGGAATACTGATTTCAATTTTAATTATAGGAACTGATGGTGTTGCTCGGCAATACTTGTGTGGTGGCGTCCGGTATGTCTGTGGCCTTGCCATCAGTTTCACTGAATCAACTAACCAGTAAAGATGACATTTTTCAACTTTCAACCGAGGAAAGCAGTTGGTTTGGTAAGAAAACAACTCTTTCAAGCATACTAGTAGAAAGAAATAGACGCATGACAATTTAGTCCGAAGCCAATTAGTTCATAATGGGCTCAAAGTCATGGGCTTTCCAAACTACGATCATTCACGATATATCTTCCGGATCTCTTTATAGCATCCATCAATAGTATGGCCTGTCCAATTGGCGGTTTAATTGTTGGTTATCTGATGGATCGTTTTGGTCGCAAGAACACAATGCTTCTTACCAATGTAATTGGTATAATCGGTTGGGTCTTGTTGGTAACTGCGCCTTATCAAACTTCCAGAGATGCAATTTTCCTACAACTTTTGATTGGTCGTTTTGTGTCGGGTAAGGGAAACTTTCTCTGCTGAAATACTGACTTACTCAAGTGTACTCTCTGTAAAATAGGTCTTATGATGGGCGCAGCCCTGTCGCCAATTGGCTCGTACTCGGCGGAAATCAGTTTGCCGCGCATGCGTGGTCGTCTGATTTTGGGCACATCCATTGCCATAGCCACGGGTATATTGCTGATGTATGTGCTGGGTTTCATAATACGGGTAAGTACTTCAACTTATCCCACACGTAGAATGCTTCTGGTACTTATAAACTGCTTGCGAACTCTGTTACAGAACCAATTTCAACTGATCTGCCTCATCTCGGCCATCTATCAATGCGTTGCGTTCTGCTGTGTTTTGCCAATGCCGGAGTCGCCCAGCTGGTTGCTGCAGAAGGGACTTGCGGAAAAGGCACGCAAATCGCTCAAGTATTTCCGTGGTCTCTCTGAGAACGGTAAGTGTTTAGCAACGTTCTCAACTAAAACTTTCTTTGAATAACCTATATCCACGCTTTATTTAGACAAAACCACCTATGACGAGTTCGAAAAGGAATTGGCGATGATCAAGAAGAATTCCGATCAGAGTCGAGCAGCTGCCGAAAGTGAATCACTATTGCAAGCTATACGATCGCCCGAAGTCTATAAGCCACTCGTTATGATGATCGGCTTCTTTTTCTTCCAACAATTCTCAGGCATTGTTATTGTAATTGTCTTCGCTGCGCAAATAGCCACCAGCGCCGGTGTCTCCGCAGATCCTATGCTTGTGGCCATCTTCGTCGGTATTGCACGCATCATCACCACATTCTTCATGAGTACGATCTTTGAGCGTTGGGGTCGTCGGCCAGCAGGTATGCTCTCGGCAACCGGCATGACAGTCTGCATGTTTCTGCTAGCGGCAAACGGCTGGTGGCCCGTCATCGGTGAATACTTGCCGCTGCTGCCAATTGTTTGCATTGTGCTGCACATCATATTCTCGACATTGGGACTGCTGACACTGCCATTCTTAATGATCTCCGAAGTGTTTCCACAGCGCGTGCGTGGCAGCGCTAACGGTTTCACGCTGTTTGTTGGACTTACATTCTCGTTCGGCGTTGTGAAGCTGTATCCCAGCGTAGAGGCGCTCATCGGTACATCCAATAGCTTCGCCGGTTTCGGTCTCGTTTCACTGCTCGGCTTTGTGTTCATCATTTTCGTCGTGCCCGAGACGAAGGGCCGTACACTATTGGAGATTGAGAACTATTTCCGTACCGGACGACGTGTAACGAATGCGCAGGTGGCTCGCCGTCAATCGCAGATCGCAATGGAGGTCGCTGCGGGTGTATACAGTTCACAATATGAGCTGGATGAAGTCATCATGCGTCTGAGTAAACTGCATGAAGATTGCGAGGCAATGGATAATGATGATTGAGTGTGAAATATTTAAGACATATTGAGGGGACATATTTATTATTTTTTGCTTTGTTTTGTTTAGAATAAGTGTACTTAATGTTACTATTAAATAAATTAATTATACTGTGATGCTTGCTCGAGCTTGCAATTAGACTTTGTATGCCATAAAAGGTGTTTTCGATGAGTTTACCAAAAAAAAAACTAATAAATCAATATAAAAACATTCAATTTGTTGTTTTTCCATAATTGTCGAAGCAGATTTGTAATAATATTTTGTTTAAATACTTTTAATTTTCGATAGAATGAGCAGGGAACATTAGGTTTTATTTATTCAAAATAAATATTATGCTATCCGGGCGATCTCAGGGACATCTGTGTCCAAAATTGAGAATTAAATTTTCTTTCATTTTTTACTTCTTACTGTTATGTACAGTACGAAATAAAACTTTGTATTATGTTCCTCATATGGAACGTGTATGCATATGGTCTGCGTCTGTGCTAAGTAACCACTATTGTGGATTGTGGATTACAATTATGTTGCAGTGAGGATATTGTTGATACTGTTCGTGAAATATGTTTCTTCGTCCTTTGGAGCTTGTTGCAAGGATTTAGAAGTTTACAATATCCAATTATTCCGTAATAAAATCCGTTAATATTTTTACTTCAATTCCTTGCTTGTCATCGCAAATTAATCTAACTCGAATCACCATTAAAACATACAATTTTTCCAAAACGTCTGTAACCCATGCCTTTGTTGATTTATACAATCCATAAGTGTAATACATATCATATTTTTTGTTCGCCTCCATACGATTTAGAGGAACTATTTTAAAATTATGCCTCGATAGTAAAATTTTAAATTTTGTATTATACTCTGGTCGAAAAGTTCAATTTATGGAATAGAATTTTTATGAAAATTGCCTTCTATTGCCAACTCAAGAGTTCAAGTTAAGGAGATCTTCGAGTTAAAGAAGTTCTTGTTATGGAAGTTCAACTGTTCTTCGTTTAGGAAGTCCGTTTGTTTTGCGCCTCTGATGATTTTCGATATTAAAAGAATACGTCAGTAATTGTAAATTATTTTCTCAAACTTTAGATCAAAGTGATTACTCTGCAAAGAGTCGTTCTGATAAGTTCTTCGAATTTATTGCTGAGCTTACTATTCGAAATAATTAATAACGAATTCAAAGTTTTTTTTTTAATATCTTATAGTTCTTAATACCTATACTCCAAGTATTCAGAAACAGTGATATTTGGTCGTACCGAAAGGCCAGTCGAAAACTGAATTAATCAAAGTTAGATCGTATGTTTTTTTGTATTATATATAAAACTATATATATGTATTTAATTGCTTCGAAAGTCTTTGGTTAGATGTAAACTCCGGCTGTTTGTGGTATATTTCTTGTCCAGAGGGTCTGCGAGCGACTGTCAATTTCTGCTTGTAAGCTCTTTCATAAGAGAAATATGATTAAAGGACGACCGAAAAGTGACCACCCGAAACTTTGGTCGAACCTAGGTTCAGAATTACTCTATTGCACACCTCAAAGCATGCAAATATCACCTGCATCTATAAAAAAAACAAATACAATAGTTTGTAATAAATAAAAAGAATTAAAAATAGAAAATGCGTTAAATTTCGAATTTTTGCATTTTGCAACGGTTGTTTTGTCGAAATCATAAGGTAGACATCTTGCGTAAAGCTGTACCTATGCTGTGTATTTAATTTAACGAAAGTACAGACATTATTATTTAGCAATGTTGTTTTCTGTACACCTTAGTTAACCACTTTCAAGTACTTTTGATGCTTGTGGCAAGAAAAGCTTCAATACACTTTTCAAAAGTTTGTTGGCATGTGAGCTTTGAAGCTTCAAGCAAAAGCTATTGAGATTTTATGGATTTTTATAGGCAAATGTGTGTTTAGCTTTGCGAAAGCTTCAATAATTACAATCAAATGTACTTTCAACGTTTTTGAAAAGTTAAGAGTTTTCATAGTATAAGCATGGGCTGAGCTAAGATCTTAGAATACCCTAACAACTTAATCGTCTTAACGATTAACAAGGGATAAAAGACAGCATGCAAAATATAATTATTATGCAGTTGTGAAGTATCTAGATAATTCAACTCAAATGTATGCCATGGCAATCTGGGTGTTCTGGTCATTCACAAGATCCCTGTGACAAATCTCTAAATGTTACACTCATTCAACATTTTATGAGATACCAAATGTCAACAAAAATGCATGGACAAAATATATTACACAACAAACATATAAACAAACGCATATACATCCATAAACATATACCCACAAAGGTGCAATATGTAAGCATGTTGCAACTTTATTAAAACATTTCATTGAGTTCATTGTTTCTCTGTGATGCTTTCATTCCCTTCTCTTTCCATGAAATATATGTTATGCAATATTGTTGTTGTTGCATAATTTATTCTAACTGACTTTATTGGCAAACATTTGTGAAACCTAATGTGCTGCGCTTGTTTTTGATATATTGTTGTTGTTGCTTTTTCTGCTTCTAACCATTTTCAAGTGGCATAAATATCATTTCCGTGGCAAGGGCAATCAAACAACAATAATAACAACAGCAACGGCAACATAATCAAATTGTCATCACACCACACTAACAACAATAATGACAGTGACAAGAATAGATTAACGCAATAGGAAAGTAATCAAAACAACCACAAAAAGAGCGAAAACAATGAACGGACAAAGGATGTCTGTGTGTGTTTGTTTGTGTGTAACCCCTCGAAATCGCAAATTCAAGTACATACTTTTGTTGTTCTTTTTTTCTGTGCGCTATTTGTTTGTGTATGTGTGTGTGTTTGAGGAACTGCCTTTCCCTTGTCTGTCCTGCTTAGAACCGACCTTCTCCCCTCTCGCAGACAGACAGTCACTATTAACACATATGCCACACCGCAACCGCATCATAAATTATCACTGCAACGTCCATGTGCCACAATGTGTGGCATCGCTTGACAATACCGTCGACTCTGTTGCCTACTAGGCTGTTTCAGCGGTGAAAAGGCGAGCGGTCGATCGCCCATCCTGCTTCCTGGTAACCCTCTTTCATGGGTTCTGATTCTCTACCGATGACATTCAGATGCTGATGTGTTGGATGCGGCGCATGAGTGTTGCATAAATTTGCGAGTGTGGCACGAATTTAATAGCGATTCAATGAGGTGTAAACTTTCACGCGTCTGTTCCTGCCGCATCGCTTGCTCCTGGCTCCTGCAATCGAAACAGGTGCGGCCAATATAAACATGCCACATTGTTGTTGTTGTGCGATGATGTAGCCGACAAGAGATAAATAAATAAATAAATTAGCAAATCTGTTGCAAATTTTATGAATTATGAGACACCTCGCTCATGTGGCAAGTGAGGCAACATGCGAACCGAGAAGATAAATTGTCAATTTGCCACTTGTGATGCAACCAACAACGCTTCCACGCAGTTAAGCATTTTTGTCAAAATTTATATTACAATCACATCACACACTGTGTGCCACGCCAGCCGACGGCAGTTGCATGCAACCATAAAGACAACACATGTACCGGTAAGTATGTGCCTTTGTGTACTTTCCGCCGGTAATTACTGGCATAGTGCGACGCATTTTAGCGCCTCAACGCATGCAATCACAACAAACACCGCAACAGCGAGTGATTTTGGTGCGCCGATAAGCGCAACACCGTTGCAACGTGCTCCGCTGCCAACGCGCCACTCGTTCGCTAATAACTGTTATTAATTATATTGGCCACGTTGCGTCCACCCAAAATTGGTGCAAGCCACTTATGTACATAATGTCAGTGCCATGCTTGCCTTGCTTTTGTCCGCTTGCACTTCAGCGCTCCCCGCCCTTCCGCAGCCACTCTTCCGACGACATATTAAGCCATAAAATTGATTTCTCATTGAAAGCCATTAAAAATTTCGTTAAAATTCTCTAAGTGATCATTGTCATCAGCAATTTGGTATGCCTGGAGCGCTGCCACATCGCCCGGCACTTGCCACATCGTCCACATCGACCGTGTTGCATGCAAAATTGCAGGCTGCAGCTGCTAAAGAGCCATCGGCCCCAAGCCGCATGCGTTTTTATTACTCAAAATCATGGGTTAACAAACAATGAATTTGTGAACATGTTGTGATTAATTTTCTCGTAACCTGTTCGTCGCCTCGTCGCATGCTGATAACGGTTTAAATTACCGACAACTAATTACCGGGTGTTTAGTCGTGATGGTGTTGCGAATGGTTCATCATAAAGGTTGCGGATATCATCTATGGGGTGTTGAACCCCATTATTATGTAAGGAAAATAAATGTTTGTTTAAAGTCCCATAAAGATTTACTCTATGTAATGTAATGAAAAAATATGGAAAACGTAGACCGATCTTAAAAAACGAGCATTTCAAACTCCGTCTTCCATAAAGCTTACTCTTTAGTTTTAAGATAAAAATAACGTATCTTTAAAAATATTCTTCAATAATCCCTATTTCGATCGGTCATTCAGAGGCCAATGCCCTTTTTCTGCCCTAAAGATGTTCTCATAACTGACTCTCTCTCAAATTTCGACTATTACCATACCGAAGAGTCTTTAATTTAGAATGAAATATCTAATATTCGGGAATCTTGATCGTTCCAAATCGTTTCTTTAAATAATTAACTGTCTTTCTATATACTTACTTTTAATTTAGTTGTACCATCCTATAATTGTACATTTACAATAATGAAGTTGGCCATTCTCCACGATCTCAACATGCAATATTAACATTTTAACAAATTTGTTAATACTTTTAAGTCGCTTGTAATCGCAATTTTTACATCATTAAAACAGATATAATTACAGTTAAGAGGGCACAACAAGTGGACGCGTGCCACGAATACCCGGGCTTGTAACCCTTTCGGTGTAGGGGCGAACGCTTGATGACGAAAAAGAAAAAAAAATCGAAAAGGCACTTACAACGAGCCCTCGCATGTTAAGGCAAACATTAAGTGATGGCAAAAAATTGATTACACACCTCGACACCGCCACCACGAACGAATAATAACAAGAGAAAAACGACTTGCTCGACATATCAACGCAACTTTACATACAACCATCGCCCTGCTAGTCCTCGCTTCCAAGCCCTCCACTGAACTTCATCGACATTTTAACGCTTTGCACCAAAGATTGCGATCGCTTAATGTGCAGTTCGCAATGCGTTCGTTGCTGGAAGCGAGCCACTTGCGGATCGCTTGACGAACACAATTTCGGGGTTGCGCTGCAATGCAAATACTGAGAGACTAATTACAGATCGTCACGTTAGTGTGGTTGGCCGACGGTGAGGCATGCCGCTCGCGCCGATGCGCCGATCGATTGATGAAACGATTGAATGAAGCGTAAATCGTCGAAGGTGTTGGTTGCGTTTTTGGAAAATTACTGGTTCTGATTGTGCCTACATGCGCCCAAACTACCAAAAAGTGCAACAAACGGCGAAAATAAATTGCAGCGTTGCATTTACTGCATGGCAGGTGAACAAAAGTAGCCAGCGATTGCCCACACGACAACCCAATCATTATATATCCGATTAGGCGATCGGGCTGCTGTTGCCGGATGGCAGAGATTGCTGGTTTCATTCGTGTAAGTGAACTCACACTTTAAGCATACGCGTGCATGCCACGCCCCACTTCACCTGAAACACACGCAGGAGATACTTAAAAACTTACAGAATTCGTCAGTAAATAAACAAATAAGTAGAAGCAAGTACTCATTAATTTTGATTTCGCGCTGTTGCTGTTGGAGCTGTGTTCACTGGAAATAAATAAATGGCACTTTGAAGACGTAACCACGTTCCGGAAACTCTTTTACCCAATTCATTCGACACTTACAAATCAATATTTCTTTTGATTTGCTTTTTTAGATGAATTCATAATGCCTCTTCAATTACTTCTTCGTTTGTATTGAGTTGTTCCTGATGCGGTGGATTATCTATTTATACATATGTGAGAACTTCCGGTGGTTAAGCGCTGGTACCTAAAAGCCTTAATTTGAATGGAAAATCAAGCTAAAAGCGTTTTGGAATCAGCTGTGTACCTTGTCATTATCCGACAAATAGGGATATTCAATTAATAACATCAGGCAGCTAAATGATTTTACGAGATCGGTACCTCTATCTCAGAAAACTCTTTAAGAAACACCTAGCGATTAGTGATTAAAGAAATTTGAATTTAAACCTTGGATCCTTAAAACTTATATACCTTGATATCTCTATCTCAGAAAACTTCGTAATGTTTGTAATAACTTTCTAATCAATAGTATATTAGTGATTAAAGACAGTAAATTGTAGCCATGGATCTCCCAGTAACTAGTAAAATCGTAATAAAATTATTTGAGAGAGCGAAACCTGAGCGACAAAATCTCTCAGACCAAAAGATGGCGAAGTATCTATTATTCGTTCATTAATTTCTGTTGCCAATCTAACGACTTCGAGTATATTTTGTGAAATCAATTCACCGTTACTAACAACTCTTCTGGCAAATATCCAAAATTGAATTCTTAACGCTACTTTAGCATTCTCCATCGCATTGTTTGGCAATCTAGCGCCTTTAATTTCTAGTCAGTAAGATTTTACTGGCTTTTAATTAAATTTGTTTTCCTTCTAACACTTCCTAGGTGAGTTAAATTTATTAATTTCCAATTGTTATTAGCCTAGCTATTCAACAGCCATTGCGGCAGCCTCTTTCGACATACTAGCCGAATTCATTGACCAATTGGCCCGTTGACTAATTTGAGCGTCACATGCATAACCGGAAGATTTACGGCCACAAATGTGGAATGCGCTACTGCAACTGCAATCGGCATCGAAAGTGCAGCCTTTAAACAAAACCTCGATCCCAGACGAAAATCCAGCCGCCTGGATACAAGTGAGCACTCCGCAGCTTTGGTATCGCCGACGGCGTGTTTCCTCCACAGACAAACTCATAGCTGCAATAATCGTTGGTCTGAGCTCAATTGTAATTTTTTTCAATTAGTAGAGCTACTGTATTTAGCTGGTCTATTAAATCTTGTTAACTGCCGACCATTTGCCATAAATAACTTGGAATATAAATTCTTTTCCGCTGGCAGCTATGCAAAAAACAATCAACTCAGCCGCAGCCTACAACTCATGTATGCACCTTTATATATGTATATGTATATGTATGTATGTGAATGTGGTAGCAGAAAGTCTGCGCCGTTGAATAGCACGCATAAATGCGCATGCGCATGCGCTCACACTTCTCGCTGACGTTGGGCTGCTGTTGGCGGCAGTTTAAGTTGAATGCGAATGCGAGACTCGTAAAATCGCTCTTGCACCAATGTGCAGTTCTCCGTTTTGGCGGTGGTCGGTCAGGTCAACGGTTAAAATCACGCTTTAAGTTTATTTTAATGGTTCGTTACATTCGTTTGTATGGTTGCTCATGAATAGGTGTGAGTTTCATGCAGGCGATAAACTATACGCATCCTCTAAAAAATATTAACTGTTAAATTTTATTTAAAGCGGTGACTGGTCGAGCTATTTAAATGTGAAAATAAATGAAATTAAATTTATAGTTCACTTTAGTATTTGTTAGATGAAAGACAATGCGCGTCTGCTTGTGGAAATTTTATGCAAAACAGCAGTTTCATGTATTTCTATGAATCTCAGCCAAAATTATTTTGCCGTCGTCAATAAAGAATCCCTCTTCAGCCGAAATGTTAGCACATTTGTCTGTTTTGGCCTATTCCTTCTATTTGCCACTCATTTGGTGCATGCAGATGGACAACCGTTAAATTGATTGTAATATATCTTACCGAAACTTTTATTGAATGTGAAGCTTCTTTTTAAAAGTTTTCCAAGCGTAATAAAATAATTTTGTATGTGTATCTGGCGCAGATTAGATCAACCATTTTGTTAAGCTTTTTGGAGTTTCATACGCTGTTCATGATTTATGCAACACTCATTTAATTGGTATAGAAATCAAACGGAATGGTTTTTAGTTCTTTCAGCGGATTTCCTTTTATGAAAACATATATTTACCGCTGACTCTATCTATAATTACTAGGAACTTCTGATTCACTCCATCTTCTAATGCAAATTTGTAGATTTTCGAGTACTATCGAGTCACAATCACAAAAATCGAATTATTATATTTTTGGATTCCAAATACTTAGTCATAGTAGAGAATCCAAAAATATAAAGCCAACACAACCAGAAATATAAAGATTTCAATACGTTCCTAGTTGCGAAAGTCGTTGATCTTTACTAGTTCCCTCAAGGGAAAATTAGCAATCATTTGTCATTTCACAATACTTTGGTTTGGTATTCTATCACATTTTCCCCACTTTAAGACCTTACTTATTCAGTTCTATTTACTTTCTTCTATATGGAAATTAATAAAAACAAACATATACAAATAACTATGTTTATATATTCATTTATTGATCTGACCTCTAGGCCTTTTTCGACACTTGGTTTTATTGCGTCTAGACTTTATTGACTGATGTTAATCAAATTAGTTTCACTTGAAAGCGCAAATTTACTTTTCCCCACACTTTTCAATTAGATTGACCTTTGACCCGAGACTCATTACACCCATAGTGGGTAAATACTAGATGGTGTAAATACTGAACTGTTGAAGCAAAAGTCGTTACTCATTGGCTTCTTAATCATTTAGAGAAGAGCAAAAAAGAGATGACAATCCGCGACTTTTTAATTGATTTTTTGGTCAATTTTATTATTGTAAATATTGTGACTTGCCTTACTTCAGGTTAATGCTTTGCTGTGCTTCAATACTTACAGTTATCAAAACATTATCCTCTTGCCAGATTCAGCTTTTACGACGCATAACTATACAGTAAGCAGCTTTCTTACATTCCTCCGAACATGAGAGTAGTAATTTGCACCAATTTCATTCACTAATCCTTACCAAAGCTGCAGTTGGGTTTTTTACGCATGCTCCAATTAACGCCAGGTATGTTATTATGCTGTCAACAGTCCCACCTTCGCCATGTTGTGATACCCGGTAGGAAACGCAACTTCTTCGCAAACAGATTTTATATTTTGCATGGATAATATTTAATCAGTGGAATTGCATCACTAATCTAGAGTAATTAGTATTTAATTGAATTGAATGACTATACTAAGACTTCTTCTTCTTCTTGACTGGCGTAGACACCGCTTACGCGGTTATAGCCGAGTCCAAAACAGCGCGCCACGTATCCCTCCTTCTGGCAGTTTGGCGCCAATTGGTTATACCAAGCGAAGCCAGGTCCCTCTCCACCTGGTCCTTCCATCGGAGTGGAGGTCTCCCTCTTCCTCGGCTTCCACCACCATTCGAACAACATGACCTAGACAGCGTAGCCGCTGTTTTTCTATTCCCTGGACTATGTCTATGTCGTCGAATAACACATACAGCTCATCGTTCCATCGTCTGCGGTATTCGCCGTTGCCAATGTTTAAGGGACCATAAATCGTTCGCAAAACCTTTCTCTCGAAAACTCCTAGTGCCGTCTCATCGGATGTTGACATCGTCCACGCTTCTGCACCGTAAATTAGGACGGGAATAATGAGAGACTTGTAGAGTTTGGTTTTTGTTCGTCGAGAGAGGACTTTACTTTTCAATTGCCTACTTAGTCCATGGTAGCACCTGTTGGCAAGAGTGATTCTGCGTTGGATTTCCAGGCTGACATTGTTATTGCTGTTAATGCTGGTTCCCAGGTAGACGAAATTATCTACAACTTCAAAGTTATGACTGTCAACAGTGAGGTGGGAGCCAAGACGCGAATGCGCTGACTGTTTGTTTGACGACAGGAGATATTTCTAAGATACTAAGACTTAGAACGTCTAAAAAAAATCTAAATATTATAGATGACGAGTATTATGAAAAGTTGTCTTTTATTGTTTGTCCAGTCCAAACCATCTTTTACACAATTTCGAGTTCCGGATGTCTATTTAACAATACATGCCTTTCGAATAACTTTGAACTGAATTTTTAGTAATTCTAAGTAAGTCACAAATAATTGTAATAATGAAAATTTCAACTACATATCTAACGGTTCACTGAAGTGTCAACAGTTCTGTCAGAAATCAAAATTTTCCTACAGGGAATTCCATTGTTGCCAAGCAATCGCAAATACAAAGTCGCTAGAATTTTATATTCGCAAAATTGTTTACTCAAGAAATGTGCCCGCCAATATGATGCCTTCTTTGTTTCACAAAAAATAATAGCTCCTCTTTTCAATGCCTGAAGTCACCAAAGTTTAACACATTCTAAGGTGCTCACGCTCTGCGAATGTTTGTATGTATGTACAACAAAACTGCTCACCACTGTCCTTCTGAAATCCTTACCGCTGTCCTGTCACCACCACTTTATTATGTTTGTTCAAATAATTTTCGGTTTTATCGCATTCAATAAATGTCTTATTGCTGGCTCTGCTGCTGCCGCCACAGCCAATTCACCATGTCAGGCTCGTCCTTTTCGGTGTCTCTTTATAAAGCCACACAGCCAAACGAACGTACACAAAATTGACGGCAGTGTTTATTTCAATTTCCTAATAATTATGTCAGTCATTTAATTTATCGCTTTCGCAAGAACTCAACGCGTACGTCGCATTTCGCCGGCTGCCAGAGCCAGAGCCACGGCTCGTAATATGGCTGCGATTCGGTTGCACGCAAACTTTTATTTACCTTTTGGAAGTGTCCTTTTCGACATTTTTTTCATTCGGTCGTCGCACTGCTTGACTTGCGCTAACGCCGCCAATAATTCTCGTATTATTGCATTCTGGGTCGAGCGTTGGCCGCGGTGGCTTCCTTTGTGTGTCGTCCTTTCTTCGCTGCCAGATTGTAGTTCTCGATTGTCGCACATCACATCATGCGAATACTTCGAGTGCACATGCCCGCCGCTTTGTGTTCGTGTGTGCAATGTGAGAAAATGTTACTACATAATGTAATTGGCCGACATTATCTTGATGAGCATCTTGCCAACGACGCAATGTCCTGTGCCGTGCTCGGCGCTTCTTTGGTCGCACAACCCGCCTCTGCACTGTTGCAGGTGTTTGCGGCGCTGCCACTGGCGTGCGCCAGACGGACAATGCATTCATTACGGGCATTACGGTACCGTTCGGCAATTTGGGCACTGCGTAAATATGTCGAGTGTGCGCCCATCAGCTGAGTGTCCCTTCACCTACAAACGCACTTGCTGCCACATCACTTTTTTTGTTGTTCACTTAATTGCACTTATTAATTGGGTCATATTTAGTACCTTTTTGTTGTTGTATTTTTGTGTGCGTGCGCTCTCGTTTTGTCCTTTATGTGTCGCAGACACGCGTCAAACGCCAACCACTCGTAACATTCGTAGAAGTTTGGCATTCCCCGGAGTGGCATTGAACATAATATGAGGCTGTTAAAACAAGTTGTAAAAAATGTCGTATAAATTATGTAAGTGTTTACCTTTATCTTTATATTCAATTAATAAAAATTTCCTCAACACATAAATTTCTTACAATTCACATTTGTCTTCTTTTAAAGATGTAATAAATAAATTTTACTCACCATTTTGTGCATTAGAAATATCTTGATTAAAATTCTTGTAGATCAAACTAGTTTCTTAAGTGATAAAATTTTCGTAAGTTCTATGATGTAAAGGCGTTATAAAGAGTTTGTAGATCAGATAAATACTATTTCTAATATTTTCTGATATTGTCTTAAGTGAGTTGAAGAACATTTGAATTGTAATATATGTATTCTGATATTGGACTCATTGAATAGCAAAGGATTGAGGGTTCTGAAAGTAAGAATATGAGTAGTTATTTATATACCAGGAAATTTCCTTATTATTTGGAAATTTTGATACGTACCCATGTACCCCGAGATTCTTACTAATCAGACTGAAAAGTTCGTCTAGTTTCTATGAGAAGGATACCGCTATTTAATCCATATTTTTGTTATTCTGAGTAAATCTCAATAAATTCAACGATAATATCAATATGACTCAACGGATGAAGCATCAATTCACCCCAAGAGCTCAATCCGCGGGCATCCGAATGAATTCCATAAAATGAACCGAATTCAAATCGTGGAAAGACACTTATGTTTTAGAATGCGATCAATAAGCGTTATTGGAACGTTTAGGGAATGAAACCGATATAAAACCGTCGATTTTTAAGTAAATGCAAGTGGTTAAAAATCAATGAAGTCGATAGCAAAATTGTATTATCTGAATTTTGTTTTCGTATTCACCGTATTATCCGAATCAGAACGGTCGCTGGAAAGCTAGGTAGGTAGGTAGATAAAGTGGATGTCTGGCGACGCACTTAGGTCTTTTGGAGGACCGTTGTGAGTCCACCGGGACTATAATCCCCTCACACTAGCCTGCCCTCACTGAACCATCCTGTGGTCTTGATAGACTTGCTCAATTCAACAAGTTTGATAACTGCTACATCGGAAGCATCGTCAAGAAAATCATATCCGATCTTTGTTTTTCTGTTCCTTTTTTCTTTTGCATCCACATAGAAGATTTTCTACTGTCTCCTCCTCTCATTGTATGGTGTACCCAGTCTACTGGCATGTCTACCTATTAGACAATAACCTGTTAACACTCCTACTAGAGTTCTTTTAAATTTCTTTTAAATTTCAGTAAGCGACATGTGCGACCTTTATTCCATTCAGGCCACATTTGTCTGCCAAGTGAGTGTTTCTTTCCACCGACACTCGGCAATATCTATGACATATTTATCGAGTAAATATCTACATGTGGCCAGAGGCATATATAGTCCCTCTTTATCGGAAATTATTTGTAAGGTGGTACGCAGTCTAGAAAGTTAAAAACGAAGTAAAGAAAATAGCTGTAGCTGAGGTAAATTTTATGAAGATGTTGGAAGTTCATTACAGCCGATTCATCGTCCCCGATAACAATTATGTGAATAATGAAATCGAATTTTGTCGATAAAATTTATTTTTTTTTTATGATATACAGCTTCTTCAGACTCTCTGACAAGATATTGGATATACACTATAGTCGTAGACTTTATTTTCTCATCCTCTATGGTCCTCGCAGCAGTTTTGGGGTCTTTCTGTGTTACATCGAATAGGTCCAGCTACAGAAATTACTGGTTCAGCTCATTTAGGTACATAAGGGTTAGTATTTTTAATAAAAAGAACTAGCTTTAAAGAAGAATAAAACAAAATTGCCGTGAATCGTAATTATAGTGTGTGATATTTCTTGCACTATCTTCTGTGATTTTCAATTAAATTCTTTTGTATTATTATTCAATTCTATTGTTCTTCAAATGACCAAACATTTTCGAAAATAGTCCTCACTTTTCTTTAAATGTTATATTTTTGTAGTTTACTCAAATGCTGTTATAATAAAAAATTCTAAAATAAGTTTGCTTTCCTAACGAATACATTCAATATAACCTCAAATCCATTCAACTTTATTTCATGAGTTTAGAAATTACTCTGCTTCCGAAGAATCTTCTTTATCTACCTTTTAAATGCTTCACATGTACATATTTACATTGTTATACACAGATAAACCGATAAAACTAATAAACACTTACTTACCAGGCATCCAAGTAAAATGTGATCTTCTACAACCTATCTCTGACTCTCATCCTCATAGGGCCACTGTGTGTCTGGTTTTATTGACTGCAATTACGATTACGTAAATGACAGATAACGAAAGTAAAAATGTTCAATTTCGGTCAGTATTGCAAGTGCGACGCATTCGGCGAACAGGTGACAAGGTGTAACAGTGTTTGCAGGTGATTTTTCGGCCAATTTTCTTAATTTTTATTTTCATTTTTTATACACCATAATTTCGCTTCGCCATTGTCTAAGCGCAAACTCCTACTTTTTCCATTTTTTGTTTGTGATTCTCCTTCAGGTGTGCCTATGTCACTGTGTCGATTGCACATTGCAGAGCAAAATTTTTACAATACCTGCCACAAAGTGCATTACACAAATTGCTGCCAATGCGCTGTTGTTGTTGTTGTTGCGCTTAGAGTGGCACTGCGATCGCGTGGCACGCACTTCGGGCTGCAACATTTTCGGCTATGCACTTGTTGGTATCCCACTTTTTTGACTGCAATCAAACACGGGTGTCGAATGCAATCGCTTGTGGCTGCGTCTGCGTCTGCGCAACTACAACGCGCGCCAATTTTGGTTGTTCTTCAAACGCTTCGCAACGGCCGGATCTCCGCCGTCAGCCACTTTGTCAGGGTATCAGTCAATCAAACTGACGTCGATTGCCGAAGACGCTATAAACGGCTTTGAAGGTGCAGCGTTGCGCTTGCATCTGCCTAGCGTGCATGCCGCTGAACCGGTAATTAGCCCGCCCCTTCAATTATGCTCCGCTCGCCTGTGTCGAATGCAAAAAAATGCAATGAAAATCCCAAAGGTTTTTTGTTAAACTCCGAGAGTTACGGAATTTCTAAGTAATACCAAGAAATTCCTGCAGAATTACAGTTTATGTGCGTCTAATTTTCTAAAATTCAAAACAATAATTTCACTTGCGTGCCACGCTGTTGAGACGGACCGTAAATATATGCCGCCGACGCATGTCAGGGGTACTGCACCCTCGCAATCTCGGGTGAAGAAACTCCGATTTTGGCATGGTCGCTTCTATAATTTACGCATTCCAGCACGCTGGTGAGTGCTTGCGCCATGGGCGCGTCTACAGTAGCCGCTCCAATCGATTTTAATGCTATGGTAGCGCGGCTGTGGTCCAGTTAAGCAGCCTCGGGCCAATGAAAACCAACAACAATCGTTGCACACACAACACATTCTGAATCTTCACCGCGCTCCGTTGGCCAAATTTCGTTAATGACCATGAAATTTTGCAGTTTTTAGCCCGAGGTCCGAATTCGCAGACATGTATAGCCAGTAGCGTTCAGGTTTGACGTACCGCTCAGGCGCTGATTGACGCTGCGGCCATTACCACGCGACCGTCATCAGCGTCAACGTCTACACACGGAGGCACACTTTGTTATTTTTTGCTGTTTGCTTCTCGGCACATCCTCTCTTGGTATCCTCTTCACGGTAATTGCCAAAAATCACGCATGCGCCCTAAATGCCTGTGGCAAAAGCAGACCTCATGGCACTTGACTGTTCACCTTCGATTTCGTGCGTTTTTAATTAGGTTTCGCAATTGAGTGGCCATAAAAAAGTTGTAACTCGGTCTATAATTTGCTTGCTGCTTCTCCTTCTGCGATTTCAATTTTATGCAAATCAGTTGCACTTCAGTGTCCACATGTCATTACTTGTCTACAGTGGTCTGTGCCCAAATTCATCGCTATTCAATGTGGATGACCAATTAGTGTGTGGTATGAAGGTGGTCATTGGTTAGGAAGTGCGACGTGAAGACAAGTAATTATTGGCTTCTGTGAACACATGAGATAAGCCAACAAGTGAATTAAAAACCTTAGGATTTCAATATTTTGTGAGAACCGAATCCAATTTTAATTTTAAATGAATCGAATCCAGAAATTTTGAATAATTGATATTCTCAATATTTTTTTTATTCCTGGGCGTAATTTTTCATTCCTCCAGAAATCCCCCTCCGGGTTAATAATCAACCTCTAGAGCATTCTACTGGTACTGGTATCTGGCTTTTTTTTGGCTTTATATTATAATAGGCAGAAAATGCTTATATTGTGAACTTCTAAAAGTGCGATAATTCTTTAAGGAATAATGCTAGAAAGATCTGTGAGGGATATAACACATCAAAGTTCCATGAGTAGATCAGCCAAAAATCAGGGTATGGAGGTGTCACTATCTCATAGACCACTTAACTGATGCAAAAGCATGAAAATAGGCGAATAAAGTATCGAAACACAACCATGCGTACTAACCGTATAAAACCACTCAAATAGTTCCTAAAAGCTGAAATACAGCAATATGTTTTAGTAGAAACAGAAACAGGAGAACACAGAAAGTGTCAAAATCAGTTCATAACTCCCCTAGTGGATATATACCGTAGATGAGCAGAGGTATTTCTGTTCCAGAACCACATATTATAATAAGCTGTTCTGAGTACTTTAGTCAAGAATACGTGAGAACATCGTATGCAATATCAATGGAAATATTTTGAGAATAAATAGAAAATGAAACATTTTCAAAACTATCCAAAGGGCTTATTGACGCACTTCCTATGTACCTATGTATGTTTGAGGTAAAGCTAAACCACCTAATCTTAGCATTACAACAACAAAACATCGCAAAACGAAATAATCAAAATATGAAATCGAAAAGCAAAATAATTCAATTGTAAAATTAATTATAATAACAAAGGCGAAGGGAAGGAGGAAACGACAGTGGTTAAATGCGCGCAATGTCACCGGCGCGTGGCAGCAAATATTAAAGCAAGTGAGAAAAAATTCCAGCAAAAAATAAAAAATGAAATGAGCAACCCTCGCAACCAGATTGATTTTTAAGCAGCTACAAATGCTACAATAACAACAAATAAATATTATATGAGTGTCTGCTGACATATTGCAACACTTATGAAAAAAGGAAACAAATAATGCGCAACAACAACAGTAAACACTCATGCAAAATTAATGCGCTGATTACAACAAGGGATTACCAGCCGCCAAGCTGTTAAGGCACTTAACTCTGCCACTCGACGCCGGGTTGACCACTCAAAAGCGAGGCACACGCTCGTTCCCTCGCATATCGAGATCGCTCGTCGTCAAAAGGGCTTCCCACACAGATTTGTGCGGTAATTGCTTGTTAAGCGAACACATTGGGTGTCGATTATCCTGTGTGAGTTGACGCGTCCAGCTTCCTCAGTTCGCATGTGTGTGTGTGTATGTGCGTAAATACCCGTAGATAGCAGTGATTATGGCAAGAGAAGCGTAATGAGGGTTGAGCACAAGCAACAAGGAGATGCAAAACACCACCTTCTCTTCGGCTGAGAAGTTAGGAAGTCAAGCGGTAGCGCTAAAGTCAAAGTGGCTTAAACGCAGTATGGCCATGATACCGACACAAATCTACATAGATACTGACGAACAGTCAAGCTTCGGTGATTGCATTCGGTGGGCGCGTTGACGCAGTGGGCGGACAGCTGCCGAGTTGAGTGAACTCGAATGTGGCTTGAGTTGACAGTGACAAGAGCTGATCTTATTACGCTGCGCTTCGCTGAATGGGAAAAGTTCTGGCTGGCATTGAGCGTCTCTGAAGTGATGGCAAAACAGGCAGGCTCGCAAAGTGGGCGGGCGCACTGCGTGCATTAGTAGCTGTGTATGTTGTTGGGCGTTAAAAGGTCGAGTTAAAAGGAAGGCGTTAGTAAATTGGTGTTGTGTTTTGTATGTTATCAGTTCAGTTGCAGATCCTTGCGTCCTTACCTCTCACGAGTGTAACTGAAAGTTTCACACCATTCACATTCACAAGCGTTTTGCTTATACAAAACAGTGTGTCGGCTTTTAGACTATTTGTAATGAATATTTAATGTAAAAGTGCATTTATATTAATTTTGAGAATTAAAGTATTATTTTAGGTCTATTAGAAACTTTTTTTTAAGTCAATAAAACCAAATTTAATTAGAAAATCTTATCATTATTTTTCAATAATTCTTAACTTTTACAAAAAGGTCTACAAACGCATGTGACTATGTAAAATCCTAGATAAGATATACGTCATGATAATTAATGAATTTCTATTCTCCCTAAAGTTTCGGGATGAAATATAATATAAGGTCAATTCCATTTACGCATATATTATAATATATAAAATTATTAATAATGATCAGATGATATACCTTTAATACATGGAACCTGATACGCACAGCAAAAAAAATATTAATTGTTTATAAATTAGATCTGGAAAACGCACTTTCTCAATATCTCCACCCCAGTGTCACCTAGTGAGATGAAGGCTACCAACCATCTAAAGGTCCTCTACATGAGTACCGAACCCCTACCAAATTTTATTCTACCATATTTTTCGTATAAAATTTTCCTGTGCCACTGTAAAAAGTGGCGATTTTTTTTGTTTCTAGCAAAATCCATGGTAAACCTTATAGGAGCAGGAGTATATTAACCTAACTGTATAAGTTATCTTGTACATACAATATATGTATGTGGTTTGGCATTTATGATTAGGGTTATGCAAATGCATGAGAGGGTCGCCCACATGACTCTCTTGGACTTTCAGGGACATTGGAACTTTTCATGTTTGGCAAATGTTTTTGGTTAGAAGGACATGTAATATATATAATATTTTGTACACGTTTTATCGCGCTTGAGAATCGAGCATGAAGCGGATTTTTATATCACTCTGTTTTTTAGCGAAAAGAGCACAAGTTTATCCTTTGAGAAGAGTTAGATATGCATGCATGCATATGCGCTTAGTAAGGGATTTTGATCATATGATAAAGGAAATTTCCATAAAATCGCCCGACCAAGGGCTTTCACTAATATTTACATAAAATTTACAATTACAAACTATTTTAAATATATACATATATCTCGGTCGTTTTATTATCATAAGTTCATCAGTCACACAAACACACAGTTTTGAACTCCCTTTTGTTTGCTACGAAAAATTTAAAAATTAAAAAAAAATATTACAAAAAAAATAAATCCACAGCTTGAAGCCTTTCATAGTAACGCAAGCGAATCCATTGAGTATTCGCTTATCTTGATGCAACAATTTCAATATTCAATTAACACCAAATCTGCCAACCGCATACCCCACCCCCATCGCTCTCCAATCACACAAAGTATTAGCCCGTGCTCAAACTGCTTTTATCTAGCAGCGGCACTCGCTGAAGGCTTTCAAATGGCTTTCGCCATTGAAATGCTACACAAAAGCATAAAGTCTCATTTATTCTGCCACACACACACCCACACACATAGATATACAGGCATTTATATCGACCAAGAAGCGATGAACAATTGTGTCATTTTCAATTAATGTTTTGTGTTGAACCACCGCCACAGTTTGTTCCACAAAGCGTTCGCTTAACGCCCACAGCCACCTCGCACTCCCACCAACACACACATTGCGATTCTTACATTTCTAGCAACAACAAAATGGCGCGCTATCACTTATACTATTATAGCGGAGCATAATGTGAAAGGCAGAGCGCCGAGTAGAAAGAGACACGTTTCATGCCACGGCTTGTGGCCTTGGCGTGGCGTGGCGTGGCATAGCATTCCATGGCTTCGCCTCTGGCTCTGGCTCTGTGACTCCGGCTATGGCATCGTTCTTCTCTGTTCTGGCATCGCCGATTGGCCGTAACGTGGGTGAAACAGTTACGCAAAAAGTTATGCTGCAGCAACGGTTTAATGTTCTACCCCAACTACAAACACATACCAGTACTTCTACATCACATTAGCACCTTCTAGCTCTGACCTTTTTGGGTTGGTGTAAGCACGCGTCGCTTAACTGCTCATTCCATGTTTGGAGTGTGAGTATTTATTTCCAGTTTTATTGTTTGAATGATTTTGCTTTTATTTCGTAATTCGGTGGGAAAGGCTACCACTACACAGTAAATTTATCGATTCCGTTCTATTCAACACTTAATACTTGTATGGCACAGTGGGACAAGGTGAGAGTTTGAGTTTTAAATAATAGGAAAATAAATGAAATTTTTGGTAGTAAAGAATTAATAAAATTGGGTCACACAATTGAATTTCATTACTTTCTAAATATTTGTACATTTTATAGGTTTTTATAAATAAAAAAAATCCGAAAATGTCTTTATATATGGTAAGTATTTTTAAATTTACAAGTTTGAAACGAAGAAATCAAAAATTGTATCCCTTTAATCAATATATATAGTATATAAATTAATGACACTTTCAAACTCTACAAGTCGCTTATCATTCCCGTCCTGCTTTATGGTGCAGAAGCTTGGACGATGTCAACATCAGATGTGACGACACTAGGAGTTTTCGAGAGGAAAATTTTGCGCAAGATTTATGGTCCTCCGAACATTGGCAACGGCGAATACCGCAGACGATGGAACGAAGAGCTGTACGAGTTATACGACGACATTGACATAGTTCAGCGAATAAAAAGACAGCGGCTACGCTGGCTAGGTCATGTTGTCCGAATGGACGAAAACACTCCAGCTCTGAAAATGTTCGATGCAGTACCCGCCGGAGGAAGCCGAGGAAGGGGAAGGCCTCCACTCCGTTAGAGGGACCAGGTGGAGAGCGACCTGGTTACACTTGGGATCTCCAACTGGCGCCGAACTGCGAAGGAAAGAGAAGAGTGGCGCGCTCTCATCGATTCGGCTATAACCGGCTAAACGGTTGAACGCCAATCACAGACATACAATACGTTTTTCAGAATTGGTATTTTTTGACAACAATTACTTGATTTATACTCAGTTTAGTTTGGCATTTCATAATGACCAGACTTATTCTGGACCAATGTTTACTGTTAACATATGGCCCAAATTACTGGAAAAAGTTGTCGAAAATTAGGTCAAAATCATTTTAAGAATAATGGCAAATACTCATATTCATAATAAATCTAAAACTTTACCATAACATTAAATAACTTAATGATGTACCTATATGACGCCGTACTCTAAAGACTTTAGTATGGTATACACGTGAGTTGAGAACGTTTATATCAATAGTTTTGCTAACAAGTTATGAAACCCAAACTCGGCATGAACCGTATAACTATACCTCCTCCCAAAGCAAATATAATAAATTATTAAAATTTGTTTGAAATTCTCAATAAATTATACATCCTCATTTCATAAATATCCACAGACGCTATTCAGATTATGTGCTTCATCGGCCCACTGTCTTAAAGCGTGCAATATTTCACCTTATAATGAACGCAACAACACAACCAATTATAATTTTCACACACACTCACGCACCGCTACATTCTACTCACTTCACTCACACTCCGCCTTCACTACATTCAATGCTCACATTTGTGTGTGTGTGTGTGGCCGCTACACACACACACCAGCCTACGACTGAGTTGATGTGGCGTACACCACCATAGCGAAGCGCTTCAATGCTACGCCCATCGTACCAGCGCTGCAACCAATCAGCGCGCATGGCCGACACTGAAGATGGGGCGCATTCGCCTGAGCATTGCTGGTTGGTCGCAAACCGGTTCCGCAATGCCAGCTAACAGCGAGGCAAACTGGTGGAACCGGTTGGCCGCCGCTCTCCGCGCCGCTTTGACTTGCTCAGAGCGTAGCCTTTTCGTTGCGGTATTGTTACGCCTCCTCCTTGCTGTGTGTGTTTGTGAGCGATCGTGGTGTTGCTTTTGGTGCTTCTGCCGCTTGGCGTTACGGCATTTTACGTTGCTTGGCATTCGCAACGGTCGGCGGTTACACCAGCTCTAGCACTCATACATATGCTCGTTCGCGGTGGTGTTGTTGACTGAATGTGTGTGTTTGAGTGTTTGCTGTGCCGTTCTGTTGGGTGACAGTGGTTTGGGCTCCATGGACGGCACTATAGCTTCTTTGTATTGGTGCTAGTGGTTAGCGCTTTTGTTGTTGTTACTGACACTGGCACTGGCGCTGGCAAAGCGAGACACAGCGCGTGGAAGATTTTTGTTTTGTTTTCACGTTTCGCTGTTAGCTGCTAGCTGTTGGCTGTTTGTGGTGCGGTTGGTTGGTGGCGCTGTTTGTCTGATTGAGCGATGCCAAGTCATTAGTTGATATTTTGACGGTCGAGTGACAGGGTGCGTTTCGGAACGGCAACAGTTTTTTCTGCTCCATGCGATTCGAATTGTCAGTGTTTATTTGCTTACTTGTTTGATTCCTTTTGTGAGGTAACGATTTTTGCTCAGCATATAAATTGCTTATAAAATTATTGAGACGAGATCTATTGTGAGTGACATGATAATTGAAGTGAATAAGTAAAGAAGTGTGGTTTTGACTTAAACACCATATATAAATAGTGGCGAAAATAATTTGCAAATTGATTTAAAACAGCAACTAACTGTGTTTTGGTGACAAAAAAGTTGAAAAATTCTACAAACTGAACTACCTACAGAACTTCGAAATCCATTAAATACAACATCAGGATAAATTTATGCATCTTTCAAAAGGTAAGGAAAAATTACACATACATATGTATGTACCGATGTACGGTTTAAAAATCGTTTATAAAAACAAACAAAAATCGCAAAATTGGTTAGAAATTGGATTATTAGCAAAAAAATTTGCTGGAATAGAAGGATAAATTGTTTCTTTGCGCATATATTTAAAAAAATATATTCTGTCAAAAGTCAATGAGGAAATACCACCTTAATGAATTCGTCTTTTCGAAATATTAATGTTGCAGTATATTTTCAACTTAAACTGGGATATATTCCAATTTTAAAGGAATTGTTAAATTAAGTTATTTGAAATAGCATATATTCCGTCGGAATTCAAAACTGAAAGTCTGTAATCAGAATGTACTTCATGTCCAGTAAATGCAAAAAAAAAATATGTATTTGTATGTACAGGCCTGTAAAATATAATATCAGTTAAAAATAATAAATTAAACAAGTAGTTATGGCACTTTTATCCTTGAAATCAATCAATTGTCTGTATGAGAGTTTTGTATTTTCCAAATTGAATTCTAACAATTTTAAAATATGAATTTTTTATTCCGACTTCTGAGAGCTAAATGTATTCTTTGTCCATCCATTTGGTTATACTAAATCAAACTTGCAATACCCAAAAAAGGGCAATAAGCGCAATATATACTTGATCCGATGAATAGAGATATCTTCAAGCTTCAAACCATATCAGAATGTCGTATGTATTTATGAATAGCTTAAAATTGTATCATTTCATTGCAATGAGAGTATGTATACACATTTTGAATTATTTTGCTTCTTCATTCTTTCTTTTGACTTTAGAAGAAATATTTCCAAAGAATTTTCACGTTAGACATACTTTACATAAAAAATGTAACCTAAAATCCTCAAATTATCTATTGATTTAAGAAACAATTCACGATATGTTCAATGTTCACCTGCCCTCGCATAAAATTCAGTATCAATCCAAGCTTTAAGAATTGAAAAATATTTCTCTGGAATACTGTAAATACAAGTAGTTATAAAAGGTAATCTAAACACATGTAATTTGGTTCGAATAACATACTTCTGAAATTTCAAATTCAGTGATCATTAGAAGAAACTATTAGGTCTTGGTTCAGCATAGATATAAAAGTTGCTTTGAGGTTGTTATCAGGATAAAAAAATTCCGTGAAAGGAATATATTTGTTTAGTAGGACAAGGATCATATGACATTTTCTTCTAAGCTTCATATGAGATATAGAAAATAATAGACAAAATAAAAGGAAAACTTAAATAGCTTTACGCTACAATAACATACATATATATGCCTGCTACCGAAAATTTATATTTGTGAAGGATGGAAACCAAAGTTTGACAATTGGTGGATTGTTTGAAACAATCAACATTCAAAAATCAAATAATATAGAGCAATTTGTTTGAAAAAATAATACTAAAATATCTCCTCAATTTTATACAAATGCAGTTCAAGGGTTTTTATTCATCATATATTTTATTCATACTATTCAAAAATACAGACACTTTATATTAAATCTATGAACCACCATATCCCTTTTATACTTTATGTATTGATTATTATAAAAAAAATTTAGGCTATATTTAGTAATAAAAATATTTATTAATTTATTTATCACTTTATTATCCATATTTTCATCTAAATAACATAAATTGAAATGAAAAAATTTAGGCTATATTTAGTAATACAAATATTTATTAATTTATTTATCACTTTATTATCCATATTTTCATCTAAATAACATAAATTGAAATGAACATGAATGGGTTGCATGCAACCGATTTGACGGAACATTTATTAGAAATCCAATAAGAATGGCCGCCCTTTCTACGCATTCTGCACTGTACTATGAACAGAATAGCAACAAAAAGAGGTCATTTAAAGAGCATATCTAAACAACTACTCGTTAATTTATTATGCAGTATAAAATTGTACTTACATATACAATACTGATACATATATAGTATAGTAATGAATGAGTAAGTAGTAATGAATGAAATGAGTTAATATCTTAAATTAAATATTTGAGCGATTTTATGGAATGCAATGAAAAAAAAGCAACCAAGTATTGCGCGCTTGTCAAACCTTATGATTTGCTTTGCTTATCGGTTCGCATTCATAAGCGGCACACACAATTGACGCTGCGTGCACACGTTAAATTACCGAACGCAATAACCGCAATGGGTCACCTAACGAGATTACCTTAACTCTTTGACAGATTGACTAAATAGCCAAGTAGTAGATTATTATGGCTGCTATGTTATTGTTGTAGCCTTCCACACACTCACACGATTATTAACACTTTCAACAGCAGTTGAGGCACACTTGAATGGCGTGCAACTCTTCTAGTTGCATGTCGGCGAAAAATATTTTTCGACAACTGAGAAATTTTGGACGCCCAACGCCGGTAAATATGCTAATGACAATGGGCCACTTTGATCGCTTATCGCACAAAACGACAATAAAAATAAAAACAAAGTCTTGTAAAAGCAGCAGCACCCCATTGTTGGTGTAAATATGTGCGGAATGTTGTAAGCGCACTCGCCAACATAATAAGTACATGCTTACATAAGTATATAGTTTTCCTTTTTGAGTTACTAGCGCCGAAGCTCAGTGGTTACGCGCTCAGCGGCAATTAAAGGCGCAAGTCAATCGTTCATTTTGGCCGGCGAATCGCTCGGCGCTTACAAATATGCAAATGTGTAGCATATACAACCGCACATTATGCCTGTATAACGTCAACACCGCTGCGCTCCCCTACTGAGGCAAGTCCTTGCACCACTTCCTGCCACTGAAATGTGTTAACTGTTTCGTTTGGCAGCAAAAGCTTCACAGTGTATGTCTGTGTGTGTGTTCGTAGTGAACGCTTGACCGCCATTGCCCAACGGTGCTAAATCGCCTGTCAGTAGGCATGAAAAAACCCGAACCGTATAAATTAAATCCTAATTCGGCGCTAAGCAGTTCATTATCAGGAGCCAAAGGCGACTCTGGCTGTTGGCGTCTATAATTAGATTGCTTAAGTATGTTTTTAAAAGCATTTCATAAAACATTTCAAATATGTATATCTAAGTGCTCTTTGTCCTGCATTGAGGGAGTTTGCTTTATTGAAATGTTGCGGGAAAATACACTGAGAGAATAAATTAATTTTTAACTAAGGTTTGTTGTTTTTTTGTATGAAAAATACTATTTATATGTTACTTCTCTTAGAAACATATTACGTTGTCTATGGATAATAAATAATACATTCTTCTGAGTTTTAACTTTATATTATAGATTTTACTCAATCCCAATCTGAAAGATTTTGATACCACTGTATTTCATTTTTGTTAAATTTCTTCTCTTTACCAATGAAGTTCAAGTCTAAAGAAACCGTATTTGTCTTTAGTGTGCTGATCTCTTATAAAACATATATTTTCCTGAACTTTTAAAATGAAACAGTTTCATTGAGAGTTAAATTAAATTCAAAATATTCTTAAAATATACTTTATAGGAAAGAGGTTGGTGGGTCGTAAAGTCTAATAATACCTGAAAGATAATTGTGCTGAGTGTATGAAAATATATGCAGCCGTAAAATAAATTATACAAGTGTACAATATATAATCTACGAATCTATGGAGGAAAGAAAACCGCTGGAGAGATTTTCGGGTCATAAAAGCAATGAAATTACGAGCACGGAAACATTTTTATGAATTGGCTGCGACAAACCGCAAATTAAGTTGTTCCTCTCCAGTGGCGGCCGCATGGACAGAGAGTCAAAATGAAAACAAATCAATAAACAGACTTGCATAAGTGAGTCAGGAAAAGCTAAGCTTGAATACAAGAACTTGGAAATACCAACTGAGTGTTGAAGCCGCTGCCATTAATCGTGAAAGCAGTATAGTTTAAGCCAATTATGACGCTGATAAGACTTAATTATCGGCTTGAGTTAGCTTTTGGAGAGAGTGAGCATAATTAAAAGATAATGAAAGGTGAAGCAAAGAGGTCTAAAGCAATTCAAACAGCAAATATGTGAGATGAATAAACTTTCAAAAATTTTGAGGCTTTAATACTAGAGTAATATACATACTGAATAGATATCTAGAAATGAAGTCCGTATATAGTTCTAAAAAGGTGTTCAGTTACTAAAAATTTCAGTTTCTTCAAAGAGAAAATAAATAAAAATTCCATAAAATCCCTTCATCCAAAAAGAAAAAGGGTAGTCAGTAGAAGAAGATCATCAATGGGTTTTGAAACCTTGACATAAGGTCTAAACTGAAATCACTTCCAGTAAACTATTTCAGCAAACTGTTTCAGAGTACCGAAGCATCGTACACACCCTGTAACTAATCCACCGGAAATTTCATAAATCTCAATAAAACGCAACAAATTTGCATTCGTTCGCCATCGATGTTGTCAATTTAGTTGTTATGTAGTACATTATTATTATTATTATTGCTGTTCGTCTTTGTTAGCAATACGATTTGTTTGTATTGTCGAACAACAAATTTAATGAAATCATTTGCAATTCAATGCAACATTTATTGGGATACATTTGAATGAAAAGAAGGGCTAAACCCAACTCGTTATAATGAGATTTTATGAATAGCGAATCACTAATTAATTAACCACTTGCTATAACTAACAGCAAACATAAATAATAACAATAACAACAAACATGCAATTCACCGCATAAAATACTTATTTCCTTTATATATTTATTTGCTTTATGTCCGCACCGAACTCGGCCATTGACCATTGACCAAAACGTTCATAATAATTTCGGAATATCAACTAACTTATAAACGAAATGTCCGAAAGAGGCCACGGTAGCGGCGCGAGCGCCCGCTTCAACCTGTCGCTTCGCATGCGCTTCGAAACTTTTCCCACGGCCCGTGCTTCATAATCGCTTGAGCATCGATCCCACCGTATAAGCGCCTCGTCTCGCAGAAAGAAAAGAAATATAAGATATCTAATCGCTTAGCTTCGCTCATTTTCGTTCCGTTCGACGATCTTTGATCGCATAAATGCGACAGCGTTTAATTTATGCAAATAACCATCTTTTGACGCATTGCGGCAGCAGCGCTAATATTTCCATAATGTGAAGACTGCAGCCACCGCAGTCTACATCTTTCTCTTCTCCAACGTTCGTATAAGAAGCATCGCATGAATTTGAATTGTAATTTTCGAAACTGTTACCGTGTTTGTTGTAGTTTTGTTGTCATCAACAAGTCATTTCAACGTCTTTGTTGCTTTTTTTATATTTTTCTTCTATGCTTTTATGATCGCTCCATTATTATAGTTCAATTCTGCTGTGGCGCTTTTGTTGCCGCTAAGTTTCCAAAATGTTCAGCTCTTTGTCGCTTTATTCCATTTATTCATTCTCGGAGATTTGTTTATTTGATGTGGGCGTTTGTTTGAGCCAATAAGGTAATCTATATGCTTGATTAGGCTCTGTCTCTTTTCATAAATAGAGACATTAGCTGCTTAAGAAGGTGTTAAAATTGCTAATACTGGTGTGAAATCTTGAAGTTAGGCATAAATTTGTATATCAAATATTATTTATGGAAATTTTAAGGTTTCTGATTTGTATTTAATTGGAACATTGACCGGGGATGTTGGTGGAAACGATTGGAAAATATTTTTATGTCAAAAAAAGGCTCTCAGACTATAAGATTCAACGATTCTGCAGTTTGATACAGTGATGGTTTATGTTTTCTGATATTTGGAGGATCCCACAAGTCTCTAATAGGAAGATCATTTTATGGATTCTATAAGAAGTAGTTTCAACATTGTGACAGGCATCAGAAAAGTAGATTTTATAAAATTCAGGACTGCTACTATGTCAAGTTTTGACCAGATTTTCACTCTATTGACATTTATTTGAGGTCACACAGAAATATTCATAAAGTAAAATATTCTAATATTTAAACAGAAATCTTAGCTAAGCTAAATGTTGTTTGTTGTAAATTTAAAAGAAATATTAATAAAATCAGAAAATATTTTCTGCATCTGTAAATTAGTCTCAAATTCACAACAAAAAATCACAAAAAATAATTAGACATCATTCAAACTGACATCTACCTAATTCCATTATTATTTAAAATTTTGATTAACAACAAACATACAGTTACAAACAGCAACATACAAATGTTGCAAATACAACACTGACTCCTTGAAATGCATTTGCAATTCATGAGTAATCGCAAAAAAAGACAAAAAAGTCTCAAAAACCATACAGCAACTGTCGAAGAAGTTCATAACACCCATTGAAAGTCTATAATTAATTTCCAGCATCACTCAGTGAGTTAATTGTCGGTTTGAATAATGTATTAAGTTGGACTTGTTTTTTGCTGAGGCATCTTCGAATATTCGATTGATTCGGTATTTAAATGCACGCAAAGTAAAAAATGAATTATTGAAATAGCCACAAAGACTAGGGCAAAATCAGACACATTCGCACGCACATAAATCCATAAGGGCGTCACCTTTTTTACCACTAGAAGCGCTGCGGTCACAAACAAAACAAGTCGTCTCTTCACTGGCCACCATTTACAGCCACCGCCAGCACCGCATGTGAACCGAAATAATAAACATATTGTCTGCTACTTAAACTCGTGTTGTTGTTGTTTAGCTACTTACAATTCCAGCGCTGTTAAATGGCCGTTTCCCAAATGCTGCGCAGTTAAAAATTAACTTTTAATCTAAAATATTATGATTAAGCAGTTAATTTGTTTGTTGTTATCATGTGCATATAGGCAAGGGCCTATATGCTGTGGCTTTATCTGTGTGTGCGGAGAAGGCGCTATGCTCGCCAGTAGCTTCGTTACGGTAATAAGCGAAGCTGAAGCGTCGGTGCGTTTGAGTCGCGTCGGAGCGTGGAGTATGAAACGCACCAAAGCAAAGCACAGTAAAGTGGAATGAAATTATACACAATTATACGCATTTGGATTATTCATTCATAAAAGCACACATTTAACCATATCAACAACAACAAACACAAATACTAAATTTGAGTCTTCAGTTGTGTAAGTGTACCTGCTGCTTGGTTTGGTTTTTATTTTGGTTTAAGTTGTCCCCAAATTGCTGTTAAGCTGTGGCACCAACTGTGAACCTTCATCAATATGCCCAGATACAAACATACAAACATTCATATATATTTTATGCATTTACAAATGTATATGTTAGTAGATACTGTATCTTAATATGCTTCACGAAATGATAAATCAATTAACTTTCGTCGGACCGCCATAGCGCTTTCGAAGCCGCTTCGCACAATGTTCGTGTTGATTGCATGACCAGTTCACGAGAAATTAGTCAAAGTCCATAATAATTTAGTCGGAACAACGAGTTAAGCTCTTAATTTGATCATTAGTGTTTTGGAAGTTTCTCAATTTATTCCTTATTTTCTTATAGATAGATAAACTACTCTCTGTTTGGTGATTGTTTAGAATATCTAACTTTTCTTCGGTGATTTTTAAAAATTTGTCTTTTGAAGAAACCACGTTCAACCACATAATTCAATAATTCTTCTGAAAGTCGTTAATTAGAAATATTTTACTTTTAGAAGGCTGACTGGGTGCGAAACATTTTAAATTAACTTATATTTAGCAAAAGCACGGTCGGTAATTTGTGATCTGGAGCAAAACCATATAAATCTTTAAGAAACACCCGTTGAAACCATGCAAGATCCACTAGATCTCACCAACGCAGAGGAAATGTCCTTCCTTCCTGACCTTTAAGTGACCAAATCTCTTCAGCACATACACATAACTCCGCTGAAAAATGTCTATGTAGTTATAACACAAAGCTCTAGAATAATTTCTATTACTAGCTTATAGTAATATCTAGACCTATGTAAAGTGTTTCGAATATTTTAATGATTTTTTCCTTACTGCTCACATAACTACTAAGATTTCCTTAGTTCTTTATTATTATAATTTACTTTGCCCTTGTTAGCCTATATTGCTATTGAACTTCTGTCTAAGACACAGTTCACAGATGGTCGGGTCCACATAACCGGAACCGACCCAGATATTTATCCGATTGAGGTCTGTCAACTGGGCAGCCTTGTTTAGGATTATTTAAGGAATATTTTTTGACAAAAACAACAACAATTTACAACAAAAACAATGTTTAAGATTTCTATCGAAAATTTTGAGTACTAAATTTGGTTGATTAAAATGAGCTACTTTAGGGGATCTCTGTGGTTATAACCGCTAATATGAGAGAGTGTAGTTTGAAATTGTTTTCTAGGAGAGTTATATTCATCAAAAGAAGAAATCTATCGGATAGGGAGTTCTTAAACATAATTCTCTTACTTATATATTATGGAAATTACTAATTATACCATCAATTCTAGTACTTCAAGTATTAGATAGTTTATAAATATCAATTGCATATATACTATATTCTTATGAAACAAGAAACATATCTGAACCAATTATCTGGATAGGAAACTAAAACCGTTTGTCGATGTCATCGAATAAAAGCCAAGCCACTATTACTGAATAGAGTACAAATTTAAGTATATTTTTTTTGAATTGCGCTCGCTAGATAGCAAATATCAAATTGTAGGCCTTCTGTAAAGCTTAAAGCAAAATTACAAGGTCTTAGCTGACAATATAAATTAATGAGTAATACATGAGCTACTGAGATGCAGTAAAAAATGCATTTGCTTGGCGACAAACGGGAGGGTCCAAAATGCTGCTAATGGCACTAAGTACGCATATCCATGACTAATCAGCTGACACAAACTTTATAAGAAAATTTTCCAAAAAACAGTAGAAGTATAGTGCTTATAAAACCGAATACACTACTCCATACTGTTACGCAACAAAAAATCACACACATATACATATACATATGTATGTAATATCACGCATGTAATCTAGAAAATGCCTAACTAACGCACTAATTTCCAATTACAGCACATTAAATGATTTCGTGGAACGCGTAAAAAGTGTTAACTGCAATATTAGAGTGAAGCGAGCGATTGCGCGTCGGATTCTGGAGACACTTGCCCCGAGACAAAAACACAAAAACGCCCAAAGCAGCGAGCGAAACAAAACAACAGCGTGCGCGAGTAACTCGAAGGCCTGCAAATTAACTGATAAACTAACGACTTTCCAGTGCTACATTAGACGCTCGAACGCTGCGCCGCACACTTTTTCAACGCTCCACAGTAGAGCTGCGTGCGTGTAAATAAATCTCAGCGACGACGACGACGACGCCACAACTGTAATAAACGTTAAGAATTTTACAAAACGAACAATAAAACAAAAAATAGTGAAACAAGAAGAAGAAGAAGAAAATAGTTCAACTCTAATTTTATTACGCGAGTGATTAAAGCGTAGCGATAAGCGGCCATTAAAAGTGTAACCGCTTGCCCGAAATAGAAGTCGTCCGACAACGCTGTTGTTGTTAGTGTTTTTTTGTGAGTAAGTGAGTGATTATACGAACGCTGGACACGCTGCTGTCAATCAGCTGCACCGACGACGCATTGACGCAAGCAGCCGTGCAGAGACGCGGACGCGGCGGTGGTGGTGCTGGAGGTGCCGCAGCTGTTGGTGCTGTTGGTGTGGGCGCAAGCGGCGGCGGAAACATTAGTCGCTGGACCGAAATACCGTTGGGCATAAATACGCGAAATATGCCACATACAGGTGAGTGTGGGATTCTTAGAAATTAAAATAATTTCTTATTAGTTTTAAGTGAAGCCAAAATGAGGCACCCTTTATGAATTCAAAATTTTTAAAGAAACATCATGTTTAGGAAAATATATTATAAGTCAAAATCAAATGCATAGTATTTTAAAAAATTCCGCAAAAATATTGGTGAACAGTGTTGCCACCTTTTTTGGTTATTATATTTTAAGAAAATTCGAAATTTTCCAAAAATTTTAAACTACTAAATTCGCTGCAATCCAAGTGTTATCTAACAAAAATAACGACCCCCTTCATATCACTCACGCCTTCTCTGAAGCTACTCGCTTCCGAAACGCCAAATCCAATTAGCCTAAGCGGCGATCTCAGCGATTCAATTAAATTTTAAACAAATTCATTTAAATTTCAATTAGAAGCCATAAAATAATACCGAAATTTTGTAAACATAATTCACCATGCAAAATCGCATTATCACAAATGAAGTGATTGGTTATGCTAAATACTTGTAGAGTAGATTTCGGCACAACAAGTTTGTGTCTTAACTCTTTCATTTGCTACGCATCGTTGTCGACGATGAAGTAGTAGTAGTCAACGCGATAATTGCCAGCTGCCAGCGGACAGCGGACACTGCTCACTGACTTTGTGGCTTCATTAATCTATTTAGTACGGAAAGATATACAACAACAAACATACAGTTGTCTTACAACAACACCAACAAGCATGAAATACAAAACGTGTTGTACTATTTAATGCCATCAATTGCTGTTGTTGTTGTTCGATGTGTGTGTGTTTGTGTATTTGTCTGTTACTGACTGCGCTGTGGTGATTTAAATTTGTGAGGCGCACAAAATTAGTATTGAAATTTGAAACTTGCGCCGTTTTCTGCTTGATTTAGTGATAATTAAAATCGACTAAATTAAAAATTAAGCACGCAAAGTCTTTCTCTTTCTCTTCATTTGAGGTTTTTTTCTGTTTGTTTGTCTTCTGTAGTCTGTGCATACAATAACATATATAAAGCGCTACTTTGTCCAACTTTCAACACAAGCGCGTTGAGTCGCCTGAGGCCACCATCATCGTTTTTTTTTTTGGTTGTTTCAAGCAGCTTACACGCTTCTAATTTGTTTGTTATCACTTTCGGGAAGAATTGAGTTACTGTGACCCGTAATAAGAACTAGTGTTGATGCTGCAATTGATTGATCGATCGATCGTGCTTGCGTGATGGAGTAAATACAAGTTTCGCTGGAAAAGTTATAAAGACAGCAATTTCATGTTGATGTTATATATTAGATTTCAAGCTTGTCTTTTCAAGATTTATATTTTATTTGGACATTGAAATGGTTTTTCAATTTGAAAAAAAAAAATACTAAAGTACTCACATCGCTCCACCAAACTCACCTCTACCAATTTCAAGCTCTCCAACCAGCTGCACCCACATCAGCGCTAACGGCAAGGTGTTAAATTAATGACGTTTCGTTAATGTTTGCGAAATTCTGAAATAAAATTTTGTTGTTTTTATATTTTTTCAATTTTTTTTTTGTTTTTTTTTTGCTGTTCAAAGATCAAAGTGGAGACGCCTAAATGCAAAAACGCAATGGAAATCCCCCTTTAAATTTCCTTTCACGGTTATTAGTTTTATTGATGCGAAGCGCATTCTTCGCGTGTCATTACGCGCCGTACAGTGTTGTTGTTGCTGTTGTTTTAACTGGCTTTATGAGTATTGTATCCTGTTTCGTGTTGTTGTTATTGTTATTGATGTGGTTGTTGATGTATGACGGGGCAGCAGACGTCGTGAGTGAAGAGCATGATCACTCAGCGTTCGTTCATAGATTGCGCGGTCAGTGTAATAAAATTCACGAAAAAACAACAACAACAAATATGTTAGTATGCGTTGTAGACACCACTGTGCACGCATACATATATAAGTATATAAAGTCCAATGTAAAGTTTTTTCTTAACTGCACAAGGTGCTCTGACAAAAACAATAACAACACAATTTGCTGAGTGTTGTTGTTTTTTATTTAACGATCGCAAGCGCGCGTCTCTTTCCATTTAGTGAGCAATACAGAGCGGTGCGAAGCCTTAAAAAATACCTCGAGCGCAAAATTTTTACGATACAACAACAAGCAAGATGCTCCAAAAACATAACGCATATTATGGTGCAAACATCGGAGTTAAAGGCTAAGTATATAAGCCATACAAAAAAAAAAGTTGAAATTGAAAAGTGCAAAACTACCGTAAAAAGTTTAAATAGCGACAGGAAGCATTTAAGTAACTTCACACCAAGCGGACACTCCCCTCGTACCGGGTCTCAAGACTCAGGGCGACTGAGTCACTTCTGTACTGCCTTTTGTGCATTCACCTCAGCGGTGTTACTGATGTTCATACATAAATTGCTTTACTCTACCCAGTACGCTACTCATTGGGGGGTGGAACGGGGCTTTTGCAACGCTTCTGTATCTACAATTAATGGGTTTGAATGCTTTTGCGTTGAGTCTGCCGTAGCGGAGTTGTAAATATAAACGAATTCGCCTACGGGGTCAGTTTGGGATCAGTCATCGTAAAACGACATTGAAGAATTGGTGAACACTTCCCGGAGTGACTATTTTGTCGTGGACTGCAGTAGTCGATTGTCTCACAAAAACAAAGAAAGCTTTGTTTAGAGGTATATCTGATGAATTAACTTTTCTCTAAAAACAACAATGAAAAGTTTAAAGTTGCTGGAATTCGAAACTGGATATTCGAAATATTTCATGTATTTTTTTCTTAGCACAGATTCCTATTTTTAAGCTATTCAAGTCAATCTCACAACTGTAAATGCTTGAAATCAGCTTTAAAGCCCAAGCCACTCATAATACATTACTAATATTTCCCCAACTTATAATCTCGAAAGCGGCAGCAGTAAAGTGTTGATAACTAGCTGATAAGCTTGACATGACATATGACACGAGTCGTGAATCGTCTGCAATTAAGCGCAATTAACGTGCTATCTCAACTCTTTTAAGTCACCACAAAAGCTGTGGATCCACTACTACTGTACCACCGTATAACCGTAGCCACCAACCGCTGCGGCCTCTATGGTTGACATGCCAGATCTTTATCGCGACACATTTGAAACTATTAACATAATATAAATTTGTTTAAATAGCGGTTTTTAATAATAAGATGAACAAGATTATCGCCCGACAGCCAAAACAGCGGGCGGCACCTGTTACTACAACAACAACAGCCAACAATAACACAACAATACGCTTGCAACAAAGCAACGTTTTGTTGTATTGGCGACAACATCATTAATGATTTTATCAGTTGGGAAATCAGCCGCTATCATTTTAAAAATTAGTTTGCATTTAGACAACTCTATTCTGCGCTCGACTACAGCACTTTCAGTTATGTCAGCGCTTTGTTGGCCGTCTAATTTATTTGCTCGTTCTTTTGTAAAAGTATATGTTATACACTACATATACTTGTGGCTTGTCTGGTCTGCTCCGCCTGCTGCTTATCGCGCGCACAATCTCTTTCTAAATCTGCCATGAAAAAATTGGCTTATCGCTGACGTGCGCTCGCTACCACAACGCAACAACACCAGCGCCGCTAATTTTTGAGAAATTACCCATAATCAATTACCACTTTCAGCACCGTCACAATGTGCTAGTACCAAAAAAAAACAAAAAAAAAATACAAAAACAAAAACTACATAAACATGTTTATGCAAATTGGAACCAATGTTTTCAAAATAATGTTTTTTGGAAGACCGATTTATTTTGGTTATAATAGTCCAGGTGTTAAAATCGTGATATTAGAAAAAACATGAAAAAACTTTTTTTATGTTTTTTTCGAATAACAGCCAATAAGTAGGTGAAATGAAATTTCAGAAAAAAATATTTCCCATATAAAATATTATTAGACTACTTAAGATGGAACCCTTTGTTTTTAAAAACATTATTCTGAGGTTAAAAAAGATAGAATTATTTATAAAAAACATCATGCAAACAAATCGCAAAGAGTAATCTTTACTAGACCAAAATCTATGAATTGTAGATGAAGATTTAAAATAGAGATTCCTAAATAAAGATTATAGATCATTCTATAGAAACTAATAAACTAATATTTTAAAACTAAAAATAATATTAATATTTTCGTTTCTCTGCAGGACAAGCTGGCGTTAATCAACTGGGCGGTGTTTTCGTCAATGGCCGACCCTTGCCCGACTGTGTGCGCCGACGCATTGTCGAGTTGGCTCTATGCGGTGTACGACCTTGCGATATATCACGACAACTATTGGTCTCACATGGTGAGTTATCTATATAATTAAATTCGTACTTATATTCATTAAACAATAGAAGCTCAGCTGAGGTATAGTAAGAGTTTAGACAGTGGTTTTACTCACAGCACATATTTTAGACGTATGGTTCTCAAGAAGAAATGAAACGCATATAATTTAATGTTAAACGAATCTCTAGATCTATTATAAAGATAAGGACTCGCCATTATGTTTTAAAAAAGATTTCGGCCAAGTGACCTCTGCGTTGCCGGCTCAAATAAATTACAGCGGGCAGGGCCAATTTCCGTCCACTTTTCGACCACTTTTTGCAGGACCGGTTGTCACCAAGAAAAGTTGTTCCGGAGTAAGTCTCTTTATTATGAGACTTTGCTTTCGAATTCATAAAAACACCCGTTAGTTATCAGAAGTACTTCCACGTGCTTATATTTCCCTTCGTAAATGTTGAAAATGTAACAGAAGTGAAACAAGAACTCTTCTTAAATCCATTTTTAATATGCCTATATGAAACTAAGCTGTTGATTGTCAATCGATTCGCAGTACTCTATTTCTACTTTCACTTAATCGGTCAATGTTTTCAAGTGTTAGAGATCAAGGAAAAGCGTTTAGTTTAACCCAACAGCTATATATGTATATCCCGTATCGGATTAGATCGAGTCGAGACGGAGTAGTAGTAGTTTCCTCTGATGACAACAATTATTGAGTGCAAAATATTGAATGGTGAGAAAATTGGATCCGATGTGAGTGACCCGCTTAGACACCATAGTAGATGTACTTCTCCCAAATCCAACTATATATATGTATACGTTTACTATATTATCTTTGCTCTAGCTTAATAAGCTTGACTCCTTGTATTAATTGTTAATTCACAATTTTCATTTTGGTTCTTTCTATTTGTCAGGTTGCGTATCCAAGATATTGACGCGTTTCTATGAAACTGGTTCTATACGACCGGGATCGATTGGCGGCAGCAAGACCAAGGTAAGCACAATATCTATGAAAATTTTGATAAAACACAAAATTTGAGTTAGTACCGTTATCAATTGGAAAGCAAAGAGCATTTTGTCAGATTGCTGACGTATTCATATATATGCCTTATGTATGTGTGTGTCTATGGCCCACCTGTACTTTCATTAGCCCACAAATACAAATATTGATTCGAAATTTTAATGGCCGCCTGTCGAGCGCTGTTGATGAATGTTACTGTGGGCTGTGGTACTGCGACGACACAGTCAACACAGACAACGCTTACAAATCACTCCACGGCCAAGTTAATGCGCAAAGTAGTTAATATTTATTTACATTTGTACGTTTTGACATGACATGCTAACACACATAATACAATATATCAAACATTTAGTGGCCGCAATAAAATGCGGAGATCCTACGCGCTGCGCCCTCAAGTGCCAAGTGCTCGCGTCACAGCCGCAAAATCAACGAGCGCAAACGCACGAACACAGCAACCACCAACAGGCAAGCGGGGCGCTTGGTTGTTCTTGTTGTTTTATGTACTCAATAACTGTTACAAATCAATCTCGTTTATTAAACGCGATAACGCGCCGCAATTAGCAGGCGAATCCTGTTCACCAGCTGCACTTGAGCGTTTCAGTTCGCACGCCCGCGGCTCAAGTGCGCTCGTTTGGTGCAAGTAAAAAACAACAACAAACACACACATGAACAAGTACACAGACAGCGGCACATACATACCGGTCGGTGGAAGTGTGTAAATTATGACAAGCGTAATCTCCACGAAACGCACCATTTACGATCGTGTCATCGCGCATTTAGCTATTAGCTACTATTAGCTACTGTTTTGCTAGCTGTAATCTGACAACGCTGTGATAAGCTAATAATTATGTGTACTTGGCAACGCCAAATTCCACCATAAGCCACCGCAATTACCGATGGGAATAGGTGCAACCGCGACTTGTGTGCAGTGACGACAATGTTTTCTAATGTCCATGTTCCCGTCCATGAATTTGTCCAACAAGCGTTTGTTGCGCAACTGTGCCGCTATGCCGCCGTGCTTTATTAGCAGATTATGTACTGTGATGAGGTAATTCACGGATTTTTTCCGAAATTCGTTTACTACATACTTACATGTGTGCGAGCAAATATGCAAATATCCATATCATAAGCGCACATGAATTACCAGAGATAACCATTTGAGGGACACAGGTTTAAATTGGTATAAAAAGAGAATATTTAATTTTTTGTCTAATTTCAAGTCTTGAAAAATATATTTTTATTATATATCTACAAATGTTTAAATCAAATTCTAGGAATATTAAAAATAATTGCCACATGCAATTGTAAAACTAGTCTAAGCTCAACTCAACTCAACAAAGTCAAACTTAGTGTCTTTATACCACTTCAAAAAGGCATCCACAAAAACATGGTTTTTGACATTTTGTTGATCCCTTAGTTCCGAGCAGCTTCCGTGTTTTACGTTTTTTATAAAAATTTCAATTTTATTTCAAAACTTAATTCACAGGGTAAAACTGATCTAAAGTATGTAGACCTACTAGCTAAATAATGAAGATAGCGGTTATACTAATTTAATGAACTATCCACGTACTAGCTTGTCACGGATTCAACTGTTTAGCTTAGTTATTGCTTTTCCTTGTAAACTTTTTAATAAAAAAGAGGCGCGAGCTTTTCCAGCAAAGCTAGCGAGCAGTGAAATGGCGAATCGAAGACAGCTATTGAAAGGTTTGGAACATATTTTGATGAATGAAATATATATTGCAAACATTTCTAGAGAGTTAAACACAGCGGGAAAAAAAATTAACTACCTGTCGAATGCATATTGCCAATGTTACATGGAAGAAGGTGGGATTTCTTTCTCCATCACTATAAAGCAATAGAATTTTGTCGAACCAAATGTACTAACCTTCTTCTTCTTGACTGGCGTAGACACCGCTTACGCGGTTATAGCCGAGTCCAAAACAGCGCGCCACGTATCCCTCCTTCTGGCAGTTTGGCGCTAATTGGTTATACCAAGCGAAGCCAGGTCCCTCTCCACCTGGTCCTTCCATCGGAGTGGAGGTCTCCCTCTTCCTCGGCTTCCACCAGCTTCCTCGGCTTCAACCAGAATACATATTAATCGTACTAACCCCGAATACATATTAATCGCCTCTACTAATTTGAAAACTGCGCAAAGCCAACTCTAGAAGTTTGCGGTATCATAAAGGACTGGCGAATTTATGTATCTGTCCAAGTGGGATCACTTGTGGCTCTGTCGGAAAGATCAGCCCTCTAACCTAACCTATTTACGAAATTTAGTTGAATTTGTTTAAATAGGTTGCCGAATATGAAATTTGTTTCAAGGATGGGAAGGGATTACGTCTAAGGATCGCTTTGATACGCTACTTTTGATTTGTCACTTCTTTTCGGAGTTTAAATAGATATTTGAGTAATTTGAGTAATCAAAAAGTAATTTAATGAAAAATATACCGTAAAGTTTTTTTTAGGAACTTAAACTATTAAGGAATAATAGAATAATGTCCGAAAAATGTATCCCAAAGTAAAACTATACCAAAACTTTCACACCATGAGTACATACTATATAAACCACATGTGTAATATGAACAACATTTTCGCTGGCACCATCAATCATAGCACCCAAGCAACCCTAATTAATAGCGCAACGAATATAATTTCCAGAGCTCCACGATTACTCCAGAATACAACTGGGATTCACGCAAAGCAATTACAATTCAATAAAGACAAGGTTTTGGTATACTTTTTTTTTTGTTATAAACCACAACATTAACATATTTGTTTATAATATGGTTTATTAGAGGAATCGCTGGTGAAATCAGCGCTCACCTTATTTACTAGCTGATTTCTTATTTGCTTTGCAGCGACAGTGTATACCACCCACCCCCCTCGACAGGGCGTCGACAACAATAGACGGACAAAGTGCGCGTTTAACACCTCAATTGAATGTTGATTGCAGCTTTTGTTCATTCTTGTTGTTGTTGCATTATGTTAGGTCATAATACAAGCGGACTATGAAGGTGAGCACGTGCATAGTAATAAACTATAAAGGGGCGCTAGACTAGCGTGTTCAGGCGCTGATAAGCATCGCCAACGAAGCGGACAGCAATGACTGTAATTTGAGGTGAAGGGAAAGCGCACTAGCAAAGTTAGTGTTGGAGGGTGCTGGCAGTGGAGATAGCTAAAATTGGACTGGGGCGCTTGTGGTTTCGTGCTGTGGGCGTAGATCCACTGTGTTAACTGCCGATTTATGAATTTTTAATGAATTGTCCTGTGACACGTAAGGGACAAGCGAAGACGCTTACTGCAGGGGCGAAGCAATGCTTATGAAGCAGTTTTGCATATTTGAACTACATATGTGCATACATATTTGGGGCATATTTCAGGTGTGCGAATGAGAGTGCTGATTTGCAAATATTTGCGCATTTCCGCTGCTATTCGTCAGAAACTCGTTTGAGGCGTGGCTCCGCAGCACTTGACTATTGTTGCGCTGCCATGGCGGAAATCCTGTGCAGGCGGTTGACTTCAAAGTGCATTCGAAGCCTCTTGGTATGAGTTTTGCGTATTGCACCACAACCAAGTGTATTGCATGTGTTGCAAACACAATTTAATTTCACGGTATTTAATTAGATAATTTTGTGGCATGCAACACATACCAGATATATTCCATATGTAATTCATTGCAAGCTTTAAATAACACTGTATTCTCTCTTTTCTTTGCAGCAAGTAGCCACGCCCACCGTGGTCAAGAAAATCATACGCTTGAAGGAGGAGAACAGCGGCATGTTTGCTTGGGAGATACGCGAGCAATTGCAGCAACAACGCATTTGTGATCCCTCTTCGGTGCCCTCCATCAGTTCCATCAACAGAATATTGCGCAATAGCGGTCTGTGGACCGATGAGATGACATCGAGTCAGCAAAATGCCGCCGCTGCTGCTGCAGCCGCACAGCAAATGTCAACGGTTGCCTATTCAACGCAAGCTCATCTCTATGCGAATAGCGCCGCCGCCGCGGCCGCCGCTGCCGCTGCTGGCAGTAGTAATGCGCCGGGCTGTCCACCCTCAGCCGACGGCGCTAGAGTTCCCACAGCCACTTTAGTACATCGCTCAGCGTTACCACCTTTGCGCGCAGCTCACCATGCACATCCCTCTTCACATCTCGCCGGCACCAGCGCTCATCCGCATGTTGCTGCACCGCATCCGCTCAGTTTGCCTGCACAATTCCGTTATAACTCCGCCGCAGCTGCTGCTGCTGCTGCCGCTGCAGCGGTAGCGGCCAACGAGAATGCTAGAGGAAATGTCAGCGCAGCAACGCAGGAGGCGCGCTTAATGGCAACCGCCAGTGTCGGTGATATGCCCATCAAACCGGAACCAAAACATCCAGCCACTGCGCATATGGCAGCATTGAGTGCCGCTGGTAGCAGCAGTTCGGCACTTGCACAACTCTCAGCTACGGTTTCCTCGGCGGTGTCGGGTCAACTCAGCGCACAGGATCTCACCTACACAGCATTGCACAAGCACTGGCTGTGGCATCCCTCGCTACTCTACTACTCCACGCAGCATGCGCAGGCCGCCACCCAATTTCTACCATACGCTCAAGCTCAGTGTCCGGCGTATTTCCACGCCGGAGGCAGTGGCAGCAGCAGCAGCGGCATAGGCAGCACGCTCAGCATCGACTTGGTAACGCACAGTGCCAGCGATGCAGTTAGTGACTGTGATTCTGGAAAGTCTTCGCCAGCGACCTCACTAAACGCTGCACCCACCGCAGGCTCCCTAAGCGGTCGTGAGTCGGCGCAGGGCAACGTAACCAACTGTCGCAAGCGCAATCCTTACTCCATTGAGGAACTGTTGAAAAAACCGGAGAAGCGCATGCGTCTGCAAGGCGGTGATGGCAGTCCACGCAAGGAGGATGAATGCAGTGACAGCAGCGTCAGCTCGAGCGCCAGTAGTCGCAGCAGCTGCTGTGATGATAGTTGTGATGAGACGCGCAGTCAAAAGACCGAACCGCTAGCCGCTGACGACTGCAATGATAATGTAGAGGTTGTGAACTAATTGGTCTAATTCAGAGAGAAGAAGTAGTAAGACGTTAGTGAGAGGGGGAGTATATTCGAAGTATTTATTGATGTAATAATTGTATTAAATCAAAGACAAATTATGTTTAAATTAAATGTGTAAATGAACTCAATTGTGTATCTTAAAGATAGTATTGAAATGAAAGAGCGCTATTATAGTATAAGTAGCTGTGTAGTTAAATGCTTAATTTGTGCTTAATTTTTGTGAATGGATTCCCAAATAAACTTAATTTAAAAATAACAATAAAATCATTTTTTAATTTTACCTGGGTTTGGTTAATTTTTTTTGATTAATTAAAAGGTAAGGTATGAAATTCGAAGGGCATTAGTGAAAGCTAGTATTACGGATAATTACAATTTCGAGAATGTATGTGTGTCATCTCCAGCAACGTTTGGTTTTTTTAAGCCGGAATAAGCAAGAATTAAAGTCCTTCAGCCTCTGCAAGCAGTAATCTGCGTATATAGGAAGAACTCTTTATTTTGGAGAACAAGAAGGATATACATATTGTTGTCGTTGGGCATCGCAGGTGAGCATCCAATAAACTTTAATATTTCTAAGATTGCGGACAGAAATGATGATGAATGAGGACAAGACTAAATATCTCTTGTCATCCAAAGATGCATTCGCATGTTGGCTCCCACGTCACTGTTGACAGTCATAACATTGAAGTCGTCGAAAATTTCGTATACCTTGGAACCAGCATCAATACACCAACGATGTAAGCCTCAAAATCCAACGCAAAATCACTCTTGATTTTAAAAGTATGGTCCTCTCTCGATGAACAAAATATAAACTATAGAAGTCCCTCATCATTCCCGTCCTATTTTATGGTTCTGATCGCGGACGATGTCAACATCCGATGAGACGGCGCTAGGAGTGTTCGAGAGAAAAGTTTTGCGAAAGATTTATTGTCCTCTGAACATTGGCAACGGCGAATACTTCAGACGTTGGAACGAGTTATACGATGGTAAAGACATAGTTTAGCGACAACAGCTACGCTGGCTAGGCCATGTTGTTCGAATGGACGAAAGCACTCCAGCTTTGGAAGTGTTCTTTGCAGTACCCAGTGTTGGAAGCAGAGAAAGAGGCAGACCTCCACTCCATTGAAAAGACTCGGTGGAAAGCGACCTGAGTCATGTTGCTTGAAAGATATTCTTACAGAAATCTTACGATCCCAATAACCTCACTTTGGTTTTTCACCTCAATAAAATCTCTCGTCCATAAATAGAAGGTTTAAGTATGCCAATTAGTCCCGGTTCATTGAATTATTCATAAATACATTTTTGGTTCCGTTTCCATGCTTTCCTCCTTCTTCATTGATTCTTGACGACTCGATCCAATCAATAGTACTAGACTCGTGGAACATACAACTCCATTTATATATTTTTCCTCTACTCATGAGCCTTCATATCTGTATAAAAATCGAAGTATGGATTGTGTATGTATGTATGTGATTGGCGTTGAACCGTTTAGCCGTTTATAGCCGAATCGATGAGAGCGCGCCACTCCTCTCTTTCCTTTGCTGTTCGGCGCCAGTTGGAGATTCCAAGTGTAACCAGGTCGATCTCCACCTGGTCCCTCCAACGGAGCGAATGCCTTCCCCTTCCTCGGCTTCCTCCGGCGGGTACTGCATCGAACACTTTCAGAGCTGGAGTGTTTCATCCATTCGGACAACATGACCTAGCCAGCGTAGCCGCTGTCTTTTTATTCGCTGAACTATGTCAATGTCGTCGTATAACTCATACAGCTCATCGTTTCATCGTCTGCGGTATTCGCCGTTGCCAATGTTCTGGACATAGTATGGGTTAAACATCTTTAATTCCAATGCCAAAAGGTTCTCGAAAAGAAATAGTTTTCTTTGGAAGTTGGTCTTTTTGAGAGCTGTTATTTGATTTACATTAATTTGGTTTGTTATTTCACAATGAACAGGTCCCAAGGGTTAAAAAGTGGTCGAAATCAAATTTTGCCCTAAATATCTTTCAAAACGTAATGACAAACTCTATTATTTATAATAAAGCTAAATTCATGACCATAACATTAAATTATATGCGCTATATTTCTTCTTCAAACCCACATGTCTTAAAAACGCCCTTAAGATTATTTTATTGGAATAAACTAAGCTAATTCCTATTGTGACCTTCGGAGCCTATCGGAGCATCAGATATTGCTCAGTTTGTTTAAGTTCATTCAGCTAAGTTTGGTATAAGGTGCTGGCTGCTCAGGGTCGCTGAAGAAGAATGAATATTCAAACAAATTATTTATTTTCCCACAACTGCTAACTGCTTAATCCAAATAAAGCGCAGAGACCCTCATTTGTAGATGTGCATCGGGAACAAACCAAATACAATCTACAATAGAATTCTCCACTCTTTAGTGTTAGACTTTCTAGCGGAGCTCGATTAGGTAAATCTGCAGATGCATAACTGCATTATTTATATTGTTGAATATTTTAAGATACTCTCACACAGATGAACAAACATACAAATGCATAAATATGACTTTCAATTTCACCTTGAGCTGTGACACTGTGAAGCAGCGCCGCACTGCTGCCACTCCCATGGCAAACGATATGCATAAGTATGCGCTATTATTATGTATTGATTTTCTATGGAAGTGATACGAATCATTAAAATGCCTGAGAAGAATTGTGCAAATCTGGTGTAAACTTTGAGAAAAACTTTTCACAAATGAAAAAGTGCATTACATTCAACACTTTGCTGCACAGCTCACAGCTTATTTCACAGCCAACGAACGTAGAAGTCGTCGCAAACAAGCGAACACACAGACACACACAGCTGAACACGTGCGTGCCACATTCAGCAATGATTTTTTGCACACGCTGCTACAAGCACTACAACTGCTGTAGTATACTCTATGTAGTGTAGCATGAGTTGATGGAGCTGGCGCGCGGCTGGTGGTCTCACACCAGTAGCTGCCACACTGAATAAATCAGCGCGCCAGCAGCAGAGCTGCGATGCGCTCCAACACCATTGTTGTAAAACGACGAACACACTAGAGCCGGGTGTGTGCGGTGCGGTGCGCTGCAGCGGGAGTCAGCGTGCGCACGCCATGAAAACGTTCCAATCAGCAGTGCCGTTTAATTAACTCGCGCGCCAATGAAGTGTCAGTGGAAAGTGCCAGCGACAACGACAACTGCAGTGACGGATGGCAACAACAACAACAACAACAACAACTATTGCAGCAAGTGCAATTGCAGCAACAACTGCGGTGGAACAACAAAAAATCACAACAACGACATTGCGCTGCTGTTCGTTCTCGTGTCGAAATAACAACAATAATAACCATGCGAACTATAACAACAACAACAGCGTTGAGGTGTCAACGAAAACGCAGCGATATTAATAAAACTAACTACCAACAAGCACAAATAACAACAACTACAATGCACTACACATAATTTACACGCCAAGGCAGCAGCCGTGCTACGAACAACAACACTGCGTACGGCGAATTGTTTGTTGTACATGCAGGCGCTGTGACACCCGGCCAACAGTGGGTAATTGAAGCGTTCGCTCTTGCTTGCCTTTGTTGTTGTTGTTGCATGGCCAAGTTTTGCAGACGACCACGAACGCGTGTGTGGAATTCATAATCGATAAAGACACCACACAACAGCGCGCAGGCGCGAACATCTCATAGCAGCGTCGAATGCCTTGGACCACTTGCCTGTGGTCGTCTGTGGTCTACAGTCCATCCTCTTGCGTGCGACGCATCGTTTTCTGTCAGCGCAAATACTCGGACACTTATGTACGTACATATGTATGTAGTCGCGCACATACCATGCATCGCTCGTCATTTTCTTTCTCGCGTCTCGTGCATTTTCATGCGCGCGCTGTCAACGAAGGTGCGAAATACTCGTGAAATGTTGTTGCATTCCTGACGCCTGCTACATACATAGCTCCAACGCGAGTGCATACCGAACCACACGTACCTGTCTGCGTCTATCTCCATATGGACACACACCGATGGCGGTGGCAAAAACTTAATTTTCCCAGGCGGCCAACCATGGCGGGCTAGGTGAGAAGCGTCGCGCAAAATAACGACGCAACGAACCAACGAACGCTCAGTGGACGCTTGCTTTTCACATTTGGCTTTGGTCGCTTGGTCGCTCATTTCGCAGTGTGTAGGCAGTTCATCAGTTTCCGAAGAAGGCTGAGATTTACTGGCCAAGCGCGCACCATCTTCGCACAAATGGATTTCGCTAAGCAACTGCTAACTAATAGCAAGTCTCAACTCTTCGGGTTGGTGAGAAAAAATATTGTAGCGTTGCAGTCAATTTGCACTTTGACAACTCTAACTTTAACTGTATTACTACAATGCAGATGATGGCGCGTAAGAATCTGGGTTGGCATAGAAATGTTGGCGAGAAAATTACAAATCGCACTCTGGAGGTTAGATTTGAAGCTGGCGTTTGATATCTAAACAATTTCCTACGAAGTATGTATGTATATATATTGACAAATATATGTAATGTTCCCACGTTAGTCGGTATGTGGGTCCGATTGGACCCGATTTTCATCCTCTCTCGCAATTTATTTATTTAATTTTAATAATATAACAGATAATTTGACCTATTTAATTGGCATAAAACCCACTATTACAACGAAAATCATTATATATAGTAAATGAGGGCTATGGTTATTCCTGGGCCGATTTTACTCCTTTTCACTACCAAGCTCCATCATATCCAATATTATAATATACATATTATGTTCACATAAGTTCGATACGATATCTCACATATTAACCGATATATACGGTATAAAGCCCATCGGCAGTCTGAGAACCTTAATAGTAGGAATAAGGGAGCTGGGGAAGTTGTTGAGCGGATTTTACCAATTTCAGAAACACATTTACATTATTAAAAGAAAATAATTATATCTGAGTTTCCATAAAATACTGAGAGATTTGCCAATATTTACCGATAAAAAGTTATCCACAGGCGCTGAGACACGCATGTTCGGTATCTGAAACCTTGAAAAATTTTAGTCCGATTTGGACAGTTTTTAGATGACCGATGCCGTACGCCCAGTATAGTATCAGCGCAAAGTCTTATTCTGTTATCTTCCTTGGTTTTGTTGTTATAACGTAAAGTGAAATAATTTGATGGACTATAATAGAATTGTGTAATATGGGAAGTAGGCGTGGCTGTTAGCCGATTTCGTCCATTTACAATACCAACTTTCTTACCTACCAAGTTCATAAAGATATATCAATTTTTTGCTTTAATGCGACGAGAAATGAGAACTGTTGCTATTGAGAATGTGAATGATTTGGCTTTACTTTACAACCTTACCATGCCGTTCTTTGGGAGCTTTAGTCGTTCCCGGTGTTGGTCTCAGACTTTAGACTATTAGAACCACTTACCATTTATGGTCATAGCATCCAACAGCGGACAGATTCGGTTCTATATACAAGTAATATACTCTCAGACAGTAGCTTTTAAAATTAGATAAATTAAAGAACGATGGCAAGGGGCTAGTCAAATGAGACATCTAAAAATATAATTATTGCAACTATTGAAGTTTTCCAATTTCCCACGTTTTTCAATCGGTTTCCACATGTACTTCATTGACCGGGAGACCACCTACAATCCCTTGCAACGCCAATATATCACACACATAAGCTTAGCTGCACGTTGGCCATTTGCGGAGAGGAACTGATAAGGAATGGCGACGTGAGCGCAAACGCATACGTGTCACCAGGGAGTTATAGCGATAATTGGCGTTTGCAATGCACGTACTTACGCACTCAAGTCTCCTTATAGTACATATATACATATATGTAGATGCATATGTATAAACTCATTGCCGGTAGTGGCGTTGGCAACCAGCGGCGATTTAATTGCAATCAGTCAAGTGTAAACATGAATAAATATTTGTTAGCCAAAAATGTACAACGGCAGAAAAGCAGTAAAGCTGAAAAGCAGAAAATCAAAACGGCCAACGGCGGCCGCGCCATGTGATTGATCAATGATCGCCGCCAAGCAGCGCGGTCACTTGCCGCACCAAACAACCACTTACAGTTGCGGTAAGCGCGACTTATTGCAGCGCACTCAATTTGGTGGCTTTTTGCGTGCCGAATATTTAAAAAAACGCTGTTGATATAAATGAAACGGCAACGCGTTTCGACTGCAAACCGAAAATCAAAAATTAGCGCAATGACTGCAATGTATGTATAACTTTTTCGCGGTTCTACGCATACTTTCGGGTATTTTGTTTTTTGTTTTTGGTGCGAAAAATCACTTACCGCAACTGGAGTTTTTCGAGATTCTACGCGATCGTGTTAAATATTCGAAACTCGTATATTTCGCAGCTCCACAGCGCTTTCGAAGCAGCGCATTGCACGGATGTTGCATTTTTATGTTGTCTGTGACAAGCAAAAACATTCAGCAGCCAGCGCGGCCAGCATTCAGCTCCTTTTTAAATAATTCAAAATTAACAAAAACTTGCTATAATTGTATCACGTGCAAGACAGCGGTGAGCAGAGAGCAGAAAAAATTAAATTTTTGTACTTATAAATACATATATTTGTTCATAAAGGACACCCAGTAAACAATATGGAGACAGCGCTCTACGATGTTTGATGTTTGGTGACGGATAGAACCCAGTGAAGGTGACCAATATTGGTTAGTATTAATAGTAGACGGGGAATAAGTATTTACTGTTATATCTCTGGACTTGGCATTCACATATCAAAATATTTCTTAAGATTTTCTTCGAATATAATATTGTTTAATACTACTATTACACAGAAGAAGAAGTAGAATATACCATAAGATGGAACTTTGAACGACGCCGATTAAATCCAACGAAGATTATAATAATCGTATTATATGGTTGCAAGTCCAGCTTTGGACGCAATCTATAAGACCTCGGCTTCAAATAAAGAATCCGCGACCAAACTGTTTACTTGGTCACATTTAAACTCCACATTTTGCCAGAGAGGTCTTGTATGTAACAGCAATGCGTGCGCATCCTGTGCGCAGTTCATAAACTTCGACAGCATCTCAATTCCGCCGGCTCGATTATTTATAACAGCTCGAGAGTGCGTTGGTGTGCGTGTGTGTGTTAGTTTTTGACGCGCTCTTCGCAGCTGAGTGACAGCGCCCGCAACTGCCACAGCAAAACAACCGCATCAAAGTTCAGCATCATCAATGTCGAGACACGAACAGATCTCACAACTGACCAGACCGATCGAGTGTCGTTGAGTGATCCAACAACGTAGGGAATGCAACGCATCCGTTGCAAGTCGCAATCCAATGCGTTGTGATGCGTTGCGAAAACAAAATTCCATGACTGACAGGGAGCGATCGCAACGACAAACGTGCGTACATGCAGCGATGTGAATGACGATATGCGCCGAGATGCGCAACCAACTCAGCATTGATCTCTGATGTTGATGCTTGAGCTGATGGTGCTGTTGAGTGATGCGATCGCGCAATTCTATGTCGCGGAGATTTTACGCGCAGGCGCGCAAAAACTTCTGGCATTTGATCCTTTGGTGACACTCTGCTGCCTGCCACGGCAGTGTGAATCTTCACAATCCGCGAATGCAGCGCTGCCGGCCGACACTTCTGCTCCAACACGCTCAGCTGTCGCTGGTCGGACATTCATGCGAAATATTATAGAATTTTTTCTCGTTTTGCTCTACTCCTTTTGTCGCGGCAACCAGCGTTGCAGTGTGGGTCTGTGCGCAACCGTGCCGTATCAAGCTGTGCCTCTATGCCGCCGCCACAGCCGCTGCGCAAACACATATCGGCAACAGAATATTTTTATACGGTCGCGATCGAAATATCAATGAGCATTGCAGCAACATGCTTTTTATGCGCTTAACAGAGGCAACAACATGTCAGCGCGCTGGCGACAGAAAAACTTTTCTCTCTACGCGCATACGCAGCAAGGAACGCCGCTTCATTTGCAGCGCATTAGATTTGGAACTTGACTGGAGATCGACGGGTTTTTCTGCTCCGCTTTGAACAGGATGGGCTCTCAACGGACGACTGCACGTTAGTCTGGTTGCGTCCGTGGATAAGAAGTGCAGCAGCTCTGTCTTAGGTTGTGCTTTTTCGGTGTGTACTCGGAGCGCTCTCCTTTTGGTTTGCAGGTAAGCTTCGATGCTTTATCGTCGCTTTTTTGATTTCGTGGAACATTGTTTCGTCCCGCTGTCGTTGTTCAAACGGTGTTTTTACTATGTTACCCTTTGCAGTACTATATGCGTCGGTATGTACATATACTGTGCATCGGTCCAATTTTTATGTTTGCAGTATCTTATAAATATGCTGTTCGCGAGCATATGTTTGTATGCGGTATAAATCAAATCAATATGCAGTGCTTTTATTAATTTTTTTTCCTTAATCGTTTATCTAAGATGCGATTACATTGCGAGAAATCAGGGGTGATGATCAAACGATGGCTCGTGAACTAGTTGGATGCCAAAAGGATTGCCACAAATAATAGAGCTGTTATGACACCCTCTTCATCAATCGATTTATTCTTGGGCGGATAAGATTTAGGTTCCGTTCAGATTTTATAGACCCAACTGGAGTAGTAATGGAAGGCAGTGTTTGTCCTATCTTATTTCACGCCATTGAAACCGTCAGCCATATGTTTTTCGATTTTCGGTACTACTTTGAGGGTGGAGGAGGGTGAGGTGGAGTTAGAGTTTGTTCAGGCAGAATCTTTTCCATTTTTGTTGCTGAACGGAGGCTTGTAAAGAACTCGTATTATAGTAAAAGCTATACTAGAGGGCCTCCTTACGTCTCTAAGCTAGTTTTGTCGTCTAAATATGGTTTAAAATAGTCATTTATCAAGAATATTTTGTACAATGGTGGACCTTATAGTAAGTCTAATGGATGACCGGTGCATGTTCCCTGTCCATGTTACTCATGATTAGTTCGGGTATTAATAAAGTAAGATCTAACAGATGATATTGTTACCACTTGCAATTTTAGGAATCCTATTGAACGGGTTTAAACCAATATTTTTTTTACATTTAAGTTTTGCGCTCAGTGTATTCCTTTTGGCTTTGCGGCTTCCTCACTTTCGTTGATCGCGTTAGCCTCTTTTTGCTCACGTACAGATGTCCATTCTTGGCTGTGGACAGATATCATGGCAGAAAATTTATTTTATGGCGGTAATGGTGTTATGTTTTACGCGATTAGCAGGACGAATGTTTTGACATTGCATACGAATGTCACGCGGCAACGGAGAAAAGCGGAAAAAAAGCAAAAAATAGTAAAAAAAGAGAAAAGTAAAAAAGACAACGAGGAAGGTAAATAAGGAGACAAGAGAAATGCCGGCGTGAGCATAAGCGCAAATGACAGCACAGTGCGCTGATGAACACGATAATGAAATAAATCGGTGATTTTATGAAGCTACCGTTGGCGTTGCAGAGTTTATTTACTCGGTGTAAAAATATCGCATGCAAGTGTTTTCGCCTTTTGTGGATGCCTAATAAACTGCTTTTGATAAATGTCTACATAACGAAGCATATTGCAACAATTGCTACAACAAAAAGTAAAGCGCGCTGTTTTGCGAATTTCAAACGGTGCAAAGGCGATCAAAACAGTTAAAACTGTAAACCATGATCTCTGGGACATTTGAACTGAGCTGAAATTAGTGAGTTCAGTGAAATTTCGGATTTCCAAAAATTTCGAAATTTTCTAATTTTCACCGCGTTGGCGTTACGCAGCAGTCATGTGGGACCTTTCCGACCCCGGAAGATGCTCACCATGTTGAACAACTCAATCCGTTCTACCTGTTGCTGTCGCCGCTTGAAGCGAGTCTTTTTAGTACATATTTTTCTTTCATTTTATTTTATTTCATTTCTTATCTGTTTTTGTTGCTGTTGCTGCACCAGCGGCATGTCTCTTTCATTTTCGTGTGGTTGTTTTGTTCAAGTTGGTAAATTAAGCAATTTTTTATGGTCAATTTAGACACAACGGATCGCCTTAAACAGCGCAGAAGCGTGTGCGCCGTCGTTGACGTTGATTTCCTACGCGACCGCGTCCCCGTCCGAGGGGGGCAAGTGGTGTTGTGCTGGCATAAGAAATGCCCAGACAAGTGTGCGCTGTGTGTGTCTCCTAAAAATGTATGTATGTGTGTGTGTCACTGGTCCATCAACGCTTCAACTCACATTACTCAATGTGGCTTCACCAGTTCACCAGTCGTTTAGTCGCCAAGATTGATTTCTCAATGCAATTAAAACGGAAAACTGAACCTTCAGCGCAACTGAGGCTCTTGTGTGTATATGTGTGTGCCGTCACTAACCCTTTTTCCTTTATTACAATATTACACTTGTTGTTGTTGTTGCTGGCATGTCACTTTAGGTTGGCGGTTGTTTGGAGGTTAATTGGAAGGCAGTTATGTTCTAATTTAAATCACTTTTCTGTTTGCTACTCGCCAGCTTCTAAGCGCAGCTAAGAGATCTCATGCAGCTAAACAAGTGGTTCACTAATAAAACTGTCTTCGGCCATCACGTTTGCGCCATCATCACCTTCTAATAAAACACTTCCATATATTCTATGCGCCTGCGCGCACCGCACCAGCGCTTATGCCCCTCATTCTCCACATTCCCATTCTGTGTTCGCATTTGTTTTTATTTGAGGTCATTAAATGTGATTTTTGTCTCCATTTAGGTGACTTTACCGCTATGGAAGCTGTGCTATTTGCCAGCGCTATGATTTCTCTGCTCTACCGCTGCTGCTGCTGATCTTGATCTCACTATTCTCGTATTCAATAAAGATGATGAAAACACGCTGCAAAGCGAGGTTGATTGAGCGCTGCTCATCTACTATTATCGTCCAACCGTTGTACCAATCTGCTCGCCACGTTCGATCGCCCCGCACCGCGCTGACACTGTTTGCGTACAGTAGCCGCATTGGCACAGCGGGTACTTGCGTTGGGTTCCAGTGATAGATATTTACATAATTAAATTTTATTATTGATTTTTAGAGGAAACGCTAAAAAAATGTTAAATCGCTTCCACTTAGATATTCAGATCCCACGAAATCGACAATCATCGAAAACACAGACTGCCACCAACAGCAACAACAACAGCATATCTGTGTGCTTTACTTCATTTATAGGTAGCTGTCTCATAATTAAAATCAAACGTGGCGGCGACATTAACGTTTGTCACAAAACAATATAAAACAGTATTATCTAAAGATAGCGGACAAGTCACACAAATACATATACATACATACATACTTACATATTTAGATAACCAAAGCATTTTATTTGCTGAGCATCAAAAAAGTGTTTGCTTCGGTTTCCACGCCATCTTTTGTCGAACGAGGCTTTCATAGTAGATGCTTTCCTCATAGCGGAAGCATGAACGGAAGCTCTGCTGAGAAATTTTTATAGCGACTATTCTCACTTCTTATTTTGATCATAATTAATTTATGCGCGTCTTAACTGTACATTTTTATCAGTTACTAATCAAACGGATTTAATGTTAATGTGAGTATGTGATAAGACCTAATTATTACGAAAGATAACACTTGCTACAGCGACAAATTATGGGCAGAACTTTATGAAACTAGAGTACACAGGATGTGATGCATATTATTTATGTTTGTATGTAAATACCGTTATAACAACTGTTAGTTAATTTTTAAAAGTTTATAGGAAATGCTTCCGTTGAAAATCGCATTTATTTTTTTATTTTTTTGTTAAGTTGACTGTTTTTCTATGCAAAATTATTAAATTCAGCAATTAATCTATGTATGATGAATCCCCAATTGTACGAAGGTTCAAAAAACAACGGAATTTTAAAATGTGTCCAATATTGGACTTGGTTTTATGAGCTTAGCGATATTCGTTTGTTAAAAGCTCACACTTCGTTGCTTTTTCGTGAATTCTAGCCTAAAAGCAATACTGTAACGATGGCCCAGTCTCCATTTTTGTCAGACATGGCTCCGTGTGATTTTTTCGTATTGCCAAAAATAAAGAGAACCTTAAAAGGCTATCGTAAAAACCGAGTTCGAAGTGTTTCGACCATTAGAAAAAACGCTTGGCTTAAGTGCGTAATATCGAATGGGGACTATTTTGAAGGAGACAACATTATGTAGAAGAATGAATAAATAAGTTTTTTCAAAAAACGAAAATTCCCGTTATTGTTTTAACACACTTCATTCATTTGAAGGGTAAACATAATTTTTTTCACTCAAATATGTGAAACTTTATCCTTGAAAAAGTATTTTTGTAGTTTTTTTTTAATTCGTTAATATAAACAATACATCAGTTAAAGCCATCGTCTTAAAAATGGTGTTTTTTGCTTGAAAGACGAAGAATTTAACTCGATGAAGTTATTGACACACACAAAAAGAACTCGCAGAATCTTTTGCAGTCACTCATGGAGCCATTTTAAAACGTGTAAAAGCAGCCGGATATATTCTAAAGCAGGAGATTTGAGAGTATAGGAATTGAGGGCAAGAGACGTTCAACAACGATTTTGCATGTCAGAAATTCTGCGTGACTGCCACAAAGAGAACTCGCTGGAAACTGGTGATGGAAAATAGATCCAATGCGACAACCCTTAACGCACACAATTATATGTGAAACATGGCCAACCAGCAAAAACAACGGTAAGACCAAGGTAATGCTCTGTATTTGTTAGGATCATAAGAGCGTCTTGTATTATGAGCTGGGTGAAACCATTAATGTGTAACGTTACCGACAACAACTCATCAATCCGGAATTCGCGAATAAAACTGATACAATAATTTCATGCAATAATAAAAGAGCGTCTGAAAAATTTTCTTCGCTAGAATTTGGGTCCAAACCTTTCCAGTATAGATCAAGAACTTGGCCACTACGGCCATAGTTATAGGAATTACTACTAATTATGACCGCTCTGTGCTTGGGGAAATGTTATCAGCCAGGTCATATTTTATTGTTATTCAATTTTTGTAGGATTTATAATATTTTTAATTCAACTCTTAATAAAGGAAGAATTAAATAAATATAAAGGAAAATTGGATATTAGGTCTACAACTTTGCTTCCGCCGTTTTTTTTGGAAATTTAAGGTTTTTTTCACTTAGGACAGTCTCACAGTACGTATCCGAAAGCATTCGATGAGCCTCAGCCGCACTTTTCTTGGAATTAAAAAAGAAAACCAAAATTTCCCGCAAATGTCGAGAAAAAAAAGTGACATTTTCAGTTGAGAATAAGTTTGGGATGCAAACAGATCTCTACAAACACAAATGTCCAAGATCGATATAAAAAAAACTCGATTTAATCGACCAATGCTTGACCCTAAAGACGTCTATTGGAAAACCGCGCAAACAAAGTTGTAGACCAATAATTATTGTCATATATTTGACCTATGGCAAGTTATATGATTTTAGTAAGTAATAGAAATGGCATTTACATGGATGTATATACAAAAAAGGCAAGAAATTACAAAATGCTTTGCCAAGTGAGTTACTGATTTAGTCAGTAGCTAGAGAAGTTACATAGAAATGAATCACCAAAATTATTTGCTATAAAATTTGTTTGTATGCACTCAAATTATTTTAGTTATAGGCACATTTTCAGAAATTTCTATCCACTTTCTCAACGACTATTTCGTATGCACCCAATGAGTCTGTGTCAAAAAATAGAATTTGTTCTAAAACATTCGTTATCTGATTAAAAAACAACTCTTTCAACAATAAAAATTGCTTTTCCAGCTAATTTTTTCGCTTTGCTCACCCAGAGCCCATCATTAATGAAACTATCATAGTTCGTTTATCAAATGAGTTCGTCGCTTAAGTCTTTCGTTAAATGCGAGATGACGCGGTTTTATGCGCTGCTCAATACACTAATTAAATTAAGTGGAAATCACTTCATTGCACTCGCTTTGCTACTCGACATCTCGAAATCAAAATGAGGATAATGTACGTTGGCACTTATGTAATAGCGTTGAAATGCTTCTGGCTTCCGTGATGGATGCAGTGAACGCGCTTGAGTTGGCGACCCGAACCGCCGCAGGAGCTGCCTATCATATCGGGAGGCGCTTTTAATCACCAAAAAGGCGACTCTAAAACAATAAAAATGCCATTTAATGTGGCGCGCACGGGGAAGTGTTCTGCTTTAAGAGCCACCAACACGCCACCATCGCGAGCATTTAGTACCAACACATTTGTGGCCATAAACTTTGAATGTAAATAAAGTACATAAAATAAGAAATATATTTATATGTTGGCTGGTGTGTGGTGTTTATGCGTAATTGCATACAGTTACTAATGCTTGTCGCTCGCTTATGCACAGCACGACAGAATCCGTCCGTTCTCGCATGTGGTTGCCTCGCCTTGACGCTAGCCACCAGCTACCAAAAACAGCTATTCGATCAAACTGTGGCCGGATCATCAAGCCACAGAAGCATCCAGCGTCAAACGAAAGACGCTGTAAAAGTGGCAGCAGCAACAGCAGCCATAGTGCCGGCTCGTGATTTTGATGGATTTCTGCTGCTGTGGCGCAGAGATTTGTGGAACACGGCAGGAAGCTTGTTAGGCGCCATTACCGTTGAACTTTAACTGCATGCAACACCAACATGGCGAGCTGATGTTTAACCATTTGTGTTCATGCAAATTTACGCTGCGCCGAATCAGCTACAGTGCCTCTGCTGCTCGGCTGCTGTTGCACGCACTACGCGCCAGCCGATGAGCCTACAAGTGACCGTTCGTTCGTTCGGCTTCTACACGCAACCAAATTGATTTCTCATAGTTAATTGCGCTTTTGTGTTATGACATTCTTATCTTATTGCGTCATAAAATGCCCCGCTACGGACAACAAACAAACAGTTGCAAAAAATAAATGGCCCAAAAGTACCGTGTGTGCAAGTTGTTGTTGTATAAATTTGCCGAAATAATTTCGAACTTAATATAACTGTTTTCAGAGATATGCTCATCATTTCCAGAGAGTACAGAGCCGATACGGTACAGACTTATTTGTAGCTCTTAAGATCGATAGTGTCGAACAAAGATATCAAGTAATTCTTTATTAGATGCAAGAAATTGGCCTTGACTTTTCACTTTAGGCTTTAGAGAAGCTTGCTATGATTCTACTTGAAAATTTTATACTGATTAAGCATCCTGATTTGGGTCTGGGAACCAGTTTCAGTTCTTGGAGAGAGAAAGTCAATGCGAAGTCTAATGAACTTCAAGAAAGATTGAAGTAATGCTAATATTAGGATTTTTGGGTTATACTATTTTTAATATTTATAATTTCAAAGAGCCAACAGAGCCGGAAAACTGATCTAGAGTGACGAGGGACGTTTATAGGAATTTATGGTTACAGTAGCTTTGGTACCTTAATTTAAATAATTTTCCATGCAAAAACACTTTCTTACAAATAAAACACACTGTATAAACGAAAACCATGTCCACCATGAAGCAACGCAGCTGTAACCACTTGCTGGCCATAAAGTTCAGTGGCTGCCAAATCGCACCCCTCCGCCGTCACATCAACAGCAGCATCAGCAGCACACTTTACGTGGAACGGTTTGGCTGTCTTATTTACTTTTATTTAAATTGCGATTAAAATCAAAAGCACAACACAGCCGACTTTAACGGTCCATCATTACGTTAAACACGCACTCAAATGTACGTATGAAGATATCTAACTCCGTGGAGATGAGTGCCCACTTGTATAAACAAACAAATAAAAGTGATGCATAACCGCCTCCAGCCTCCGAGCCATGATCTCAATGTAATTTTGTTTAGTTTAAGTTTAATCAAAGCTTAGTCTCGTGTTTTAGTCATTTGATTTGGTCATTTATTGTTTCGCATTATTTCTTGTTGTTTTTCCTTGATTTTATTGCGTTTGCCTTTTGAAGAATGGCAAGTTGGCATTAAGTTAATGTACTAAAGTGCTTAACAATTCCAAGTTGAGAACTGGACAAAAGCTAGTTTTGACTGTAATGAGCTGTTTAGAGTTAGATAGTAGAAATAAAAGATGGAGTCTGCTTTATATTTAATTATTTACTCGAAAATGCCGAATTAAATGCATAATCTACTCCTCTCCTTTCCCCTAGCTCTTGATCTTCCTAGGTGGATTTGTGGAAATAGAACACAATTGATGTCTCAAATTATACATGAGAATGATATTGGTTATAAAAAGTGATAAGTGATCCTCAAATACTTCTGCTTTTTCCAGACTGGATAAGGAAGCGAAGCGTATGGGTCTGGTGGTGAACGAGGACAAGACGAAATATCTCCTGTCGTCAAACAAACAGTCAGCGCATTCGCGTCTTGGCTCCCACGTCACTGTTGACAGTCATAACTTTGAAGTTGTAGATAATTTCGTCTACCTGGGAACCAGCATTAACAGCAATAACAATGTCAGCCTGGAAATCCAACGCAGAATCACTCTTGCCAACAGGTGCTACTATGGACTAAGTAGGCAATTGAAAAGTAAAGTCCTCTCTCGACGAACAAAAACCAAACTCTACAAGTCTCTCATCATTCCCGTCCTACTTTACGGTGCAGAAGCGTGGACGATGTCAACATCCGATGAGACGGCACTAGGTATTTTCGAGAGAAAGGTTTTGCGGAAGATTTATGGTCCCTTAAACATTCGCAACGGCGAATACCGCAGACGATGGAATGATGAGCTGTATGTGTTATTCGACGACATAGACATAGTCCAGCGAATAGAAAAACAGCGGCTACGCTGGCTAGGTCATGTTGTTCGAATGAATGAAAGTGCTCCAGCTCTGAAAGTATTCGATGCAGTACCCGCTGGTGGAAGCAGGGGAAGAGGGAGACCTCCACTCCGATGGAAGGACCAGGTGGAGAGGGACCTGGCTTCGCTTGGAATAACCAATTGGCGCCAAACTGCCAGAAGGCGGGATACGTGGCGCGCTGTTTTGGACTCGGCTATAACCGCGTAAGCGGTGTCTACGCCAGTCAAGAAGAAAAAGATCCTCAAATACTCTCTCCTCCATAACTGCACTTTTTGAAATCATAGAAGAGACCAGACAATGGCTTCATGAAGTCAAACGAAACATGAGACAGTAAAACAAGACAGATAACCGATGCGCATTAGGATATCTGTTGAGTTTCATACTTATAAATCTGTTAATTAACCTCGAATTTTAAACTCGAGCTTATGGAGCTACGCGAGCACGGTGTACGGATCTCTAATATCGCTTAAATATAGGGCATAAGTAAACCTGATAATTATTTTTAAACACACAGTCTTTCATTACATTAAACACCTTCTTCCATAAATTACAGCAAATATTGACTTTATTAATACGCAAACACATCGCGTAACTCATCAAATTAAATTGTCCTTATTAAAGGCAAAACTCAAATCAGGAACGCAGCAAGATCAACAGCTGCAGCAGTAGTCGCAGCAATTGACAATTGCCTTCTGGCCACTACAAAGATGTTCAAATTGCAAGCTGTTCGCCAGACTCCTGTTCACACAGCTGTCGGCAGCAGCACGAAATCTTCATTACGAGAAAATTCGGCAAAATTATGAGGTGTTAAAAGCGAGGGTACGCACTCGGTGCGGCCGACTCCTGTCGGGTGTGCGAAAAGTGAAAGCCTTTCATCGCCGGAAGGCAACAAGTCGGCGAGATGGGGAGATAGCGCGTGTGCCCAACAATTAACGGCAATCAACTTTATGATTTTAATTAAATAACCAACGGCGATAATGTTGCCACGACATGTTACATCACAAAGCACGCAACAACAAATGTGACAGGACAACAAACGAACACAAATTTGGAAATGCCAACGCTTATTTTTGCCGAGTGCTGTGTTACGCATGCGCTAACGCTGTTGGCTTGCAGCAATGTGTTTGCCTGTTGTTGCAACAAGAGCATACATTGTCCTGCTTTCAATTTCGGCTTATCACTGGGGGCGCGACGACTTGCGCAAATAATTTGACAATTTAATGTCAGAAGCGGCGGCGCATTAGCCGACCAACCGCCTGCCTGTGCTGTCCGCACATTCGTCAATTTATTAGCTGAAGCGACGAAGGCGCTTGCTGTTTTCTTGTCGCTGCAACATGTCATGCACACTATAATTATAATTCCATTATGCGCCGCTGTGTGCCTGTTGCTGCAGCGCACAGGTGAGTGTGGCAGCGGCGCAGAAAATAAATGCGATTTGAAAGGTGCAACGCGCCAAAACTACTGCGCGCTGTCCCCTACACAATTCAGGAGTGTGCTGTGCATCCTGCAGCCTAGAATCAGGATACTCCACCAAATTACAACTCAGAATTGCACGTGCCACGGAGGTAAGCAGCAAGTAATGAAGCTCACTCGCTGAAGGAAACGGCGAAATTCGTCTTAGCGGAAATTACATCAAAGACACAAAAACGCTGGTAATTACTGCGCACTCAAAGAAATGGCACTGGCGCACACACTCGGTGCGAGTGTCCTCGGCCGCGCAGCGCTTGAGTGATTGGCACTTGTCGTGGCGCATGCGCATACGCAGCGAAAGGTACTACGAGCCGTGGAACGCAGTCAAAATAAATGTGAGTGGGCACGCGCATCTTCGTTGCGCTTCTTTTGCATTTGTGCATGCGCCGCTACACTCTAAGGCTCTAAGGATAATGCGCGTCGATTTCGCTAATATGCAACGGTTGCCGGGTGTGCACTGCAGGTGCGTTACGGCCGCATTTATTTGTATTCCGCTAATGCGGAAGTATGCGTATTCTCATCGGCCAACTGAAGACACTCTTTCTTTTTCTTTTTTTTTTCGGTTTCTCTTCTGTCAGTTCTTAATGACACTGTTGCATTTGATGAAATCATTAAATTGATGGACCTCGAAGTGTAAACGCAGAAACGGAAGAATGTTTTCCTCTTTTCCTTTTTTTGTGGAAAGAGTGCGTTTGAGTAAATAAACTACAAATAGTCATGTACAAATTGATGTTAATGATAATTATCATTCCATCGGTGTTGCGGTTTCTTTTTGGATTGTAAAGGGTATTTAAAAGAGAGTAATATATTCCGCCAAATTCCTTATTATAGCTGTAGTTCGTGTGGGTGCTGTCGAATATATCAGAACTCGTCGAATATATTGGAACTGGCAAATAAATAATGCGAAAAAGCTACCTTTGCATGGGAGTTACAGCTCCTTTTCATATTATAAAGGAATTAATAGTTTTTTAAACCTAACTCCCGAATTTCGTCCATTCGAACAACATGACCTTTTTTTTCGCTGAACTATGTCAATGTCGTCGTTTAATCGTACAGTTCATCGTTCCATCGTCTGCGGTATTCGCCGTTGCCAATGTTCTGAGGACCATAAATCTTGCGCAAAATTTTCTTCTCGAAAACTCATAGTGTCGTCTCATCTGATGTTGACATCGTCCACGCTTCTGCACCATAAATCAGGACGGGAATGATATGCGACTTGTAGAGTTTGATTTTGGTTCGTCGAGAGAGGACTTTACTATTCAATTGCCTACTCAGTCTAAAGTAGCACAAAGTAGCGCTGGATTTCGAGGCTGACATTGTTGGTGTTGTTAATGCTGGTTCCCATGTATAAGAAATTATCTACGACTTCGAAGTTATTATACATGATAAATTTGGTGGCAACTTCACATGGTCATAGTCTGCGTTATAATGTTGAGATATTTTAAAATATTTGTGGATTTTCGTTAAATTTTTATATAAATAATGTTGGCAATTCCGAAGATTTCCGATTATGAATCATTTTGAAAACTATTAAAACTAATACCTGAGACAGACGTGTAGTATACATTGTAGTATGCTTCTGAAACCATATGTGTATCACCGGTTTTCCGAATTTTGTTTGAAAGCAAATGGTGTTCCGTACTACAATAGAGTTCTAGAAACCATTGAAATTTTGTGGTGTTGTGAAATGTACTACAATGGATTGCATTGAACACAGCGAAAGCTTTAAGCTCTTCTGCCACAATCATATGTTTTCTGACATTTTGACATACAGAAAATAAATTAAATTCAAAATTAATTGAAATCAAAAAACAAAATTTGAAAAAAAAGTATGTGAAAAATATGTAATATGTATGTAATAATATGTAATAATTATATTGGATAATAATATTTTAAGATTGCTTGAAGTTATAACTAAATCAGGATCAATTTTCCTGCCTGTTATTCATAATTACATTTTGCTTGAATTTATTTATTTATTATATGTCTGTCTTAGGTATAACCAAAATATAATGAAAATGTACCTACTTTTTGGGGTTCAATAAAGATACAATTCGATATTTTATATATACAAACATACGAATTACAAATACGTTCAAATAAGTATGGGGACGTTAACTCTAATGTATGTAACCTCAACATACTATCAAAGCACGTATAATACGTATAATTTATACGTTCTTTGCTCGTACATACTCATATACCGTAAGAAGAATATTGCCACATTTTTGCTTTTCTTAAATCCCGCAATTTCACTACAATCATGGAAATTTACCGATTATATGAGCGCCTAGGTGTATGCAATATATCTTTATTAACACCGGTGAAAATAACAACTAAGAACGTAAAATTTACGATATTTAGTACTATTTATCCACTACACAAACCCATCTACGGCAAAACGAATACGTTCTTGAACTAAAGTAGTTAGGATCTATTACAATTATTAAAGATAGTAATAGCTCAATTATAGTAGTAAGAAATTTGAGCACAAATTAAATATTTAGTTATTCATTTGTTTGAAGTGAAAGGAGTATGAATTATTGGTAGTATTTTTAATAAATTCATTTCAATAAAATCCGAGTTTAGGTGATTTGAGATGCGATCACAACTGAAAATTGAGATTTGGCTACCCATAGTGGAAACTAATTTTTGTGGCAACGTTCAGCCGATGAAAAATATCCATACTCTTAGAAGAAAGGTCCCATACAATATCCTTCAAAATTTTAATCTCTGCTTCTCGAGCCTTTCGTTACCTTTTACCGCAAGATACCGCAATAATAATTTAATTATATAAATACTAAAGTAGATTCACTTCTTAAGATCTCGTGGTTATCTTTCATTATTTTACAAGTAAAAATAACATTTTTTTAATTTTTAAATATCTTTATTTTTAAATTTTTTACTTAAAAATGAAAATCTAAAAATATTCCGCTAAATAGTAATTACAACTTATTTTTATTTTGTTTCATATACAATAAATACATACAATTATTACACATTAATAATTACGCTCTATGCTTTTTAGAATTATTAATTTGAATGAGTTTACAAAAACACAATTAACTATTTCTCTTATAGCGTGTATTTATGTATAAATATTTATTTGTATAAAGCATATTTTAGTGGTATACATATTTAGTGGTTTGTTTGTTGTTGCCTTAATTGATGGGTTTCGCAGTTAATCGTAAATTAAAATAGATAAAAAATATATATTACTAAGTAGCTAAACTGGCTTGCTTTTCAAATGTTATTTAATAAAACATAAATAAACACATATATTTGTATATGTATGTGCGTGCGTGTGTGTGTTAGTTTGTCAGTGTATATACAAGAAATTGATGTTCGATAAAGAAATGTCGCATTTTCGGCTTAACTTGTATTTGCATTAAGCAATGCGTGTGTTCTGCAGACTGAAGACAGCTACAAATATTTATTAGAAATAACAGTAGAGTCTCCAGCATTTCATACAAATACAAGCAAGCTTGCAGTATTGTTTAACTTCTGTTTCGGCATTTACGTTAAATTTTAATTTATTTTCTATTATTTTTTATATATTTGTATGTAGGAGTGAGTGTGTTTAAGTGCAATTCAGCTGAGACATAGACTTGCCTTGGCTTTTTCTATTCGACAATGTGTGTGAATGGCACTTTTTTAGTTCTTTACATTACTTTTTATATAATGCAGTATTAATATGTTTGTTTGTATGTGTGTATTATAAGTGTATAATTGCTATTTGGTAGCACCTTTACGAAGAGAGATGGGAATTCGCTTTCATACAAAAGTTAAAGCTAAATATGAATGTAAATTACAGATTTTTTTTATAATTTTAGTATTAATTTAATAATTTCAATCAGTATAACATTTTTTCAATTTTAATTAAGTAAATGAAATTTTAAAAATTTTTTATAATCTTAATTTTTTTGAAAATTTAATATATTAATATTTTGAAATTTTGAAAATATAATTTTTTTTTTAAATTATTATAATTTTAATTTTTTGAAAATTTTGATATTTGAATTTTTTGAAAATTTTGGAATTTTACTTTTTTGAAATTTAATTTTATAGTTTTTACATTTATTTTGATTAAAAAGTATATATTTTTTAAATTTTGAATTTTTATAAAATTTTATTTAAAAATTTTTAACAATAATTTTCATAAAAAAAAAATTAATTTAAACTCTCAACTTCCGCAAAGTCACTACCAAAAGCATAGCTAGCGCTTAGTTAGTATAGAAATTTAAACAAACAAAAATTGTTACAATAATATATGCTTAAAATGGTCTTTGTTTAACAAATCCGTTATGTTTACGTTTTTACTTCCATAAAAAAAATAACAATTTACGCTTAATTTTTCGACACGCTGGTCAAAAGGCCGCTAAAATGTGTTTCTAAAATATCGGTATAAAACAAAATTTCTTGTGAATGACAATTATTAAAAAATATTATTAACATTTTTATTTTTATTTTACAGTTACTCGAAAAGTTGCATAATTATTGTAAACAATTTGTAAAAATTTCCTTAATAATATTAAAGTGTTAGTTGTTTTTGCCATTTTGTTTAGTTTTTGTTCATTATTTTACATTTTTGTTGCTTCCATTTTCTTTTCTTTTATTTTTTTCCGTTTTTTTCTCTCGTTTTCGCACTTAATTTACGTTATCACAGGTAGTTATGAATAAAACCGAAATTAACTTAAGAATATAACATTTTTAAAATATCGAAATCTAAGTTATTTTATTTATTTAAGCCTATCATCATTATGCGCTACAAACTAATTCGCTTGAAGATCAGCTGCGGTTTAAAAATTTATAATTTCTTTAATTTTTTGTTATCTCAATCAATCTTTACAATTGTCACACCCGCCCAGAGGATTAGCTGCCAACCGCTCGCTGGCCGATCTTCGTTTTCAAGTCAAATGCACTCTTGTTGTTGGTTTGAAGATTTACAATTGCTTACGCTTATTAACGGTAAGTACTACATTATACAACAACAAATTAGGTACTACAAATTTACTTCAGATTCTACATTTTAAGTGTGTATGTATGTATGTACAGTTATAGGCTAAATGTCTAATGCTAAAAGTTTGTTTTGGGCTATGTCCATACGTTGGCCTACGCTAGCCCAGGCCGTTACGTATGTGACGTTAAGTGGCATAGTGTACATATTTTTGTATGTATATATTTGTAGTGTTCGCTATAATTAGTTTGTTTGTTTGTTTTGCTTCGTTTCGTGTATGCCGCTTTTGCTGCGTTCGAAATTCGCTCGATTTCGCTGCATTCGCTTTGTGTTTTACTTAAATAGTATGTATTTACAGTTACGTAGTGTCATACATGCATACGTTGTATGTAAATGAGGCACGTTGCAAGTTCTTGTGGCAAGTTAAGTTCACTTAGGCAGTGTTGCAGTCTTTCTCTGCTTCCCTCTACCTCTCCACCTACACCATCGACCATCCCGCCCTTCCCTTTGTACGCGTGCCGCATTCGCTTTGGCTACATCTCATCGGGCACCGCAATCAACGAGTTACCAACGAACGACGTTCGTATGGCCGGCAGGTTAGACGCGCGTCTCGCTGCGATGCAGCGGCTGCAACTCACGCTGCGTGTCGTTGTAGTACTCATGGTCCGAGCTGGTCGGCTCCGAGCCGCCGTTGCCCGCTACCATGGCCGCCACATTCATGTCGTGCATCGCAGTTAGTGCGGCTATTGTATTCGCCGCCGCTGCTGCTGCTGCCGCAGCCGATGCGGGCGTGTGGTGTGGGTGATGGTGGCCGCTTAAAACACTGCCATTGCCGCCGGTGAGCACAGGGTGGCCACCGTTGCGGTTCATCATCACTGGTATGCCGATCGTCTGCGTCGGTATGGGCGCATCTTCGATGCTTAGCGCTTGCGGGTTGAGCAGATATTCGGGGTTGTCAACGCTTGCGGGCACACCGATTAGATCCATGTAACCGCCACCGCCGATAATACCCTTGCCACCGTTGGGATGGCCATTTGCTTTGATGGTGTTGTTATTGCTGCCGGTTGTACCATTTGGCGTGGTAGACTGACAGGTGGGCATAAGGTAGTCATCTTCGTCAACGGGGAGATCGAGTCGCAAGTTGCCGACTCCAACCTCACGCGCATTCGAGTCGGTCTCATCATCACCACCTGACGATGAGTTCTTATTCATCGGATCTTTGCAGTAACGATTGAGTTTAGGCACCTCATCTGTATCTTCCGCCCCACTGGGTCCAGGCGCCGCTTTTGGCTGCAAGTAGTCCTCTGCTTCAACCATAGATTCGGGGCCTTCAGTTGTGGGTGCCAACTTTCTGATTAGATCTTTCTCGTCTTGACTCGTGTAGGCGGGAAGGCGCGTGAATTTGTCACCTGGTATGACCAAATAACGACCGGGATCGCGTGCAAATTCGGAGAATACATTCACCAGCTGTTTGAATGATGGACGCATTTCGGCGTCCAAATGCCAACAGGAGAGCAGTGTGCAGTAGATATCAAGCGAACAAATTGCGGGTTGATCTAATTTCAGACCAACTTCGATGAGATCGGGTATATCTTTGGCAGGTATGTTCTCATGTGGGCGTTGGCCGAATGTTAGTAGCTCCCAAATTGTTACGCCAAATGCCCATACATCCGACTTGCTGGTGAAGACACGATGTCTGATGCACTCGAGCGCCAGCCACTTGATGGGCATCTTTCCGCCAGCCGCTTTGTACTCATTCGAGTCACTGCTAAGCAGTTTTGCCAAGCCGAAATCGGTGATCTTAACAATAGAAGGCGTTTGAACTAGCACATTACGTGCTGCAAGATCACGATGCACGAGTCGCTTCTCCTCCAAGTACGACATACCCTTTGCAATTTGTGTGGACCAGTTGAGCAGGGCCTTTGAACCAATCTTGTCACGATTGTTACGTACATAATCGAGCAGACAGCCAAGCGGCATAAGCTGTGTGATCAACATCATTTGTGAGGTCATGCAAACAGCGAGTAACTTTAGAAGATTCGGATGTTCAACGGATGCCATGATGTATGCCTCGCGCAGAAATTCTTCACTGGACTCGGCGCCGGAAGCCTTCAGTAGCTCTTTAATGGCAACCGGTATTTTGACATTCTCACCCTCAGGCACCCAAACACCCTTGAAGACACGACCAAATGCGCCCATACCCAGTACACCGCCTTTTCGCAACTCCGCATCCTTGACGATTCTCAATTTCGACAGATTTGGTGAGATATTAGACGGGCGCAGTGGTTCAGCATCTTCGCAACCGCTTAGCACACGTGTCATTTTCACCGCCTCCTTCTCGGCTTTAGTACGCTGGCGACAGACATAACAGACGATGCACATGCCGAACATAACCGCGAAGACAATAAATGCAACAATGAAAAAGATGTAGCTATCGACACCAGCGGTGAGCTTAGCGCCTTTTACAGGCACTTCCGAGCAGTATGTACCAATATCTGTTGACTGGTAAATCACATGCGGATACTCTGCGGGGCACTTAGACGTACAGTTAAAGATTGTTGTGTTGTCATTGGGATCACCGAAGCCGAAGACTTTAAAGCTGCGACAAGCGATACAATCCTCCGCGCTGGGTCCCGTGCAACCCTTGCACTCGGGATTACATTCGAAACACTCGCGGTGGGTTTCGTCAGCATAGTGATCGGGCGGGCACTCGTCCTCACATTGCTCGCCACGCTTGTACCCGGCACACTTTGAGCACACCTGCTCATGGAAACCGTAGCCGTTGCAGAGCTCACAACGTGGATGACATTTGCGGCAGATGGCTTTACCGGCTAATGGTTTGAGATTGCCCTGCTCTTGTGGATTGACGTATTCCCAGTAATAACCGTCCGGACATTTATCATTCTTCAGCAAACAACGTTCGACTGTGGTATCACTGTTGATGATGGCGAGATTACATGTTTTGCAACCACCAGGTCCGATGGTGTCCTTAGGCCCCGTGCAACCCTCACATGTTTCATGGCATGGACGGCATATGCCATAGTCGGAGTACTTGTTGTCCGGACAAACTGTAACGCAACGTTTCTCATCGCGTACGTGCACACACTCTTCACAGTGATCGGCGCCAGGACCCGAGCAAGTGAGACATTCGGGATGACACTCTTTGCAGGTCTTGTTGTCGAATTGGTAGGCGCTGTTGGCAAAAAATAAAATAATATAAGTAAATATAAAATAGTTGAGCTTTACAAGCTGTGAACGTACTTCGTTATATTGTGGCAATCGGCGATGCAGGTACCGTTGAAGGCAAAATTCTTGCATTCCAGACACTGGTCGGGGCCTTTACCCCAACATCCAGACTTGTTGCACTGATCGGAACAAACAAGGCCATCTAATTCTATAGAAAAGAAATAAAAATCAATTGGATTACACTCAAATATCTAAAGATGCTAGCTCATAGCTGCCGCTAAATGATTTCGTCGACTTACTGCATAAGGTTTCGTTGCGATTCCGCGCGATCACGACACCATGGTCCACCGACTTCTGCACCTTTTGCCAATCGATGTCGCTAACAAAGCAGATTCTATCGTTCTGCTGAATAACCACGGCGCCAGAGTTGATGCGCCTCAGACTGCGTAATTCCAAACTTTCCAGTGAAGAGCGCACAATCGATAAGGATGCAAAGTAACTCTCCATTAGCTGACGTCCATGTATAACCTCCAGATTGCGGAAGTATGAGAGGTTCTTAAAAGCCGGATGAGCGCCTTCAATGTCCAAATAGCCGGTGATCTCCCGCACCGTGGAGAACACCTCCAAACGATCGGGATGCATGGAAATGAAGCGTGGACCAAACGAGTTATTTGAGTAAATGTGTTGATACCCCGAGAAGGTCTGATCCAAAACCCGTATAGAGCCCTCGATCACTGTGCAGCCTTTATAGGTCTCAATATTGCCCGAGTGTAGTGCCGGTGTGCCGGGACACGTCTTGGGACAGGGACCATTACACGGCACACACTCACCATCCTTAGCCATCTTATCCGCAGGACAACTGCGTACACACGCGCCATTATCCTTCAGCAAATGCTCGGGACACTCCTTCACACATGTCGCACCATACGCATATTTACCTTCCGGATTCATCTCCCACAAGTAATTGGTAGGATTATACTTCTGCATAGGCGGACATTCTTCCTTGCAAACACCATCATCATAGAAATTCTTACAAGCAATACATTCACGCTGTGTGGGTCCCGTACAACCGCCAGCGCAGAACAGATGGCAGCACTCGCGTGGACGCGAACCGAAGCAACGGCCCTGCGCACATTGTGGCGAACAATTGATCTTGCTGAACTTCTGACAATTGTTAGGTCCCTCGCCCCAGCAACCGCGCTCACACGAATCATGACACTTCGGACACTCCCGCTCAGGCGATGTGAAATTATACACATGCGTGAAACGATCATTGGGGCCTATTGACGAGCAAATTAAAAATATAATTTAGTATAAGAGAATATTTGTGGGAAAAAGCGTCGCAACTACTCACCAGAGATGATCTCCTTCCAGTCAATCGTTTTGGTGTGACACAAATTGAAGTTGTTGAAGAAACCCACAGACCCCTGCAGTATATCTCTGAGTGCAGGCATTTCCAGTGTGAACATTTTCGAGTAGGCAGTGAACAGGGCAAACTGTTGATCTTGCACATTGAGATTGAACAAAGTGCGGCCACGGATGATTTGTAGTCTGGAAGAGGAGAGATGTGAGTTGTGGATGTGAGTTGAGATAATTTTACTTTTTTAAATTAATTTTTATTATAATTAGTTTGTACTATAAACATATGTAATGAAGAGTTTTGAAAAGGGAGAGAATTATTTTTCGAAAATCTTGGATAATCTCCCAAGAGATGAGATGAAATCCAGTAGACAAATTAAGAAGAGTTATGTGGCTACTTTTTCATACGAAGTTGATTTCGAAATCTGAGATATTGGATATGAATGAATACTATAGAGCAAAATAACAGATCAGAGTGAACTTATATCATTATGAACATATTCTCGCTTGTAGTATTACATAATCGATAACTGTATACAGTTTGCCTTACCTTGGAAATACGACATTTTGTATGTCCACATGACTGATGAGTATGTAGCCGGTCACTTCGCGAATATTCTCCAAAAAGCTAAGATCCATATTGGGCTCCTGCAACCAGGTCAACTCCAAATTACCATCGACATAAGTGCAATTGTTGTAGCGATCACGTAAATTACGATAATGATGTTCACGATTCGAAGGCACTGACAAACGAGACTTTGTACCGATGCAAACTGCAAATAAAAGAAAAAGGAAAAATAAATAAATTATTTAATATCACTATTAATAAACTAAAAAGGAAGGCATGCGTCATAGAGGAAAATTAATATAGGAAACTATTTTTTATTTCGTTGTAAATGCGGCAGCAGCTGACTGCGAAAAAATATTTCAGACCAAAAAAATTCAAAAGCTGGCAAAATGCCTTATTTGGCGCGAGTGTTTCCTCAGCTGTGCACATGTGAGCGCAATAATTTTTTACACACCACTGTACATGTGTTCACATATAATTGCACACAAAATTGGCCAAGTCGAAGATCAACTTATTGTTAGACAAGCAAATGACCATATTAGGCGGTGCAGGGTAAATACTATAGACAACAACACTAACATTGCTTAGCACTACAGGCACGTTTGAATTTGTAAATGATAATTTTGCAGATAAATAACATAAATATGCTTGTAGTTGAATATAGAAACGCACTAGTTTAAAACGAGGCGAACTCCGACGTAATAATAGAGTTATATAAGTGGCTTTAGATGTACGAGACAAGCGTTGGCAGGCGCCATCAAGCTGTTGTAAAGCGACTATATAATATAATAATTTAGTTTTTATTCTTATTTATTAATAAATAATCTTGTTAAGTCCAACACATAGAAGCCACAACTCATGGTGTGCGCTACAAGTCAGATCAGCGTAGAAAGAGCAGAGCGCAGAGCGCACCTAACCAGTTAGCCAAGTTTAAACAGGGAATTACTTGGAACCCGGCACACAGTTCGTCTTAGTGTTAGCCAACAGCTAGCTAGCGAGTCAAGTCCATGCGTCATAAGCTACCGCGTTCACGCTCCGTTTATTGTCGACGACGACGAGCGGCGTCTACGTCACCACCACAACAATCGGCGTCACATGCCAAACGAGCGCCAACACAAGCTGCGGGACGCTATTTTTTTGCTTTAGTTGTTATTGTTCTGCTGCGCTGTGCTGTTTTAGTAAATGGCAAGCTTTATGCGCCGACTTTTGCAGGTGGCAGTGAGCCAACGTGCGACGTTGAGATTCATGGCACCTAAGTGCAAGCACTTTTAACGGTAAATATTAATGCTAATTTAGCGGAGTTTAAGCAGTGATGTGCAGCGGAATTCGGTTATGGCGCGGAATAGTAATGTTCTCTTGTTGAAATAGGTGAGAATTCTTAGACTTTTTTATAGGTATTTGACCATTTATTGAAAAGAAATGGTGCGCAATGTTTGCTAGGCTTTAATATGGTTTAAGTGAGGTGGGTCTCCACTGTAATCCAAGTCTCATAACGACTTCTTATGGATCATATAGCTTTCGGATGGTTTATTAATTTAGTCAATAAACAGTTTTTTATAATTTTAGCCATTTTACTAATTGACTAAATTAAATGAAAAGCTTTTAATAATGGATTTAAGTCAAACTATTTTGATTCGGATCTCCCTTGGCGTTTTGTCACTAAGCGCTGATTTTGGGATTATTAAGAAAACTAAGGAAGAATATCATTTTAATATAGATATAATCCGATTAAGTTTCCTAAATTGTTAAAAGCTAAATAATTCAATATAGAAAATAAACACGGAAGTAGCAACAAAATATTATTGTCTTATAAAACCTTTTCATAAACTATAAAACCAACAACTAGATCTACTAAACTTTTTACGGCGGACCAAAATGAAAAATAATAAACAAAATTAGGCATAATAAAAGTAAAATAAAGAAGCACAAGAAGAAGGTATACCAAAACCAGCAGCAAAATAGTTAACAGCCAACAAACGATATTGAGACGATTCCACGAAAGGCAACAAACAACCACAAAAACAACAGTGAAAACACACACTCAGCCTCAGAGTCATGCTGCTGCCATAATACACATAAAAAAGCACAAATGAAAGAGGTAGTAAAGCAAAAACAAGCCAAAAAGGCAGAGAAACACGAAAAGAGCGCAACAACAACAACGAGCGAAATAAACGACAACAACAAATTTCGCACAAATTCATGTATCCAGCTGTTGTAGCTGTGCGGCTAAGCTCACCGAATAAACCGGCTGCATGCATACAAGCAGAGCGCGGTGTGCATGAGGGGAGTTAAACGTTCTCGAGACAAACATACAACAGTGAAGCATAAAACACCAAAGTTATGTTACAACAACAATATGATTGTAATTTAAGAACTGTTCGTTGGTGTTTTAGTTGTTGCTACTGTTGGTAACCGACTGAGTTGATTGGGTTTTGTTGTGAAGGAAGCGAACTTTTCATATAAACTCGAGTTGGGTGTTGGGCAGATGCGCTGCTGCTTTGCTAGAGTGAATGATGCGATGTTGCAAGCGAATATTGAGAACAATTGCGAGTTTTGTTGTTGTGGCATATGCAATGGAAAATGATTTTACATGAGCCAACTGTGGCTAAAATACTTAAATGTCAGCTTCTCATTGGAACTGCTGATGGATGGAAAAAAATATTTTGCTGATAAATTCATAAATAATTGTTTGAAGTATGATTATTGTAGAGATTTACGGAAATTTTGAAGATTATTTTTGAAATAAATAAATATTTTTAGACTCTTCGAAGCTTCGGTGAATGCATGAGATCGACCTTCCACTTTGGCGAATACGAAACCGGAGTTATAAAGTCAGATTTTACATATGTATGTATATCCACATACAGATTTTTTCATGAATCTCCACATGGATTTGCCAACTCATCGCTTGTTTTTTGTGAATATACACTTCTATGTATGTGTGTTTTGTAAGTGAAATGACTTGCAAATCGCTTTAGAAAGTTTCTGATGAATTCCACAGATACCAATCAATGTCATCGTTATTGTTGTTGTTGTTGTGAGGTTATATCCGCAATGTAGTGATTTGCGTGTTATCAGCGAACAACGAAATTTGAGCTTTTCCTGCGCAGACCACAACGCCAAGCAACGAATAAGCCGCCGCTGGCACTGTGGCTTTTCATTGTGGCTCTAACGTTGGTTAGTTGCATAGATTAATACACATATGTATGTGTAATTGTAAAATACATATGTAATTGAATAGTTGTTAGACTGCTGGCGGAGATTTCCACTACGAGGCGCGCAAATTGTGGCACAAATGTGACGACTGGCACATGTGGCTTGTAAAACCTGAGTGTTTTTATATATAAAGCGATGTATATGTATGTGTGTGTGGTTATTTGCATGCGGTCTTAGTGGTCTATGTTATTTAAATAGTTGTGATTTCTTTTTGAAAAGCATTAATTTGCGCGTCAAAACCAAACAAATGACGGTTGAAAAGCACTGGATGGCGGTGAGCAGGCAGTGACCGCAGGCGAGGCAAACAAATAAAAACGCATACACACACACACTAACACAGTATTGTATACTACTACAACAAATATGCATGTTAAAATAACCACACAAGAGACAAGCGTGTATAATGTTTTTGTGTAAAAAAATAAAAAAAAAATCGAAAAAAATTAAAAAATCAAAAAAACATAGATGGAAAAGCGAGAAACGAGTCAAAGCGAAACGTAGTGAACCAACATTCGAATCTTGTCGGTCATCAATCAGCACGATCGAGTGCCTGTCGCACTGAGTGACTTGCTGCTTGCCCGGCGGACGGACGGGTCGCTGCGACGGCTGAAGTGTTTGACGTCGCAAGGAAAAAACAAACAGCACACCAAGTGAGTAACTACATGTGTGTGTGTGCACGTTGACCACTAGCACGCCAGCTTCACTTTTGTGCTACAAACAAAACGCGCGTTCGTCGCTTAAATCTTTTGTTTCTAACAAAATGCCCGAACAAGCATGAAAATAAAGTAGAAAAGCAAAGCGCGAACGCGCATGTACCAAACCGCGGGCATTTTTATATTTAATTACAAACATTATTTCTATTTTTCTCGTGCTGCCTGTCAAAAATTAAATACTTGATTTTCATTTTTTTCTTTTGGTTTTTGGCTTCAAGCAAATATAATTTCGAGAACAAGTCAAAAAAAAAACATCACTGTTCTTTACACTTTATGCTAGATATGCATAGTGTTCTGCCGGCAGTTGTTTGTCTAGCGCTCGAGCGCGCGGGTTACGGCTGACCCTTTTAAAGGTCACAGCTTTGCTTTGCTGATGCATTAAGATTAGCTGTGATGAGGCGTGGAGAAGACGATCTTCAAAATTTTTTTTAATTTTTTGTGCTTGCTCGCTGACGCAGCAGGCGTGGCACGCATTAACTCACGGCGTTAAAGTGACCAATGCGTTGTGTTTATAAGAAAGTCAGAAGAAAAAATGTTGTAAATCAAATTTTTAGATTTTCTAGATTTTTAATGGCGGCAAACAATAAAAAATCACATAAACATTATGAAGGCATATAAAGCAGGCAGTAAGCGTAAGATGAAAATGATTGCTGGCATGAGATGAGCTGTGCGCATGCGTTTACTTTTATATACATATACATATATATATAGAAGGAGTTTATATGTAGCTTGTATGTATGTGCTGGAACAAAAGGAATGCACTCGAGATAAATTGACGGCGATAAGGTTCGAGAAGGCACAGCTGTGATGCTGAGTGTATACGTAGCTACATTGACTGCTGGCTAAGAAAAGGTGCTGTAAATTAAAATTTGTATAGAATAGTTCCTTTCTTCTTCTTCTTCTGCTGTTGTTTGCCTTTTGTAAAGAAGTTGTCTCAGTTGTAAGATGCATTTATGTGCTTCATTAGCTGTTAAGTGCATCATAAATGGACACACAAATATAAAAAAACAGTATATAAATGCAAGAAAGTGAACAGGCAGGGAAACAAATATGTATAAATGTCTTCGAAGTGTCAAAAACAGTATATAAATGCAGTTATGTAGGGCTCAAGAAGTAACATAATATTTTGTATATAATTTTCTGAAGTCGAATATATATGAAATATCATAATTACGATACTTGAATGTTCTGTTTTATTACTTTTGGTTATTTTTTTTACTTCATAACTTCATAATAATGCACAAAAATCAATATTGCAACGAAAACTCCAACGATTTTCTTCATACACACATATATAGTATATGCATATTCGCACACTTACAAGCATATGTACATATGTCTGCCTGTAATTGCGACAAAAAATTATCGCTCAATTAGTGCCTTTTGTGTGCCACTTCTGACTTGCATGCCGATGATGTCAATTCGTAGTTGTGTTCATATGCGGCACGTTCACAACAATAACGCCAATGAGGTGCGGCGGCACACATTACATTTGCCACAAAGTGTTGCAAGCGTGACTAGCAGACATACACATAAATCACTAATGCAGTTTTTCGACATTTCTAGTCTCAATAAATCGTCGCTTGCCTTGCTTTGGCGCAAAAGGTGCAAAAAGTATAGATTTGTGTGATTTTTCGTTATTTACTGTGAAGTCTTTGGAAATCGCTATTTTTTATCGTTTATTTTTGCACAGGAAAAACGAAGGTGTTAAAAGAGAAAATATGGATTTCCGCGAATTTTAGCTAATAATTAATGCAAAAATAAATAAAATACAACTTTGTAATAATTTTTGTAGATTCTTCCGCACCTAATATAGACTCGAGAAAAGTTATTTTCTCTACTTAAAAAATAAATTTTATAATAAATTAACTGTAAATGGGTGAACTCCTTTGCGCTCGTAAGTTGCGCAAACAAATTACGTAAATAAAAAGAAATATCAAAAGTAGCGCTACTGCATATAATTGCCGAATAAAACAGCAACCGCTCCCAGCCTGACCAAAAGAACATATTACACACCTATGTATGTATATATGTCCTTCAAGCATCCGTCAACGTGAGAATTTGCTGTCTGCATGCTAACTGCCCACGGCACTCACGTAGCTACGCAATAATGCAAAAAATAAAAAATAAACGAAACAACAAAAACAAAAAACAATAATAATAAAAACAACAATAATACAAAAACAGTGCGCATCCAACAGCAATCAAAGAGCCAGCCAGCAAAATTGGCACTGAAGCCTTTCAATATTCCGGCTGCTTGCGCCCCTTCGGCAACGACACAGCAGCAATGACAGCAATTGAAGCTGTAAAACCGAACACTGCAGCACAGCGAGTGGAAGAAGGGCCACAGCGTGTCTTCTGCTAGCGTTTAGTTCGCTTTTGCGCTTTTTCTCGTTGTTTATTTATGTGCGCAAATTCCAACAAAATGACAGAATTCTTCACATTTATTGCTTGAGTATGCCGAAGAAGAAGCTGCAGCGCTACAGCGGTACGTCAGCGTCTTATAAAATTTTGCACTGTTTATCGACTTGATTGCATGACATTTTTATTGTATTTGTGTTGGTATGCGTGTCTCTGCGTGTGTTATTTATGGCAGTCAGCGACACGGCTGGTTTGTCAGTTATGCCCAAATTGCTGTTTGCTTAAAATTATTTGTTTGCAATTTATTTGTGTTGTTTGTATGGTGTATGTTGTTGTTGCTGTCATTATTATTATTATTGACACAGCTTCTCAGCATTTCGCTTTGTGCTTTTGCGCTTTCGCTGACGACTTCTGCTCTCACTCAACGCTGTGTTCTTGGAATCTTACAGTTTTTGCACGCCATTTTTGCTTTGCATTTTTGCAAGCGAAATATTTTTGTCGCATATTTTCAACGTTACTTTATAAAGGTGGTAGGTAACAGAGGTCGAAGTCATAATTATTTTTAATAATTCCAAACAATTTTTAGTTATTTTTGGTATAAAATGTCGCTTAAAATATTTGATGGGAAGGTATTTGTAGAATATATTTCCTAGAAGAAGGGTATTAAAGTGTTATTTGACAACTATAAATTAAATTTAAAATATTTTAGCAGCAAAGCTTGATTCAGCAACATTTAAAGTTAACAAATTAAAAACAAAAATAAAATCACAAAAATTTCATATTCGAGGCTTTCGTGATTATCACGCATTTTGTGTTTAAAGCCAGCGCATCTCCACTCATAATTTATCAATGTCAATATGTTCCGCTTTCCTAATAAACATATTTTTTTCAAATTTGTATGCAAATATATACAGATTTTGAGCTACCTTTCGGGCAGTTAGCACGTGCGTGCACGCTTGCTGATAATGCTGCGGCCCACATATGCCTGCATGCATGTCCACATATTGTATAAAATATATGCCTAATGATTTCCTCTGGCAGCCACACGTTGGTGTTGTTTTTGTTGTTATTCATGCAGCATCGCAACAAAATTTACAAAGAAAAATCATTAATTCCAAATGAAAAAATGTCGGAAAATACAACAAAAAATAGACAAATATATGCACGCAATAAAAACCAACACAACTGGACAGCAAACCCACACCGAAATGCTCGCATAAATAACTGAGTAAATGCACAAGCCTTCATTATAGGCGAGCGCATGCAACATTTCCATATACATATATGTCGCTATCTCGCCAGCATTAGCATCAATTCATCTCAATTCATTTCCTAACAATTAATGGTTCACTGCAAATGCCGCAAGCGATGAGCGCGCTGCCGAATGGTGTGGGGGTCAAAGTGTGCCAGCCGCGTGCAGCCCACACGCATGCGCGCCGAACCGCCGAACAGCAACAGCATACTTTTGTTTACATGCTAATTTGCTGAGCGGACGTCAAAGAGATGAACCAAAAATACAAAAACAATCAGAAAATAATAAGCCTACTGCCGAGGCATGGATCTACATATTACATATGTTTGTCTGTGTTTATATGTTGATTAGCGCTCACTAAACCAGCTTTCCGTTTCCGTTTCGCAAATGACAAATGAAATGACTAACGAATTTCAAAGCGGATTTGAGTTTATTTGAAAAGCGTAACACAACAACAACAACCATCTAAAACTATATAAAAAGTTATAAAAGCTAGTGCACTGGGGCGAAATTCCGAAGAACTGATTTGTAAAATGCTAAACAGTTGTTGTAAAATTTTAATAATAATGACTAAAGGCAAAGCAGGTTGACTGCCTGATTTCCCTGCCCGACTGCTGACTAATGATAACAGCGCCAGCCAACGCCTCCGCGCTGCGCCACAGCTAACAGCAACCTTCAAAGGTGAGGTGAGGCGAGGACGAGGCGCGCCAACCGGCAATCGTTTGCATATGCATACTTATTATTAGCATTCGATTGTAGACACACGGCGATAGCCGACAAAATGCGTGGGCTGCTAATTATTGAATACACCAACTGAATTTTTCGCTTTAGCCGCTTGCATACATCTCTGTGTGTGTGTGTGTTTGTATGTTTCTTTGTAATTTTTCAAGTTGGCGCCCACTTGTTGTTCGCTCATTTGTATGCCCTCTGCCTTCACTCACTTTATTGTTGTTGTTAACTTTTTTGTCATTTCTTCTCTGATTTGTGGCATTTCCCTACTGTCGCTCAGCCCATTTCGTTGCTTGATTTATGCTCGTCGCAATGAGAGCAAGTTAAACAAAAGCTGTGTCAGCCTGTGGGTGTTAAATACCAAGAGAAATGGCAAAGAATTAAGAAACACGTAAAATTACTTTAAGAAAGCATGGAATTTGTCGCTTATTGATTATTTATATGCTACTTATCTGTAGTGACTCTAGAAATGCCTCCAAGATAGTTGTGTAGAATTTTAGAGAAACTATAAAAGACTTAAGCAACGAACTTGATGGCTTATTCATCAACTAATGAAAGATAAATTCGATATATAATAAGAACAGAAAACATTATCACAAGAATTTTTAGATTAACTTTTATAATTTTTAGTAAAATATTTCTTTACTTTTAGTTTTAGATAATTTTATATGTTTATCCATCGCTACCTTTATCATATTTAGTTTACAAAAACTCTTAAACAATAACAAAAATCCATTTTAAAATGTGTCTTCTCCACAGTCTCGTACATTTCCTGCCATCTCCAAAATTTATTTAACTATTTCCCCTAAACGACACCCACTCCGTGGTCTCTTAAGTGAGACCAACGCCAACGCATGCGCTCACTAACCGCATGCTTGTTTCATTGCTTTCTTAGTGGTTTCGCCGAAAAATCGAAAATTAATTTAATTATCAAATGAAAAAATAAAAATAAAAAAAAAAACAAATAAATTACATTTAATTTATGCATCGAGATTAAAGTTAGTAGCTGACTGTATTGTTATTGCGTTCGCATTAATTGTATGCGCATGCGTGCAGTGTCACTAAGCTGGCTGAAGAAGCGACAACAGCACCCACCTACAGTGCGATCAAATGGTTTGTGTGGTAATAAAATTAATTGCATTTCATTTAACACACTGCTGCTTGCATACAGCTAAAAACATACAAATATACACACACACTAAGAGAGTGGTCAGTGAGTATGTGGCGCTCACTAATTTACTGCAGGTGCACCAGTTCTGGGAATCTGACAATTTGTGCTAAGAAAAAAAGCATTTTATTGCAACTTTAAATTTATTTTTAACTTCTTGCGAGCGCTTCCACGAAATACCGCCATAAAGCGTTAAGGCGATAATCATAAAAAAACTTTTAAATAAATTTCAGTTCCCGCAAAATACATTTTCGGTTACTTAATGCACTACCACCCACAATAAAATAAAAACCAACAACAAAACTAAGTTTAATTTTGGTTCGAAGATGATTGTGCTGCTGTGACTTCCAGCTGACTGCATGTAGCGCTGCGAAGTGGGTGTAAGATGCGCGTTGTTTGTGTCCAACTGTTTGCCATGCACTTTCTCAATTGTTAAAAAAGACATATCATCAATACTTTTTCATTGACGAAGCGTGGTGGTTGTGGGAGGCGGAACATGTCGTGGAAGCTAATAAAGATAAAAAATTGTGTGGGAGCCAGTGGGGTTTGAAAAAGTAGGACACTTCGTAGGGAACACCTTTATCACAAGGTTGTTACAAATCATTGTAGTTGGTTGATTCGACAACAACTTTCTGTAAATACTTTTTTTTTTTTGGTATTTGATATGGTTCAAAAACCATAGCTCCTCTTCCAGATATTCAATTTTCGAGGCGAATTATATTTTTGGTGTTCAAATTCTTACTAAAATTACTATAAATAATCACTTCAAACTTTCAATAGCGCTCGTCATAAACTACAAACACGTTCGTACATGTAAAAAACACAACAACAATTTTTTTTTTTAATTTAACATGCTTAAATGTACAACAACAAAAAAGTCCTTCACAAACTGCCTTTTCCAGACAACTTTAAAATACTGACAGAAACCAACAACAACAAGCAAAGTATTTATAACAACATATCACCGATATATTTAAGTGTTCACTGCTTGAACGCTATGCAAAATAGTTAATTGCACCATTATGTGGCAGCCAACAGCGTACGCGCAACAAACCAGCCTAGTGCACACGCATATACGCACTTATGTGCGTGTACGTGCTGAAAATAGCACACAAAGTGGTTAAATGCAAAATGGATTGGCAGCAGCGACAGGCCAGCAAGCGAAAGGCCAGCTTAGCATTCAGCAAACATTAGACTTAAGCAGCGAACTCGATTTGCATTGCGTTGCTGTTGCATATGTTTTTCAGCAGCTTAATTATTTGCAACGGCATTTAAGGTGCAGCTTTACATTGCATACAATTTGACAGTTTCTTTTATTTGATTTTTGTGCTTTTCGCTGCTGCAATTTACCTTCACCGAAGGTACGCAATTTGTCACGTTTTCGCTGTCGCTGTTATAGTTGTTGCTATTATTAGCGCATTCTTAATTGCCGCAGTGTTGTTTTTGCCTTTTTCATAGTAATTTTGTCGCCGCTTGTCAACTGGCGTGACTAACGTATTAGACGGCTGATAGATTTACGCGGAGTGACTGGGCGACAAATGGTGATTTTTACAGAGATTGTTAAGTAACTAAGTGTTTGCATGATTTTTTATGAATATAGAGGGTTACAGTGATTCTATATTTTTATATAATTAAATTTTTTATTCAAATGTTTTTATGAAAAAAAATAATTAGTCGAATTTGTAATAAATCATTACATTCTTCATAATTTAAGCTCAATTAAAAAATATTTTTTTAATCTTCTATGCAACTCAAGCATGCCACAATGTTACCACCGCTGCACTCCGCTATGCGCTGCACAAATATGCGCTCAAAATGAGACTCATACATATGCATTATGCAAACGCACACAGCATTCGGGGCATTCTTTAGCGCGTGCTGTTGTCACCGCTGAAATACCAAATGGGGAAATAAACACAAATATGCGCTCATAGATACACATGTGTATGTGTGTACTGATTGCTATTGCTGTCAAGCCAATCTAAAATAATTGCGGTTTGCTGCCACAGTTCTCGCTCGTTGCGGTGAAAGTAACACAGCAGCTCCGCTAGCGCCAGCAAATAGAAATCTCATGTAGTTTATTACACAAGCTCGCCAGTATTTATATATATGTACATGTGTGTAACGGCGTTTTCCCAATTGCCAGTCGACGACCGGTTAGACGCACGCTCGGCTTACGAGCTGTTTGAGCTTTGCACGCCGCGCAATAAATAATTCATAACAGTTTCTTTGTTTATTGTTGTTGTTACTTGTATTTAACGCTTACGGCTGCTGATCCTTCTATTAATATTACGGTAGCTCTGGCCATATTAACTTAGTTTAGTTGTTTGTTTTAGTTAGGCGATTACTTAATGGCGCGCACGCGCTTCAAATCTATTATGGCTATTCAATACATTGTTATTGTTGTTGTTGTGATTGTAAGTTTACTGTGGTGGCGCCACAACACAGAAATAATTCACAAAGAAGGAAATAGAAGCAGCTAAAGTAGCTGAAGTATAAATGGGGCGTTGAGTGATTAATATAACGCCGAGCAAATAGTATGAACAGATCGAAGAATATATGTCAACTTTGAAAAAAAAGAATTTCTGAGGATTTGTGCGCCAAGAATTGATGATTAGATGACCTAGGCTGCCTAATAGCTTATTATTAGATTTTATCTAAATATTTTCATTGCTCACACTTGTACTTCTAAACCCCAGAAGTGTGACAAAATAAATCTGCTTTGCAATCTTTTTGTTAAAGAAAGTCTTGTAAACATTACTGACGCCAATGAGACAACACGTGCGTCGCATGTTGTCACACTGAGTCCAACATATTTGCAGAGCCGCCACTACAAATAGCGCTTTGTTGTTGTTGTTCACTCAGCGCCGCAGGCCGTTTACGTGCTTAGCATTCGTGTGGCGCTACATAAAGCTGCTGCGCTGCGCTGAATTTGTATCGGGCTAGACGCTCGTCAGCAGTAGTTAGACACAGGTCAATACACAGCGACAAGCTTGCGAAATGAATATGGCGCCAGGCGGCGCTATGCGTTCTAAGTCAGTCAAACGCCGATAAACAAGTGGGGCAACGACAACAAGTGTAGTGGTGGCAATTAAAGGCGCTTGCTTCAAGTATTAATTTCTGAGAGTTTTGGAAACCTGAGATTGCTAGAACAACATAACCTCAACTACGATGCATATATTGTGTCTTTTGAACCCAGTTTTATGTCTGAAGCAACACAAAGACTACAACAACAATGCTAATAGCTTAACTTTTATTTCTCCATCTCAAAAAAGTAACAACTCCCCCTCTTCCACTCTCTGTCTCTCTCTTTTGTGGCCTTTATTTATTGCTTCAACTACGCTTTGTCTATTGTCCGTTATATCAACTACGTTGCTTCGGATGCTTGAAGATGCGCTAAGTTGCAGTGGCTGACTTGCTGTAGATACTAGCGCGCATGGCGTCTATGTGGCGCCAACATACAAATCTGACCAGTCTCTCTTGCTGCAGCAGTCTCTTGCGTCTCCTCCCCCATGTCAAATTTTTCAACCATTCAAACCATTGTATCTGGAGGAAGGTATAGCATTAAAGCTGAAGTGCAATGGATAAATTGAAGGCGGCACTCAGCGCTTACTTGCGCATGCAACGATTTGTTGTTGTTGTTGCTTTACTTCATTTGTGGTGGCTGGCTTTAGCTGCGGGCGGCAGTAATTTCAACACACTCACCCAAGTATCCGTGCGCCGTGCAATGGCTGGGGCAGCAATTGATGTTGTCGATAATAATGCGGCGCGGCATGTTGCAAGCAATCACGACAAGCACGCTGGTGTTGTTGGCAGCAGCAGCAATGGGATGTTGGAGAAAGACTAAGCTTGATCACTGACTTTGTGTCTGTTTGTATGTCTGTTTTCCAGCACTGCTGCTGCTGATAATGATGGTGATTGTAATGACGTTGCACATTTTGAATGTTGCATCGTGCCTTACGGTTGCACAATTATCATAGTGTCTACACACACTAACTCACGTTTGAGATTGTGTGCACTCTGGTATTGGTTGGAAAGTACAGCGTATCTGCCAAAGTGTGTGCTGTTAAAATTCGTATTTACTTGCAACGTGTGGCACGTTTAACAACAACAGCAACAACATCATAATTTTGTTGCAAAGAAATTTACGAAAATTGTTGTAAAATATTTGCCAGCGCTTTGTGTAGTTGACTTTAGTACAAAAAGCACTTTGCCCCACTATCTTACAACACAGCGCAGACTCTTCCACTATCATCTAGAATACCTTGGGCCGAAAGTAATCATTTGACGCCACACTCACCGATTCGCTTTGGAAAGCAAAGTAATTTGATGGGATGAAGGTTACTTGAAGGTGGTGGTATAAGCAAAAAAACAACAACAACAACAAAGGCAATCAAGGAATTGAATGCATAAAACGAAGCTTCTAGCCGTAAAAATAATTGGCGTACACCGTAGTCAAAGCAGCAGCGCTGGAAGTTGGTGGAAGATCAAAGCAGAGTGCATACGTAAGGAATATTGCCAAAAATAGTTATATTGAAGATGTGAAATGAAAATGAGAAATGTTAATTCGTATGTTTGGCTATACTATGAGAGTGAGAAGAAATTTATTTTTTTCCAAATTTTGAATGTCCAAAATCTTTGTCTGGTTTTTAAAATAATATTTAAAAATTTAAATATTTTCATTCATTAACTACTATTTATTTCATTAAAGCCAAGCATAGCTTGTGTCTTAATGAGCCGAGTGCAATTTCAGACACGCCAACCCGAACCGAATTGTAGCCGGTAGCTAGCGGAAGTTGTCAGCGTTTGAACTTGCATTTTGAATATTCGATTTTCAAGTACGAATATATCTAAACACGCGACAAAAACAAAATGGAAATGGATCTCATAATGTTGCGCCGCTCTGCTAATAGTTGCCCCCTTTAAGCACCGCCAACGCTCGAAACTGGCGCAACACGGCAGCCAATGTCGTCGGTCGGAGCAGCCGCCGAGGCTGGGATTGTGCGATTGCAAGTGGGCAGCCCAGTCAGCCAGCAAGCGCTCTGGCTGCTTTTCGAGTACAGATTATGTGATTTTGAAATTATATAAATAAATAAATAAATAAGAGTTATAGGCGCGCATGGGTGTGTTTTTATGTTCGCGCATTTATATGTATATGATTCTTATACACAAACAACAATACACACATGTGCGAGTATGAGCAATTGTGTGGCAGCAGCCCACCAGGTTCGCTGCTTGAGTCTTTTGTTTAGCATGTGTTTATTCAGTGTTTTGTATTTGCTTTACGTCGTTCTTCTTCACATTCTATTCGTTTGCTTCAACACTCTTTCGCATTGTCTGTTTGCTGCAATCGCTTGTGTGTCCTCATTGTTGTCATAAAAGCACACAAAACAATAAAATCAAGTAAAAGAAAAGCACAAAAGTAGCTCAATAACTGAGGAGAGCCCGGCAATGGTGGAAGACGAAAAAATATATTAGGTGGGTCGCTGATGTTGCAACGACAACGCAACTTGAGGTGAAGCGTTGGCCGCTGGCTGCTGTCTGTTATTATTGCTGTTGTTGTGGTTAGCTGTTTTGTTATGATTGGTTTTGTTGTTATTTTGCAAAATATGTGGTAGCCAAATCGTTTGCGGTTGAGCAGCGATTTTGAGACAATCTACGCCCACATGCTGCTGATATTTTTCTTAGAAAAATCCACTCTTTTTGCTGATTTTGCTTTAATTATGGTTTTGTTTTCGTTTGTGGTTTCGTGCATTTTTATTACTTTGCTGTCAATGAGGCATGATGTAGTTGTTTATTCATATAACTCTCGGTTGACAAGTAATTTTCGTGATGTTTTTGAGTATTATTAAATTACAGCAGTTTTCTAAGAACTGTTCAGAATTCTGAAGAAATCTCAGAATTATAACTATAAATTTATATTTCACAAATCTAAACTAGAAACTAGAATATTTTATATACGCATCTACATAAAAAGCTAGTTTTAATGTAATCATGTTTTCTCAGAAGCCCATTTGCACATTAGTTAAGTAAATAAACCGCATTAAAATATATTTTATTTTTTTTCATTCCAATTTTTCTTATAAAGATTTTCTTCTCTTATAAAGAAATACAGAAAATCTCAAATATTCTACCATCTCACCTCAATGACCTCTTGAACACTTGGAAATGCAAGTCGACAACAGCAAACGATATTGGCGAAAAGTTTAGCAAACAAAAACAAACACACACAAAACGTCAACTACACACATAGAAACAAATATGAATTAGAAATGTCAAAAACTAACTAACTTGGCTGAGAGAGCTGGTTAGCGCTCGAAAATACAAGCCACGAAATTTTTAAGGCGAATAACTCTCAGCTTACCTATAGTGAGCGCAACACCACACAAATAAATATGAGCTGTCAAGGTGTGCGTGCTTATCTATGTGAGCTCCTATGCGTGTTTGTGTGTGACCAAGGAAAACCTGTTGTTTGTCGCCTTTTCTGTTATATTCGCTGACTTTGTAGTCTCTATTTTGTAGTTGTTTTGCTGCTTGCAACAAATATCAGACACTTCTTAGTTTTCTTCATGTTTTATTACGGATTTTATCTGGAGAGCAAACAGCTGAAATGCGGTATCAGTGACTAGAGAACAGCTCTCTTTGATTTGCGCTCTATATTGTTGCTTTTGTTGTACTTGTGCTACACAAACAAAAATAGTTATTGTTATTAAAATAAAAATAAATAATAGTGGAAATGCAGTGATTGACTATACTCTTAGCTGTCTCTCTACAAACACATCCATCAACAGATTTTGCTATCCAAATGATAATATGCTCGGCTGTGTGCGTTTCTGAGGAGCTGCTGTGCATCAGGTAATGCTCAGCGTCAATTTGTACTCTCTTCAACTTACATTCTTGTCTTCTTACCACTCTAGAGTCTAAATACACTCCCTTCTCTAGCTGTTTGCTATTGTTTCTAGCCCTCTTTATTTGGCCTTTTTGACGTTCCGCATTGTATTTGCTTCAGCCATTAAATGTAACATTTTCTTGTTATTTATTTGTTTTCCTCTAAATTTCCCCCAACTTGAATTTCTTGTTGCAATTTTCTTTGCTTTTGTTTTGTTGTTGTATACGTTCTTTCTTCATTTTTTGGTTAGAAAGTCAAGTAGTAAAGTCTGTCCTCTATGTCTTTTGTTACAAACGCTACTCAAATGTCTGTATGTGTCTATTTATACACACACACAGCTACATATTACCTCAACACTCCTTCACTACTCTGTTCGTTCTTTATGATTTTTCTTGCCATTTGCCTCGGAATTCCATGGAATTACGTTATGTTGCAGCATCGCCGTGCTGCTGCAGCTGTGTGAGTTACCTGTTTGAGGCTGTTGAAGCGAGACTAACACCAAGCAACACTTAAGAAGTGAAGAAGTGGTAGAAACCTGAAAGTAACATACAAGCATAGCAACAACAACAACAACAACACTGACTTGACTCTGCACCCAAAATAGTTGGCTCACAGCGGCCAAAAGTCAAACTGTTAGTTGGAAAATGGTTGTGTGAAAGAAAAAAATAGTAGAAAACAAATTAAACGGTAAAGTCGAAGAAAAAGTTGGAACAGAGGAAAATCGCTGGAATGGAATGTGGACGCTGCGCTGCGCCGACGCCGACGCCAGCTCGAGTACTGGTCAATAAAAATAGCGAAAAAGTAGACGAGTTCGAGATGCTGTTGTAGTTGTTGTAGCAGTCAGCGACTTCTAGTTGCGTAGAAGCTTGTAAGTGAGCTTGTGTGTGTAGAGATTTTCGTACTTTACTAGTATTTGTTAGACACTAGATGCTGACTGCTAACTGCTGACTGATGCTAGCGCTCGCTATTAGCGTAGGCTTAGCTTAAAATTCTAAGATGATTCAAGCAAACTAGTTGCTAAATTCGAAAAAACACGTACACAACGAGTGAATTAATTATGAAAGTAATCTTAAAGAATTTCGAATATGCTAACGAACGCTCGGCGCGAGAGCTTGAACACCTGGCGGCATGAATATTTAAATATAAAAAAAATAAACATAAATTTTATTTATTAAAACAGTTAATATATATATATGTTGTTGTTTTTGTTTCTTGTGCTTTTGACCATTTTTGAAATGTCTCATTCTGGCCGTCGCTGAGATCGTTGAGCATAGATAATGACTCGATTTTAATTCGTAAAGTTTCTAATTTTTGGTTTATTGCTTTGATTTCTTTCTGGTTTGCGCTTCGCTTCATTGCTTTCTTGATTACTTTCGTAGCGCTTTTTGTTGGCGGGTATTTCTCGGAATTTACTGCTTTAATTATAAAGATTTTTCTTGTTGTTTTCGGATTTTTTTTTTGTTACACACGCTGCGCTGCGGGCGTTATAAAGTAGTTTAAGTAGCAACCGAGCGATGCTGCGATAATGTTGCTGGTGGATATCGATTGCGGTTGTTGTTTCTAAAGCAGCTTTCGAAGTTTTCAAGGGAATTTTATGAGCAGGTGGAAGCGAGTTTATTGGAACGAAGGTTCTTAGCAGAAATTAGGTATACGATCGGTCAAGGAGATATGAAATTTGATGTGTTGAGACGCTAAGTAAGTATAAGGGGCAAGATTTTTTCAACTTTTTGACTCTTATAATATTTGAAAGATATCCACATTTCTCAGGCTAAAATTAAAAAAAAAAATAGTTTTTTAATTAAAATTTTTTTTAATTAAATTTTTTTTTTAATTTTCTTCAAAGTTTTTACCAACATTCAAGACAAATTTTGCACAATAATTTATAATTTAAGCAATAAACAACAGAAGCATTGTTCAAATGTTTGCTCCAAAGAATATATTTTCTCATCACCAGATTTCTCCCGTCAAAGCCAATTATTTATATTAGAATTTATTCTAAAAATTTGCGCATTCCTTACTATTTGAACTAACCGCCGTCATCTTCAATTAAAACAAAATATTATTTATGAAAATTGAAAACGCAAACCAGTTATGTGCCGCTGCCTAAATTCCTCTAAAAGCGTTTGACTAATTCGTCGTCGTTGTTCGCGAGCGCGGCTTATTACTTTTTATGTCTGCTCATTTGTTTTTAATATTCCTTTTCGAATATACTAATCCCGCTTGTTTTTGTATTCTACACGTCATTTTCATATTATTATATTTTATGGCTATTTGTTTGCTGCGCCACTACACCGCACCGCACCGCAACGCATTATATATTACCCATTAAAGCGATTAATAATAATTTTTTTCACAACTTGCTTATTAAATATGCATGTTTTTTCACTAAGCGCTCGTCCACCACTGTTTGTATATATTTGAGCTCTAAGATCTTGGTGTCAGTTTGTATGCATTGTCCGCTACTTTCATTATGTGGCCCTGAAGTATCAAGCATGTCGCATATTGATGAGCCACTCATTTGGTGGTCGGTTAGTGGGTTGTGCGTCTCTTGGACCATCATCACCTGGCCTTTACTGCCAGCAACACAGATTCTTCGGCTATGATATTAACATTATAGCGTTGAAACGCTGGCGGCAATCTGCTTGTTGATTTTGGTTAAGATATTAATATTCAATAGCTAAGACAACAACGCGCATTTGGTTTGGGATGTTACTCATTTAGATATACATATGATTAATTAAAGTGCGATATAATCAGCAGCTAACAGAATTTCACTGAATTTTTTTCAATTTTAATTACATTTGCATTTGTTACCTGTATACTCCTAATACTTACTACTGCTTATAGTAATCAATCAAAATTATATTAAAATAAGAAAAAAAGTTGAAACAAGTTTTCTAAACTCAAAAACAATGAAATACGTGCTAAAATGTTTAGCATCTGTAATTAAAAACATATTTTATTTTTTTTTTATAATTTTTGACTAAATTGATGATTTAAAGTGACGAATTTATTAAAAATATTTAACTTCTTGGGTTTCAAATTATATATTTCTTGAAATTTGTCTAAATTAAGCCTTATACTGGGCTTAACCTAATTTAATTTTTTGACCAAATTTTTTATTTTTTTTAATTTAGACTAATAAAAAAAAAATATTTTATCATAGAATAAAATAAAACAAAAATTAAAATTTTATTTTTTCAACAATTTCCAACTAAAGAGTATAAAGACTAAGCCGCCATGTTGTACTCTTTTAGCACATTGCAAAAAAAAATCAAAAAATATATCTTCATAAGTAACTGAGCTGATCGTCATCTAAACATATGTATCCACATTTTCACCCACGTTTACTTATATTATTGCAACTTCTTCCACCGTTAATCAGACACACATCCGGTTAAGATAAAAAGCCACCGCAGAGCATTTTCTTAATACAAAAGCGTTACAAAGTATGCAAATTGAAATAAAAAATATTAATTTCATAGAAAATATGCACAGCAGATTGTTAGCACACGCATGTTTGCACAGCTTATTAAAAGGGGAAAATCGAATTTTATGCAAACAAATGGGCCAGAGGCCATGCAAATGGATACACAAAGTGGCGCAATAAAAAAATTCTTATCTCAGGGGACTCAGACAATAACTGGCTAAGCGAATGCTATGGTACTTAAATTTCTACTGAACTATTTCCTGACGTTGAATGCGAGATTTCTTAAGCATAGAGAGCTTCATAATGCTTACTCGATCGGCTTGGTTTGGTACTAATTAATTTTTGAATTAAAAATATCAAAATTTTAAACTAATAACTTCTAACTGACTAGAACTAACATAAAAATGACAAAAGAAGAATATTTTCTTCATAGAATTTGGTTGAAAGCTATAAGCTTTAAGCTATTCAAAGCAATTCCGTTTGCAAACCCATATTTACACACTTACGTTTGCCTTTACACCTATATGAGTATGTATGTATGTTTGTATATATCAACGCCTCACTATTTGCACAACTGTGCTCATAGCTTACATTAAATTTCCTGTGAAATAGCTAACCCCATCGCCATGCAAATACAAACACAAATATTAAAGTTTTCAAATGTGCGTAAACGCAAAAGATAAAATCGGGCAACAAATCAAAAGACGACACCACCAACAGACACACACTTAAGAAGTAAAAAAAAACTATAAAAAGTAGTACAAAATAAATAAAAAAATAGTGCTACAGCTAATTGAAAAAAATCGTTATAATAATTTTAACAAACATTTTTATTGATTGCGCATTTGCCTAAACGCTACACGTTCGCCACATGCGAGCTTTCGCAGCACTGTACATACCACACTATATCTATCGTACTTGTGTTTGTATTTGCATATTAAAATATTGATATTGACATTTTTAATATTTGAGCGCGCAAAATACTTCTACACACACACAAACACAGCGGCGCATAACGGTCCTACACATTAGGCGTATATTAGCAACTCAGCAACTTTTCAAATAAGCGGCGAGTAGCCCTTAAGCAAACAAAATAATAAAAAAAAAATATTTCATATTGGGTTAGAAAAAATGCGCGTAAATAATAGTACTCTTATACATATGTAGTATTAAAGGTGGCAGCTGCCTGCCAGTGCTGAGCTCCTGTTGTCCCATGGTAATAAAGCCTTTGATAAGTGAAGCGTGAAATCGGTTGTGTGATAATTGCAGAATATTGCGACAACGCTGATAACGATTTGTGGTGTGTTATGTATGTGAGGGGATGCTAAAGGATGTACGCTATCTTATAGTTATAGTTCCTTTCTTGCAAACCCCTCAAATGGTGTACATTTTTTTTAAATTTTTTTTCTAGATAGTTTCAGCGTAGGTTTTATTTACTTTTCTCAGGGGTTTTTGTAAATAGTAGCTGATGTAGATATATATATAAATATGTATAAACATATATATAAGAACCACTTCAATTGTGCTATTGCGCAGCTGAATTTACTTAGTAAAAATACCCTTTAGTGGCTTAGATAACAAATTTATTGTGAATTTTGTGTTTTGACTATATACATTTAGCTGTACATTTGAATTAAAAATTAGTAGTAAACAAATAAATAAATCAAAAAATCAAATTTTTTCTCAGAGAATTTTCTACCATCATTCTGCATGCTTTGCTTTTTTGAATGTCTTGTTTGATATCGATTGGCTTAAGATAAATAAGGTTATATGAAAGCTCTAGAAAAGCACTAACGTAAACTTTAAACATGTTGTTGTTATATAAACTTCTATCAGCTTAGACATTGATACTAACTCCGCTCTCTAGTAAGTGAGTGTCAAAAGAACAATGACTAAACTGAGAAAATTCATAACCTCGGCGTTTTTTCACTTTTTTGATTGTTATTATAATGAAAATTGAAGTCAAATGATTATTTTAATGTACTATGATTTGTTTTATTTCACTCCTTCTTTTCTTTTTTTAATAAAAAGTCTAAATAATATATTTTAATACATATTTATTTACTCTTTTCTTTCACAATTTGCCATTACAACACCGCCAATTCATCTTCATAAAAAATTATTATTGAAAGCTGATTAAACTTTAATGTCTATTTAACTAACCTATTTCTACAGACAGGTATTTTAACAGTGTTACATGCATTTATTATTTTAAACTTTATTTGAAATATTTTCCGATAAATTGCAGAGAGTGACAACAAGCGATATACGATAAACTGATAACATAAATTTAGTTGGGGGCGTACAACAATGAAAACGCTTATAATAAGCTTTATACAAGTATGCTGAATCTCAATATGCAGACAAGGAATGAATAATTACGTATTGAAAATCGTTGCAGGCAAGTGCCGACTGAAGTTTAAAAAAAAGATTAAATTAACAACAAAACATATTGATAAATTTGACAGCCGCACGCCACATGCAGTAGCTTATACATACATATGTACTCATATGCTTAGCGCTGCAGTCTTGCATTCGAATCATAAAGTCGCTTTATGCCAAAACAAAATGCTGTCTGCAGCCATTTAAAAATATCGCTCGAAAAATACTAATAAGCGAGTGTAAACAATGCGATGTAATCAGAACAAATTTTACGCTTTATCAGCAGAACGCGTCCACCCGCGTACCCGTCACTTGCAGACATATACACACACATACATAGAAATATATAAAAAGTCAGCCATACAGAGAGTCATACATACAAACATAAATCTCAACAACATCGAAGCATGTCTGAGGTACTACACTCGCAACAGAAATGTCAAAAATGCACTTCAAACTGTTTGAGTCTGACATATATATTTATATATGTATTTAATTGAGTGTGTGTTGCTGCATGCCCCATGTGTGCGTGTATGTTTTGTGGAGTTAAGCATGCACTTTTCGACAACTTTGCTTGATATGCACTCATAAAGAGCGCTCATAAACAAGCACACTGATATGAAAAATGGCCACAAAGCCACAAACGCACAAGTCATATAAAGGTAAATGCAGTAATAAATATTTCAAGCCGTGAATCTGATGCTTATCCAGTTTAAATGCAGTGCGCAGGTAAAATATATACCAGCCATATATATTTTTTATTTTTATTTTTGTTTTTCATATTTATTGTATTTGTTTTTTGTTGCTTTATATTTATTTAATTTTCTTCGGTTAACACTTGTGTCAATAGTACACACGTATATACACTTCAGTATGTATAGCTCCGATTTTGACTTGTTTTTGTCGCATTGAATGTTCCACTTTTCGACAGCATAGCCTCACGCTAGGAATAAAGTACAGCGCAAATAGAGAATTTATAAAAAAAAAGTATATGAAATGAATGTGATCAAACAGAGAGTGTTATGTACATACAGACATACATATATGTATATATAATGAATGTTTTTAAATTTTTTAAGAGAACTGCAGTGAAATATACAATTCTCTACAAAAATATCAACTTCTCATAATATTTTCAAATTTCTTAATTCTTTCTGTTTAAAATTGATTGGTGTTTTTTTTTTCAATTAAAACTCGGGTTCCAACAAGCTCCAAAATAATATTTTTTTTAAGAAAATATTTTGTATATTTTTATTATTATTATATTATTATTCTCTATCTCTGATATTTTCATCGACGTTTTTGGATAACCGAGGTTAAAAACTCAAATTTAGATTATCGAGAATATTAATAAATTAAGACCATATTTTTTGAATAATATAGTCTATTGAAAGTATATTTGAGAGGCTTTTTAGTATATATGTAAAGGAGGTTTTTGTTTCAATCAGTATATAATTACATAATATGTATTCGATATCTCAGAAAATACATATACTAGATAATTTCTAAAAAAATTTGCTATAATCTGCTACTGTCTACCGTATGATGCAACTCTAACAAATTAAAAAAACTAATAATTTTATTTACCAAAAACTAACAAGATGCCTTTTGTACACCCTTTCTTCTGACTTGCCTTGAGTCCAAAAATCGATTAACCCAAATTTCTATTACAAACATTGCAATATACTGCTTGACTATTTTATTAAAAATTAAATTGAGTAAACAAAAAAAAAATATTTAATTAATTGCTTGCGCTATTTTTTAACACAATTGACAATATTTATACACTAACATGCATATATATATGTATGTGTGCAGTCAGGTAAATAAAATATTACAGCATTTGAGGCACGAATTTCGAGCATAAAATCATTAAATAAATAATAAACAAAAACATAATAAAATCGTACCCAGCGGCTACAGGTGGTGAAGTGCAATCAGCGAATCAAACACAGAGACCTACACATTTCCATATAGTTTTTGTTGTTACAAAGGGAGATTGTTAGTAAAGGGTATTAACTGCCTTGCACTTATCGCGCTAGTAAGTGGAGTGCATACAGTACTGACTGTTTTTTTTATTTGTATATCAGTGCTTACACACAGACATACATATGAGGTGAATATATGTAATTTATGATAGCCGAATATGTCCGCGACAGCGTTCGAAGCTGCCCCACCAACTGAACCCTAATAAATATGAGCAAATAAGATACGGCAGCGTAACGTAAACAAACTGAACGGAGTTCAACAATACAAATACAACATTTTAAATAAGAACAAATAAAATATTAAGCGTTGACGGCGGGTAGCCGTGGAAATTTGGTAGCGACAGCGACAGTGACAGTCAGCGAGTCTCTAGCTGCCGAACTGCTGAACTGCTGCGTGATGCTGATAAGATAAAGACATGTAGGAGAAAAGCTATTTTTAAACACACAAATATAAATTTATATATGTATGATATATGTAACTGCATACATATGTAAACCTATAAGCCCCCACTGAAGCCAATAACAACACACAATGCAGCTGACTAAGACATATGACTTGCTTTCAGGCTTAAATCTTCACAAAAGTTACATGCCACAAAAGCGGCGAAATTCCCCCTTAATATGCATATACGCTTTTGTTATTGTTGTAGCTGCGCATTTTGCTATTTCTGAACTGCCGTTTTGGTAGCGACGCGCATTTAGAACGTGAAAGATTGATGACATTTGTTGGCGCGAAAATTCCGAATAAGCCACAAAATGCGGCAGCAGCAAGCGCAACAAAAACACGCAAAAGGCATTTGTCCAAAAATAATAAAATTAAAAAACAATAAAAAGAAGGCGTACAAAAAAAAATAGTAAAAACCCCATTTATGGTACGGTTCACATATTAAAACGAACTGCTCGAGTACATTAGATGACGTCAGTATGCGTTGCACGTACGAAACGGAGTGAACTATGGACACCAGCGCTTGCATACCAATTAGCTCGGCGCGCAAGCGCGTTTCCATATCGACAGTTCTATAGATTTTGCATTTGTTTATAGCGAATTATCGGAAAGATATGTGTGTATAAATGTGTGTGTTGGGTGAGCTATAGGGGCTAACGTGAGCGACTTTTAGCAGGCATACCGCAAGGCAGACAGCCAGCAGACAGTTCTTGAGAAGCGCGCGGTTGTTTGTGTTGTGCTTAATGACAGAAGCCACCGGCGCGTAGTAATATTGATTTGCGCTTGACAACGCATAAATTGGCTTTATTTATTTGCGAGTTGACAAGTGAAAACTTCGGCAACTAAAGCAGAGTGTCAAACGTGTAAAAATAATAAATAAAATATGTAAAATTATTTATTTCACCGCACTACTGCTCTATCGTCCTCTTTCTCCTCCTCTCTTATTCTAGTTCTTAAGCAAACTTACTTTTTCCCTTCACGAATTCCGTGTGATTGTGCTCGTGATTTTGCGCAAGCGCCGCTGCGCCATTCGCGCCGCCCACTCCATTGCCGCCCATGCTGTTGTGACGCTTGCGCGCCGCTTGCTGCGTGCTGCGATAACGTTCCGTGCGGCCATTTTTACCGCCACCCTGTCGGGGGTTGCGCGGCGCCAGCGCCGTGTCGACGACGCAGCCGGAGAAGTGCAGCAAGAGCAGCAGCAGCACTGGCGTCCAACGCTCCAGCGTTAATACTTGCATTTTATGCTCAACAACAACAACTACAACGACTACGACAGCAGGAGCGCTGACACTGCAACGGCATTCTACAGAAACGCGTAATCCAAAGTGGAGCGTTGAAGCGTTGTTGTTTAATTTTCAGATTTTTGTTATTTCAAAAAATATTTGTTTTCTCAAAACTTTCCAGATAAATATTGCACTTTCTGATTTGTCGCGCACTTTTATTTAAGCGTACACAACACACACACATCCATTTGTAAACACGAAAGCAAATATTTTGTTACTTGATTTGCGCATGCGCGCCGTTTGCAGTCAAACTACAAGGCACTGCAGAAAACTTCGTTGGGTTTCGCGTTTCGTTGCAAGCAGTGCGCGCGGCGCGAAGTTTTCGCTTTTCGTTCGCTCGTCGTCCGTGTTGAACTGGCGCGGCGTTGCTGGCTTTTTGCGAACTTTTGCGCTCTAAACGAGTTTCAAACGAGCAGCCAAGTGACTCCTCGCGCGGCGGAGTTGGATTTGGCTGTGCGCTCGTTCGACTGGGCAGCGCATTCACTGTGTACACACACACACACCCTTTACCGCGTGCGCTTCTGCCTTTTGAATTCGGTTTCTATTTGCGTTTGTTTATGTGTGCAGATCTGTGCCGCCGACGATCGCGTATCTTTTGTTTGTTTTGCAAATTAATTTTTGCTACAAGCGCGACGCGTTCCAATTAGTTACGTGTTTTTTGCAATTTTTTTAGAATACTACAAACAATATGTCGCGTTGCGCACTCGAATTTAATTCTTGATTTCAGTTTAAAAGGGTATAACGAAGTCACCACAATTCACACTTTTCTGATTATATGGAAACATTTACTAAATCTGGCCTCAAAGCACTAAAGACACACAACCGTCAACACACGAATTCGAATTTATGATAACAACAATAACAAACGACCCAACAAGTTGCACTTTTCCAATTATTCTCTAGTCATTTAACAAAATTTTTTCATCATCATATTCTTTATTTTCTTTCTCAACAGCAAAATGATCAAAACACCGTCCGCGTGCGTTTCGGCCTCTGTGCGACAAAACGTTTTACTCTCAACTGAAGTTGGAAATCATTCCAAAAGTTTGGTACGTTAGCCAACAATACCAGAAATGAGGCGAATTCAGGCAAAAATCACACACAGATACTCACGAACACACTCACGCGCGCAGACGTTATGGAAATACAGGTAACTCAAATATGAACCAAAGCAGGTAAACGGCAAACAACAAATACACAGTGCCAATAGCAGCTGTGATATTCGCCGCGATCGTCAACTACGCCGGCTTCACTTCAGCACAATAAACTAGGGAAGATACCGTCGCTTTGGTATACAAAGTGATGAAGAAAACAACCTTAGCATTTGAGAGTGGGCTCAATTCGAAGATCACATCACACAATAAAACAAAAAACAATAACAATAACAAAAACACATTCGATCTTGCCGGCGAAGCGGCGAAATTGTGTGACGCTGAGCGCGCTCAGGTGTTGCGTGTTTGAGCGTCGCTCACCTGAGCGCCCAGTTAAGGCGAGTATACTTGGCATGTTTGAGTTCACGGTTTCGAGTATTGTGCAAGAAAACCAAATACCTACAACCCTAAGATATTTCTGTGTATTGTATGGTGTGCGTGTGTTGCAGACAATCCCAAAGACATTTGCTCGATCTTGAAGTTCTCGCCTTATAAGTTGAGGTGTTTTGCAGTCTATGCGCTCGTTGGGCGCGTGGGTTTTCGATTTTCATCAGTTTTTATTTTTATTTTTTAATGACTTTAAGCGTTTCACACTTACTTGTGCTATGCCTATTAGCTTGCTTACGGGTTTCTCAATATAATGCAGCTAATATACAGCTCAAGCGCAATTATTTGGAAGATTCTGAGCTCAAATCTCATATAAGAGCAACTCGTGGAACTATATAGTTCACATCATGTTTTTCTATATATTATAATATTCAGTAAGGTGGACTTAAATTAAAAATACATATATATATATATGGAGGGTTGTTTGAGATTTTCATTCGATTCATATTCTGATAATTTACCTCTAATCAACCACTTTGCAACACTTATAGCGCGTCCGATCTATAATTTGTAATAAAAGCTTCAATGTCGATCCTGACTGCCTAGAAATTTTTACTCTAATGGATTTTCCCTCGACAAAAAGTTATAGTTCTCTAATATGAATTGATTTCAGATCATGTTATGCTCTGCTCCTGCCATAATTTATCATCTATGGTTTCTATATGTTAGATCACAGTTGGAATATAATCGGGTTGTTAAGCTTTATTAAGCATTTTACAGCACAGCTAGCCTTTACAATTGAATTGAGAGAGATCACATCGCCCATGAAGATAAAACTCGAACCTAACCTTAGCATACATATAGTATTACCAACACCACTTGAGAATATCTATTTACACATAATACTACCTCGGATACACCATTATTTATTTAAAGCATATGACTATACAAGAACAATATTTCAAATATATATTTGTAAATGAATATATTTGTCCAATATCCCGAAGACAATCAGACAGACGCCAGTCTACCACTAAGCAAACAAACAACAGTATTTACGCATATGTCACACGAAAAGCGAAAAGGACAACTTACTTGTGATGATAAAGATCCTGCAGAAATGCACAAACATTCAACTACTCACATATTCAAAGGAATCTACGGACCAGCGATTGCCACGAAGCGATATTCAATACCACAGAAATCACAACAGCAATTTGCATCTCTTACCTGAAGTGACATAGAGAGAAGAAGAAAAGAATAAAACATTAATAACAGATAATAAATAACTAATAAATAAAGAATAATTATGAACATTCCATAGCTCGACAGCCGCGCCGCAGACGCCCGAGGGCCTTTACTGTGCGGCTGTGTCATGCTCATTTGTAGGTATATATACAAACAAAAACATAAACACTTAACTTTCCACAAGACAATCTTAAAGACTACAAATTAAATTTAAAATCCACACGCGCGACATTCGCTCAGCTCCGAATGCTGTGCCGCAAGCAAAGATATGTGCGGGAATCAAATTTCATCGGCACTTCTGCTTACAATAGCTAAACCGATGCGGTGCTGATAATAAAAGCCACGCAATGAAAGATGACAACCTTCACCTGTCCGCTGTCGAACACGGGTTGCCACAAATCGATGCACACACGGCGGCGCAGCAACCAAATGCGGCCTGACAGACGCAGACGCTCAGGTAGTCAGGCGCGCTGACTTACCACCCGCTGAAAGGCCGGTCCCACTGCCCGTTTGCCGTTCACTCAGCCATGAACATAAATTTAATAACGTGCAATTCGAATTCTGTGAAAATCCTCGACGATTCCCAAAACAACTGCTGGCCAACAGGCAAGTGCATCTTTTCGTTTGTAAAATACTGTGTCACTCTCGTTGTTGTTGTTGCTGTGCAACTAACGAAAGTCAAAATGCTCATTTCTTGATTTTACGCCTGTTACAAAACACATTGGCAACGCCTTCACTTCAGCGCTGCTGCCAGCCAAAGCAACTGTTGCTCTGCACGGCAGGTGTCAGCAGCGCGGTGTGAAGTGTTGCATGCAACACACAAATCTACATACATGCTGAGCCATCCCACAGAGGCGTTGCTTTGTCTTTTGGCCTCTAATCCGCAGTCCATTGTTCGGGCTGTGACTTCTTCTAATGTCTTTTGACCATAGTTAGTTGCGCACAAAATACTTTCGAATTGACAATTTCTAATAGGCGAGCGAGTGCGCTATTGGTAAGCACCTAGTTTGGCATTGTATTTGAAGTGGGCTTGCATTGTGTGGCACTTGAGGGCACAAAGGCGCTCTCGTACAACTTGAGCGGCTGGGCGCCGGGCTTGCTGCTTGACAAGATATGCTTGATCTTAAATGGGGGTGTGCAAAAAAGTGGCATTTGTTGTGGAGCTCCTATTTGTGGCGTTCTTCTAAAATGCTTCAGGCTTGATTAAAAGACCGTGATTGAACCTTCAAAACTTTATTTTACTGTCAGTCTAAAGAACGGATCTGACGGGTCTCGCCTTGAAATTCCATCTACAACGGCAGGCTGGGGTTATATAGAGCCTGATTTTGGACGACACCAAACCCAGGAAAACAATTGAGAATCATATTTCGAATAATATAGTGTTAAAGTCTATCTCAAAGCCAGTCTCCTATTCTATATGCTGAATGTGTCCAACCAAGATTCATTTGTTCGACCTAACCTCTCTATCTAAACGATATATTTTCTATTAAAAACTAGTTTTAATTACAAACCAGGTTCAATCATAATCGATGATGAACGGTGGGCCGAACGGGTTTCATAGTGTATTAAGAAAATTAATTAGAAAATTCTTGCTTTAATAACCGTAAAAATATTCGAATTAAAAGATTTCTCTGAAATTCTCATTAACATTGTTTTGGGTATATTTGTAATATATGCAGCCCAAATTTTAGACAAAACAGCTGCCAGTCATTTAACTGACAATTTTTCTTTTTCCACAACACAATCACTGTTACCACCTCGACCACAACAACAAGAGAAGTGGGCATACACGAACTAACTGCCACTCAATTGAGCTATAAATGTTGCAGCTACATTACCGTGTATGTAAATATGTATTTAATCACGAATATATAATTTTCGAAAACATTCAAATCCAATGCGGCTCGAAATATACACAGTCAGCGGTGCAAGTAATCGAACCAAACCAAATATCACTTCAACACGCAGCAAGCGTATAACCAAAAACAAAAAGCAACAGCAGCAACAACAAGTTGAAACACAAAAATGTGGCTGGGAGAAATACAAAAACAAAAACAAAAAAAATTGAAAAATGTTGACCCAAATCAATGCGCGCATTCCAGCAATCAATTGTTACAAGTGTTAGCAACACCGATTCCGCACACCGCACACCTCCCGCTCTCTTGTGCACACTCGCTCCGCTTGAAGCTTCACCTTTGCGCCGACGCAACGATGTACACGAAGATACTTGTAGAGTCAGCGCCAGATCCACTCCAAACAGATAACCACTTAACTTTACGCCATTCGAAACGCGCATTTACCGACACACAGCCAATAACAACAACAACCAGCAACAACATTCATGTAATGCTACAACAACTAACAAATCGCGATCTGCTGCGAGCACAATACAATAGAGCCAACAATAAACGAACACATACACACAGTGATGCCTACATAATTTTGACTAACGATCTTTCACATCAACGCCAGACGCGACGCGTTCGACGAAGGCTTCCCTTTCAGCTTTGCTGCATAATCGATTGTTTGCCGCTGCGGCGCGGCTCCAGCATTCTCGTCAATAAGACACGATCAGCGCGCACGATCGGCAATCGAAAGTATGTATGTCGGTTTGTTTGTTTGTGTGCGACGCGCTTCATTTACACCGCTACAGTCCCTCGGACGCTGCGTCTTGTGGACTGCGCTGCGCTGGACCGACTCCAAAACGGCGATCTATGCGATCGCAACGATCGCAGACTCCGTCTCCATCAAATCGTGTTCACGTCGTCTCGTGACTGTGCACTTCATGGCTATTGTTGTTGTTGTTGTGGTAATAAATTGAACCTTTAAGGCAATGATTTTGATTTGCGAGCACACAAAGCGTAGCCGTACACACACACACTGAGGCGTAACAACAATTTAGAGTCGAATTTCTTTTTGTTCGGCTAAATTTTGATGGATGCCACCAACAGCAGCGGGCAGGCGTATAGATAGAGAAACCCCCACTTAAAACTTACAAATCGAAAAGAACAAGCTACCAATGGCCGCATGAAAAATAGATAGCTTGGCGGGTAGGCGGTTGGGGCAAAGACAGGCAGCTCATTATGCGCCCGTGACGCGCAACCCGATACCACAAAAAACAACAAAGCGCCGTAAAGTAGAGAACGCTTCAATCAAGGTTGTAGAACTTTGAAAGCGTAAAGCGTTTTGTAGCGCTGATCGTCGATGATCGTTGATTCTTGATCACCATGCTGTTCAACAACGCTGATCACCGGACCGGCAGCAGCAGCCGTTAAACAATAACAACAATAGCCGAAACTAACAATCAAATCAAGCTGGAACGAATCTTTCCCGCAGGTACTCAATTGAGTCTCTATGTATGCATGGATTTTGAAGGTAGGGCCTATAGCAAGAACAACAATTATTTAGAGCAGCATTCAATACACAGCTGCTTGAGATTTGTTTTCCATGAAGCGCAATAGCATACAAATTACAATTTTTTTTACTTCGAACTCGACTTTTATTTCATTTTTTTGTTTTTAGAAAATCTACGAGAATCTCTGCAGACGCGGCTGAGACGCAGAGGAGTCACAGCTAAAATGAGTAGAAAGCAGTAATTTATAATGTCCCTCGCAGATCCTTAAAGGTGGCGTGGCAGACAATAGAGAGCAGGTTGCCGAAAATGAGCGAACAACAATAGCGGCACACTCAACAAAAGATCATCCCGCTGCTTCGTCCTCAGCTGCACTGCAGTTGTTGCACCATATGCACTTGCGTCTTGTAGCCTTGGCTCATTGGACCCAATGGACGCGATGTACTTCAAGTCATCGTGCCTACACAGTTAATATGGACGTTGCCAATTCGAAGGTTGTGTATATAAAACAATAAAAAAGAATAGGTGAAATGAAAAAACAAAAATCGAAGACAAAACGTTAAGCAAAAAGATGCACTTCAAGGCGGCGTTTGCCAAAACAATGGTTCACACAAGTGCAACTGCCAAAAGAACAAAGTGTCTTGTGTAATTCGTGCAGCGCAACCACTCGAAGCAGCTTCGGTTAGCAAATCTGCACTTCAGCTTAAGCGCCCTCCTAGCGGCAGGGATGCTGTAATCAGCTGCCAACAAGTGTAATCCATACTCAAAAACAGACCACGACCGAATTATTCCCAGAATACCTTCAATATTGCCCGATAGGAAATTCTTTTGTCTTCTTGAAGGGATTGGGCTGTTGTTGCCCAACTTGTAGTTGCTTCTTGAGGCATTAAAGCCGAAACAGTTGTTGGTTGAGATTACAAATATGTAACGTGGGTAATTGATATGCCAACAGCTTAGGAAACACATACGTATGTTTCTTCAGGCGTGAACTAGTTTAAATCCTTGTGAGAAACTCCCCAAGATTTGAAGGTTGCGCTTAATAAATATTAAAGACAAAATGATAACTATGAGAAAGTTTGAATAAAGCGGAAGTTATTATATAATTTTACACAAGAAGGTGTCACAGCTTAGAATCTATATCCTTCTTAATTGTTAAAGGCTTTTTATAAGACATTTTATTAGAAAAAATCCAAAGTGTGAAAGTACTTATAATTGATCGTTCATCCTAAAACTTCATAAGTATATGTGTATTTTATTTTTCCCCTTCACCTCTTGATTTGTAAGCCTGATTCAAAATTTGGAAATCGCAGCTAACTTCACTTTTCTTGTGAAATCACAAAAAGTGTGTTTGCTGTTAATGAGATTTCAAGAAAGAGCAAGATAAAACTGTAAAACCATACGAATGATAAAAGGAGTCATAGGTCATTTTGGAGAAATCACATAAAGAACATCTTACTTTACTTTTCTTTTAAGAAAGATAATTTATAAAAATAATTTTCTCTTTCAAAAATTCCATTGCTACACAAAACAAAGGAACCCTTAAAGAAACCCAAAATGAAAACTCATCGAACAGCAACAAAACTTACGCACGTGCTATGTTCTCTAATTAAGGGCTGAGCGCTAAGCTTTATAATTGGCTTAGACATTACTGCCACATGCCTAAGACGCCACAACAAAAGTAAAGCCCTTCACTACAACAACACAGTATTGTACCAAAATACAGAGCTGTGCCCTGATTTACCCACACCCCGCGCATATAAACCAACCGAAGAATAAACTACAAAATAAACGACGTCGCACATGTCAACGCGTAATCATTACAACTCATCTAACATTATATATTTGGCTTTCTAAAGCATTGAAGTGGTACAACAGCTCTAGAGCTCGCGCGGAAGATCACTCTCTGCGCTGAAATGTCGCTCGATGCTGCTGCCCTGTCATCCGAGCTGGTGTTGGCTCAATTAGTCGCCTGCTCTGCCAATATGTCGACAATTGGGCCGACAAGCGTACGCGTCGGCCAGCAACGGTAACGACAAAGCGCTCAGCAAATCGGCTTAAAGTGCCTAAACTTAATTGTCACCAGAGTTTTTTCTTCTCTTCTCTTGTGCGTGTATTTTCCTTGGACCAAAATGAAAAGAGCAACAACAACAGTTCGACAAAGGTTAAAGCCCAAACGAAAATGTTCAATTGAGTTGAGAAAAACAAGAACAAGAACAAGAAAATTAAATGAATAATACGCACAAAGTGAAATGCTGACCAGCCACTAAAGCGTCAAGTCACGCTGTTGAGTTTGCTAAGCAACAGCGTCGTATTTGTCTTATTTATGAGCGTTTTGAATGTTTGCGCAAAGTGCGAAGACATGCGGCGCACGACGCGACTCATACATACATATGTCACGAGTTTCTTTGGCAAATCGGTCGGTTTGTGTAATTGCTAAAATGTTTTATTTTCGAATGGTCTAATTGCTCGACGCTCAATTGAACTGAACACGCGAACCACGGAGAGTAAGGTGAAAACGTAATTCAAAAGACCGAGCATCGAGTGGACCGACCCAAGAAAGATCGATCGATCTGTCCACAACTAAGATCAGCAAGATCTCCCCAATTCTAATTCTCTTTGAATATATCTATCATAAGCAGGTTGTTTTAGCTGTAGATCCAAAGTGAAAGGAACTCAGAACCTCGAAGGGACTAAATAGGACTAATAAATACATACCTCATCAAATCAATACCATCTCTTACATGCTCTGCGGTTTATCACAAGTGGAGATTTGGTCCAAAGGATTTTGAAACAAAAACTTAGAATTTCTTGAAATTTCTCGACCAAAAAAAGTATTTAACGATAGATCTAAAGAATAATTAGTCGCTAAACTAGAAAATATTAAGAAAATATAATCAATCTCAAAAACCCGCCAACACCACCACCGGAAAGCTTACAAACATCCGGAACGCACGATCGTTTTAAGACTCTCACTTAAGCCTAAGCGTATTGAGCAAATATTAAATGAAAACAAATATCTTTTTTTTCTTTAGAACCCTCCGCAACTTAAGTAAACATGTGTGCGCATGCGCAGCTGTCGCTAAAAATAACAAGCTAATCAGTAAGTCAGCTTTCTGTGTGTTGTATGAAAAATTAATAAAAAAATATGACGGGGAAGGCGCGCTTAAAGTCAGTTGGACTGTCTTAAAACCACGCGGCAACTTGAAGCTTTATGTTGTTTATATTGCTAATTGACAATCCACGGCGCAGCGGCACAATATGTAGGGGGGGATTCTTATCGCGCATTTAAGCATTTTGCGCTTTTATGAATAAACACACATAAAGTGGAATAATTTGTAGCCTTATTTCATATTATTTTTTACCATATTTTAATCGCCGAAAATTCGCGCGAAATTATTTGTTGATTTTCTGCAGAGTTCGAGTAATGACGGTAAAGTTGATTTTGTTTGAGTGACATTTTTTTGAATTTTTTTTAAATTCATTAAGCTTCAATAAACAAGTATACACTTCTCAACCTCTTAGCTTGTAGGGAATTTCCAATCTTCATTGCGCGCGATCTCTAAAAGAACAACGATGACATTGTCAATGGCCGCGCTGCGTTTTAGCAGCTCTAACGTCAGTTACTTGGGGTTAAAGTCAGTGACCGTGGCAAACAAACTCAATTAACTATACGCGACCATACTCATGGTAAATACAAAGCAGCCACCCAAAATGCTGAAACGATCAGCGATCAACCGCTTACTTGTCTTCTTCTACAGCTGGAGCTCACTATCAAGCTCAGCACTTAGTCCGGCGATTATTGTTGAGCTTAACTTTCTGCTTTATGTTGCACAATTGTATTATTGTTCTTCGCTTAAGCGCTGCACTGAAGAGCGCTTCACCATTTTCTACGAATTCCACACGACATCCCAATTGCAGTCGCTAATTTGTTTCTTGCGCATGCGCCGCAAACTAAAAGCCAAACAGCCAACAATAACCAAGGTGATCGGCGTTCACCGGTGTAGATCGCCTTGTTGCCAGCGCTGCCGCTTAGACGTCGTCACGAAGGCGCAAAATGCAGTCAGGACCACAACGAATTCGCGGAAAATTAATATTTTGTTTTTACTTTTTGGCATACATACTACCCAGCGAGCAGCGCACCAATTGGGACTGCACACAGTCCAACAACGTCAATAGCGTACAGTAATGCTGGACAATGGCAGAAAAAAATCGCACGAGTAGGGTGATAAACAGTGACTGAGTTATGAGGAAATTAGCTTTCGTTGTTTCTTATTTACATACAAACATACATATATACAAAGATATATATGAGAAAATGGCTCGTTTGCGCTTTGGTGTGGCACTGCGACTGCGCTTGTTGTTTGCTGTTGTTTACTACTTTTGTTTTTGTTTTGGTCTTTCTGTGATATTTCTTTCACCATCTAGCACGTCTGCAGCTGTGCAACTCTGTCCGAGATCCTGCATATGCTGAGTTGGCAAATTTTCCGCTTCAAGCGTTAAATTTCTGTTGGAATGAGCTTCACAGCTGTGCTGTGGCAAAGTTTAATTTGCAAATTGAATAAGAGTTGTTCTGTAAAGTGATATCCTTTCCAGTTTCTACTTGGTAAGAGTCTGGTATAGTCACAGAATTAGTTATCTTTAAGGAAACAAGCAAAAATCTACGGATCATTACAGAACTTCCCGATAGTTTTCGAGGTAGTAGAGAATCAGAGAATTGCGAGTTCGGTCCAGTATCTTTTCCTATTATATATATTTTTTATGAAACTAAAAAATAGAAATTTCATGTTTTAAGACATTATAAGTTTCATTACTCGAAAGATAGTTGCTGAAAGCTGTCGTCATTAAAAAAATAACCTTGGGGATAAGTCTGGATTAAACGCAACCAGTTTAGGTCACCTCTCTTTTTCATATCACTTGAGTGGTTGGAGGTTAGATGAGCTATCCCATTGGAAATCAATATCTCATGAGCAGAAGAGTTTAGCAGCATGAAAATATAGTGTTCTTGGGAACTATTAGGGGGAACTAAGACCACACAAATAATGTTTGGAACAGATAGTTTCATTGTTTCAAATTAGGACACCCCAATAAAATTGTCCGATTTACAGTACCATGAAGGTATAAGGGAGCCTGGTCTGCGAACAAAAAAATATTGAAAGATCTAGTATTAATCCCGATCTTCTGAATATGATCTTCAGACTTCAGTTTATGCACCATTTCAATTTTTTTACACGGACATCATCATTTTGAAATTAACAAGGCTCCTTCAATAAAGAATCTTTACTACATTTATTTATCAAAAAATTTGTTTTTTAATCAGAATTTCTTTTTGTATAACCTTAGATTAAATTCCAATGCAACTAAATATCTAAATATAAAACGAAGCAACACCAAGCTAATGATCGCTATCGCTGTAAGCTCATTTCATGCTGAATTCTTTATCATTTTCCACCTCCCGATTAACCAAGCCAATCCCTTCACTTCGACACTCCGCTACACAGCACAGCCGCTGCCGCTGCCGGCGCATCGATTTACGATTTAACTTGGTCATGTACAAAATGGCAAACAGGCAACAACACTAATAACTTTAGGTGCATACAATATAAGCATTGTTGTAAATACGTGTTGCACTGCGCTTATTGCAACATCGTTGTTGTCGTCATCTACAGTGGCGTTGTTGTTGGCATCGTTATGTTTTCGCTTTTGTAATCAGCAGGGCTGACAGACAATATGTACACGTGTAGATTCTTTACTCATCGAAGACTGTGTACCCTTGCGAATTTAACACGGCAGCAACAAAATTGGTGGCAACTACAACAACAACAACTATGTGGAGATGAACGCAGCAAGTAACACCGCTGAGAAACAATCGCCAACAACAACAACAAGGCACAAAGTTATATGCACGAGTGTGTTGGCTAAAAGATAATCGGCTAAAGCTTCCACAAAGCATTACGAAATCTCAAGGATGCTGCAAAACAAAAAAACGCAAATGGTTGAGTGTTGTGACAGTTGCCAGGGGTAAAAAGGGGGAAAAGTTACTGTGACTGCGCTGTTATGTTGTGGACAAGTTGTTGCCGTTGCATTTAAGGCAAAAACAACAACAACTGCCAACGATGGACCCTTAAATGGTTGGTAGTCAACAGTCATTTGCCTCTAAAACATGAAGCAACAACAACAAACACTTACATGTAAGTATGAATGTGCGCATAGAATGCATGCCTGCAGCAGCGAAGAGCGATTGCTCACCATAAATTGCAGCTTAGCCAGCATTATCTGGCAGCATGGCACAACGGCAGCGACAGCAACAGCAACAACAACAACCACAACAAAGCCATGTTTTCCACTTCGATTTGCCACTTTGACTTTAACAATTGATAGCGTACCACATGGCCAGCGCTGCGGAAACCCAAGACGACCACAACGTGCAACGACAACAACATCGTCGCCAACATTTCAGCCTTGCAACATTGACAAAGTTAGCAACCAGTGGTCCCAAGAAAATGCAGCCGCAACATTCCATTGTGTCGCTGTTGTCTCAACGTTAGTAAGGATTCTCTGCTCTGTGCTGCTTGCAAAAGACGCTGGGACCTTGTGTGATGTGGAACTTTGAACCTAACACTGGTATGTTAGCTGGTCAACGCACTGTGGGTTAATGGACCCTTAAATCTTCGAAAAATTATTTTACATTAATATTTGGGACCAGTTTACCAAAAAGTAACGGTCCATAAAAAGAGTTAAATTAAAAAATTTTCTATAATTTTGAACTTTAGACCAAGAGAAAGACCCTGAAAACTACTTAGTTTAAACTGAAATTGAAAGATCTCAAGTAGTCTCATCGTCCGCAATGTACTCGTAACAGATTTATTCAAAAGACGTTTCTGAACGCTCCATCGACTCCAGTGAATACTCTGTAAACGAGAGACTAGTCCACACTAGATGGTTGAGTTATGAACTGAGAAAAAATAGTACCTCCAACTTCTCGTCTTCCGCAATCTATAGCCTTGTGGACAAATGGATGAAAATTAATATCAAAATTTTTATTATCGAACTCGATTTCCAGACGAGCACACTGTACTACTTTTCATACAAGCTTAACACCCGGAGATGCGCCCCGAGAAGAAGCCAAGTTAAAAAGCAAAAAATTCGCAAACACCAAAGTACAACCGACGGCAACAGCAATCAGCACAACAACTACAACAACCAAAGTGGCCGATGTGTACCAGCATGAAGTTCGACATGACAATAACGACGATTGTGATGCCGGCCGCTGATAAGACGGAGGAGGCAAAGTAGCAACGACGCGTCTGAGATGCCACATTCCAAAGCATCATCCAATGCCGCACGAAGTAAAGACAATGAGAAATCGTGCAAATGCGCAGCCGCAGCGCAGCACCACAAGCAAAACAATTGCAATAACAACTAAAACAATAAACACCGAACCGCCATACCGCCATACCGCACCACATGCCACTCACGACAACACTCCACATCTCCCTAACACCCCCGTCCGCTTATCGGCTGTGTACTTTGTCGTGGCATATTGAACATTTGCAAATCGCCACGTCCTCGGCCGGTCAACGGGTCCAGTAGAAGGGCTAAGCTTTACGCGCTCTCTTTTTGCAGCTTAAGCACCGACCCGGTGGCCGTTGGCATGGTCTGCCTGCAAATGACAGTGACAAACTGGAAATTGCTTGCCTAATGAGACCCACTAGCAACTGGACGCGAGCGCCGATCACCAGCGCGATCCAATGGACGACTGTCCGAATGTCCGAGTCCAATGTCCGAGTCCATCCAACTTTTACGTGCACAAATCATAATTAATCATTTGTGCCGCTTTTCGATTCGGCACTGCGGTGGCAAATCGTTATGTTGTGGCAACACAAAAAGTGACAGTGACAACAGCAGTGCAACAAATTGCGCCTTTTGGCAAATACTGGCCGCACTGACGCGATGGACAGTGATTTCTGTGGAATTTCAGGTGAAAAAAGTTCGTTAACACAACAACAAATTGAACATGGTGTGGCAAGGCAAGCCGCCATGTAGGTGTAACCAACTGCAGGGCTGATTACGTGCGCGTATGGTTCAACGAAAGATGCACCAATTTCCTCGGGTGCCAAGTGTCGATCATTAAAGGATGTCTAGTGAAGCGAGGAAACAGAAAAACGGAGTCACTGCGGACCGTGAATAATTGTAGAAAAGTGAAACTACTACTTTGGAGACAAAACTATATTAAATTTCGAACCATGTACTGGAAAAAGAACAGCGCTAATACCAGTGGAACTTTAGTGACAGTTCTCTTGCTAACCGAACGCACTTGTTTTTCCCATCTTTCTCTGTTGGTTAAGTTAGGTTAGGTCAAGGTGTAGATCTCCACGACTGCAGAGAATCTCACTTAGACATCTGCGACTGTCTTTGGTAGTACCCAAATACTCCTAACGGATCGTTAAGTCTCTCACAATTCAACAAAGTGCTTGGACTCTATTACAAAGTTCTTAAGTCGGCTAATGTCGATTCCAGTCACTTCGCTGGGTTCGCCGAAGTTGTACATACCAAGGTATTTTAATTTTAACTTTAGTCTAGAGAATGCTGGACATTAAAGGTGGAAGTGCTTGGATGATTTCTCTTCGCCTTCTTCGAAGCAGCTTTGGCAATGTGTATCTATTGAACAATGACCAGTTTGCACACCAATGATTACGTCGAGATGAGATAGGAGCTGGAAAGATCGTTTTGGTTGTTGAAATCAGAAATCAGCATGATAGAAACTGAGTCCAACAATAACGCTGTTCCAAAAATTATACCCTTAAAGTTGGCACATAATTATTGTCCACAGCACCGAACCGAATTAGTTCGTGGAGTCTACAAAGTTTTGCATTACTCTATCATAAGAAGCCAAATATAACGATTTATCGTAATTTGGTTCTTCTCTTGAGGAAAGTTTGGAAAGTAATCATTTAATGGTTAAAATTTTATTTTGAATTAATGCTTTTATTGTAAATATTGGAATTTATATGTACCTTTGTATATAAAAATATAAATATTTATCCACATATTATCTCATAAATTTATGTATGTACCTACATATATATTCCCTGAAGTGCACAAAACGTGTATGAAATGTGGCACAATCGCTTTATACGCTAATTACAACGTGTTTTACAATTTAATCCTACACATATGCAGCACTCATACACATACATACATATGCATATACACAAACTTATGCTGGCTTCATTGTTTTCTGTCGCGCGTTTCGATTTCTGGTTGTTTTCGTTTTATATTATTTTTTTTACTTTTCGCCGCTTTGTTTTTGTTGTGTCCACTCACAATTGCTTGTTATTTGTTTTTGAGCTTCCCTTCATTTCGTTTTGCTGTAATTTTCGAATTGTTTTACTTCTTACATTCCTAGCTTCGTACTTCGCATGTAACTTGAGACGCTCATATGTTTGGTGCTGGCTGTTGTTATGGTGCATGTGTCGCGGAGCTGCAGCAAATCCAGCATTGTCGCGCTTTTTGGCAACCACTGTTAATTGCATGTGTATGTTTTTGTCATATAAGCGATATTTCTTATGCTTCTCTTGCCTTGTTTTTGTTTTTGTTGTAGTCGCGCTTTATTTGATCTCTCTGCTACCTCTACCTTTGTTGTAGTTGCTGTTGTTCAAGTTGTTTAAGTGTTGTTGAAGTTGCTTTCAATTGTACAAGAGATTTGCAACGCGATAAGCTTACGACATAACCCAGCAGCAGTTCAACAATACCTTCGGCAGCAACAGCGCTCAGCGTCAGCAACGCTCAAGACTTGTGTGTTTGTGTTTGTATTGCGCCTTTCATTTCGAATTGATCGCACCGCAGTTTTAATCCATTGCAACAGCGCATGGCAGCGCACAGCCGAAACTCTAGCAGTAAGGAACTGCAAAAAATACTAATACTCTGTTCCACAAATTGGCTTGACCATGCCACACCAAGCTTCTTTACGACCATGCAGTACGTCATACTTATCGCTTCATTCGTCTTCATCTCGTTTCTGTTTTCGCTTGTTCTCTTCAGTATGCTTTCGCTTCAATTGGTTCAGCTTCACAGCCATGCTTTGCAGTCGCTTCGCTTTTGCTGTCTACTCATCCGCGCTCAAGTTGTTCATTTGCCGCGCTGTCCAGAACGACCTTTAATGCTTGATCAAAGCCGTGCTCAACTCCAGCGGCCCTCCAGTCTTCGCGGACGTCCACTCCCAACAATGAACTGCGTTCCCCCTCGAGCGTTCTGCGCGTGCGGCTCCTCCTTCGCTCGTTTTCCAATGAAATCGCTGGCGGAGTTCGCGTGAAATATTTGCATAATTTCGGTTGTCTGCGGGCATTGTCATCAATTTGGATTTGCTGCGATTAAGCCCCTGCGATTGCTCGTCGTTGGGAAAAAGCTCTGCGTCGGTGGTCCGCGGGACGCTTATTAGTCTTCGCTTAGTTTGAGGATACGCGCTTAGCTTGGCTTAGGTTCCAACTTGCTTGATATGCACTTGGGTCGCTCAACTGCTTCATCGGCTTATAGAATCCTGCGTTCGAGCGCATTACCCCCGCAGCGCGTAAAATAATACATTATAACTAATAAATATAAATCAGCATTAGGCGGATCGTGGAAGGTAGAGTGTATGGTATGAAAAATATACCTTTAAATGATTGGCGAACCTTACAAATAAGCATATACTCGTTACTTATGCTCAACATGCTATAAAGAAAATATGGATTATAAAAAGATATTTTTGTGGTGGAACTTTTAATACTTGAAGGGTATAGGGGCCGGTAGTGATCTAAAAACTATAAAAATTATTCGATTCACAGATATATCTTAAATTCCATAGATCGGTTGGACTGGAGAATGTTTGAACACCGGAGTAAAGTTCTCCCGGGACCAATAATGTATCAGTTTATGGATGGCTGCATCCTTCCATATATTCCAATCACACGTGTCCCAGCTACAAAGTCATGTAATCCGGCTCTGTGGAGCTTAGATAGCGTATATCATTTACTTACTGATTTCTACATACGCATACATAACTAGAACTATCTATGTTTGTATGTCTATTATCCCTATGCATGCAAATCGGCTTATAATTACGTGCGCAACAACCCGAGATACAATAATAAATGTTTCATGCACGTGTATCACGCATACATACACACATCTGTGTCGATTTAAGAGTGCTTCTGCGGCATGTGCCAACGCTTTAAAGTCGACAGCAATAAAAGGTGCTACATATACAGAACTTTTAACTTACAAAATGCATACAATGTCGACAGACATACAAACAGACGTACAAACAGACATACATATAGACATGCAGTCATTTGTACTACAAGCATACATACAAAGATAGATACACGAATTCAAATCATCTCATCATCATAGGCAATCAACGGACTATGATCTGTGGCCGCGAGTACAAGGATCGATTGTGTATTACACTATATAGTGTTGTTGTAGCAACAACAAAGCACTAGACGGCCTTCACAAGTACGCAAAGCAAAGCCACGCAACAACGTTGAAATATACACAGAGGTGTGTGTGAGCGTGTGTGTGCATTTATGAGTTCTTATACGAGTTTTGATTACCAGCGCCGTGCTACTGTTGCGCAGCACACCGTTGGCAGTTACGCCGAGATGAAAAACCAAGGAGCTCACATACATATAAACAAATACACACAAGTAGAAAGGTAGGGAAAGCTTCGAGCTGCTCCGACAAGTTCCACTGCTGGTGTCACAGCTAATCCGTGTGAAAACTGTAGTATAGTATGGTTGCTAGTATAGCTACAGAATATTTTGATCGAAGGTACGCACATTTTTCATTTGATTTATTTAAACATTTATTCCTTACACAACTTAAGGCATCACGCTTTGTTTCTATAGTCTTGAGACATGTTTTGTGTTCCAAAATAAATTTTAGGAAAAATATCCAGGCGTTAAAGCGTAAGATATTCCGGAAAATATTTGAAACTTTAGGAAGAAGGCATTGAGGACAATATTAATACTGATTTGATGCTGTTATCAGCTAATATCGTTTGAGATAGATATTATTCATTCCAATTGGTTTTAGTCATGGTTTTAGATAGTGCCGCAAAGCCATGTAAATGTAATCATAATCCGTGTGCAAAGATTCTTAAAAATTATTTATTATCATGAAATCACAACTAAGGTGCATTATTTAATTTTTCTTTAATTTATACAAAGATACTATATGGAGATCCTCTCTTCTATATGCACCTCCTCCTTTATTTATCTACCTTCGGTGTTTATTTTTCTTGCATCCAAAGTGCTGTCTACACACTCATTACACGTTTAAGTACGTACAAATAAAAATATACGCGACAATAACAACAAACATTTGATCACGATTGGTACACAATGCATAGTGGGCCAGAAGAAATACTTTTAGTAACAAATACTTTGAACAGAAGGAACTTGTAAAAATATTTTACGAAGCGTAAACATGATGTTATATATTATTTTTGAAAAAGAGTTAAAATTATAAAAAAAATAAATTCAAATAAGTCTGAAGACTTCCGCTAAGAATTTGGGAGGATTCTAAATTTCGTTAATTATTAACTTCATTAATGGTATAAGTTTGAGATTCCTTATTAGATATTCATAACCATGTGTTTATGTCATATTTATCACAAGAAAAATTAGTTTCGGATTTTTTTAAATTACAATTTCGAAAATATTATAAACAAACTACAACAAATAAATATTTCATTTGTTTACGTGTCCATATTTTTAATTTCTTTGTTTCTTTGTATTTATTATATTCGTACTTAATATAGTTTACTTTACAACTTTGAGATTTATAAAAAATTCATATTTTATCATAATTTCTCCACTTTCGCCCACTGTACATGCAGCGTCCACGCTCGTCCAAGCAAACAGTACGATTTTGGTGGTGCGGCATATTTGTTCTACCTGCCTACCCAACCTTTGTACGTTCATAAGTCGCGCTGGACACTTTTGAGCCTTTGTCGCCGGCAACGACAACAAGACATTATTGCTTATATTTTATTATTGTTGCTGTTGTTATGAAACACAGATACTTTCGTACCATATCTGGGTTTTTATGTTTCGCGCAAACACCTTAAGGACGCAGAACCAAAAACAAAACGAAAAAACCTTAAATATTGCAACAATTTATACAACATTATTGCGCGATTGCTGCTGGCGCTCGATTGTTGTCTTCTCGGCGAAAAACACGCTGCTGATGCCGCATCCCAACACACCCAAATGGGGCACATACATATATGAAATATACCACTTTGGTACTTGGATATATGGTACTTGCTTGTATCCTTGCCCAACCTCTTGGTCTGCCCTGCCGCCGGGCAAACCGTGGCGATCGCTAATATTTATAACTGCGATTTTTTGGTAGACGTATAATTATACATATGTACATATATACATGTGTGTGTGTTGTTGTTGTGCTTATTATTGTTGTGCTTATTGCTGATGCTGCCATATCGTGCAGTCACCGCCCCTCCGCCACTGCTCAGCCCACCCAGACCATACCACGCACGCTCAGCGCAGCCAACGCTCTCGTATGGTCCAAACAACAACAACACAAAAGCACAAAACCCGCTTTATATCTCTGAGATAGGCTTAATAATCTCAATTTCTAGCCAGCCTTTATGCGGCGCGCTAATGCCAGTTGTTGTCGCTGTTGTTGTTGTTTACTTTTGCTCACTTCTTTTCTGTGGAACTGATTATTTGTATTTTTAACTGAAATCGAAACCGGTTTTCGTTCGTACGTTTGAAAAGTCAAAACAACTTGCCAGTTGAGTGTGAGTGTGCGTGTGTGTGAGCGTGCATAAAAATATATAAAAATGAGTGGGGAGTATCTGTGTGCCTTCGTGTTCATTTATCTTGCACTAACACTACTGCAAGCGTCAAGTGAGGCGCTGGAAGTGCACAGATACACATAACTTTCCAGCTGAGCGCCCAAAAACCTTTCATTGGTATTTACTCTCACTAACCGAGCGACGACCGCTCTCCGTCGCATTGTTGCTCATTTTGGTCAAGATGCTTGACTGCACTCCGAAAATGGTAACAGCAACCAACTCACAAATACAAACGCAATCTTTAATTTTACTTAACATTTTGTTTGTGTTTTTCTTTCTTTACTTTATTACGTCGTTTCTTCTTTCTCGTCATTCTCTATACGCTTATATCTACTTCATCTTAAGTGTTTGTTAGCCACTTGAGCGCGTTCACCGCAGCATCCGTACAGCGATTTCGTCGTTAATGCTGCGTTGAGCCGCGCTTACGCTTATAAGCCGCAGTTGAGGCCGAAACCGAAGTCGCAGCCGAAGTCCAGGTGCGCACGACACGCTCTGTCGTTGCTGTTGCGAAGTGAAGGGAGTCGCGCTGTAGCTGCGATAATGTCAGTTGCGACGACAGACCTGGCGGCGAGCGCAGCGTTAATGGCTTCAAAGAACATTTGCAATTCGTGACTGCATGTTGCTTTTGCATTATGCCACGAAACGAATTCTCGATAATTGGTAAACCCCCAGTAGATGATTGAGGTGTGACATTTTAGTCTTGTCTAAGGCTCTGATTCTAATAAGTATAGGAATAGATAACAATCTTAAGAGAGTAGAAGTTTCCATACAGTGCAATTTTGGCCAAGATTATAATAGAACCACAATATTAAAACTGCAATGAAATTGAATTAAAATATAACCCTAAAGGTATGCTATGAAATAGAACCACTATCCGAAATTCAATAAAAGTCTAAGAATACTTTTCATTACGTATGTAAATACCATACAAAACAAGATATTGCGCCGGGAGGTATGCTATAAAATATAACAATTCTCGTTAAAGAAATAAACATTGTGTCGAAGCGCCCGAAGTTATGCTAAACTTTTGAATATATTTTAGCACAATAAATTAAGTAAGATTCCTTCACAATTTGAGACCTCTTCCAATTTTTCACTGGGCTGGCTTGTACTCGAAAGTTGTTGTGGCTTTGTTACTTCTTTTCGTTCGTCGTCGGTTATTTGCTGTTAACGCTTGGTGGCAAACACTACAACCATGCACCGCATACAGCACCAGTGACTGCCGAAACTGATAACGAACGGACGGTAAATACATGCTATATGTATGGCTTTAGCTGCAACTTCAGTGCTGATCCAACACTCACTCGCTCGTTCGCTTGAGCTCTAAGTAAATGCACTTTATCAACAACGATTTTGACTTCAATGTAGTTGCATGAGTTTGCGTGTGTGTTGCTTTTGTTTTTGTTGAGGCTAGCAAACACTTGTGTTTTGTAGATACAAATCGTGATTCGCATATGCAACAACAAACACTCTTGAAACGCTGCAATATTGACGTATAGATGCAGTGCAATAAAGGTGCTCTAAGCGGCAGCTGAGATAAAAGCAAATACGTTTTGTATTTGCATTCACCAAGCAACTAGTTGGATGATCAGGATTAATTTATACCATACAGAAAAAATAATATTCGCCAGATTATCAGTGAATTATCGAATCGAAGCTAGTGATGTTCTAAGATCCACAATAAAGTAAAAAAAAATTCTGAAAGTTTAATTACATTTGGACTAGTTCAGGACCAGGTAAATATTAGCTTAAACAGGCAATCGATTTGTTCCGCATACACTTCGGAATAGTTCGAGTATTTACTGTGCAGATTATAGCATCTTTATATTTTATGCTGTCTAGTTATAGCAGCCATCAAAATGAAGGCTATTTCTCTAGCGCAGACAACTTCCAAATCGTTTGATGCTCATGTAGAAATGTCTTCACTATAAACAGTTTGAAAAGACATGTTGAAATTACCAGTATTTTGATCTTGTAAAATTAAGAGAAATTATGAACACTCTTAATGCAATTATAGTGGGAGAGGTTTGTTAGCCATAAAAATTCCGAAAAGTGAAGTACAATAATAACAAATAATGTATAATAATAAGAAGGAACAAATGTTAGCTGTGCTAAAATGTTATTTGGCATTAGGGAACATCGAAAAAATTTCGAACGCTATGAAGGAACACACCATTCAAAAGGGGAAGCAAGCCAATGTTTACCACTTTATAAGGGAACTGATCAATTGCGTGCACCACGATATAAAGGAACATGAGAACAGAAAATGTGTGCATCAGAGAAACTACACTACACCAAAGAATGTATAATAATAAGAAGGAGCAAATGTTAGCTGTGCTAAAATGTTATTTGGCATTAGGGAACATCGAAAAAATTTCGAACGCTATGAAGGAACACACCATTCAAAAGGGGAAGCAAGCCAATGTTTACCACTTTATAAGGGAACTGATCAATTGCGTGCACCACGATATAAAGGAACATGAGAACAGAAAATGTGTGCATCATACATTATTATACATTCTTTGCTTTGACTTAGCCAAGCCCTCGTTTTCGGAACTGATCGTTCTTAAGTTTTGAAGGCACTGTATTGTGTCTTGGCTAAATTAAAATTGGCTAAATTGAAATTCATTGGAATGCTAGCTCTCAAACTATTGCGATCTACTGTTGCTTTCAAACTGTAGCTGATCTGCTGAAAGCGATCGAATAAACAACTCGATGATTAAAATTTTCCCAAACTGTGCTGCAAAATGTATAAGTGTGAATAAAAGCTGTAGTTTTTCAAAATTGTGGCATTTAAGTGAGCTTCTTACAATAATAATTTTAATTGAAGATATAATGAACTGAATATGGATCAAATTTATGTGACAGCTGTCTAAAAAAGTATTCTCCCTATTTCATGGTTTTATATACAAGCAAAATTTTCATTATCTTCTAATAGCTTTATAGCTTTAATCAAAACAAGCATAGACAGTTCAAGAGACAATATTTCTATGTACCAAATATGGATCATAATTATAAAATTTAAAAATAAATGTTAAAAAATAGTTTATGCTACTTTGAAAATAAACGCTTTATGGAAAATCGTAAAATATAACCTCTCAAAAGTTCAATACTTTCGAAATGCTTATCACAAATGCCTTGTAGTCGCAAATAAAGCACATAAAAAGTCAACGCGATTTACGCAAACAGGAAAAATTTTAAATATCAAGTTGTTTACGCGAGTTAAAAAGCAAAATAAGAGAATGATAATAAACGAATAAAAAAACTATAAAATGTATTTATATTGAAAATACGCATTTAATATAAACAAAATATTTTTATATTCAATATTTTAAATTTTTTCCATTTCATTTATCGATAAGTGAATATTTTACGATCATGGCTTTTGTAATTTATGATTTTTTAATGGCACCCTTTGATTTGGCTTGCATGTTTGTAATTTGATAATAGAGTTAAAGTTTCATTTGGAGCTCTGCTTTCGGATCACTCCAAATACATCAACAATATCAATAATAAAGTTTTCAGTTTAAAAAAAAACCATAATTTATACACATTTGTATGTTTGTCAATAATGCAGAGAGGTTCGTGCGGCCAATTAAAATAATCAGAAACTTTTTACAGCAATTGTGAGCATCATCATTTGGGAATATTAAAAAATCATAAAAAAACATATGGATGTATGTGACCGATTAATTACGAAAGCATAAAAACAGCAACATGAATACATACATACAAACGCAGACACCAATTGCCCAATAATTGGTACTACTAAGTCTGTCCAGGCTGCTTTTTTAAGTTTGGAACTCGTAAATATATATGTAAGTATGTTAGTTTGTATTAGTAGGCGCGTCTGACCTCTCTATATTGACCCCACTGTCTCGAACAAGCGATCTGTGATGCGATTATCATATTTATCAGCCATAGACTGACTACAGTTATTTATCAGCTTTTAGTTGCTCGAATTTATGTACTAAATTTATTATTTTCCAAACTGTTCGGTCTTATTAGGTTTTTTGTCAAAATTCCAAATCTGTGGTATGCTTATCAACACATTCATAATTCCTTGTCTAGTCTAATCGTTGACAGCGATTACCTTTGGCCTGTGTCGCGAGCACATATTTTATAATTATAATTTATGATTTTTTGGTTTTCAGTTCGATTTCAATTCAGTTCTACACATTCTCTTTCTTTTATTCTTGGTTTTCTTCTCGAACAGTTCGAAAGCTGACAATGATAGTTCAACAAAAGCAAAGAAACACAAAGGAGAATAAGAACAACAGGTGAATGGCGGTAAAGAGTTTTACGAGCTGACATAACACCTAAAAGGTTTATAAAAGTACTCGGTATTCTTATTCATTAAAATGCCTGTAACAAATGCGGACATTTACTTAGGTATATTTACGAGGGTGAGTACCAATGTTCTGAGACTAATTGAAAGAACTAAAATCTTTCTGAAATTTTCTATAAATATACTTATTTTCATTATTTATTTGTTGTCTTAAGCATCCAACTGCTAGAACTAACATTTGTTGCTCTGACTATAGCATTTTGACAGTTTCTTGACATTTGACGCATGGAAATTTGACAACTTCTCTGAAGCTTCCAATTGTAAATAAAGAAAATACACTAAAATATTTTATAAAATTTAACAAAATATGTAATCCTAAAGATCATGAAGAGTTGTAAGTATAATACATATTTGCCTCAACATTAATATCGCAACCTGAGTAGACACCCTCGTATTGAGGCCACTTATTTATTTCTCTGGAAAAGCGCGTAGAAAACAGGAATACCAGTTAATAAAGTGTGTGTGTTTTTATCAACTAACTGAATGAAGAAAGAGTCGTAAACGCACATAGATCTCCACGCAGGCAGGCGCACACTGCCGGGTTAGTACTTTTAAAGTATGTAATAATATAATCGGTGTATTAAATAGCTTCCGGTCATTACAGCGGTCAGTGGGCACTGACAGCGCAACAGCATCCACCATCTACGAAATCTAAGCAACCAATACCAGTTTCTCAAACACAAAAACAACAGCGAACTATTTATTATGGCCAACACTATTTTTATTGTTGCCACATAGCGCTGTACAACCACACTGTAGCACTTGGACAATGATGATGCCACCAAGTGGAAGCAAATCAGCATCAGCAATATCCTTCACCGACAACCATTCAAAATCACAAAGGCGCTGCTCTTTTGATAGTCGCCAACCGCTGCCACTAATAGCAACGGTTATTGCGCGCGGGCTCAGCAAGCGGGGCTTGTGGAAGCCGCGTTCAATCAGCCATCGATTTGGCTAAGAAGCTGTCGTCGCGTCTTGTAAAGCGCAGGCTCACCGCTAAACGTACGAGTTTGGCCGCAGGCACATGACTTTGGTCTTGGAAAGTTTCTGCGGTTCATTCATAAGCGCGGTGAGTAGCTTGTACGGCTTAGCTGGTAGCGATTAGACACACACATGCATAGCTACTATGTAAGAATGTATGCGTAAGCGCTTGGCTTGCTTTGTGTGTTGGCATTTCGGCGCTTTTGATTGATCGCATTTGGGCCCTCGAGCGTCAACATTTCTTTAATATCATGCATTTTAAGCATCACTTCGCTGTGCTTCGAACTCTTTTATTTTGCCGTTTTGTTTATTTTTATTTACATTTGCTTTGATTTCCATGGTTTGTTTTGTTTAAATTTCTTGTTTTCGGTTTCATTAATTTATTTGTTTGTTTTAATATATTTTTTTCGTTATTTTTTTGCTCCTTTTCTCTTGCCGCCAATCATTCTCTATTATTTTACCACTTTTTATTTTATTTTGTATTTTTTATTTCATTGCTTTGGTGTCGTTGTTGGCGTTTGTTTGGCCTTGTGATCGCTCATGATCGCGTGCAAATTCGAATTTACAAACGGCCACTCCCTCGAAAAACGTTCTATTCATTTGGGTATGGCTAATGCATAGGTACAAAGCGTAAGTATATAATCTCTACAGGCACCTATGAGGCAGCAAAAAAATGTATTTTGCATTTGATTGACAACGCCTGTTGCACAGTGATCACTCAGAACAATATTTATCAGGGAACATACATACATATGAACGATGTATGAAATATTTAGAACTATTTTATTGAATGGGCAAAGCGCTCGAAAAATAAAATTATTCCAGACTTGGACTCGTTTGACTTGTATCCACAAAGGGGCCAATGAAAAATTATAATTTTTCGAAATTATTAAAAATGCAAATAAATAAGTATTAATATGAGTCTATATAAACATTGTTGCAACAAGCCAACTCTCATTTCCAGCAGAGGAAATCGAAACTGAAGACTCAAATTTCATAACAAGTAAATTTTCTCACAGGGAAAAACACAATTTCGTTTTCAATTTGACTCCGAACTTCAACACCCCGGCATGTGGCAACGTGATCTAAAATCGATTATTTAAGAGAACTGATATATCAGAATGGTGTGAATCAGCGCCAGAAGATTATTTTAAAGCCGATATATGCCTACATATCTAATATGTCTATATGTTTAAGCAAATAAATAAATAAATCCACACTTATTGACAGCAAATACCCACAGAGTTCTCGTACTTGTTCAATATGCATACTAGAAAAAATCGACGAAAGAAAGCGCGTGTCAACATGTCAGCGAGACAAAAGATGGAAGATGACAATTTTTTACAAAATTTGTAACCGAAAAAGTGTTGAAAAATAAATTCTTTTGTGATGTTTATGTAAATAGCGCGACATGTGTACATATTTACTGAGCCACCACGACCACAGAGGTGTCAATGGATTGCTATTGTCGCATCGCTTTGTTGTGGTTTCCGTATGGAGATAGAAACATTTAAAAACTTAAAATATTTAAATACAATAAACTTTTCAAATATGTAACCACTTATGCAGTGAGAAAATCACTGCAGTGAGAAAATCACTTTTAATGTTGTTTGAAGTGAAATTTGTGGCGTGTTGTATTTGGAAAGCGCAAATATGTGAATTCCAAGAGTTCTTTTGAGCTTTGCGCCTGCGCACGTGTTGGCAATGCAAAGCAAGCCATTAAGCAGCTCTGCATCAATAGAGTCGAGACTGCGGAAAGATTTCAAATAAGAAAATGTGTCAAATGAGTCGTGTAAAAACGCATTTAGAAATAAAATAAACAAATTGCACAATGAGCTTTGTCTCCAAACACAATCCGCTAAGTAAAGATTCGTAGCTTATGACTAAAAAACTATCGCACAAGCCAAATATTAGTCAATTAATGTATATTTAGAATATATGAGTACAATTCGGCACAAAATTACCCACACTAAATAAACTAGTTACAAAACTAGTCAAAAAGTAACTAGTTACGGTGTTTTACGATGTATTTATGTTCAGTTTATATGAGGCATTTGCCAGAAAAATTTCAACCCTAAATCAACTAGTTCAGCAACTAATCCAAAAATAACTAGTTTCAATAATGTCTCATTATACACTAGTTTTGTTAAATAAAGAATTTTGTTCAAGGTTTCATTAGCCAGAAAATACTTATGAAATCCCATAAGTATTGTATAAAAAATATATTTCTCTAAAACCAATCGTCTCTTCTGCCTATTTGTATAATTTCTTTAGCTGACCTCTCGCTGGGTTTACCGAAGTAAACCAACAAATGTTCCCTCCTTCTTAATTTCATGTTTTAACCGCTTGTGTGTTGTGTATGACTATTTGCTGGAAGTTCTGTTCTTGTGCAGCGAAACGTAAAACTCTTCAGCGAATGTAAGTGTATCTGTCTTTCTACAGTTCTAATGTATCTGCATAGGTGTTTGCCATGCTTTAACATTTTATTATAGCCTTGTTTATGTATCCATTACGGCTTGTGGATTTTTCGTGGAATATTCAACAATTAAATTAAAGTACTGACTAGGTGAAGGGAGAAAGTATTGTGGACCGAAGGGGGTGAAGAACCTATTTTAGTAAAAAAATATAAAAGTGTAAAATATTCTTACATCTTTTGGACTCACTCAATGTTCGGAGTTGGAATTTCGCATTGAGGGAGTCTAAAACATTCCTATAACTCGAATACAACTAGTTACATTTGGAGTAGTTACAGCCACCTAACCTATAATGCATATCCACAATATTTAATGCATAAATTTCCTTATTTTTTACCGATATGTGTATAAATCAGTGATTTTAATGCTTTTCTCCCTACAAAATTCCCATATGCAACCTGGTCAACAACAACAACGGTGGCAAGCGATTGTGCTCTGTTGAACTTCCAATTCATTTACCACAACCGTCACTAAATCATTTTTTAATGCTTTCTAAGTGGTGGAGCTTAAACTTCCCAGTAAAAAATCTTTGGATTAATACCAAAATAGAGTAATAAAGGAGTAATGAATTGTTCATCCTTTTCGAGCATTAAGTGAGCAATGAAGCATTTTCGTTAGTTTTTACAAAAATCGTTTCCTCCCTTATTTTGGAGGAATAGACGAGCTATTAATATGCTAACGCATAGTTCTATTGCTTGTTTATTACTCCAAAATGTATCAATAACGGATTAACCATAACGGCCAATCATAACTGTTAATATTTGTGGAATTCTTTTGTTTACAATAAAAGCGTATTTTGTCACTTTAAAATAGTCTGAATTTTGTAATCAACGCGTGAACATTATTGTAGTATCGTGGATGTAATCAGATAAAAAGTGGTTAATTGTCGCGAATATATACGGGTAAAAAGTGATAATTAATAAAAAAAAATTATTATAAAAGATAATGAGTTTCAACTCGCAAATATTCCAAACTCAGGCAATATTTTCGCCGGAAATTATACCAGGTAGTTCGACAAATAGTATAGGTAAATACATAAAATTGCTAAATTAATTGATAAATTAACATTAAATACTTTCTCTTTAGAAAAAAATGAAGAAGTTCTCAAAGCGATAAAAACGGTGGAAAATAAAAATGATTGCCTCATTGCATATACAATGTATTTATAATTTATGTGAATTACTAATACTTATATTTTGAAAATTAAAACATTGAATTCAATTATTTAAAAAACAGTTTATATTTTTCTCTGCTCTTTTTGGATGTAAATAATATTACTCTTTTTTGTGCTCTTTCTGGAGGCAAAAATCATTACTCCTTTTGTACTCCTTCTGGAGATAAAAAAGATCACTCCCTCTGCTCTCGTTTCGGAGGTCAAAAAGAGCTCAAAAGAATGCTCGGTTTGCGCTCCATTAGGAGCTCAAAAGGAGTGATCCCTCGTAAGGACATGCTATGTTAAAAAGGAGTAATAAATGCATGGGCTTCGGAGCATTGTGGAGTAATCCATTACTCGCAAAGGAGCGATCTAAGATTAATCTTTGGATCATCCGATTTTTTACTGGGTTAATTGCTTTTTGTTGTTATTGCATATACATTTTATTTGTATGTTTGTGTGGCTTGGGACGCCGGCAACAACAACAGCTAGCACTCGCATGAAATTCGTGTTGTTCGGCACATTTTAATTGTTGCTGCTGCCGCTGTCATTATAGCTGTACGAGTGTTAGTGGTTAGTGTTAGGTGTTGTTGTTGTTGTTGTTGTTGTTGTTGCAGCAGCTTTGCTTTATTTGTTGCCGCATCAAAAGTCAAGCCGCATTCGCGCACGTGGCCGTAATTGTGCGAAGAGCAAAGCGACCATAATAAAGTGAAAAAACAAATGGTAGCATACAGGCATACAGCCAGTCAGCGGTAACAAATGCCATGCCATGTATAACAACAAATACAACAAAAACAAGAAATACACACGGTAATAACTATAAGCCATGGCTTACCTCAAACACACATACATACATATGTATCTACAAACATATGAACTCATATGCGCTGTATTGCTTGGGAGGCAACAATGTCGATTATAGCGAAATGTGGTTCATTGGCCGGCATACCCCAACCACACACATGTATGTATGTTTGTATGTATGTTTGACAACAATAATAAGCACTAGCTGTGTATGAAACAACTATGCAAAGTCTAGTGAAAATTGCAAATAACAACTTTTTGTAAAATGATGCCGAATCAGACGAATCGAGTGCGGCGGCAAAGCGCGCATCGCCGAATAAATCACAGTCAGCAGGGAAATTCTGTGGAAAACGCTAACGTGCGCTCTGCTGTGGAAGTAGGTAAGGCCAAAGGTTTATTATTTACTTCATTATACAAATTTATGCAGCTTTTTTGAGGGCTTTTCAGGGGTTTTAGGGGGATGTATGTATATGCTTGCTTGCTTTGATAATTTACTTACATATGTTTTCATATATCTGAGTTGAGATGACTATATTATCTTCAGAAAACTCCCGCCAATTGTTATTATGCACAGAGAGTTGTTGCTGAGTATGTATTCATACAAATGTGTAGATTTTTGAGAAGACTTACCTGGAAGAAAGAAGAAAAAATAAAGCATTTTTAATAAAGTGACTTAAAATGTTCATATCGTGTAAATTATATGGTTATAAAATAAATTATTGTATTCTTATTTTATATACGAGGTGTGTTCAAAAAATAACGGGAATTTTTAAATTTCCAGCTGCCCAAAAACAAAATGCTGTAACGATGCCCCAGCCCATATTCGCCAGTCATGGCTTTGTGTGACTTTTTCCTATTTCCAAAAATAAGAGGAATTTTCCGAGTTTGAGAAGTGTTTCGACGATTGGAAGAAGCGCTGGCGCTGAATGGGGGAAGGCGACAACATTAATGTAGACGAATGAAAAAATAGTTTTTCAAAAAACGAAAATTCCCGATATTTTTTGAACATACCTTTAATTCCCATATGAAATTTCTTAATTTGCAAAATTAGCAAAAATCAATTAATTGATTTTCTATTAATTAATAGTCAATAAAAGTTGAAATGTTTTATCGAAAAGGACGCTCACCTTTGAGTGAATAATATAACTTTCATTAATGATATATTTTCCCACTCGATCTAATGACATATTAATTAACACATATTTATGTATGTATGTCTGTATGTGCTACATTTGCAACACACCCACAAAATCAGCGAACAATGACAACAAACAACAGCTGGTAACCACTCCGCCCAAAACAACAACACAGGCGCAGCAGCAAAAATGCAAATTCATAACAAACATATGAAATACTTTCACAAACATTTATATATAGACCTCACATACACACACATGAGTATTTATGAAAATCACACAAACATTGCGACAGAGCGCGAATTCACACGCTCGCAAAAACAAAACCACAAAAAGGCAAAAACCAGAAGCACACAGCGCGCCGCCAAGTTCACACGGCAACCCGGTGGTGGAGCCGAAGGCAGACAACAACAACTCAAACAGCATCCACATGGCACAAACAAGCACAAAAACAACAACAAAAAAATGGCAACAAGTGCGAAATAGGCAATTATGTCGCATAATTCGCGCACTCCGTTTTGGGGCCACCACAACAGCGTGGCAAGAGCAATGTTGCAGATACAAAGCAACAACACTACAGTAGCAGAGCAGCAGTGACGTGAACAGAAGCTGGCAGAAGAGTTACGAGTCGCAAGAAGTGAACGAAATTAAAACATCAACGAGCGAAAATGAAAAGCTAAAAACTGGCAACTGTTGTTGTTGCTGTAGTTGTTTTGTATGAGCCGTTGCAAAGTGTGGCGCGAAGCAAGAAATTACGATTGAAGACAAAATAATAGTGGTACTCATTTAACGTTGCAATGATATAAATATAGTAAATTTGCAATATGGCAACAAATGTTAAATGAGCGCTCTTTGGCAATATTGTGGTAATATCAGCTTATTGTGAATTAATTGTAAGTATGCCATGAATGCCTATCAGCTTATTGTGAATTAATTGTAAGCATGCCATGAATGCCACTGAAAAAGGTCTCGCATATTTGCAAGATTGTCGTAAAATGAAATGCATGTAAAAATTAACAGCTGTTTTACGATATTGTAATTTTGCGATCTTGCCATACGTTTACAACGTTAAATGAGTACCACTAATGATAATCATGAAAAATAGTATGCCAGCCAGCATAAGTTAGCAACGAAAATTTATAAACAACAACAACAACAGCAACACAATTATGCGACTTATGCTGCTGCAGCGCGGCTCGATGGAGGTTAATTTATATGTGGTGGATTAATTGTTGTTGTTATTTTTGTATACGAAACTTATTTGTTAGATCTTATAGATAGATATTTATGTGTTCATTATGTGTGTATATTTGTTTTAAAACATAATGTGAATATAACTGTATATTACAACAACAGCGCCAGCAAAAATGTGTGTCAATTAAAGAACCCTTAAAATCAATTAACCGAATGGCTAAAAATATGCTTATTATATCTAATTTAAATTTTTTATTAAACATATAAACTAATAATTGAATTTTCCTCAAAAATAAAGGGTGACATTTTTCGAGGCATTGACTAATTTCAAGTGCCCTTTTGTATGCAATCAATTTGCTGTCTGCACACATAAAACGCGTGCAAGTCATTAAAAATATTAATGATAACAACGCAATGTGATGAGTTTGTAAATTTTGCGCGCCATTTATTATCAACAAAAATTATAAATAAATATGAAAAAAAAACGAAATTAAAAAAATTATAAAAAAATAATTAATAAAAAAATCAACAGACTACAAATTACTTATTATAGCATTGCATTTAAGCGTGTGTTCATATATTGCCATATGTATTTAATTGCAAAAAAAAATTTAATAATATGAAATTATCGCACAGACATTTCGACATTTAGCAGTAAACAACGTCGGCTGGGCGGTTGAGGTCATCAAAGGTGTGAAAAATTGCCAATTTATTTTGCAAACATAATTAAATTGAATATTCAGCACAATTTTATTTGAAATTAAATTTTTTAAAAATTAATTTTTGTTGTTGTTTTGTGGCGCAAAGTTCAGCTGCAATAATAAATGTTATGACTTTATTCGCTCTGGATTTCTTTTTTTGCACTTTTTTGTGCATTAATCATTGATAAGAACTGTTAGTTGGACTTTATAATGGCAATTATAGAAGTAAGCAGCTGGTGATAACTTTTTTAGACAAAACTTTTTTGCTAATTATAAAATTGCTTTTATGATTTTGCCAAAGTTTTTATTTTATTTTTTTTATATAATTCCAAATATATGTATATCACATTGTTATCTGCAAAATGGTGTTTATGAGAGAAAGTTTCACTTTACTTTCGAGAAACATCGAAAATCTCCAATGATATTTGAAAAAGAAAGGAATTAATATTAGTCGATAGGTGGCGCTATATACAGGATTTGATAAAAAAGAATATTTATGATCAAATTGGACGATTTGGAAATATAATTTGTTGCTTTAATTACTTACTCCTATAGAAGTATATATGTTTCCTCAAATGCTTATGAAGATTACTGAACATACTGCTAGAAAATATACTTAGAATTATCATTGTATATTGTTAGTTCAAAAGAAGCTTGTCCGAAACTATTGAACCCAATTTCCCCTTAATTTTCTAATATCCCAATATGTTTATAATTTCCGATTTGAAATTTAATAGGTCTCAAGGTCAATGATCGAACATGCCAAATGAATAAATATTATTTTTTTTTTTCAAAAAACGAAAATTACATCGTCGATTAAAGGGACATCGTCTTCCAAATTCAAGAAATAACGGGAATTTTAAATTTCCAATAATCCAACATTCCAAATGAATAATTTTTTTTATTTCAAAACGAAAATTCCCGTTATTTTTTAACATACCTGGTATACCACAAGATTTCGATTTGGAAACTAATCAATAATTCTTATGTTTTAATTTTTAACTTGATGAGGTTTTGGAAATTCACCGAATATGTACATATATAAAAATTACAAAAAATATTTGGTTTAATAATATTTAGAGACCGACCGATTAATCGGCCTTGGTATCGGCATCGGCCAGTATCGGCCACAAAATTAAGCATCGGCATCGGTATCGGCATCGGCCATATTTGGCCGATTCTTTTTTATTCTTTCGGATTATACTAAAATACATTTTTTTTCTTTTTTGATTTCTTTAGAGCATAAAATTTTAATTCTTCTGTTTACCATATAAAATACAGTGAATCACATTTGACTAAACTAACAATTCATCATGGTGATAATTTAAGTCTAGTATAAAGAAATTCAACAATTTTGCATTAATAAAAGGTTTTATTTAGCATTGCTAGAAACATTCGATTTATGTCAAATATTCTCAGTTTTGTTTAACAACTTGTTGAGATTTTGAAGATAATGTCATAAAGTCACTATTATAGAAGCATTCGTAACTAGGTTAATTTATTTTTAAAAGTTTGTCATAGACAGGGTCACGTAATAATCACATGGTGCTGGCCTGGACTATAATAAGGTGCATGGAAAAGAACCTCCCAAACAAGCTTCCGAAGTTTCTATTGAGTCACTATCACTATTTGCCGCCTTTCACAATGTGAGATATAAATGACAAAAGTCATCTCTTTGAAAATAACGGATTCTTTTTACTAGACCTACTATTTTCGAATATTGGCCTTAATGCTCATATTTGTCCTTAAGGGGTAACCCAGTGTAATCCATGAAAAATTGGCGATTTTAGTGAATTTTTTTAAAGAAAGTACTCGGTCGAATGTTTCGAAGTTTTTTGGACATAATAAGGTGTACTTTCAACTATATTTTAAGATTTTTATTTTACAAAAATTTTGAAAAATAAAGGAGTCATGGGTTGTCTTGGGAGGTGCCAAAAGAAAAAGTTCCCCAACTGCTGACATGATTCCGGCCGAATGAGAAACTGAAACACAAAAATTTAAAAAGGTTATTAAAGTTGAATATATTCCCTATACAATGACCTACGATATCAAACATTAACAAAATGGCGTAGTTCTGAAAAAATTTCGATTCTTAGGTAAAAAATGGTCGTTTTTTAAATGCCAAGTTGACAATTTTCAACAAATCAAAAAGATCGTAGGTCATTGTATAGTAAATATATTCAAGAACATTCAGTTTAAATTTGAAGTTGATTTGATTATGATTTGAGTAATTTTGTGAAAAGTCGTTTCGAGAAAAACGCGTTTAAAGTTTTGACTATAGCGGCTAATACATGAGAGAGATTGCTCTTTAGAACGCTGCCATTCAAAAATTATTCAAGATACGACCTTACCTTTCACAGGATATTTTTGAAATTATAAACTTTCGAATAAGCAAAAAATAAAAAATCGATTTTTTGAAAATGTCGCACCGGTATACCCCTTAAAGGAAAGAAGCTATATTGCTGATTGCAGATTCGCTTTGAGAAAACGCGAATAACTTATTTGTTCTATCTACATATATCTTATAATAATAATTTATTTAGTTTTGAATATTAATTAAATCACTAAACAACTTCATATTTACATATGAATTGAGTTGTTTACCTATTTTGTGATGTTATTTGTCTTTGTTTTTATTTTATTACCATACTAATTTACTAAATAATGTGGTTGATGAAAGAATCGGCATCGGCATCGGCCGATTCTTTGCCAACTGGCCGATTAATCGGCATCGGCCAAAATTTTGGTATCGGTCGGACACTAATAATATTGTATTATACAGTTACGGACAACAAAATAGAATCAGCCATAGTACTAATTTTTTGTTTCGAAAAAAATCTTAATTTGATTTAAATTCAACTAAAATATATTTTTATTATTTACTTCATGTCAAGTGTTATTCGTTAGAGTAAAAATATTGGAAAAATAAAACAATTCATAATTAATATAAATATAGCGCTGGGGTTTTTCAAATTTTTATTGAAGTCTTCAGCTGTATTTGCCATGGCATTTTTGATATTCTATACAGAATCAATTGTTTGGCGGCCATCAATTTTCATTCATTGATTTTCAGAAACTAATTGAAGTTTTCTTTTTAAATATTTTCGCTTTGGAAGGGATATCAAACATATTGTGCCTTTTGTGCTGCTATAAATCCACAGCAACAGCAATGTATCTACCTAACAAAGAAAACCCCATAAATATCTAAGTACGATATAGCCGAAAGGAATCATATTGATATCGACTTCTATACATATAAACGAAAAATCAGCCGCCGCACCAAATGTAAGCAGCTTAAGTGTAGCTGCAACACTCATTGGCAACATTTTTGTTTACACTTTCAGGCTGCGGCGCCAACAACAAAGGTTACCCTGCAAACGCCTGAGCTTTCTTACAAAGCGATGATCAGTAAATTTGCCGCATGTTGCACGCGTCGATAAACACTCAAGTGAGGAATAAAATCATTTATGTATATACAAATGTATGTATGTGTGTTTAAATAATTTCAATTTGATGGACGCGTGTAGCCAACACTTTGGCTGTCATTTCGCAAGCAAAGCGTGGAGCGCGGCGTGTGAGTGCAGGCCTTCAAATGACTTTTAATTGTGTTAAATACTCAAATTGTTATTAAAATCATTTGTTGCTTCAGCTCTTTGGTATTCTTATTGTTGTTGTATGAGGCATGCGCGCGCATTATGAGCAAATAAACAGTGATAGAAGGGTGTCGGCGTCGGCCCCTTTTCTTTACAGCGATCGAGATGATCTGCGCTCGACTTGGCTTTTGGGTTGGGCCACGACGGCTTAAGCTGGGCGCTGGAGGTTTGTTGCTTTAAACACACAAACATATACACTTATGAGTGGCTTAATAACAGCCAAAACAACAACAACAAAAGTAAGAATTACAAAATTTATGGCATTATAAAAAAGTTAACGAAAGCGCAGAGCAAAGCAATAACAATAACAATAATTCAGCAGTTTGCCAAGCGCTCGTCTCGTAGGGTGTTACGGTTTACAGATCGCGTTGCGGATAAAGGGGTGGTTGGGAGCGGTGCTGACATATTTATCTGAAAGCGATCAATTACACATTGGCTATGCGGAAAGAAGCATATGAGTACATACGGACAATAATAAGTACCAAAGGCTGTGAGGCCTAAAAGAATTTGTTGATCTTTAAATTTTTTCACTGTTGTTGTTGTTGTTGGAATTTATTAATTAAATATTTCAAGCACGTCGAAAAAATGACGCACCCCAGTTGAACGCTAGTGAGACACAAAGAAAATTCTCAAAAAACATATTAACCATAATAATTCTACAAAGAATTTGGCTGCAACACAAGAGCAGCATGCAACAATATGGTGCATAACAAAATGCGACGATTACCCACATGCACGGGCAGCATGCAACACGCATAACAATAACATATGCCAGAAAAAACCGCTACACACCGAAGACAAAGTAAAAAAGTGTGGAAAAAAATATACAAAAATCACAACAGAGACAACGGAACTGAGGAAGCTGCCACGCCGTTGCATCAATGAAAATGCCTTGCAGCCAGCCGATATGTTGCACCGAAATTGCGTGGCGCGCTAGCAGAGCGTGAGAATTTCCCGCAGCCGCTATTGCCTGACGACGGCTGCTTGCAACACCAGCGTCAATTTTTTTCTTCCACAAACAATCATATCTGCCTGCAAGCGAAGGCATGTTGCATATGAAATTCTTGACTTTACATATGTAAATACATACAAACCGATGTGCAAACATATGGTAAAAAAGCAAAAAAGAAAGCAAATTGATAAGATTTGTGTCGGCAAGGCGAGTTGCCTCAACGCTGCCAACTGCGCTAGCATTTCCTTTTGAGAACGCACTACAACAACAACCACAAACATATGCAGCACTTAAGTGCCTACACACTTTTAAGTGTTCACCGAGTGGCGGCGCGGCGCATAAGTACTACAATAGAAACGACATTTGTACATATGTGCGCATGTTGCATGCTGCATGTTGAATGATCGCCTTGGTTATCCTGCCGCGCACTTCAATGCCTCTCGCTTGACTTCTTTATGTAAATTGGCACTCAAATATGTACATTTGTAAGTGCATGTCTCTATTTGCCGAGTTCCTTCGCATTACATATATTTAGTTAGATACTTTCGATTTCTTCCTTCTTCTTTTGTGTGACAAATAATTGATCATCTGGAGAGTCAGAAATTTCCCACGCATCTTTACTTACGCAGATTTTTGGTTTAGAGTGGAACGGAAGGACATATGTACAACAGTTAACTGTAACTGTATTTTGTGTTTTAGTTTTTGGCATATTTTCCGAAGGTATCTATGTATAACTAATACAGTAATCTCCACCGGAAGAAATATATCGAAGTTGTACTGAATTCAAGCAATGAACTGAGAACCAATCTTTCGACCAATTCCTTATTGGAGCTGTTTTGTTAGACTGAGGTCACAGAATCCTACTATTAGGCTTCCACAAATATGGTATTCACCCAGGATGGTCGACGGATCGACTCATTAGAACGATGCAAACAGTGATGTTATTGAAATTATTTTTAAAACAGTTAGCTCCGAGAGGTAAGGGCTGTCCTCGTATCACCCGGTAGATTCATTGAATTTTCTAATCAAGACTCTTGCCTCGAGGAAACTTGGAAAGGTATGGTTATTTTTAAATACATCGATGAGCACAACTTCTTCTGTGAATAGGTATTTTATTCCTGGTTCTTTCACATCTTAAAAAACTCATTAATTGTAGTTAGAAATTATTCCTGATAGATTAGTTCATTTTGATGCAAGTGATTTATTTTGTTCTTAGATAAAGACTCGATATTTTGAAAACTCTTCATTAAAGAAGATTCTGCTAATCTCAGTTCAATAAAATACCTTTCTCACACTCTGTTAGCCTGATCACTCATATCAGTCCAGTAAATACGTATTCTTGTTTTCCCATTTTGAAGTTCAAACTCTAAGAACCCAGAAGAATTGCATCTATTGTCTTCAACGAATTATCAATTACATTTCTATGTTTTTGTTTTGCCTCCACTAGAATAATAGGTTTCTGTTTCCGTAAAAAAACGCTTAGATTAAAACGTCAACTCATAGAGATTAAATGGCTGCGCATTAAGGCTGATGCAGCAACGCACTGAGAGGCGTCATTGTGTGCGCTGGTGGAAACAGCCACTTCCATTGAGGAATTTAATGTAGAAAAAGCGGTAATTAAGCTGCAACAAATTATGCGCATAGATATTGTTAATTCATGTTGCACGCAAAACAAGGAGTTGCATGCAACGCTTGAGTGTGTGTTTGCCGCTAATGTACGTCATTGCAAAAGTGTACACCCAATGGAGCTTAGTTACAGTTGATTGAACTCGCCCAACCAACTGAGGTTGATGGCAAAGATTTTTTCAATTATACGCCGCAACTAGCAAACACTTGTGGCACTTGCAATGGCGAAGGCGAGGATGCTGCCGCTGTTGCGGCAGACAAAAGCGTTCTTTCATTCGCTAGCCTCAAGAGAGCGCCACAATGCTAATAGACATGCTTGGTCATCAAATGCACAATCGCTGCAGCGGTCCCTTGGTCACACCAACTCTTCCTGGTGTACAAGGTAGTGTGCTGCGATCGGCGTTCGAGGGATCGGCGGTCGGGGTGATCGTGTAATTGGCAAAATACGCGTTCCACTGTCGTTCGTTCATTGCTGATAGCGAATCGCTGCTCTGTTTGATTGATTTTCAACTTGGACTCTGGAGCTTGCACTCCTACCCCTTTTTGTTGTTGCTTTGTAATATTGTTAATGCATAAAGTCATTCAGTTGCACGATTACTGTGGCTCCATAAGGACGCAATGTCTTCCAGTTAATCAATAAAAATTGCTATGCGTCTTTAACTTAAGTTTTATGTCTTCTTATTTCTGTTGTCTATATGGTTATATGCTTACATATTTATATTCCTACAGAGTAAATGCTGTTGTTGTATTTTTAAATAATAAACTATACAATACTAGTTAATAATCGAAGGCGAATTCGTAAACTCATCGACATCAGCAATATTTTTTATTTAAGGCAACGTTTTAGTCCCAAATCAATGACAAGTCACTGATCGTGAGCTGATGATCAGCGTAGATCAGTTGCTAGTTTTGAGAAGACAAAACAAATTTTTAAGATCACTACTATTTCAAGTGATTGATTCCAAAGGTAGTTTAAATTTTCATATATTATATTATAGAATACGTCGCCTCTCTCTGAACTCTAGTAGTGCTATCTCTCTGCTTGCCTTACATTTTCTTGTATATTTCGTACATATTTAATCAATACTGTTGCTTAACTGCCTTGAGTAATTTATTGCAGCGTCATCGGGTTAAGTAACTTTAACTTACGCTTCACAATAAAAACTTATTTTCGTCAACTTTAGCACTAAAAACATTTCTCGGTAATTTCCTATAATCAGTGAGCGATTAATTAAAAACATGAAAACATAAAAAATATAAAAAAATGTAATTATCTGTGCATGCATAGCATTCCTGGCATTGCTGGCGCTGTTGATAACCTCTGACAGCCACTGTACTCACAAACAAGCTCATCAAAATCGCAGCCCTGATAAAGTCCGGCGATCGTGCGCCTCTGATGCGTGCATATTTTTATATTTTTCACTCAACATACGAGTAAACACGCCTCTGTGGCATGTGCTCCAGTTTAATTTCTTAATTTACTTGAAAAAATTTTGAAAAAACAAAAATTATATTTATGTTATACAGTTTATGCATTTGGTTTTGAATATTAGATTATATTTTTTATGAGATTAGAAAATCGCTGATCCTATTTTAGGTTTTTTTATTTTAGTGAGATTACTGACATTTTTTATTTGTTTTCTCGTTGATCACGTTATAATATTATATAAAGATGTTAGAAAAGAGCTTAGAACGCCAGTTAAATAAATGAACTTTTAGAAGTCAATTATATTCCATTTAATTCACTAATAAGGAGGTTCTAAAACCTTCAATTCAGCATTGGGATGTCTTTTTTTTTACCTCTCAAAATTTTCACTGATTTAAATTTTTTCGTCAACTTGCATGCGTTCACTTTGTTGCATTACAGTACAGTGACCAATGCAAGATAACGGCCAACATAATTTACGATTTCTCAGTAATTTAAAAGATACATAAATTACCAAATCAGCGAGGCAGCTCATATCACCAACGTCACTAAGTTCAGATTAATATTTTTTATATATTTTTCATTTATTTTTATAAAATTATGCAAATAAATTATAAATAAACACATGCTAATTTACACAATCTCAGTGTGTGACATTAATTTGAATCAGCGCGGGTATTTTTTCAAGCACCTATGTACAGTTCAAAGTGATTTGCCCGAGTTCTGAGAACCAGCAATCATTTGATGAAAATTTGTTTGCAATAATTTATGGCCTTTTAAAGTGAAATACACAGTTGTTTACGTGAAATTTACGAAGAAAATAACAAATGAAACCGGTTAATTATAACAAGTATGTAATAATATATTCGCACCTTCCCCTTCTATCGGTTAAAGGAAAAACAACTGATCTAAAATTCAAGTGGTCGCTTATCGCTAGGGGTCTTGAGTTTTATGTAACTGATCGAATGCTTATCTTTAGAATTCTTTAGGTTATGTTTAGAAGAATTTTCAATAATAGATTTTGTAACAAGAGGCCTGCTACTCCCTCATTTTATTAATTGGAAAACCCCATTCCCCAACTCATACTCTCCGCAGTTATTTTCACAGCACACATTTGACGCTTATTTATTATTCCACGGCTTCAAGTAATCAACGGACCTTTGCGCGCACGCCTATGCCTGTGACCGTTATCGGCTGCTCGCCTCGTTTCGCATAATCTCGCATTTCAATTGACGTCAACTAGCTGCCGCGCGACAGTCGCCCGCAAATGCACTCCAAAGCACTCGTCAACTCACACATTTCCTGCCCCTCCGATGCCCACGCGTTGACTTTCTTCATTAAAAGGCGTTGCAAATCAACGCAACTGCTCTTCATCTTCAACGCTGCAAATCTTCATTGTCGCCATTGTTGCTGCTTTTGTAATTTATTGTACTTAATTAAAAACACAACATTTCAAACCACTTTCTAAATGTGGCAATACAAAAGACACTTCTTATATGGTTTCATTTGTGTTGTTGTGGTTTGATAGCGGTGATGGTTAGATGGTTATTAAAACTTCAGTGGTTGTGAGTATTGCTGTTGTTGTTGCCAGTTCGTTCGACGACAATTCGATGAAAACTTTCCACGCACATTAGAAGAGGGGAAAAAGCCGAAGAAGCCATCATAGAGTATGGCACTGAAGTAGAACTGGGAAGAAAATGGCAAGCAGACATCGTATATCTTTATATCTGTGTTCAGCTGATCGCTCATCAATGGCAAGCAGCGCTGACAACGCCATTTTCCCAAGATACCAGCGTCAGCCGCTATTGTCCGTTCATCCCGTTCATTGAGACCGCCATTGACGCGCAGCCGAGGCAAGCGATTGCCAGCGAGGTTTCAGCGAGCTAGCGCGCATTACCAAATCGGTTCGCTCATATTTCTTGGCCGCGCATGCGCGCACCAAATTGAATGTAAAGTGGCCTACAACAGCGATCCTAGCGAGTATCCGCACCATACCATACCCGGTAAGGCAATAGCCACCGCAATAGCTACATGCAACATGCCACATAAATAAATGGCAGCACAGTGACAGCAGGACATGACAACAGTTGCTGCAACACAGCCACAACAGGCAGCGACAGCAACACCAACGGGAGCCGCCGCCGCTCAGACTGAGTGACTATATGCGGCACGCTGACAAGCTGCCAGACCATATACGTGGGAATTTGAACAGGTAACTGGCAACAGCCTCAGCTGCAACAAAGTGGACACATCCGTAATTGGTTTGGAACGAGTTAGTCGGCTGGTGGTTGCCAATGGCAATGCGGAGAAAAACAGCACAAACTGTGCGCTGTTTGCTAAGCAGGTCTAATTTAAATGTAGCTTTTTGCTGGAAATTGAGGAAAATTTCACATTTCGAAAACTTAATGAGTCTGTTGCATGTGCCACACAAGCATGGTTTTGTTTGCCATGTTTTTGTAGACATGAAACAACAAAAAAAAAGATGTTTTTATGAAACTTTTAAAGTTAACAGAGTAATATTGTTAATGTGTTGTGGAGACTCTATATAGATACATTACATCAAGAAGACGAAGCGGGGTTTATGAGCTTAAAAACACGAATAAAACTAACGGTAATGAATGACCAGGGGACGAAAAATTAAGGAATTGAAACCTCAAATATGAGGAAGAAGAATAATTAACTTACGGATCTAGGTCTCTTCAGGGTCGTCGCAGCTGAAATGAAAAATGAGAGCAATAATATTCTCTTTCTCTCTTGGTTTAAACGCTGAGGAGGCAATTTCTCATATTAGTATATCTCAAACACGACTTAGCCTTCTTAATTGAGGCTTTTAGAAGCATTTCACATATTTTTTCATAGAAATGAAAGCTCGAGTTAGCTATTGCTTTTTAATGTCCAAAATATGGTTTCAAAGAGGAGTTAAAAATTTTGCTTCAAATAATTAATAAAAAGAAAGAGTTATTATATTAAGTGAGTAATTATTAAAGTGACGGTAATTGTTGGGTTTTTTGAACTTTTCAGCAAAATTCACAAAAGCTTAGCAGCACAGAAAAGAGCTTAAAGGTTAAATGTCTTTTTAACGCCGCTTTCTTCACTAAAATCCAATGAACTTTAAACAATTAATTAATTTTTCATATCATCAGTCATTCGGGGCAACATTAGCGAAGCAAAAGTGTCAAAATTCGTAACAAAATTAGCAAACGCTGACCACCAAAGAATATTGAACTTGAGATTTTACAGTTATATAATGCTAACATAAGTCTTTCCGCAAAAAATATTCGCAAATTGCTGCTACCCTTTTGTACTAACCTAAAAAATGAAAAGAGGCATGAGCGAAATAAAAAAGAATTCTTTGAAAACAGCTAATTTAATAAAGGTAGAGGTGTGCTTTCATAATTAAGTGAGTTGTTGTATTTGTTACTTTCAACACAGCCAATAAATCATTACGAAAATTATTTAATTATGCCATGCTGAAGACAACACTTGATTTCTTAATGACTCTTTCTCAATTGGACCGAGCGCTCAGCTAATATCAACACAGGCCACACATACATATGTATATATGTATATAATTATTGCATATTTATTTTGCTGTTCTTATTCTTCGACGTCGACGTCGCTGTGGACCATGTCTTGTAATAAGTATGCAAGAAACGCTTCTACATATTAACTGAAGTCTCGTACACACCTCATAATACAAATTGCTTTGCTGCTCATTTTATGATTGCACACGCCTACATACATACTTATGTATTTCATACCGATTACGCATACATACATACATACATACATATATACAGACGAACGAACTTCACGATATCAGCTTGACTTTGCGTTATTTTGTGTGATTCAATTAAATTCCACACTCTAATTACATAAAAATGTATGCAACATGCGTCAGCCAAAAACAAAGCCAACATTATAACAACAAACGCAAACATATGGAAATTTACAAAAATATATAATAACAACAACAACAACAGCAAAATTGAATGAAAATAACAAAATTTTGCTCATGCGGCAGAATTTTAAATCAAAACTGTGTCTCCGCCAGCGATAAGTGTGTAAATGGAGCCGAGCCTAAGGCACCAACACACACACATACATAGTGTATATGTTTTCATGGAATATGAAATAGTAGAATAAAGGTAAATAAATAAATGAATGTCCAAACTGAAAAGAGAAGTGCAATAAAGTCGCGTAATTTAGTTTAAGCGTAATGAACATGTATGGCACAAGGTAGATATAACCGAGTACAGTGTTGGTATACTAAATAAGGTTACTAGAGATTTTATGACGTCAAATTAGCGGTGAGTCACAACAAAGTGAGATGATCTTTCACTCAAATATAATTTATTGTCGAAAGGTAATTTCTATTGACTAATTGATAATTGACTATCAAAAGGTAATTTCTTCAATTTGTAAGGGAATATATGAAATTTTGATTGAGGAACAATCGAAAAAGAAACGAAAATCATGTCAGAGAGACTGAGTTTGACATTATAAGCTTACAAAGCTTGATTTGTAAAACGCATGAGCAGAAAAATTTTTTGAAACTATCAGTTCTTGATTTCTGCCGAAACCAACCTGTTTCTTCTATAACATAATAAAGGAGGCTGTGAATGGTTTTGGTGTACATACATATATGAAGTTGGGAAGCATAATTCTTTTCTCGTTTAAAATGTCTCAAAAATTCAGCAAATATTTCTTCTAATAGTGTGTCTCTGTTCCAAAAATTATTAAAATCGGGTCATAACATTTCCATATACCTCATTGTAGGTTTTTCAAAAGTATCTTCTCCTAGCTCCCATATACCTAATTATAGGTTTTTCAAAAATACGGTGAGCTTTATTCCGCAATATGTATTGGTTAAATTTCTTCTATAAATTGCGAGAGTATAAAATGTTCGGTTGCACCCGAACTTAGCCTTTCCTTACTTGTTTTCAAATTATTTTTTCAAATTTTGTTTTTTAACAAAATGTCCTTGCTAAGCTGCCCACAACTGTATGCATAAATAAATGACCGTACATAAAAATATATAGCCATCAACAGCGACTACTGTGGCACGTTACAGTTAACCATATTTGTAAGACACAAATGCAAATCAGCAAAAAATCCCCAGCAAAGCAGTGAATTTTTATAGCAAAATGTATAGAAGCGTGCGGTTATTATTAAGGAGAGGCAAACATATATTGCGACCATATAAAATATGGCAATTGATAAAGAAAAATATTTAAAGCAAACCTATATTCTCATATAATGAACTTAAATACTTGGAAAATTCTCCTCTGCCCGCACACCAACAACAACAATAAGGTAGTTCACCTGCAGAAATAAGTAAAGTCAAACAGTCGCTGCGCATGCGCAACTGACTCGGCGCGCAATCAGCCCAAAATCTTTAGTTTTAAGTATTTTATGAATGCAACGAAGAATTACAAATCGAAAAAATGCACTTTGTACAACATGAAAAAATTACAAAAGCAACAACAATAACAGCAAGGCAGCAATCATTCAACCGACGAGCGTGTCCCAGGTGAGTTTTACATGAATTTTTGTTTCTTGCCGCTGCTGATACCATTTGCTCATTGGGGCTTTGAGCATTGGACAAAGCGACTGACGCTGCCGCCACACTGATAGCTGCACCGAACAGCGCGCTCGGCGACGTGATCGACATGACAAATGCCAAAGTGCCTGCTGATTGTGATTTTATTCACTCGCAGCGACGTGCGATAGCCAATGGCGGACTGCTGTGTACTCCTACTACTCAGTATATATATGTATGTGCGTCTGTCGCTGCAATAGAGTTGCCAACTGTCAGTTGAAATGTTGAGGTGGAAGATTTATGCAGTTGCATTTGAAATTTATATGCTTCGGAGAGAACTCAAGAACTGTGCTACATTCTAAAGTAAACACTTAAGTAATTGCATATTTTTATTATACTTACTAACTGCAAAGTATATTCTTTATCTTTATCTGCATACATACATACATATGTATTTATCTATATATTTCCTAACAAGTATTTCACATGTTTATTTAATGTTCACTTGACATGCGCAGCTTTTTTATCTGAAATTCAAATCAACATGAAAATGTTTGTTAACCTAATCGTCGATTGTTGTTGTTGCTATTGTTATTATGGCTGGACAAGAGCCACCTGGGAGCGCGAGGGTATCTGTGCACGTGAAACGCATAAACTCTTGTGCTGTTCATTGGCCAAATTAAAATTGTTGTTGTTCGTGTCTTATGCAGCAGCAGCAGCGTCGCGCACCATTTCGTTGCATATGAATTTAGCTTTTATCTGAGTGCAAATGCGGTTAATGCGGTTATGATTATCATTATACACAAACTTTTTTGTTGTTTTTGTTTTTATTATTGTTGTTGTTATTTTAATTGCCACCACATTGCAGCTGTCAAATGTTTAAATGCGCTAAATTCTATGCAACCACTTTGCGGTTTCTAAGTAATTTAAGCAAATTTCGCTTTGCATTTTGTTGTTGGTTGTTGTTGCTGTTTGTGGTGGTGGCAAGCAACAAATGTGTGCTATTATTAAAACATTCCTCCACAAATGACTGCACTTTATAGTTTGTTTATATAAATTTGTTTGCAATTAATACATATTAACTGAAGGCATTAGATACAGTAATGTGCAGCTAATTGGAAACAATTTATTTTATACGGGGAATAAGTTGAAAAGAGAATGATTTCATTAATAGAACATTGTAAGATGATAAGTTGGTGAAGTTTCTGTTGAAATAATAAACTTAAAATTTAAATAAATTGTAGATTGTAGGTTTCGAGACAGTTTCAAATGATTTGAGAGTTTAAGGCGAGGGATATTGTTGACAACAGCGCCATCTATCATACCAGTAAATTTCATTCAAATTAGTCGAGCGGTTTAAATTGATATCATAGCACTCTGAGGTTGAATCTTCGCTTTCCTGGAACAATAGGCGAATAATTGCAGTTGATTTCGAACTAACTTTTATCTGTCATTTGATCTTATATTTTTATTTTTTTTCTGTTGCTATACTATTCGCCATAATATGTGCGTATGGCATACCTAATTTAATTTGAGGGATCACAGGATCATTTCGATCAATGCTAAAAGTTCTCACAATTTGTCGGTCGAATCATATTAAGAGTTTTCTATGGAAACAATCCATTATTTTGCAAGATTTACTTCCTTCACTATTCTATACTTATGGAGACAGGAGTTTATTTTGAAAATTCTATCCTATAAGATGACAAGTTTATTGACAAATGTTTCAGCAATTATAGCTTACCGCTCTCAGATCAGGAGGGAGAGACTCTGAAGTTTTTAACTGTGACGGCTTGGCATTTCTCACTTTCAAGTTCGGTTTACCACGGCCTGCTTGATATACAGAGATTCTAAAATCTATCGTCAACAACCTAAGAATCCTGGGAATTGACAGTTTTATACGGAGTTTTAAGTGTTGGAATTCTTAGCAAATTTAACTATCAAAACTTGGCTGCAAAATTGTTTGAATAATGGCGAGCCAGGCGAGAGCCTCTATATATATAGTTTTTGTATCTCTTATAACTTTTATTTTTTAAAGCCACTGTAAAACCGACTACGAATTGTTGCTATAATCTGTATATAGACCCGCCGCAATATTTGGGCCGACAAATGCAGAGATTTTCATTTAGACTTCGAGGATAGAAAAAAGCTTCCTCCACAATTTTGAATTTCACTTCCACTAAACTATAGTAAATAGAAAGGGCTTCAATTTAATAAAAGCTTTCTAACTGTTTTTATAGTGACGTCGCCTCATATACATAAGGTACAGTGCATAACAAAAATATGAAATTTCTGCTGACTTACGGTCGAATACAGACGAAAAGTATTAACTTTTTTATTAACTGAGAATTGGTATAATTTTCAGTTAATGTTGATTGCTTGCCGCTGTCTAGGAATTTTTTCATTACAACAACAATCAACTGTACTCGTTGCTTTTATTACATGACGGTTTTAATTTGCGGCGAATGCGAAGAAAAAGCATTTTGCAGCTGATGGAAAACGTGCGTGCGGTTCATTTCTCATTACACACACACACACACGCTCACACACTTGAGCGAAAAATAGAAATATAATTTCGTGCGTTTGTGTGTTTGTTTGTGCAACTTGCGGCGGTTATTCATCAAGTTATGATGTGTGGAGTTGAAAGGTTAGTGACGGACGGCAATGAATGCGGGTCCGTGCCGTGTCGTGCCTTGTTGTTGCTGGCGGTTTTCTTCCGGCCGCCGCCAATGCTGACCACAACAACTTGACCAGGCGGCATTCATAATGGACGGACGGACGGATGGTCGGTTAGTAGATGCGGTAAAAACACAGACACACACATGTGAGTAAGCATTCCCGCGCTTGTCGAATGTAAAGCGAAAATGAAACGAAAGCGCATAACTAAAGGCGAAAAGTCAAGTTAACGAAGTCAAAAGCCAGCGAAGCCAAAAAGTTAAAAGAAATATTGTGATTAACGAAATGAGCGGGGGCAAGGAGTGCCTGCGCAGTTGGTAAGTATTTGTATGTGGTACACATAGTACACGTATGTGAGAAATCGCAAAAGCGGCAAAATACATATGTACATAGGTGGATGTGTGGTCATGTAAGCTGGTTGGCTAGTTGTGCGAATTAAGCCGTGTTTTGCTACATACGAGTGTTTGACTTTAAACTGTGTGCGTGTGTATGTGCTTATATAACTGTATTTGTATGCAGCTGCGCGTTGATTGTGCAAAGCGCCGCGGAAATTGCCAAAACCAACGTCGCAAATGAAAAATTAAATGTAGTTACTGGCAAAAACAAATCACACAAGATATAAAAGCAATAATAAACGCGAATTTTATGAAATTTTAAACGAAGAAATCAAAAGCAAATGCATTTATTTAATTTTAGTTTTTAATTTTTATTTTTATCGCAAGACAGCTACAAAAAGCAGAGTTAAAGTTTATTTGAGCATAAACATTTTTTAAATAAATCTTTAAATGCTACAAATTGCTTTTGATAAAACCATTCCTGTATATGATTCTTAATTATTTATTTATTTTTTAGACTTTTAGTGAAAATTTTAACAAAACATACACAAACAATGCTAAAAAATCATATTTTTTCCAAAATTTAGTTAAAATTTTTTGGGAAATTTTACGTTAATTTTAAAATTTACAGTATTTTTAAAAAACATTATCCCAAGAAAAGTTTTTCATACATAAAAAAAAATTAATTTGTCGTCTTTAATTTATATCGTGATCGATGACTAGACACTTTAAAAACTAAAATATTTCAAAATTCAAAAATTGATACAGCACTGATAACCTCCCTGCTTTGCAATCACATGAAAATTTCCGAAAATTGCACTTCGCAACAAAAACAAAAACACACAGACACCCATTCGATATATTAACTGCAGCAACAATAAAAAAGTGTCAAGCGAATCGAATTTTCCAGTATTGCGCGCATTTATTTTTTGAAAAGAAAAAAATAACCAACATTTCAACCAAAAACCATAATAATAACAGCAACAACAACAACAACACGCAAAGACAAAGCGCATACAAATTCCGTAATTATTGTAATTTACGGCGAAGCGTTTGGTGTTGTTGGCACTTCTACAATTACATTTATTTGTTTGCTATTGTTGTTGTTGTTGTTGTCAACCTAAATGCCATGTGACACACATGACTTTGCTAAAAATAATAACAAAACAGAAACAACTACGTAATTGTTGTTGCTAATGCAACTTTTTCTGCAATTTTTTGCTGCTTCGCGGTTGCCTAATCAATGCTGCAGCTGCAAATAATTTGATGAAAAAATGTATGAAAACACGAAAGAATACCATGAAAAACCAACCGAAATTTCAATTTAAAATTACACAAAGCGATTTTGACTAAAGCGGATGACATCAATTTTTTTCGGTTTGTCATTCAATATTGTGCAATATTATTGATAAAATAAAATGCAATTTTTTTTTATAAATTTGAATTAATACATACATACATACTCCAGTTTTTTAAATTTTAGTTTAATTTTGAAGAACTCACCTGTAAAGAAAAAAAGAAGGAATTAGTTACAATTCTCTAATAAATAAATTAAGTAAAGCTTAAATTCTAGTTAATCGTTTAATTGAAAATAAATGAATTAATATGAATATAATTAAAATGCAATTTTATTTAAAAAAGAAATAATCATCCATTTCCACTGATCCACACCCACAAAGTGTGGTAAATTAGAAACGGAAGAGTTCCTGTCGCAGTCTTCTAAAATTGCTTTTGCAGCCACCAATGGGCGCCCAACTCACTCAACAGCAACCAGCGAGCCAGCAGAAGTATGTATGAAATTTATAAACATAAGTGTGTGTGTGTGCGTGCGCACATCCGCGCCAACCTCAAATTACATCCGCCACAAAAATCTAGGTTTATTGAAAAACAACAAAACCAACAACAGCAACAGCGAAAGGGTTATAAATTGCGCATGCGCTTTCACACTAGAAACCACAAAATAATCATTAGCAGCAACAACAACAACAAAATATATGTATGTGAAGGCATGCACTCTGAACACACATACTAATGTGTATGTGTGACGATCATCATCCTCGTGTAACTATCATCAGCAGCAGCCTGCCGACACTAATCGCTTTACGGGCGGCCACTCGCGCTTAGTGCAACAATTACATAAGAGAGCTGGCAGCCAGCAGAAAGAAGCAGCGACGCAGGCAGTCAGCCTTCCAGCCTAGTCAGCCAGTCAGCTAGCTCACAAAGCCAAATGTTTGGATGCAAAGTTAGCGGAATGAGAGCATAGCAACACGAGTTTAGGCCGGTCTCTTGCCACATTTGCGCACACACACACATGTCCGGCAATGCTGCCACATTTATTTGTCAATTTGATTTTCAATAGAAACATGTTTCCGACACCCAGGCCGACAGCCGCCAACCGCCCATGTGCTTTAGCCATTTTCAGTCGTGCGCTGAGTTGACAGGAACCGCGACCAAAGGCCGGTTGGTGGGTCATCAGCGCCAGCGCTCTGGCCGGATGCTGGCCACTCACCGGTGCAGTTAACTTATTGTTGAGGAGTTGTTAAAAACGACAACAACAACAAAAAACTAATAGCGGTGCTTGTCTATAAAAAAGCGGCATAAAGGAAAAAGATTTTTGTTGTAAAACATGTTGCACGTTCCACGCAACGCCATTAAACTGCAGGCATTGGTGAATGAGCGCTGAACGTAAATGCAACAATTCTTGTTGTTGTTTGTGTTTGTGTCATATTCATTCATAACGCTTCCGGTTGCACCGTTGCACAGCATACAACATAATTAGGTGAGCGCGGCTGTTAGAGATTCTTGCACAAAGCCAACTGATTTAGTCCGCTTCTTTTGTTGCTTTTGTTGTTATATAATGTATGCGTGCTGTTAAAATGCCAGTTGGTGACAAATTGTTTGGTATTTTAAGTGGGCGACGCAGTCAAATGGTTCTGCGTTCCAACAGTGTGAGTTGCTTAAGGAAACATACTAAGAGGTAAAGATGGCGGAAGGCGGCGATTCAGTGTTCTTAGAAGTCTTGTAGTTGATAATATTAATATGTTATATTATTTATTGGTTTAAACCTGATAGCTTTTGAAAACTATGATAAAATCTGTCACCGAGTGTATTGAATTAAGGCTTCAAGTTCCAGTCGTGAAAAAAAAAACTTATGTAGATCTAATTTCAAACAAAGTTCAGTTCTTAATGTAGAACGACATAATGATGAACCTTTTTCTGTTTCGAAGCATTAACAAACTTCTCCAAATATCTCGAAACATACCATAGTTCTAGAATCTAGTATCCCCTTCCTGCCTTCCTAAAACTCTATGAAGAATGTAGAACAACAGTACCTTTATTCAAAACGGGATCAAAATGGAAGAAGCAAATCTATGTGACATAAACTGTATTTCGAAGTAATCTGATTAAATATTTAGGTTCTGAGTAATGCCTTCTTGAAAAATGAATTGGAATAAATGAATTAGGATCTACATACATCTGGTAAAGGATCGCATAATACTGTCCGAAGCCTCTAATAGGTATTTACTGACCTTTTGAACTTTTTATAATCGAATTGCTTTGAAATGTTTATGTTAAGTTCTATCACAGATGCTCAAATTTTTCTTAAGAATAAATTAAAAGGAAGTATGGTAAAAGACAAAAATAAAAGACCAAAAGACGATTTATAAATTTTCATATGAAAAGATTATGCAAAAAGTGGTATAAACTGTTCCATATTTGGTGCGCATATTTCAAGAAAACTCCTCAATTTTAATATACACATACATGCAATCTTTTCGTTCTTAGTCTTGCCTTCGCACAGTGAAAAAATTTAGGAAGAAACAAGAAAAGGTAAGGAAACCTGCTACGGTGCGATCCTCGAAGCGCTTTATGATCGTCATCAACAGGAAATCGAACCGGCTGCAAAAAGGTACGCATACGACAAACAAACCAAAGCGAAGGCATTGCGAAAACTATATTTCAAAAGAAAACAAGGTGAGTAAAGCGACACTGAAAAAACACTCAATGAAAGTAAAACGGCGAAAATAAACAAAAAGCAAAGGAAGAAAGCCGAGCGAAGCAAAAAGAAGAGTTCAACAAGAAAGATCAACAGAAAGGGAGTAGCAAACCGGACGGTACCCGGTAACAGCAAGCTATATTTTGCTTTTAAATATATGTAAGTATGTATGTAGATAAAAAGTTTGGGGGGAACACCGCTTGAGAAATTGTTAAAGCAGGAAAGGGAACCTGTGAACTTGAAGAATATAAATGCGCCGAACTTTTGTTGTTATTAGTAAGCAATAAAAAGATTCGAAGGGCATAAAGCAACAACACAACAAAAAACACTGTCACCGTAAAGGGGTAAAACCGCGAAAGACTGGGTTAGAGTGCGGCTGCAAATCATATTCGTCAATAAAAATATACAGTGGCTCACAGCTTATTTCGTGTAAGCAACAATTTTGATAATACTGATATGAAATTAATATTTTTTGCTCTGAACTAAATGAACGAATGATGCAATTATATTGATAATTTAGTTTTAAATACAAAACATGTAAACAAATTTACAAAAGTATTGAAATTCAATATTTTATTAAACAAAAACCAAAAACACTCATAATTCAAGGGTCACAGCTTATTTCGTGTGTTGATTTTCTTTCATGTGATACATGCAAATAACGGATGCAGAAAACTAACGGTAAATCAAAGTGTGAACTATGCATACTTAAGAAGCAGTTTATGTTCTAAAAACAATGCAGATCAGTTGCAATTACGCGGTATATCAACATGGGTCCACGCACTTCAATTGGAAAACGCGAATTAGTTATTAAACATTTTCAAAGTGGAAAAACGCAAAAACAAATTGCTGAAATGGTTGATTTAAGTTCATCTACAGTTCAATATATAATTCAGCGCTTTGTACGTGAAAATCGCGTGCATAACAAGGGTCGAAAGGCTCCTAATACAATTTTTAATGAAACGGATGAGAGGTGGATTTTAAAAAAGATTAAAAAAGAACCAATGTTAAGTGTTCCAGCGGTGACCAAAGATGTTGAAATGTTTCTCGGCAAAAAATGTCATTCAGAAACTGTGCGCAGAATATGTATTAAGGGATTCCAATTTTCATGGGCGAACAGCACGGAATAAGCCTTTTATAAATAAGAAAAATAAAAAAGCCCGTTTACAGTTCGCAAAAGACCATTTAAACAAGGACAATGCTTTTTGGAATACGGTTATTTTCGCCGATGAGAGCAAGTTTAATCTGTTTGCGTCAGATGGTAAAGCATACGTATGGCAGAAACCAAATACTGAGCTCCAAACAAAAAATTTACGCGCAACAGTAAAACATGGTGGCGGTCATGTAATGGTTTGGGGGTGTATGTCATCTGCAGGTGTTGGTCGATTGGAGTTTATAGACTCCACTATGAATAAAGAAGTGTACCTAGACTTACTGAAGCAAAATTTGCTTCAAAGTGCAGAAGACCTGGGTATATGTGACACTTTTCGCTTCTACCAGGACAACGACCCTAAACATAAATCTGGTTTTGTACAAACTTGGCTCATTTGGAATTGTCCACACCTCGTCCAAACACCTGCACAGTCACCAGATTTGAACGTTATTGAAAATGTATGGCACATTCTGGAAATTAATATTAGAAAACACCACATTTCTAGCGTCCAAACTCTAAAAGCGGCTTTGAAGGAAGAGTGGGGTAAAATATCGCCAGATTATATAAAAAAATTGGTGGAATCAATGCAAAACCGCATGAAAGCTGTAATCGGGCAAAAAGGCTTTTCCACAAAATATTGAAATTTTATTTTTGTTTACTTTTTATAACTTTTTAGTAAAAATTTTTCTACCACACGAAATAAGCTGTGACCCATGAATTATGAGTGTTTTTGGTTTTTGTTTAATTAAATATTGAATTTGAATACTTTTGTAAATTTGTTTACATGTTTTGTATTTAAAACTAAATTATCAATATAATTGCATCATTCGTTCATTTAATTCAGAGCAAAAAATATTAATTTCATATCAGTATTATCAAAAATGTTGCTTACACGAAATAAGCTGTGAGCCACTGTATTCGTAGTTAAATATGATGAGCAGATGAGATGAGGCGGCTGTACTGATAATTTATTAAAATGAAAAGTAACAGTTAACTCAACGAGGAAAGGGGAGCCAAAAAAAACAAACGGCCGTTGCAACAGAGTGTCCACTAAAAGGATAAAACTTAACCACCGTTATCAGTTTTGAAGATTCCACGAAGAATAACTTCAAAGAAGAAATGAAATAAATATGTAAGAAATTACAGACAAATGTTTCGCGTAAATAATGTTGCATGTCGAATTGGTGCCGCACAAATTGCAGTCAACTGAGCAAGCCGCCAAGCGAGCACCCATGCAGCCATTCAGCCAGTGCGCCATGCCGTCAGTCAGTCAGCGACGGTTAATCCCAATTAACCGCAATTAAAACCATATTTGTAACGGCGCGAATGGCGCAACAGACCGACCGACTGCATTCGGCCGTACGGCAACCCATTCGGCTTAGCCATTCATGGATTTCGCCCAACGCGTCGGAACCAATTGAAAATTGTTATGTTCATACGCTGCTCGCAGAGCTTCGTGTTTCTTGTTGTTTTGTAGCAATTTGTTGCCGCTTCGTTTCATTGAGTGTGTGGAAAGCTGCGCACTTTTAAAATAACTGACGCGCATGCGCGTTGCACACATTGATGCCAAAGTGCGCTCTTTCGCATGTGGCATGCAGCAAATAACGTCACAAACGTCTGTAAATTGGGTGTCATTTATGAACTTTCTTCTTTTTTTGTCGCATGGTCCAAAACAAACAGCCAGCATAGCACCACATTTAACTGGGCCACGCCAGCTGCAACCCGCTTTGGCACTTTTATGTGTTTATTATTTGATACAGTTAATTTGGTGTTTGTAGCTTTTTATTCGCCATTTGTTGTGCACGTATATGTTTTTTGTTTTCGAATGTTTGTTACGCCATCAACGGCAGCAACGGCACCCTGACACGCCTGCCCTGCCACTTAATTGCCTTTAATTAATACAGCGCTCATTTATGCATTTGTGTGTGTGTCGCGGTCGTCTCGATCGCCACGATCACTGAGCATCAGCGTGAGTTGGTTGAGTGTTTTTCAGGCAAATATTTTTATTGACTTTGCTCAAAATTCCATATAAAATTTCTTTCCTCAGCGTTCCCCAGCTTAGGGTGACGTACATTGCGGTTTGTGGCAAGTTAAGCTCCAATGAGCGATCGTGTCATTTTTTATCATTAAGCGAGTAATTATTTCGCAGAAAAGGTGATAAAACAACTGAAATCAAGCTAGTTAAAGGCGTTAGTCTTCTTGTCAACAAAATTTTTATGAGAGAACAATTGCGTTTCTGACAGCTGAGAAGAATAATTTCTTAGAATCTTAGAAGTCAAAGATAGGTAACGTAGGAGCTGTTTTCGACGAAATAATCATTTAAGGAACCAGTTGCTAGTCCTTAAAATACTCAAAAGAATGACTTACAAGATGATAAGAAACTTCAAGCAGAGTATGGAGTCCTCTTAACCAAAAACACAGGAGAGAATCGAACTCACAATGTAGAAAACAGTCGAAACAGCCAAAAATATTGTTTTTAAAAAATCTACCGAAAGTGATGGCTACAGAAAATTCCCACCCATCAAAAAAGAAACCATGTGTTCTTCACAACTCATTCAAGTGCGAATCAAATCAAAATCACAGACTTGTTTGATGTGTCATGCGAATCAAAATTATTTTAAGCTTCAAAAAATAGACATGAGAACATAAAAAATCTATAATCTCAGCGCTAAAGATTTTACTATGAGAATCTGGTAATGTCTTTGATATCTGCGCAATATTCACTCCCCAAAAAAATATCAATGAAAACTACGCCATTCAAATTCGAAGACTCTTATTTTTAATGAGCAGATACTAACAAAAAATCTTATAATAAAAACAAAAACATATTGACTGACTGTTGACAAACATCTTTGCGTCATGTTGACAAGAAGCAAAGCGCGAAGAAGCATATTAATACGTCAGCGGTACAAGAACCGTCGAACGCTACATGAAAATCCCATACGCGACCGACTTGATCTTGCGAACGAACGGCTAGGCACAAACGAACCAACCCGCCTCTCCAAGGCGAACCCAAACGAGCCGAGCCGGACGTATGCGAAGCGCTGACGACCTTTTAAGCTTGTAACGCACAAGAACTGGTAACTAGATGGTAGCTCGGACGGCTGGTTCTTCCACTTCCTCAGCGGACCAATATCCGCTGTCGCTGTTCACACTTTTTTGCCTACAATTTGTCCCATCCGGAAGGTGTTTTATAGGTTTTAGAAAAAAACTACTAAATATTACTCAGCGCATCTTCACCTGAAAGAAGAAGAAGAGATGCTGCTAATACGCTGCGTAGACAATAGGCAAGGTAAATACCATTAATGCGGAAGGTCAATGCTCAGTTGCTACTCGCAACCTCCGTATAGGCGCATGCAAGCCCAAGCAACGCGCGGCTTAGCAGCAGCCACAATGGAGGCAGTTCAAAGGCTATTAGGCAGAAAAGGCAGCCCGAATGCTACGAGAACACTGCGCGTTGACAGATCGTGGCAATGATCTTGCATAATTACAATACAACTGTGACAAAAGCAACGCGCCGAAGATATCACGAGTTGGGGCTATTAAAAATGTAAAGTAGACGCACGCATACACACTTTAAGCTCGGTGAATATTAGAATAATAAAAAGTTTTCACAATTTCAACGATGCGTAAATGAGTGCAAACAGCAGCGTTGACAGCTCGCAGGCGCTTTAAGAAAACAACAGTGCCGCGTCGCTGACATGTCGCGAGTGTCACGGGCACGCTTACAACGGTGGGGTAAGGCGGGCCAACACAAATAACTCGCAAGATGCAGACACACACTGGCAGTCTATTAGATATTTCATAAAATTCAGGCATTTAACCCCGCGTCGATGGGGTCACTTACATGCATGACGCGTCGCACGAACATCAGCAACAGCAAATAGCATCACTCATCATCGCATTTGATCTATATTCATCATGCTTTGCTGTGTTGTTAGTACAATTATATGTGCATGAGTTTGTCGATGCGCCAGATATGATTCATCGATCAGGCGGCTGACCTAGGTAGCCCCTCACTACACACACACAGGCAATGAGACAGACAATAAGCGCCCAGTAACAAATTATTCGATTCTAATATGTGACGAGTCAGAGAAGCTTTAGAGAAGCCGACTGAGTTGCAGTATAAAGTTACTTGCATATATTTAGAACTGAATCTTATAAGGATTTGTTCCAAATATCGCTCAGTTCGACTATTATTATTTTTACTAGAATATGAGGTTTAAAATTATGAACCTTGGACCTCCGGGTGGTATATCTCTGTTCAGATCTAGTAGCTATGGTGTCCAATTTTTTGTTAGATGGTTTTAGTGTTTCCTGGATAGTCTTAGTATTCAGTACTTTCGTGGGTGTATCATCCTGATTTTTCAATGTTAAATCTACTACACATTAGTCTTCTCTTCTCTCTGAACTCTGTTGAATAAGGACCGACTTTCTAAGTCGACTAAGTAGAGGATATTAGATAGATATATGTGCTAAAATCAAATAATAGTATCAGTCCAGGTAAAAAAGTCCAGGTAAAAAGTGTTCTGCATGAGCTCATACGGCAATTGGAGGGACCTACTAGTTTTTAAGTAAATTCTGAACTGTTGATTGTTTTTAATGGGGAGTCAACCCTTTTCTTTGGGAATAGAAATCTAATCTCAAGACCTTCATCTCTTTCAACAAGTTCGTCACAAGAGAAGCATACCTCGTGTGCCCTAATAATAAGGGAATTCAGTTCTCGCATTTATTTCAATAATTTCAGCCATTTTGTTTGCCTCCTAACTGTCGCTTAACAAACAGAGCTTGCAACATTTCGCCACTGCATATATGTATAAGTCCATAAGATAGCAGCACAAAGCCTTTGCAACACTGTTTGTGGCTGCCACCGAATAACAGTATACACACAACTGTGAATGTGGTGCCAGTAAAGCGGCTCACATGAAACTCGATCGCACCGCAGACTGCAATACCAAGCGCTGGTGAGTGCTTATAACTCATATATGATCATGAGACTGTTTATGTGTATGAGAGTGTGTCTGTGGCTATTATGCCAAACAAAATCGCAACTACGATCTCGCTTATACATGCGAAAATAATCGTAGCACTAGTTAAGTAGTGTTTTGTTGTTGCTGTTGCTTGTGTAGTTCAAGAGCTTGCACCAAAAATGGTAAAAACATGACATATGGGCGACAGTTTTGACATACGAGAAATCTTCTTCGCTGATCGGCTGACAACTCGGCGAGCTCGATTAATCGAATGTTGGCAATTTATAAGCAAGAAAAAAACAACAACTAACTTAATAAGATCATGCAGCACTCATATGAGTGTAAGAGTGTATGTGTGTGTTCGTTGGTTGTGCGTTCACCCGCACTGGCATTGAACCGACGAGTACGAAAATGTATCTCACAGATACAAGCTTTCCGCTTGGCAATCTGCTGGCAGCCTACTCTTTATGGTCAATGATTTTCATTGTTGTTATTATTATTATTGGTGTTGTTATTGTTGTTGCTGCTGTCACTGATGCTTTCATGTTGATAGCACTATTCCATACACATATTTATGCTTTTTTTACAGTTGTTTGTTGTTGCATGCAACAGCTGCGTGCAGTTGCCACAAATGTATATTTATTGTTGTTGTTGCTGCTGAAAAGCTACATACATATATGTTGTGTAGTAGAAAAGGGTGCATCGCTCGCCGGGAAGGTTCAATTACGGTAATACCACACAAGCGAACACACACGAACACCCATGCTGCCCCGTAGGAAATGTGCGCTCATATGTTGTATTGAATGTATTAACGGAATTTAAAAATAAAAGGTATAATAGTTGGAAGATAGTAGTAGGGAAGAAGCTTTTCCTTAAATGCCTTCAATGAATGAACGTAAAATCAACTGCGTTTCATTACTACTGAGCTTGATCAATTTGTTCGATTCGCCACTTTCTAGGATCTGGATATGATTTTGAATGATTGAAGCAGTGATCAGCTCACTTTAATTTAAAAACATAAAAATTTAATAAATAAATTATAGATTCTCCAGATTTCCTGCCGGGTTCGCATGATCACCCATGTATGTATGTGGGTTAGCCCCCATTTACAACAAAGCAGCTACTCAAGTACTCATTTTGATATCATTTTCTTTTTGCTGCAACAGGCATTATTAATATAAGCACAACAACAACAATAGCAACAAAGCGCTAGCTTGCGATCACAGCTTGTCAACGATCAGCAAATAACGAGCGTGTGGCATGAACGCATATTGTGCTGTTATTACCATTGTTGTTGCATGTTGCATGTTTCAGTTGTTGCTTTGGTTATACATCTTTTGTTGGTGTTGAGCGTTTTATGGCAATGGCTCGAGCATAACGCTGACTGAAGAATAGACAGACGCGCAATCTATACGCCATTAGGCATTTATCAAAAGCATCAAAAACAACAGCAACAACAACAACAATGCATTAACAACTTTCATAGTAAGATATGTATGTGTATAATGGTATTGCCGGTATTCGTAGGCATGTCGTTGACATTTTTTTTCAATGCAATATCGCAAGCAACAACAGCAAACAATTACTGAAAAGAAACAACAACAAACTTAAACAAAAAACTCACGTTTCGTCTCATATTTATTCTCACCATTCAAGGCGTTTTTAAAAAGCAACAACAACAACAATATTCAGCAAAAGCGATAAACATTTAAATGCAGTAAAGAGAAACTGCTTAACAAAACTGATTAGCATATTCAGTAGCAGCGATAACAACAACAACAACTGCAACAACAATTATAGTAGCTCGGTACAAACGTGCCTACATAAAACGACAACACACACAATGCGAATAATGACAACGCCGCAGCGATGGAAGGGTAACCCGTTGATTGTCAGCCAGCTCGCCAGCCATCAAATCAAGCCAACCTCCCGAGATACTATATAACCGCCAACTGTGTACACTTTGGTACCAATATAATCAACGAGTTAGCGTTGACGCTGACCAACGACACGAAAGGCGAGAGGCTGATCAACGTGCCACAAGCGCACAAGTGCAACTCTGATTTTTGACATTTTTTTCAGCTTCGCAGCAATTGCCGATTGTTGTTATCGCCTCTTTTTCCCTGCCGCTGCTGCTAAAGCTTTATTATTGTTGTCACCAGTGAGTTATGGCTGGGAATATTTTAAGTTAAACGATCGCTGGTTTCAACCGACGCCAGCAATTGCGAGGGAGTGAGCGAATTCGACCTTATGTTGGCAGTGTTGTTGTATTTGACTGATTTCAAGTTTATCTTTTTGTTAATGTGAGAAGCTTTTTATTAGATAAGAAAGTTTTTAATTAAAAATGTTATCTTTCGGTGGGATTTTTCTAACGGACGTCGTCTCTCGACAGGTCAAAACTCAGAGTGAATTCATGGTTTCTGGAGTTTCTGTAAATAAGACGGGGGTCTGAAAATATTTTTAAAGCAAAAAAATTAACCAAAATATTAATGTGCAAGGTAAGCATTCGGAAATCGAAAATAAATGCTGCAATTCCAATCATTTTTATTTCCCCAAAATATGAAAATACAAACATTGCTATGAAAAATATATTACAAAAAGCCTGAAGGGTGCTCACTTTGATACCCAAAAACCCAACTCGAAACTCACTCAAGCATGGCATAACAAGCGCAACAGTTTTGTTTCGTGGCAACACCGTGATCACACCACGCACGTAATATTTCAAGCGCGTAAAGAAGGTGCAACCCCAACGGAAGTATTACTGATACTGTTAGATTGCATTTGTGCTTAGATCACTAAAATTTTAAAACAGTTCAGTTAAAACTGGAAATAAATGACAACGTTAGCACGTGGTTCCGTGAAATTTTATGATTTTTGTTGTGCAACACGTGTGGCGATCCTCCGCTCCGTGAGTTTAAAGCGATTTCGGTGACTTTGTCAATACATACATGCTTGTGTATGTGCTGTAGACAGTCGTATGGGTGAGTAGTTTTAATTAATTTGTTCTATATATTTTAGTATGACATTTTACTTAAAATAATTGCATGTCATATCGAATTTATTACGACGAGTATGCGCATATAAAAATTAATGGCACACACTTCCTGCGAATGCAACTAAGTGAGAATAAATATGAAATTAAAATGTATACGCAAGTTAATACATTGTGTTGCAGAGGAGCTATAAATTACGAAATAATAAGCAAATGAGAGATCAAATGTGGATACACTCAGTCGATCATATACAGGGAAATACTGTTCCAAAGCAATGCTGTTTCATTTTGTAACTTTGTTTTCGTGAATAAAAGTTTTTTTCAATAATACCACACAATCCCGAAATATTTCGGGATCCCGAAACGAAATTATTAAAAATTCCGAAATTCCGGGACTTTAATATCATGGATATATGACTTCAAAATTAAAAAAAATTGTATAGAAAAACAAGTAAGGAAGGGCTAAGTTCGGGTGTAACCGAACATTTTATACTCTCGCAATTTATTTATTTAACTTTATTTATATTATGAGTATATAATTAATATTCGTCATATATATTGTATAAAGTCCATTGAAAGTTGGAAACCATAATATTAGGTTATTGGCCCACCTCCCCAAAAAAATTACATCCAAATATGCCCCTTCATAGTGTGATCCTTCATACCAAATTTTATTTCCATAGCTTTATTTATGGCTTAGTTATGGCACTTTATTTGTTTTCGGTTTTCGCCATTTTGTGGGCGTGGCAGTGGTCCGATTTTGCCCATCGAAAGCAACCTTCCTATGGTGCCAAGAAGTAAGTGTTCCAAGTTTCATTAAGATATCTTAATTTTTACTCAAGTTACAGCTTGCACAGACGGACGGACGGACGGACAGACAGACATTCGGATTTGAACTCCACTCTTCACCCTGATCACTTTGGTATATATAACCCTATATCTAACTCGTTTAGTTTTGGGTGTTACAAACAACCGTTATGTGAACAAAACTATAATACTCTCTTAGCAACTTTGTTGCGAGAGTATAAAAATATTGGTGGAAAAGAAGTTGAATAAGCTCCACTTTATACAAGCCAGAAGCCAAGCAAGAATAGTTAACAAGAAACTCAACTTGGAGTGACAACTCAGGCCTATTTGTAAGATAGCAAGCTCAGCAGCAATTCAGTTACAAGCCTACCGGTAGGAAGTCGTTTGCTCACATAAATAGCTACGCTCAGATCCATATACATATGTAGCTACATCCATAGTTAACAGCACTCAACCGGCTAACTAGCCAAGTCATAAGCCTAGCTAATGCTAACAACACAAAACAGAAACAAAACTGTCGGCAACAGACTCATTATCAACAACAAACAAATTTAATCACAATCATATGATGCTGATAATGATGGCGATGATGACGACGCTGACTGTGAATCATGAGAAATCATGAGAAACGAAACCGGTTAAAAGCATCTAACAAATGTTTAAAACCAAAAAAGATGAAAAAAAAACATCAAAACAAGCTAACAAGACAAGTGAGCGAAATGCCACTGAAGTACGAGAAGGCATATACAACCTTATATACCGCATATATAGTATAGTATAGTAGAATAGAGTATGGTCTGTATTTAAGCTTATATTGGCGTTCCTGCGTCGTTCAAATGCGAGTTCACATCTAATTAATAACAATTAAAAATTTATTATTGAACTCGATTTCATTGCAATGAATCGCAATAACGTCTTTCTCTCCCTCGCTTTACTTTCGTGCTTTTCGGCGCTTTTACAGTGTGTTTGAAAATACACGCGCTCTTGAAAGAAACCAAAATACGGTATGTTTGTTGTTGGCGTTGCGTTTACAATTATCTATTGCATCAGCGCCAATCGAATTCGACACACATTTCGGTGATTTTTGATATCGATACGCATTATTTCATTATTATCGGTGAATTACGAATGCTAGTATATCTTTTTATTGTTGTTTTTGGTTTATGCTTACCAACGAAAACCGTAGAGGAAGTCGCTATCAAAGCGGGATACATAAATTATTGAAAACTTTTTAGTTACTAGTGGATAGAACTAATTAAAGATTAATCGTTTTGTGTTTTTGTAATTTATACATATATAAAATCAATGATAATATCAAAAGCTACCCAGTTTGAGACACACTACCTTCAGTTGTTTTTGTATTATTATATTTATGCTAATGATAGTTTCCTTTAACAATAAGAGCTTTACTAATTAGTTGCTTATTGAGAGTTTAGAATTTATGGGTTTATGTAAATATTTTTTGTTCATTAAATTTGACTCCAGAGAGAGAGAAACAGTCGGTTTGAGTTTGATCATTTACATCTTTTCTCAATAGCAATGGGAATCGGATGTGCGGAAACGATAAATTATCGATATATAGCAAACATTTAATAAAAATTATTATGAGAAACATTTTTAAACCAATTATCTGCCAAGGAATGTATATCATCGGAAACAAATTTTAATCAAGCTGCATACCTGTCAATGCTAGTATGGGAACCCATCTTAATAAAAATATCGCTTTGAGACCAAGTGTTGCTTGAAAATTGATCGTTGACTCATGACTTTCGCTATGGGTGCTGAACTATTTGAAATCAATCCTTACAAAGCATTTATAAATATTTATGCACGTACTATGTAAGTACATATATATTTTATATTTCGCTGATTCAGTTTATTATCACCAAAAAGCAGAACTTGCTTTATAATAAATCAAAGTTATTGAACAGAAACTTTATTTTTCACGGAAAAATCAGGGAAGTGACAAATAATCAAATAATCACAGGTCATTCATACATATCTTCATAATAAAAAGGCACATATCGTGCAAAATTAAAAGGAAAGACAGTTTTAAAATAACAAAGGATTGTTAAAATATGAATATGTACTGATAAGCATATAAATATATTAATACATATATACTGATAAATAAGTTTATAAAAAATATATACATTATATTTATATATATATCTGTATTTTACAAACATATTTCCAAAAATATATTCCACAATAAACAATTCTTTGAAAAGAATATAAGCATTTGTAACACATTGTACTTACAAGTTGCATTCGAATATATTATATAGCTTTATATAGCTCAGCAATATTAAGTAATAAAATATCATTACCATTCCAATGCATTCCAATATAAAAATTATTTGCATACCAGCTCTACAGCACTCATAATTTCATATATACGAGTACTCATAAATACACGGCCACAACAATGTACATACATACATACATATATTCGAAGATATTTGTATAAATATTTTAATTTATTTCAATTGATAAAAATTCGCAAATTCAGACAGACTCATGTGCACAGAACACTTCACAGCTGTGCTACAGAGCACACACATACTCACATTTACATACATAATATAAATATACATACAATCATTTATTGCTCGCTTTGGTTGGCTAACAGAGATCGTGCACTCAATTGAAGCCGACCACTGGCGTTCTCAAGTGGCCCACAAATCAGCTGCTGGCATCGGCTGTCTGTTTATGTGTGTGTGTGCGCTGCACCGCCAACACATGCTCCGTCAGCGCAACATTGTTGTTGTTACGTATATATGTACGCATTTAGTTAGATAATGTGCATATCTAATGTTGGTGTGATGATCGTGTTCTTCAATGCACTGCAGCGCACTTGCATTGATCCCCATACCGCAGACAATTCGCTGCGATTGGTCAATACGGTCGTAAGCATATGCGTTCGGCATGAGCAAAATTTATGGCACTTAGCGGTGGAGTAGGAGTAGGGGGCGTTCACACGATCACTCAGCCGCTGAATTGAAAGAAGCATCATATTCGAAGGGAGCAACTTGAGGGAGTGTGCGTGCGTGCGTATCGCCGCCAGTGTATGCTACCCAGTAAATCATAAATCATGTTATCATTTGCAAAACGCAAAAAGTGATTTAAGTAGATCCAATGTACCCATGAAAATACTCTAAATGTCTCAATGATGATCTTAACTATGTTCAAAATTACAAGCCAAACGATCTCAAGTGGATGAATAAATGAAGAAAATATAGTTTGAGAATCGTCAAATTATTATTAGAGTAATTTGAAGATTATTTAGACAGCTCAGTTCTGTCTATAAACCGATGATAGGGTTCTACATAGGAAGATGTTAGCGTAAGATCATTCCATCTTTTCTGGAAACAAAAGATAAATATGTACATAGATAGTTCGTAGAATTCTTGTCACAAATTTCTTGGATCTCCTTGATTTCGAAAAAATGTCAGAATGGTCGAGGAACTTGAGATTCCCATATTCCGTTCATTGAGGGATATATACTTCGTAAATACATACATCTTCTTTTATCACGAATCAAAAAATATTCTCAGTTTGACTTTCGGCGAAACTGATAAAGGATCTAATCCGTAATTTCCCAGGGATCGAAAATTTAAAAAAACCTCCTGTTTTATAACAATTCTACAGACCATTCGCTTCACTGGGTTATTTGCACACAATACGTTCCGCCGAAACGCCAGCTGCAAACGATCTCCGATTGGCGTTGGTGTGTCTGAAGATGATGATGATGTGCGGTTGATGGTAAGGCTGGAGATGCTACTAAAATTCTCAAGAGTTCTCACATACATACATACATATCAATCCGTGTGCCTTATGCATGTGTTTCTCACGTATCTCGTATTTGTAGTATATTTGTTGTGCCTTGTCATTGTTGTTGTAGTTTTTTAATTATTATTACTTCTTATTTCTCGCTTTGCTCTATTGTTTAAGTTGTGCGAATGCGATTTCTTCTTCTGTTTCTTTGTTGATCGCAAGCAAATTGTTTGTTTTTGTAAATACGGCTATCACTGATGGATCAGCCAGCAGCTGGGGGCACGGCGGAGGAAGAGGGGTTTTGCGACGTAAAAAACGTGTTGAAAGCAATTGGGGGCAAAATGGGAAGACAAATGGTACCAATCTGCAAATGGAGCGTAAAATGGTTTGTTTCGAGAAAATCTCAAAACATTCACACATTTGTTTATATGTGGCGGCGGAGATTTTTGTTTTCGAATGATTTTCGCAGATTTCCGTATGGTAAACGCTTGGCGCTGGCATATCAGTGTTGATGGGTGCGTCAAATTTAATTATTTATCATAATTTGATTAAACGGGGAGACTGCCAAGGGAGACCAGAAACAACAATAAATAAATGGAACATATGTTGGTGTGCATATTTTCAATAGCAGGGCTGCAACATGCTCAAGCACTTCGTTTCCCGCCCTCTATTCTTCATAATTTTTTTTGTTTCCTCTTACAGCGAACACTTGAGGCGCACTTCGACGCAGGAAACATGATTTTTAAGTGGCGCAAGGATAATTCGAAAGGACACGCATTCCGGTGTACTAAGCGCTAAGTATGCGAAGACGACAACGATATTTACCGGTCTATGCCGCATTCCAGCGCACTTAGTCAGTGCATAAATATGGCAGACGTATTTTTTAAGACGAAGCAAAAACAATCAGTTCGGTAGGAAGAGCGCAAGACGATGTCTCACACATCCGCCTGCAAAAAGGACACTCGGCGCAGGGAAGTGTCGCGCACTCAGAAGTGTGTATGTAAATCACAGACAGACAGCGTAGCCAAGAAGCATACTCACTTCATTTTTTGTTCAACCTAGAAGACAGGCATGCTGACCTGAGCCTCTCCTCACCCGAAAAATATGAAAAATGAAATTCGATATCTCTCATAACTCGCATACACCTTCGCATTGCGTTGCTAAGTGCTACCAGAAACTCTGCATTCTACAAGAGACTCTTCGCTGAAAAGACAGCAGCTGGAGTAAAAATCAGGAAAAGGACAGCAGCGCTCGGTAATGAAGTGGAAAAAAGAGCAATCAGCACATGGGTACCTGCTGGCCAACGAAGTCAATTCTTTTTATAAAAGAAAGTCTTAAAGTAGACCAAAAATTACTTGGAATGAGCGCAAGTGCACAGCAGAATGCATTTGAAGTGGCCACTTCGCTATAGTCTAATGCCGTCTGCAGACACTTCAAGTGCTTATTATGAAAAATGTTTCAGTTTCTTACTTTTTAGACTACAGCAAATGACTTGCGATCAGATTGCAATAATTGCAAGTAGTCGAGAATGCTAGAGCATACCGTCACTTCAAATGAAATATATTTATTGCTGTCTCTAAAGTACCAGAAAGGATATCTTTAGTACTTCCTCCGTACCTATAACTGCTCATTTTGCAAAAGATAAATCTTGACAGACGACATTTTTTGCTTTTCATTGTTTGACTGTGTTAATATGATGACTCGCCAGTCTTGAGAGAAGTACCTTCTATGCACTTGCCATAGATAAACATGAGAGGCAGCTCCAGTTGTAGAAATTCGATATCTTTAGTGTCTCATATGGTACAAAATACACATATTTCGAAAATATGGAAACAGCATTGTCACTACTTGCTCTTTTAGTTCTATTAGATCCAGCTGGACGGATGGGTAGGCAAATGTATGCACCTGCCCAGTTTCATTTGGATTTTAAGGAATTTGGTTTTGAGACTTAGACTAACTGCTCATGAACTCATTGCAACCATTTTAACTTTTGAGAACCTAACTTGTTCTGCACTAGATCGGTTCGTTTTTTGATTGGATCGTTCAAAAATACAACAAAAACGAAAATTACCGTTATTTTATAAACACAACTCGTACAAATATGCATATGTAGTATATGTTCGACATTAGATTACTACGAAAAGTTTTCTGTTCGAAATTTTATACATCAAATTTTACTCCAAAATGCAAATTTTCGTCAAGAATTTTTTTTAAAGAGTTGATTTAGGTGAATGCGTATTACTATATATTTATCATATTAACTACTGTATATACATATGTATGTAAATGATTGTCAGTCACGCATTGTCGTCTATTAAATGTCGCGTGTTATTGTTGCGAAACACTGGAAATAAACGATGATTTACGAAAAACCATAAACAAAACATAAAAATTTATTTGCATTTGTTTGCAAGAACGGGTTTTGTTCCATGGCTTGCCACAACAACAACAGTGGTAACTAACAGCGCTAACGGATAGTGCAGAAACACTCTTCGACAAAAAGCTAGCTGAGCGAGGCACTCAAGCGATCGACCAACCGACCGCCTATGCAAACTGCGATCAAAAAGCGAGAGGAACAGTACCACAGAGAAGGTGCCACGGCTGAGGGGAAGCTCTGTAAGTTGCAACGACTCATATGACATTACACGAATGTAGCATGCCACAGGTGGCGCAACTGCAACTGCAACAACATGCGGCAAAGCGTAGCTTAAATGCGTTCGCAGCTTGGCAGAAGAAGAAGAAGTATTGCAAAAGCGTAAGTGAGCACACATGCAGAGGAGCATACATACATATATACATATATATACATATATATATGTGTGTCCATGTATATGAGTGTGTTTGGCAAAGCGATCGTGTTGCATGCTGCTGCGGCAGCGGCGTGGCAGGTGAACCGTGAGATGCGAACACAGTGACAACAGAATAAAAAATCAGCAACAAGCAACAACAATAACACCATAAGGCAGGTGCTAGCATTACTTTGAGTTGTTGTTGTTGTTTTTCTTCATTTCTGCTTTGGTTCTGCAAAAATAATGAAAAGTGCAAATGTTAGCCCAGCAGCTGAACTGATTCTGCAACCGCAGCGCGCTGGCGACCCTAATGAGCAAAATAAGTGGCTTACTTTGTAACTAAGTACGAGTGCGCTGCTGCCACGACAAGTAGGTGGCTTTCTCCGATTCTTGTATCTTTTTCTGTTTTTGACAAGATCAGCAGACGTTGCAAGTGAAATCTATGCCGACAGCAAGAAGATACTTTATAAATATATATGCATGTATGTATGTATTTGTGCTAATATATATACATGCATATATACAAAGCTTGGTTTGTTCTCCCCTTTTTTTCGCTAAGCAAACTGTTTACTTGCCGCTTTTATTTTCTTTCTTTGCCAGTCGTCGCTGACTCACAGCGCCAAGTCTTAACGAGGCCAATAAAACAGTTGAGGCAGCAAACAACAACAAAAGTGTTAACTTAAGTATCATATAAAAGGTAAACAGTGTTATCAAGCATTTTACTTAAAACGGAGACGTATGATAAGCGTTAGGTGCATATGCATGTATATAGAATCATATAAAATGTACTGGAATATTAAGCGCTCATATCAGTGTCTTCAGGCTGTATTGACTTGGTCATGTTGATTAAAAAGTAGTAATTCAAAAGTGACCTATAAGATTACATATAGATATGTACGTTTAGATTAACGGTACTTCACGCAAATAGATTGTGATTAATAATTAGTAATGTGTCTATTTACCAGTAATTCTTGGTTACTACTCTCATATCAGTGAATGGTATTTGACCAAGTTTGTCATTTTTTAGCTTTTTTGGACTTGATTTCTTATCGAAATCAAAGTTAATTATTATGGAAATCACAGAAAGCTGGAAACTTTTGCGCCATATTTCTATATCTCCTAGTAAATGCAATTTAAAGAGTAATCAATATTAGTATTAATTAATTAATAGTAATTTGGTAATCATTACTTTTCCTGAAAAGTATAATAAAAACAGAAAAGAGATATTATCCTGCCTAATATTTTAAATTTGAAGTTTCACTCTACTAACTGTACATATGAAAATATTTTTTCCCTGCTAACTGTACCTACAAAATTTATTTATTTTTTGAAATTCTATTTACTTTTCCAAAATTCTACTACTATTACTATCACTTTGCTGAAATTAAAATTCTATGTACACTAAACCGAAAAAAAAAAGCAAAGTCCAACACGAAGAGCGACACAAAAATAGAGAGAGAGAGAGAGCGGAATACTAAATAAACTAGTTGACTACAAGTGGCGATCTATGAATGAATAAATATCCAGTTGGCAGCAGACTTCAGACGACATAATGAATTGCCTTACACTTTCCTTTGAAACCATACATACACATATACATATGTAAGTGTGTTTGTAAATGCATACAAAGAAATGTCCATAGTAAATAACTAGTTTGTACACAAATGCCGATACAGCTCAAAACCCAAGTCAAGGCAGTCATGAATGAGCCCACACATTCACAAAGGCCAAAAGCGAAAAAAACGTAAAATCAACGAGCCGGCGAATGCGAGCAAAGTAAAATGCAAATAGTACACACAAATGAATCAGAAAAATGCATTGACGAAGTAAAAGGTAAATGTGAAAACGCCGTTTATCCTGTACGTACGAAATACAACAACCACAACAACAGCACAGACAACAACTACCTGTACACAGCAGTGCGCACAGAAAATCCAGAATTTGTACAGCAAACAGGTAAATCATACCTGTGCAATAGAATAAAGTACGGACCCTTGTGCACAAACAACAAAAAAAACGCACATACATACGTACATGTATGGAAGGTGGTTGATATTTACATTGTTTTTGGTTTTCGAAAACAGTTGTGATCCTCCTACTCCTGCGCGATACTTTTGTGTGTATTTTGCCGCTGCCGCCGCTGCCACAGGTGAGGCAGAACATGGGAATAAAACGAGCGCAGCAAAGCAACGTACGAGTAAAGGGAGCAGCTTGTTGGCGGAACAGATGCATCAACCTTACCAATAATGCAATTCGCATTTTTTTAAGTTGAGATATTTTTCTACAAATTTCGGTTTTTGTTGCCCAAAGGAGATTGCTCACATCGTGATTTTGTTTCTATTGTCAGTTTTTCCTTTCACAGCTTGAGTTTTTATCCGTTGATCTGCTGATCTGTTGATCTTAATGATGAATTTCGGTAACTAGAAGAAAACCTGCATGCATGTAGGCCGTCTGTCGCTGATCTTCAACGGCTGTCGGCTGAAACGATCGATCAGTAACGTATGTGTGTATGTATGTAGCATACATATCAAACAAAAAGATACTCAAATCCATAAATTGGTTTGTTCGGGTTTCCTCCAATTTGTCCAACCGTTTGCTGATGATGCTTAGAGATACGGAAGTGTTTAGAAAAATCACGCAATCGTGAGGGAATGTGTTGCATGCAACAATGTAGGTAGGCATAAAATTATTGGAATTTTTTCATTTTCCTCAAACTGCATGCTGCAGTTGAATTGGGTGCGTTTCAAGGATCTTGCAAAGTGATCTAATGAGTTTTATAATTAGTGAGAAATTTGATTTGAACGGAAACAATTTGTGATTGGAGTATTTTATTTATTTTTTACGAGATTTTTAATAACTGGGTAGCTATGAAAATTGCTTAGTTATGTAATTTGACTGTTTTCTAGTTTCTTAGCTTTCCAAAACTTAATAATAAGATCACAGAAACCGATCCATTGAAGAATTACATACCGAAAATAAGTTCGGAACTCACAAGATCAATTTCGTACTTTCTAAACGAAATTCTTCTACAAACAGAAATATATTTGTTACTAACTAATAGCTATTCATCATAAGAACGTTGATCAATAAACATTATACCAAAGAATCCACAAAGATCTTCGATGTTTGTATTAAAGGATCCCAAAAGCACTCTTGGAACACTCGTGAAGTAATGAGCTTCGTTCCTGCAGCTTGTTTCTAAATTACTATGCATGATTTCAATGAGAGAGTATCCACCTAACTCTTATTGAAATTTGTTTTAAAAATATTCGTATACTCTTTCCAAGAACAGTACTCCAATTTCATATATACATATATAGTATTGTAAATATTTATCTAATTGATCAATTTGCGAGACAATATTCCAAGTATCGTATATTTGTTTATAATTTTATGCTATCTCATGTGAATCTAGACACCGTACTCACCTTTCATATCTCCATGATCGACATAACCAGCAGTTATGGATGCTGCGCTGCGTTGGACAGCAACCATGAGGAGTAATCCCAGTGTCAGCCACATGATCACATGGCTGTGAGTGTGACGCGTTGTCTTCATATACATTTTGGATAATGAATATTGAATTGCGCGACTTTTACAAAATTTAAAGAAAATATTTTTTTTCTATTTAAGACTCGACACTATATACTTTACACTTATACACACAATATTTTTAATTTTCAAATATTATTAAAGATTTTTCGCACAAAATAGATAACTGACTGAAATATTATATAAACACAATTTTATATAAACTTCGCGAAATATTTATCATTCGTTGAATTCACTGCACTTTATTACTATTATTATTATTATTATTTATATTTGTTGTTGTATTTGATATTTACGTTTTTTGCAGCCAACAAAGAACTCGGCTCGATTTCTTGCCTTGCGTGGCTCGATCAAGCGTAACGCGGCGACGACGATAACGGCGCGGAGAGCGGTCGTATAGAACACACGCTCCCTATGTTCGACTAATTGCAGTGTTTGTTGTTAATTTACGTTGCTTTTGCTGTTGTTGTTGCTAAATTTTGCTGGCACTGATCGATCCAGCGGAACGGCGGATTCGCAAACACAAACTAGGCGCAGAAGAGCGGGACGCGGTCGCGATACTTGTCATTTAACGACTCGAACGTAATCAAAACCGACGCGGACGTAAAGGAGAAAGACGCTAAAATGACGGCGTTAAAGCCAGGCTCAGCATATTGCCGCATGTTGCACATACATTTGACATTTTGTATTTCTTATTTTTGCTGTGTGGCAGAATGCCAAGAGTAGCAAATTTTATTTAAATATTTATTTATAGTTTGCTTTGACACTTTATTTTGTTATTGCTGCTGATTTATGTGTTATATTTCTTGGCAATATTGTTGTAGCTGGCAACACGCTTGGTAGCTACTGTACAAGGGCTCAGCTCAAGCTGTGACCGCGTACCAATTAGCATTTATCGGGCGTTCGATCGTTTCTTGTGTTGTTGTTGTATAAGTTTTGTTGTGATTTGCAGGTTTTCTGTGAATGAATCCGTTTTTAACTACGCTGTCTGTATAGTTGAGTGACATAAACCAGTTTGACACTTGCTAAAACAAGTCAGCGCTTGGTCTCAGCTGCAGAAATTTAAATGCATTAAAATATTTATATTCTTGAATTTAATGTGTCTTAATATCGAGAGGAAAATTTTGCGCAAGATTTATGGTCCTAAGAACATTGGCAACGGCGAATACCGCAGACGATGGAACGATGAGCTGTACGAGTTATACGACGACATTGACATAGTTCAGCGAATAAAAAGACAGCGGCTACGCTGGCTAGGTCATGTTGTCCGAATGGACGAAAACACTCCAGCCCTGAAAGTGTTCGATGCAGTACCCGCCGGAGGAAGCCGAGGAAGGGGACGGCCTCCACTCCGTTGGAGGGACCAGGTGGAGAGCGACCTGGTTACACTTGGGATCTCCAACTGGCGCCGAACTGCGAAGGAGAGAGAGAGATGGCGCACTATCGTCGATTCGGCTATAACCGGCTAAACGGTTGCAACGCCAATCACACACAATATCGAGTGCATTAATTTATTTTTAAGAATCGATAAAAAATCCCTTTAGAAGAAACTCGAATTTCCGTTTCCGCTTTATTGCGCGAGCACCACGAATTTTTATTAGCATACACACTCATACATAAAGTCATATGGGTACACGCATTTGTTGTTGTATTTGTATTTTTGTACGCTTATAGACCAAGTGTGTTGCGGGTGCGCATTGGTTCGTCACACTTGTTGAGCACACTTAATTCCTTTACTGCTTTTTAACTATTTACTTTTTTATAGCAAAGCAATGTTATTGTTTTGTTTTTTGTTTTTGTTGCTATAGGCGACAGCAATCAGACCGACGAGCGTTATGGTTTCGCATTGTCACACACACAAACTCCGCTACTCGCACTGTACCCAATATCGCCGCGCAATCTTTATCTGTTTATCAGCGCGTATGTTTTGCTTGCAGTTGATAATTAATTTGTATAACACCGCTTGTGACTGTTGAGTTATTATTAAACGCTGAGTATCACTTTCCAATTTGTTTTGCACTCATTCTATATTTCTCGCCTTTTCATTTATTTTTGCTTTTTGTCAAACAATACCTTGCCAATATTTAATTATTTAAAACAACAAAATATTTACGAAAACACACACTTTTTCCGCAAATGACAGGATTGCGCCGAAAGTCAGCGAAAGCAGCTAATGAGGGGTTAGTTCCAATTGCGCAGGTGAGCGCGTTCGGTGAACGCTTGTGAATTACTATGATTTTCGATTTTTATTTTCACCACTTTCATCAAGGTTTATTCCATTTATTTATTTATTTTTTCTTTTTTTGCACTAACTATTTACCACAATATAAAATTATTAATTTTTGTTTTTGTTTTTCCCAATTTCGTTTCGTCTATTTCGCTTTGCACATTGTAATTAGTGTAGCACTAACGGAATTTGGCTAAAAGGAGTCACCGAAAAACAAAATTGTTGAAAACGCGTAGCGACAACAAACGACGGCGCAATCAACACAAACTACCAACATCGATGAGAGGCAAACAACAAATGAGAGGCGAACGCGCACGATGCAGAACGATGATCGAAGAGCGGCTCTGGCGCAAGAGCTGAAAATGAAACACAGAAGGGGAGAACAGTGTTGCCGCTGTTGTGTGGAATTTCAAATAAAAGGGGAAGAAATTGTATCTACCCAGTGCACAATAACTTTTCATGCATTTCAGCATTTGTTTGATGTTTCCTCAACTTAATTCATTAATAAACAAAGAATGGCTAGTTCGGATGTACATAGATGAACTAAAATATACCCAGATGTGCGTAAAGCTTTAAAATGCCTTTTTATTTAAAATCACCACTAATTTTTGGACGAAATTATGTACAGATTACAACCAACCAAATGGATTTCTTGAAATTAATGTACGAAACAACTTTATATCCCAAAAAACAAGCTCCCTCAATGAAAATAAAATATCTGACCTATAGGAAAATGGAAAAAAATATATTGAGTACATTAGGACATGAATGAATGAAATATATAGTCGGCAAATAAATATCTGAAATAAAAAAAAATAAATAGATTAGTAAATAAACAGTAGCCCTTCAAAATATAAACAAAATGTAAATAACAAAAATCTGACCAGATAAATGCAAACAAACTTGATATCACAAAAACCTGATTCCGCATGACCCTTTAAAATATAAGAAAACCTGACCACCCATTGTGAACTCAATATAAACAAATACGACGTGGACCCTTAAAATGTAGATAAACCTGAACCCCGTAGTTCTTTAAAATACAACGTGACCCTTCCAAATCTAAACAAACCTGGCCTCATGTGTATTGTTCCCCAAACTAACGCCCATAAAATCTATGGAAACCAAACTTTACATGATCCTTTAAAATATATGATCGGTAAAATGTGTAAAGTGACCCCTAAGTATGTAAAGAAACCTTATCAAACGCGACCCCTAATAATATTAATGAACTTGACTTCACGTGATCCTTCAAAAAAACGAACCTGACCTCACGTGAGCCCTGTAAATGTGAACACCTCTCATGACGACTCCAAATATAAGCAAACACAGACCAAAGATTCTTGACCTCTGGTCCAAATGTAAATAAACCCCTATTTCTGGACTAGGTCAGTGACCTTTGACAAGGGTTTGACATTTTAATGCTACGTTCACATTTTGTAGGCGACAAGATCAAGTTTTTTGGTTGAAGGCTCATATAAGGTCAAGTTCATTAAAAGTGGTCAGTTTGGTTTGTATGCACAGAAGTCAATTGCGTCCGGTTTATTTAGATTTTGAGAGATTATGTAAGGTCAAGTTTGTAAAATTCTTATGGGTCATACAATTTAAAGGAACATATGGGTGAGGGTTTACTAATTAGTATGGGTTCGCTAGATCGCAGGTTATTTTCCATTAAGAGGGGGGACATTGTCTATTAAAGTGTTGGCAGTTTTAGGGGTTAGGTGAAGTCGGATTTATTTACTTTTCGCTATAAAGGCCATCGGATTACAATAAGTACGATTATAATCGGAACTATTATCGAAACTATAGATCATCTATTGTTTTGACAATAGATGGTATATAACTATGATTAGACATCTTCTCGTTTATGAAAACTAAAATATATAAAAAATACTCTACGATCCTAATATGATATCTGCCACTTTTAGTAGGAAAACACTGTATGCTCACGGTTTATGACTCGACTAATTTACAAAGGCGCCCTCTACAGCAGAATTTTTGAAACACCAGCGAACAAATATGTATATATGAATGTGTCTAAGAAGGCAAGTATACCTATGTAGATATGTATGTATGATAACTGAACTTCCCGCCATGTAAGGGCCATTCGAATACAAAAGCAAATTTATATACAGTTGAACTTCCATAACTCGAACACTTTTAATGGCAATAGAAGTAAAATTTCATACAAGTTTCCTACCATAAGTTCTATCTTGAATTCAACCAGGGCATAATACAAAATTTAAAAGTTTACGAAATTACGAAGCAGAATCTTAAATTATTAAGAGTCCCTTTATCGTATGGAGGCGAACGAAATATATGATATTACACCTATGGATTACATAAGTCATATAACAAAGGCATGGGATACAGACGTCAAAGGCCAAACAGAATACATGTTTTATCGTATATACATAGCACTTTATGCAGAGTAAACAAATAACACTGTGTATAAATCTATATTTTACAGCTTTTTGAAATGTATGTTTTAATGAAAACTTCTATAACTTGAAGAAAAATGTGCCTCATAGAATCGCAATAGGAAGGGACATATTTGGATGTAATTGTTTTGCGAAAATGAACGTGGCTCCGCCCCTACTAAGTTATCTTGTAAGCTACTGAAGCTATATAAACCAAACTCTCTAGAGTCATTTCCTTTAGGCGCTTCCTTATACAGTCTAAAAATGGCGGAAATTGGACTATAACCACGCCTACCTCCCATACGAAGGTTAGGTTGAAAAGTACTAAAAATGCTGTAATTCAGCAAGGAAACACCAGAAACCTTAAATTTTATGGTAAAGATGGCACAGAAGGGTTACACTTAAATTTGTTTACCAAATTTTAAATGGGCTTGGCTCCGCCCACTTATGGGTCAAAAACTCTATCTCCGAAAGTACTCGACCGATATTGCAATGAAATTTAGTACATATATATTTTTCTTGACACTCTGATGTTACCGATGTAAAATGGGCATGAATCGATTTACAATCACGCCTACTTCCCATACACCACAATTTTGAAGTCCAACTGATTCGTTAACTTTGCAATATAATCGTCAAGCACTAGTAAGGATATCGTAAAAAAACCACGATATCGAAAATAAGGATCTCGAAGTTTGCGGATAATTTTTCATTAAAAATATCGGTAAATCGCTCTGATTTTCTAAAGAAATTCAAAGGAGATGTGTTCCTTACGTAAAATCTTGGATATAATATTACATTGTGGCAAAAATAGTTGAAATCGGTCCAAGAGTTAGCCCAGCTTCCATATACTATAAATAATGATTTTCGCTAGTCTAGAGGATTTTATGCATAGTATGTGGGTCGAATTGTGGATTATCTTAAAATAATAAAATAAATAAATTGCAATAGTACAAAATGAAAATGGTTTGAAATCGATTATCCGGATTTTCGATTTTATTTGATCTGCATAATCGGGATTCTACTCTTATCTTAAAAAGTTTAAATTGTGTTTAAGAAACGCTTGGGGCTTCTGCCTGGTTCTATATTGGAATAAAGGTGGAGAAGAATGAATTTTCGGATATATTGTGTCTTTCACTAGTTTTCTATGGGCTTTATGATTTCCAACAATTACAGTTTTCTCGAAAAAGTTCAAAAAACATCAGAATAATGTTCGAACATTGAATCTTAATGTTTTATTTTCAAATGTCATTAATAATGGCATATTAATATACATTTTGTTTTAATTTTCAAGATCCATTCACAAAGCAAACACTCCAGGAGACCTTACTCGCACTGTAGTGGGTTTATGGGGTAAGTATTTTCTTTAAAATAAAATAAACTCATTATGTAAATGTAATGAAGTTTTCAAGCATTAATTGAAATCTGAATGGATGCATTCATTGATAGCCGAGATAAAAATATTAAAGAGTATAATTAATAAAGCCTTTAGTTTGAAACCTGAAAAAGGAAATGGAATTATTGTTATGTATACACAGGGTAATTTTTGTTACATAAATATTTACAAACAATTATCATCGTAAGCATAGTTGAGTACACTTCAGCACTTAAAACTATGAGTCAGTATTCAAATCTTTTCAAAACAAAACCTATTGCGCCAATACATTGCATATTGGCAATAGATATGGCAAAGTACATGCCTAATATTGCATAATACACAAATGCAAAAACAATCTCAGGTAGTAGCGGAGGTTCCCCTTACCCACCAGTCGCTCTGATAAAAGATACTCGACTTTCAATTAACTAAACTTCCCAAGTGCAACTACTCAATTGTCTTTCGTTTTACGCTGATAAAAATGCATTTTACAGATAGAAATGCACTACCGCTCTGATTGAGTATAAATAACTGCGTTTAAGGAACATTCAATCAGTCAAGTTCATACAATTGTACTAAGCTAACAAAATGAAAGCCACTTTCACCATTGCCGCGGTGCTTTGCGCCTACTTGTTGGTCCAATCGGCTGTAGCGTTGCCTTTGTCTTCCGCTTCTTCTTCTGAATCGGGAGAAGCCGCTCAACAACCACAAGAACTTGGACATAAGAAGAAGCTGCCCCCAATTGTCATTGATACTAAGATGAAGGCTGAAGCCCACATTAAAGTACCTGAGGAAGTTGCTGAAGCTCTCGCCACATTGTTCATCAAGTTGCAACAAGAACACAAGGACAAGCAACAACAAAAACCAGCTGATAAGCCAGCAAAAGGTGAGAGCGATGAGCCATCAAAGGTAGAACAACCAGCCGATAGTGAAGAACCATCAAAGGTTGAACAGCCAGCCGATAGTGAAGAACCATCAAAGGTTGAGCAGCCAGCCCAAGACGACGATTTATTATTATTGGATGCTAAGCCAGCTCAAGGTGATGAGCCAGCTAAAGTTGAGGAACCATCAAAGGTTGAACAGCCAGCCGATAGTGAGGAACCATCAAAGGTTGAACAGCCAGCCAAAGTTGAGGAACCATCAAAGGTAGAGCAGCCAGCCGATAGTGAGGAACCATCAAAGGTTGAGCAGCCAGCCCAAGACGACGATTTATTATTATTGGATGCTAAGCCAGCTCAAGGTGATGAGCCAGCTAAAGTTGAGGAACCATCAAAGGTTGAACAGCCAGCCAAAGTTGAGGAACCATCAAAGGTAGAACAGCCAGCCGATAGTGAGGAGCCATCAAAGGTTGAGCAGCCAGCCCAAGCTGAACAGCCAGCTGAAAAACCAGCTGACAACGAACTATTGTTGTAAATTAACAGCGTCGTCCAGCTGAAATCAAAATAACTGCACAACCGAAATATAAAATGAGGATCTCTAAGGGAAACCAAAAAATATATTTTAAGAATTTGTGTAGAGATTTTGAAATAAAAATTAAATATTGCAAATTATATATATTTTTTTAATCTTTCAAAACCAACGTTAGACAGAACAATATATGGAAAAAAGAAATTCTCAAATTCTTTAGCTCAGAAAAATCGAAGTGTACGAACAAGAACATAATTGGACCAAAGACATATTCGTAAATGATCTATTCAAGAAATATGTTAGGACTGAAATATTTAGATATTTATTTAAATTAATTTCGAAATATTTGGGACACAGAGATTTTATCTATGCATAATCTATTGAACTTTACGAAGGTTTCATACATTATATGATATGATTTATAATTAGGGCATATTTATCTGTTGGATATTATGACGAGCTTCCCGTCATAGCTGTTTTGAGGTATGGATCTACAAATTGTAAACTCTACCAAAGGGCTACCAAAGGCATTGTCTTCCGAGGGGTAACCTCTATTAGGGAAAATGTATGTTTTTCGTGATAGATATCGAACCAGAGCGATTGTCGTTTTAATAGGTGTTTCTTAAGCAGATACTGTCTAACACTTTTTCTCATCAGTTTGGAAAGATGGACTTACAACGATTTAGCACATTGAACTCAGTCATTTTAGTTATCTGGTACGAAAATTGGAAAGAAACGGTGCTGTTGAAGACAATTATGGCAATATATTTAAACTGACACTTGAAGACTAGTAGGCTATCAGTGGAGTTGGTATGAGTATGAGCCGTATAAAATAACTATAAATCTACATTTCATTTATGAAGTACTAAAACGATACATCACATTATCCTACCTTTCCTTAAATTATTTTGAACCATTTTCCCTCCAAGCATTGTTGATACTTACCTGCTTGAAAAGTGAAAATTACTCATTTTTTTCTTTATAAAAGCAATTTTTATTACATTTTCGCTATTGTTATTATTGTTGTTGGGTTATTTGTATATTCGTGTCGGTTTGTATAAGTGTTCGTTCGTATGTATGTATGTATGTGAGTTGGTGTATATTATGTTGAATGTTGTTGGTGCAGCGTTTTAATACTAATTTGCTGCTGCACAATGTATGTTTTTTGCAAATGCACAATTTGTTGTATTTGTATTTGTATTTGTATTTTATAATATGTTGTCCTTCATAGATTTCTGTGACTGAATACTTTGAGGTTTGTTTTTTTAATTTGCAGGCAAGCTTCGTTTTATCATTAATATATATTTTACTCTATATTTTTTATTCTTTTTTTTTTTATTTACGTTCAGATAAATGTAATCACTCAATATTTATTATAAACCTCAATTTTGTTTTATTTAATTTTTTTTGTTTTCATATTAGTATTAACATCAAGCGTGTGTTTCATCTCATGATTGCATTGCTATTAGCGTGCAACAATCTTTTCTAGTTTGCTTTCTTGTATATTTTATTAGTAATTTTTTTTTCATAATTTTAAGGTTTTTATATTCTTGCATATTTTATTATGCCATTATTTTCTAACGTTTACAGTATTTATATGTTATCGATAACATTTTTGAGTTTTAATGTTGGCGAAAATGGTTTCATTATTCAAGGAGCAAGTTTTATTTGTATTTTCCATAGTATTTTAGACAAAATATTTGAAGTACACAATTAGAAATTTTGTTTTCTCTGCTTTCAGCAGTTATCGATAACTTTTTATAAAGTGTTCGGCTTATTGGTAGCTGTACATATATTATATTTTCGCTATTGGAGATAAAGCGAAGTACTAACATTTTGGAGTTGTATTATATTCCATTGCGTTTATGTTCTATTCTCTGAAAAGAGTGCCTCTCTCTCTTCTTCTACTTATAACTAGCGCCATTAATACTGCTTTATTCTATCACTTTTTGTCTCCACTCTTCACACTACCTCCCATATCGAAACTATATATATGCATATAGCTACGCGCAATCCGCACAGCTTTACAATATCTCGCTCTCAGTGTATTTAGTGTTAATTAATTAATTATTATTTTTTTTCTTGATATGCAAGGATCGTGATTTCCTCTTTGAAACAAAATATCTAGTCTGCGTAGTCTACGCGTTAATTATAATGAACATTAGTACAGTTCACAAATGAAAGACACCTCACCATTCGAGGACTTTCTTCAATTCGTTTTACTAGCACATAAAGTAATTACAGTTATCTTTTAAAGTATCTTCGATATTTAGTGTTAGTAATTTTTGAATTTTTTTTTTATTTTTTGTTTTTTGGTTTTTGCATAAATTTATTTTTGCTACACATTTCGTTAACAGCGTTGCATTTAATTGCATAAATTTTATTTACTCTTTTATCTACAAACGCTGGTCGCCTACTGTATTTTGTTGTTGTTATTTTATGAAGCTTCAATTGCTAAGCTTTCGTTGAGTTTTAAATATATTTATGTAACTACATTGATTTCGAAATGAAATACTTACTAGTAAACTACTTACTTTACATATGTATTCATCATCATCATCATCATCATCTGCCCTACATCGGTGTAAATGCGTGTGTGTGTGTGAGTACTTAAAATATTTGAATTTGCAATGTTTTTTGTGTGTGGCTTAAAATAATCGCTTGCTTAGCTAAATTCAACAATAAGCAAAAATCGCTTGCAACAAGAAAGCTCGTTATTATATTTGATATTTTCCTGTCAATACTCTCTCTCATAACTATAACCGTTATTATTGATTTTAATCAATCCCTGCACTTTGTTCAACTTTCCTGGTTTTTTTTTCTCACTTTTATTTTATTTTTTATTTTTATTTGGTTTAACTTATTTAACGGTGTTTTTTCTTTATTACAATATAAGTAATCATAAAATATTTCAGGCACAAAGTGAAATGAAACAAACTAAGCGATTATTTAAATACAATGTGGGTTTTTTATGTTTAAGTTTTGATATTCAAGTTACTTTTGACGGCGGAAGTGTTGCAGAATGGATTTTGATTGGAAAGTTTACACATTTTAGTGGATTTTACTGGTGGCGTTTGCAGTTTTCGTTCTTAAATAATTCCTTTAATAATGCAAAAAGTAAAATTTATTATATATTTTACTCTAATACTTGGAAAAATATTGGATTTCTTTTTGAGACCTTAAAAATTATCAATAAAAATATTTAATTTAAAATATTAGATTTTTTTCCTATAAAAATAAAGTATACTAATAGTATAAAAACCAGTAAACAGTAAAACGAATTTAATTAATTTGTTTTTTTAAATAAACTTTTAAATAATTAATTATTAAAATTTTAATAATTTATAATTTTAAAATAAAAAATAATAATTTGTAATTTTAATTAAAAAAAAATTTAATTTCTTATTGGTTTTTATTTCATTATTATTTTGTTTTTTTAACTTTTAAATAAAAAAAATTTGAAAACTTAAAATTTAAAAATATAAATTTATTAAAAATTTAATAAATTTTTGTTTTAATTTTTTATTATATACAGTATACTCTCGAAAAGTAAATCGATTGGTATTTTTGGTAATTTATTTTTTCGAATAATTTACTTTTCCAAATATATACATAAATTATCTGTTTTTATAATATTAAATGCATTTTTAAACTAAAAAAATCATTCATTTATTTGCTTCAATAAAACATATGGATTTACATGAAAAACATATTTTCATTTACATACATACATATGTATTTACTATGAAGAGAAAAAATCTTGAATATTCTTTTGTTTTTTTTTCTTTTGCAATATTTCTGACCATTTTTGTACGACAATTCAAAAAGTCTGACACCTGATTTGCATCGTTTTCATTTTTAAACCAGTGGATCAAGTAGGAGGGTTTATTTACTAAAAAGACGGGATAAACAAGAGAGAAAGTGTTTTTGCAACATCGTAAAAAACGCTGCTTGCTTCGTTTCGAAAATTTTATCACACTCTCTGAAAAGTAAATTAAAAAATTAAAAAATTTACTTTTTCGAGGTGCATGTGTAATCTTAAAGGTGATTAACTTTTCCGCGATTATTTACTTTCTGAGAATTTACTTTTCGAGAGTATACTGTATTTTTGGAATTTCCTTTTTTTTTTTGTTTTTCATTTTCCACTATTATTATTATTTTCATTCACAGTGTACTTTTGTAATTCAAATTCATTCTGCAACTGCTTCAGCTTGAGTGCTAAATGCTTGTGTTACGTATACGCCATGTCGGTCTGGAATGAAGAGTTGCTGCTAAGGTTTTTATTCTAAAAATATTCGAATATATATTTTGAATTGTTTTTTTTAATTAAACACGAATTTATAAAACTAATTTGTTCAAGAAAAATTTTATAATTATTATTTTTTCGATTTTAGGTTTATTTTTTTTTTTGTTAACAATTCCATTGCTAGCTAACATCGTTTATTTTGCGAATCAATTGGTAATCTAATAATAATATTTTATTATTTTTTTTTGTTCTAATTTTAGCTATTATAATGGTTTTTTATTTTCCAAAAAATATCAATGAAATTCATAAAAGTTTTTTTTGACGGTTCTAAATAAAGGCCAATGAAAAGTAGTTAGACATCATTAGAGCATTTCTCAAATACTTAATTTTATTGAAGAGTGACATTTAAGTATTTTTTTAACTACAATTCTCGCCTCATATTTAATTGCTTTTAAGCACAAATTTACTAAAATAAATATATCTAAGTAATAACAATTATTTGTATGGCTTTATGGGCGGTTTCGGCTGCAGCAGTGACATTTCGCTTTCAGAATTGATTTATTGCATTTGTGTATGTAGCATGTGGGGCGCACAGCTCAGCTTCAGCAGCTTGTCGGTGTCGTTTTTGGTTTTTAGTTAATTTATTAAATTTAGTACTACAGTAGGTTTCTGAGCGCCAGGAGAAACATCTTCAATGGTGGCTTGAAGAAACGCAGCAATGCTTAAATGATATACTTCTAACTCGCACAACTCGAAGCCCCGCTTCGCTAGGTTCCGTTACACTTCCTCGACACTTCACTTACTTTTACGTTAACTTTCGCTCTCTTCATCTCTCCCTGCCGCTATATCGCTCGCTCTTTAGTTGTTAGTCACTCGCCTGCCATCTAACAGCTGACAGCCTCCGGCAATGGGTTCTCTGTGATGCGCATCTTCTGCGCGCTCGTGTATGCCGTGCCGTTCACGCTCACCTCCGGCTCCGCCTCGAAGTCCAAGTCATCGTCCAAGTCCTTCCGCATGTCGCAGGCGGGCAAATGGCGTTCGCGCTCAATCGACTGATTGCCGTTGCCGTCAGACTCACCGCCGGAGGCGTCACCGCTACTCGAGGTGTAACCGGCGTTTGTGGTGTTGTTGTTGTTGATGGCAGTTTCACGACAGAGACGCACATTGCTGCGCAGCTTCTTTTGTTGTTGCTGTTGCTGCTGCTCAGCTTGCTGTTCGCGACGCTCCTTCTCGAGCTGCTCCTTGAAATTGGCGAAGAAAATGGACGAGTAGGTCTGATATTTGGTGCCACATGGCGAAGTGGCTGGCGTGGAGAGAGGCGTGGCTGTATTGTTGTAGTTGTTGGTGGTGATTGAGTTGTGGTCCCGTATCACAGTGTGGATAGCAACAGAGGCGCAGCACATTATAGAAGGGGGGACACAGAGGGAGTGGGAATTTTGCTTATGTTATTTAGCGAATTTATTTCATTTCTTAGTTTTTGTTTTTGTTTTATTTAATTTGCAACGAATTGAAAGTCGATAGATTGAAAAAGGAAGTTGAGAGAAAAACGTTTTGTTGTTTCTTTTGTTTATCTGGAGAATGTTTGGAGAATTCTCGCCTAGCGCGTTGTGTGTGCGTGTGTGTGTGTTGGTGGTGCATGTGTGCTGTGCTGTGGGTGGGCAAATGGCAAATGGTTGAGTGTGCGTGTCTGAGCGCGCGCTACACAAGTGCCTGTGTTGGTGCGCGGTGAAGCAGCTGTGTGGCTGATTTAAATGAGTGAAATCACGAAATATTCTAAGCACAAAGTGTGTGTGTCATGTATGTACTTTAAGCTTTAATTGAATTTAAAATTGCCGTTTGCAAATGTGTTGTTGTTGTTTTTATTGTCGACTGTTGTGTAAGAGATTTATGTAATGCATGGTATGGCATGGCAATGAGTGATGACACATTCGTTCAAATGCCAAACAGCCGGTGCAGCGCTGAGACACACATCCACACACACACACGAACACCAATTGCCGCACACATACACACCGAAATACACGCGTTCTTCGGTTCGGATAAGCATTTTTGTTATGCGTAATTAATTATAGCTTAAAATTTATTTAAATTTAAGAGGCTTTGTGTTGCTCAACTTGAAAATTTCTGGTTCAATTTTTTTAATTACAGAAATACCGTTAGAATTAGGTAAGTTAATTCCAAAGCTTATTTATGTTCATCTCATAGCTTAAAAGCTAATAGTTGCTTATTCAAATTACGAATTATTAATTAAGTACGTAATTTACCGTTACTACAATTTATGGTATGTATTATATATGTATGTCGAGTTTATTGACCACTAATCTGATAATATTAAACACTATCTTAAACAAGCCTTATACAACATAGAAATGCAACCCTGTTTTTCAGTTATTAAGAAACATAAAATGTTAAACCCGACTTTATGATGTAAGTGAACATTAAAGGGTTAAATAATATATAAGCATATTTTAGTTAAATGTTTAATTTTTTATTCAAATAATATATTGAAAAACTATTTGAACTATTTTAATTAACGGTAGTTTTGAAACATTGATAATTTGATATTTTTTATGTGTGATTTTTACATTTTATTTATTAATAACTATTTTTTGTTGAGCTTTCTAATTTTTATGCTCCAATCAATTTTGTACACGTTTTTAAATGTAAAAATTTCAATCAGTTAAAAATAAAACTTATTGAATATAAAATCGATTGGTATACGTTCCTTTTGTAAGTGACAATCCCAGTTTTCCATGACGAAGCTTCCGCTATTTTTATCCACTGCTTCTACTTCCGCACAGTAGAAAGACTGCATCAAAAAAGAAGCTCCAAAAGGCGCTCGTCGAACATGTCTGTACTTTATTAAGCCAATAAAGTTCTGGAACAGAATATGTGAAGAAATATTTTGCCCGCTCTCTCTCGCTCTTTATACTCTCATAGTTGGTTGCCTTTCTATACGAAGAAGTTCTTTTCATATTTTAATAAAAAATTTATTTCACCTTCTTCCATCTTGAGGTTAGAAAACAACAACAGAATTTTTTTTGCTTTTATGAATTGTCTATATATTTTTCAAACATCTTGTAAATATTAGGCTATAAAATATTTTTGTTTTTGTTTTTTGTTTTAGTTCATCAAATGTAAACACGATTCATTGCAAATCGATGTGAAAAAAGAGACAACATCTAGCACATAAATACATCGGTGATAAACATAATAATAATAACAGCAAAAATACATTTCGTAATCATAATATATAATTATACAATAGTTACAATAAAAATAACTACAATACTAAACGCAGAGTCATCATATCAATTGCCAAAAAAAGCAACGGTTTTGCATTAAACGAAAACAGCGCAACTCTTATGTGTAGGTACGTAATTGCAAACGGGAATATATGATGAATAACTGTTAAAAGCCGAAATAAGCCAAAATACAAATTAGAAAAAAACATGAGAAAAACCCAAGTGCAAATGTTGAACAAACATAATCCAGTTCAGCGCCTCAGTTCGCAACTTAATTTGCACTTCCACTTCTGTTGGTTACAGTTATTCTGATAATTTCTATTTTGCTTTTTTTGCTTTTCAAATTTTCAAATTTCAACTAAAGTTGCAGTTGTTGTTGTTGATGATGATTTGTAGTCATATTCTTGGTGGGGTATATGGGCGGTGGTTATGATGATTTGTTGATGATGATATTGGTGATTCATTTGCGGTGCTGCTTGACCTACTGCACACTAAGCTGTATTTGATTCGAACTGCTCTGACTGGCTGTGGAGAATTTGCGTGCCAACTTTTGTAGTTTACCAACAGCTTTTAAGTGTTTTGTGTGTGATTTTTTTCCAAAAAAGAAACAAAAATACAAGATAATAAATCATATGAAAAAATATGTAAATAATAGTAAATAGCAATACAAAAGTAAAACATTACAAATATTAATTGAAATGCATAAAAGCGGCAAGCAACAGAACTTATCACTACTCAAGTGCAAATATCTTTATCAATATTTATATAAGCGACACTATATTTAATAGATACAGATATTAAAGCAAGAACAAAAATAAAAGCGGAATGATTTTTTTTTCAAGAATAGTGTTATTGGGATCTTGAAAAGTTCTTTAAGTGGTTCTCGTCTTATCATGAATTTAGGAATTCAAGAAATTTGGTATTATTTAATAAATATTCTAAATTGTTATTTTAATGCACGTTAATCCGAAAATAATTACTTTGGTTCATAAAGACTCAAAAGATACATTTTTTTAAATTTTTACTCATACTTTAAGACACAAAATGTCAACTCTATAAAATTAAAGAACCCACTACTAGAAACTACATTCCATACCCGTCAATATTATTAGGTCTACAACTTTGCTTCCGTCGTTTTTTTGTAAATTTAAGTTTTTTTTGTATAAAAACGGTTACAAATGTCGATGAGCCTCAGACGCACTTTTCTTGGAATTAAAAAAAGAAAAGCAAAATTTCCCGCAAATGTCGAGAATTCGGCTCAAACAGTGACATTATCAGTGAGAATAAGATTGGGTTGCAAACAGATCTCTACAAATATTTTGTTGGGTTAATGTTGACACAAATGTCTAATATCGATATAAAAAAAAAAATCGATTTAATCGACCAGTGCTTGATCCTGGAGACATCTATTGGAAAACAGCGGAAGCAAAGTTGTAGACCTAATATTATATATCGAGGAATTTGTTTTGCGATTATTATTTGGACTTTATTTGACAAATTCTAGGGTAATCTCTAACGGATCTACAAAACACTCATTTAAAGCATATTTCAATGGTTCATACCATGATAGATTAGAGTTCCAAAGATTAGTAAACCCACATTTATTATTCAACAAGTTGAGAATTGTCATAGAAAATTAATTTTATTTGTTTTAATAAGCGATTTTTATCAAGACGAGATAACATGATAACCCCCAATGGTTTATGTGAGATTTATACGCAAAGCTTTTTTCTTTGAGGTATTTCTCAGGAATTAAAGGTACTCATCCGCAAGATTGAATGGAGAATATTCCACGAAACAAGTATTAATCCGAATCCGAAGCTCAAAATTTTCCCCTTGAAGTTAGAAGAAGTCTCAACATAATCAAACTGGAAGTTTTAAAAATTAAAGTGCTACTTTCGGTTTTCAAAATAAATTAATCAGTTCGAAATTAAAAGAATTTTTTCTACATTCTATATGCAATAGAATACCGACAAGTACGAATGTTTTTTATATTTTCCAACTAGATGAAAGATCTAATTATAATTATGAAAATATATTTTAAAAATTAATTAATTTTGTTTGAACGCAGAAGCAACCAAAGCACTTAAGAACCTTTTTTATCAGCGAGTGGCAAAAGAATACTCAATTCATTTCATATAAAACCTTTCTTTGTCGGTGTTTTGAAAAATATTGAATTTGAGCGGTTGAAAATCCTTGAAAATTCCATATTTTTATTTTCGATTCAAAGCAATGCTTTTAAAATTTCTTTTTTGATCCGAACTCGCATGAATTCGAAAAAATAGTCGAGTTTGTATTGTTCCTTTACTTTAGATTTGTTATTCTAGTGAGTGCCTTGAGTCTTTTGCCACGCGCTTAAGCAGATTAAACAATATGTGACTGTAAAAAGCGATAGAAATAATTTTTTTTTTCAAACAACTCGTGCATTTTCTAAAAAACATACATACATACGGCAAATGATGCGCAGGATTTCAATAATTAAATTATTTTACACACAAAAATATAAGTTCACAATTTAACTTAACTACAGATTTCTATAATATTTTAGAGTTTTAGTAATAAAAGGCCACTTGCTAGTATTGTCTTCCTCATTTGTGAATGCATATTTATTTCTCATAATGTATACGTACATATATATGTATGTATGAATATTCATAACAATTTTGTAAGACATAAAACAATTATATTTATTGTGTGTGTTTATATAATGCATACTAACGCGAAAATTTCATTTGATAATTTGTTGTTTTTATTTTTTTTTAATTTTATATTAAATATATTTAGTAGAAGTGGGTTACATTTACGATGACAGTGCGATATGCATTGAGGAAACTACAAGTATGCTAAGCTATTGAGAAGGATTGAGGCAGTTATTAATGAGTCTACATTAACGTTAAACAGTTTCAAAAGGGATGTGAAATCATTTTAACTTCACAAATTTATTTTTTTTTATTTTATAAATTTTGTCTGTCTTCCCGTATTGTACCCAAAAATAACTGCGTCACAATCACTTCAACTACACCAAACAATTAAGACCCAAAAGCGTATACAAGAGTTCGACGTTCAGAGTAATGTTTGACTGCATTTTTTGGTATTTTTTCATTGGCAGCGTTTCAATGTGTTCCTGTGTCAGCGCCTCCTCCCGCACACGAGCGACACATATGCACATATTAATACTAGATTACAACAAGCAGTGAGACTAGAGTTAAAATTTCTGTTACTGACATAAGGTTTGCTCTCAAATCTAACGCTTTATTGTGATTTTTCAGCTGTAGGCCAATACCAAGCGAAGGTAAAGAGGGAATAAAGCGAAGCAACAAAAATGCCATAATATTTGCGAGGGTTTAGTAGGGAAGTTTTTGTTTTTGTTGTTATATAAAATTCATTTTTTTTTGCGACAAAAAGCAAAGTTACACCAAAATATACATACATACCACAAATGTATATAGAGTTGTTGTTTTTAAGTATATGTTTTTTTGTTTTTATATTTGGAATTGCAATTTAGATTTTGTTTTTGTTGAGCAAAAAGCGCGGTTTAAACACACACCACACGTTGTTTGAAAGTAAAAAGTTCAAAATCGTATTAAAAAAAAATATATTTTTTATGAAAAGTTTGAAAATAAGTTCACATCAATTATGAACGATATTCGAAAATTCAAATTTTACACACAAAACATTCAAAAATGGTTATGTTGGTGTTTCGTATGCGAAATGTCGTTGGAATTTTGTGGTTGTTGTTTTGTGCATTTTGAAGCGTGATTTTGTTTGTGTTTTTTTATGATTTGGTGTATTTTTGGGTTTTTATTGAGTTTTTGAGTTTATAAACATTTGAAAAGGAGATATAAAAGAGAGAAAAAAGAAAAGAAAATATTTGTATGTCCAAATTAAATTTCAATTTCTTCACAGCGTCGGTATTTTGTATTTATCAATGAGAGAGCAGTGTGTGAATTGAACTCTTGCTTGTAGTTTTTCGAAAAATAAAAATACATCTCAGGCATATGTTGGAATGTTGAGAGAAATGTGGTGAGGCGATTTGGAGGATGTTGAGATGTTATGCAGATTGACTTAAGCTCTTGAAGGGCTACAACTTAGATTTAAAATTAGGATGGTAAGATGTTACGGAGATTGGATGTTGACTTTTGGAAAGCTACAATTTAGATTTAAAATTTTAAGATTTCCAGATTTTTGATGAGAATAAGGTAGGGAATATATACTATTTTTCAAAGATTTTTTTTTTTTGAAATAAAAAAAAAAATATTGAAAAACCAAATTCGAAGCTTAAAGGATTTTCAAAACTGATTTAACTAACTAGAAAATATTGAATTTATTTTTAAATAATTATTATTATTAAATTTAGTTATTTTTGATAAACCCACCATTAATAAAAAGTTCAAAAATTCCGTTTTTAAGATTTTAATGAAGAAATTCGACTATATTTGTAGTAAATTGGCAATGAAGACATGTAAATATACCAATAAGAATAAGCTAGTTCACACTACCTGATTTTAACTCTACTAAAAAATAATTTGAAGCTCTTAATAGACTCTTTTTATGCCAACCTAAACCTATATACATCCACCATGATTTCTCAGTCCCTCTAGCATGTGGTATATGCTTGCTGGCTTGTGTCTAACATATAATAAGCTAAACAGCAGTGAGTCAAATAATTTCATTTATGCTTTTTTTCTCATTTTGTTTTCAAACAACATTTTTATTTTTATTTCTGAATAAATCCAATTAAATTCACATCTTCTTCCAATACTCAGCAAAAGTAATAATTTTAACAATTTTCCTTTAAATTAATTACTATATTTCAGTACAAATAAAGTATGTATGTTTGTTGTAGTCATTTTCATATTTATAGCCAATTTCAAACTTTTATTATTTGCCTACATACATACATTAGTATAATATAATAATTTGTTTGTATATATGACGAATGCAATTTTGGTACGATAATGCATACATACATATATCGAATTTGTCAATATATATGTAATTATGTATGAGTTAATGATGTTGTTGTTATTAGCAGTAGCGTTAAATAGTTTCTATGTATGCATGACACCGTTATATGCAAGTTTGTATGTATTTAATTTGCGTATGTTAAAGAATTTGAGTACGATTCGGTAGAGCTATGTGTTTGAATATTATCATCTGAGTAAATACTGAGTGTTTAAATGTGTTTAAGAAAGGCTTGTAAGTATATGAAGTTCGTTTGTATGCTATTTTTAATGTTGTTACGCCGTTTTAAGTAAAAAAAAAATCGTTTTATGAGTGTTTAATATATATTTTTTTTTTACTTTTCAATTTAAATGCGGTAAACAACAATACACTTTTCAAGTATGCTAAAAATGTTGCTATATTTCTATATACAACAGCTTGACTTGCATTATACTTGAGTCATGTGAGTTGCTGCTCACAAAACAATAACAATTCGGCTATATATTGTTAATATTCTCGCCTTTTCGCATTTGGTTAATAATTTTACTAAAGCTTTAAAGCCAAATACAAGTTGCTTTGCCGCAAGGCTATCATATAATTAAAGCGTTATGCGTTTTTAATTGTTTAATGTTATTTCGAGCTCGCTTAAATTCATTAGTTATTACAAATTCGAAATGATTTTCGTATCCCTGCTACTAAATATTGCTTCGAAGTGCATGGTTGGGTTATTAATGGAGGGCATATAGAAATAAGACTAGATTTATATAACAGAAGAAGACTTCAAAATTTAGTTCAACACACTGTTTTTCGTATAAGAAACGCTTTTAATTTCAATTTCGATACAATTTGAAAGCTAAAACCTCTCCTTAATATTGAAAAAGGTGTAAAGAGTATCTTTGGTTCATCTATATCAGTCAAGAAGTCTCTTAGATACATGAAGAAGCATGAAGAATTAATTCATAGTAGGCGCAGAGAGTATGTCGCATTAGGGATAATACTGTATTGAAAAGCTTTCAGTACGAGTTAGATGAGTGACCCAGTCACAGTCACCTTTTGAAATTTAGATTCAACTAACAGATTAGAATTTCTTTCGAAACTAGATTAAAAAAAGTATGGAATCATGAAAATATTTAAATATGAATATTCTAAGCCAATTTCGAAAATCAAGATACAGTTAGAAAGGTATTCAAGTGTATTCTAATCATTCGATTTGTATGACGATACAAATATTTTGATTTACGCAACAGTGTTTATGTAATATGTATAATTTAAATAAACTACTTAATTTTAACAATTCTTCACTTCAAAACGATTTCCAATAATAAAGTGTGCGCGTTCACTAAAATGTAATTTTTTTACCAAAATCTATGCGCGATTGACTGATTTTTTTATGTACTTTATAACGCTAACTCATAAGCTTTTTTGAATGCGAAAGCTTTTTCTTTGATTTGCTGTTAATTTTTACACGATGTCTTATAAATTTCGAATATATTTTATATGGGCTACGAATGGCAATGGAAACTATTTATGTAGTATATTGTATATAAGTATAATTGGTGGTTGTTGTGGTTAGTTAGTGGTGGAGGTGATGGTAATATCTTTGTTATGCTAAGTTAAGTTCCGCAGTGCTTTAACACTTACCGTAGCCCTCGCCCTGCAGGAAAAGCCTGAAAGCTTCGGCCAATTTCGCCGGTTGTTCCTCCATCACCATGGCGCAATCGGAGATCTGTAAAGCAACCCAACAATCATAATCACAAATATAAGAAGAATCAAATTTATTCAGCAAACCTTCATCCAAGATGAGTTGGTTGGATCCAAGCGCCCATTGAAGGTAACGGTATCATCGACATGTGGCGACAAAGCGCCTGTAATATTAATGACCGGCATTTTCAGTGTGCACGACGATGGCTGCGTACCGGGAGTGCCGGGTGGTGTACGTGTAATATTCAAATCATTGCGATGTATATACGAATTGATGAACATGGCCAAATTAGTGGGATTGACGCCGCGTTCAAAGTGTTGCTTAAACATTTGCACCATATCGTAGTTGCGCTCCTCGGGATTACGGCCCAAATGATGCCACATCAGATAGTCGATGACGCTCTGAGTCATGCCCTTGGTACGCAAGAAGCGAGTATTGAAACTCTGGTAGCCCCACTCAATCCAGCCGGATTGTGTCGAAACGCAATTGATGAGCACCAAAGCGCCGACCTTATCCGGATTGGTGTGTGCAAAGCGTGCCAGTATATTGGCGCCAGCGCCAACACCGAAACCAATCACCGATTTGAGACCAAAATGTGACATCACGAAAACCAGCTGAGCGGCCAATTCATCCATGGTTGGATAGACGTAGCTGTGGGAGGGGAAGTGGAATGAGAATATTAGAATTTTGAACCATGAATATTTTCACACATGGTATACTCTCAAAAATTATTACTTAACCAATAAACATAGAACAGAGTCGATATTATAGTAAATTCGAATCGATTTCGAAGTAATTAACTTCTCGGATAAAAATATTTTTTTGTTTCGTATTCGAAGGGAACTGAACTAAGATTTTTTCAGTTCGCAACAGTTCGAAAACTGAAAAATATAAGGCTTTTGGTAGATTGGCATTGAAGTGATAATAATAATTTTAAAAAAATTTTAGTCTTATAATTCGAAAACTAAATTTACTAAAATCTTCCACGATTTTTTGACAAGTCCCGAATCATTACTAAATTCCAAAAACTTGGATTGTCATTTAGCTTAAATTGTATGATTTTCGAGTTCACTGGGGCATTGAGCTCGTCTAACAAGTCTATTGTGTTTATTGAGTAATTAAAATTTTGCTAAATATGAAATTGATCATCAAGCCATAATATCATAAATATTTACTCTTCTGGCAATATAGGTGCTCCTTCCTCTTGTCCAGGAGCTGTAACATGATAGACGCAGAAATTCTCCAGCAAACTACGAAGTGGAGGAAAGTTGAAGAATCCAGCAAAGCTAGTAGCATCTGCAAGGAGATAAAAATATATATCAATGGATAAATTCATAAAACTTGAGCTTTCTTTTGATACACTCATATTCTCTAAAATTCTTAAAAAAACCTTTTCATACTTACAATTCAAACCCAGATCGTGATACGTCAAAATGGCTGGCTTTGTAGTGTCACCCTGTACGGCTACGTGAATATCGCCCTTATCGGTGGGCACACGACGCTGTTCACAGGCCTGCAGTGCGGAGCCGCGTGTATATGGGAACTGCAGCCACACAGAGCGCAATTCAATATCGTCCATAGGATCGACGGGCATGGTGCTAACGAAGTGAAGACAATCGAAAATTAGTACAAATGTATTTCAATTATTTTAATAACATAACCTAACTTTTTTTCAACTGACTGCTGGCATTATATGTGTAAATACTTAATTGTAATTGCTAAGTGGGCTCTATATGGTATTGATTTCTATGTGAGAGCGGTACATAACTACTATATATAATATTCGAATGGGAGTACTGGAGCACTTGGTGTGTTTAAACAAATATGTTTGAGCTTTTGTGTGTGATACGGCAATTTTCTATTTGGAATTCCTCGGGTTTGTATGTATTTAGTTTTCATTCCGATTTGGTTAGATTAGGTGTTAGCTGTAGTGTTTGCATATCTGGCATATTAACTATTATTCATACATTCATCTAACGCAGGCAATTGTATGCTGGGTACATTCAGGTAAATGCTATGCTAAGGCTTATGTTTGTAGGTTTGAGTCCAAATCAGTTTGTGGAAGGCTTCTAATGCTATATTTTATAAATATTAGTCAATGCGGCAAGGTTGCTCATATCAGTTGCTAAGCTACGTGTCTTAAGACTAACGCTAAGCTAAGTTTAATTAACAGAAACTATAAATAATAAGCTAATGAAATATAATAGTTGAAATAAAAATATATATTTAAAATAATAATTCATAACAATAATAATTTAGAATCTAAAAGCTTAAGGAAAATACTTATAATACATGAAACTATATAATCGTACTTTAGATATATATTAATCTAAAGTTAAAGAAAATATTTAAGAAATCATACAAAAAACACGTTTAATTAAGTCAGGATTGTTATGAGTTATGAGTTGTTTCTTAGCAGGATTTTCGAATCAACACGATTATGTGAGAAGTCGTTTATTTCTTTTTCGTATAATTTTTATATCGTACTTTTTTGTTGTTTTTGTTTTTTAAATGAAAATCTATTATCAATTAATGCAGTTTGTAGTTTGCTAGTTGTAATTGTAGTTTATTATTGTAGGCGTAATTGACAGCGCGCTTACCCCAACAGACGTGCCTCCTCGGCCGTGTGTGTCGGCGCAGATGGCATCTTCGTATTCAGTGGCTTACCGATTTTGTCCCGGTCTCTGAAATAAACACTATAGACATGCAAGCGCAAAGAAAACAATTTTTCGAACAAATAAAACTAAAAACTAAGTGTCACAAGCCACAAGCGATATTTATGCGCAAGCTAAATATAGGCGAGCTTTTCGAGTGATTGGTGGTGTAAATTTGTTAAAAAGTGATTTCCAAGTAGTTAAAAAGCAAAAGCAATTATTTACTTCTAGATTTTAACCGTTATTGTAATTAAAAAGGCCGTTAAAAACAGTGGTCAAGTAAAAAAAGGTCAAAGGTAATTTTGAAAAAAATCTAATTCGAACACCTCAAAAGTTCAAATAAATATCGCTTGCTATTATGCTTTTAGAATAATATAAAACAATTTGTTTTAATAAAAAAAAAGGTTAGAATCATCACAGTAACAGAATTAAATGTAATACATACATTTTATGAGCTTTTATGTGTGAAAGTTTTGTGGGTGAAAAAAGAGATGAAGAGTGAAAGCTTTGATTTGGAAACTAATGCACTTTAGGTGTGTTTTTAAATACAATAATATGAGCAATATGTGATATTTATTGATTTAGACGCAAAATATGAAGAATATGGAAATAAGAAATATATGAAAAATATTTTAGTATATCTGAATTTCATTTAAAAATTTTTTTTTAATATATATATATATTTTTTTTTTCATTTTAAACCGTTAATCACAAAAATATTCCAGAAATTAGTCATTACAAATTTTCTAAATCAACTTCTGAAAATTTATTTTCATTTAATTTTAAATTGAGCTCCAAGAGAACCCTCCAACGTACATTAAAATGCATGTGTTTCCGCACACTTAGTGCCCGAAAAGGATGAATGGGTTTTAGTTGAGTGCTTTTCCTACTGGCTTCCGCCAGTTTTTGGCTTTTTAATAAAATGGCTTGTGAAAGTGATGAATCCCTAACTAAATAAACGAAATACCGTTGCCTTTTTTCTGGTGCAAAAAGGAAACTAACAACAACAAATGAAAGCGTATATTAAAACGAGAAATCAAAATTGCAAAACAATGCAATAAATATAAAACAAGAAGCAATAATTTTCAACATGCTTGACTGGCAATGAGCAGCCGAAAGTGGAAAACTACGAGAGCACTACCACATGTAACCGTAAATACGAACATAAATTCATACTAAGTAAACCGAAGTATAAAAGCAGGCGCATGCTGGGGGTAAATAACGGAAAATAAATGAGAAAACATGCTCAAAAACAGAAAAAATATGTATGCTCATATAATATTATGAATGAAAATATTAAATAGTTTCTGCTTACAGAAGAGTACACAGATTTGCACAGACTTATATAATAAAAGGATATACACTTGTAAAATGCATATATGTATGTATGTATGTGACTAAGCGATTCAGTATGTGCCTTTGATGCATGAGTGTGGGTTGTGTAGTGGAAAATGTGTGTAAGAATATATAGTACAAAAATGAGTCAGCAGCCTTTAAGACTGGCATGAGAATGAGTGAGAGATTGTAAAAAACCCAAAAATAAACAACAAAAAATCAGAAAAAATTCAATCAAAATATCCAAACTATTAAAAATATACTCGCTTTTGTATATACAAACATACATACAATCGTCATTTATATATATGTTATATATAGTACATATGTATGTACGCTTATGCATGATTCTTTCAGCCACATTTAGTAGCATGCGAAATATTTGCTCGTAAAATTCGAAATCAGGCGCCATCAAATTGGCGCATGTTGCCCACAACTGGCCCATTGACTCAATTTTGCTCGGCGTAAAGCGAAAAAGAGTGTGGCGCGGAATATATGCTTTAGCTTGAAAATAAATAAAACCCCACCCGAGTCAAATAGCGTTAAACGGATGTCTTACTTAACGCACGAGCCGCTCCAATCGAAGCCTGCATAATCTGTAGCAGTTGAAACTAATACAATCGCTTTCACTCAAAGTAATACGAATATATGTGTGTGGAAGTTTTCATAATGGAAAATTTGTATATACGGGTCGATTGTGAATACAGGATGTTCCAAAGTTTCAAAGGATTATTGCTTAAGCACTGGTCTATTCTGTATCTGCTGATCTGTAATCTGAGACCTTCCTGGCTCAGCACTTTGATATTTTAAGGTTATTCATGAGAGGAAATCCAATAGTTTCTCGAGCTTTTGTTCTAACATCCAACATCAGTTATATAACCACCGTATATCCACCATAACTCAATAACGAAAGTTTGAATATGTAAAACACACTGTATTCACACTTTAAATTTGCGCAAATAACCCATACACATTTCAAATTATACCGAACATTTTATATAATATAGAATCAAAGCTTTCCAAACCAATAACAAAAATGTTTACTGTTGAATTGTTCAATGGCTGCAAGCGGAAATATTGTTTTTTTTTACTCCCACTTAGTTGGCCACCCACTTAACTCACACACCGCCGCTGGCGAGTGGCTTAGTCATACGCACTCAATGCAAAATGGCGGAGACTCGACGACTCGGCGAAAACTAGTCAATGGGTATTTAACAAAAGCGCCCAAAAGCATAGAGGCCACTCACAACCAATCCTTGCGCGCACTCACACATACATACATACATACATGTATGTATTTATTTATGTTATAGGAATTTTTCGAGCTTTCCTTTTCAGCAATAATTCAACGGCGCCATTTTTGTGACGGGTAAATAAACTTCAATGGACGTCAACGCATACTCAAGTATATACGAGTATAAAGACATAAAGGTGCCTGTCAAATGAAATTTTAGTCCGTACAAAAAGTAAATAAGACAACCACAGGTGCTTGTGTTTGGCATAAAAGGTTGTTTGCCTTGGGACGTGGGAGAAGACATGCCACAAAATAAAGTTTAACCAAATACAATAAATAAACTTGCATGAAACTGCCGATAGTTTATGCCTTACAGGGTGATAGGTATTTCTTACCTAGTTTAGTTCTATGTGTTTATTTTAGTTGTTGTTGTATATAATTGGCTTCAATTAGCTGGCCACAATTAAAGTTGATTAGAAGGCATAAAAAGGGAGGAACTGTATAACATACTTATGTTTGTATTGTATATAAGTAAAAAGTGGTAAAAATATCCGATATAAAAAGAAAATAAGAAAATGAAAAACATACAGACATTTATTTATACATATGTAGCAAAGAAGAAAGAAGCAAAGCTTCTGGTTATGTAAGTGAAATTCCTTCCAACTACAGCACAAAGGCATTGACATTTACTTAAGATAATCCATCAAACTCGAATCTGCAGGTTACAAACTGGATTGAAACTGACCTTAACAGGTTTCAGGCCGGATATCGTATCTTCAACTGTTGCCTTGCGGTTCACACTACTTTTGTTTTCTTAATTGTCTGAGGGTTTTTGTATTTTTATATTCTTTTGGTGCTATATTGAAGTAAGGCAATGAACTAAGAGATGAATCAGAGATTTGGTAGTAAAAATATCAAAAAATAACTGTACTATTCATATGAACTATGTGCTATGGACCTGAGTACTATTCACCTCATTGTAACAGGATATCTACCGTTAAATACATTTTACAAGTTGAGAAAATACATTTTCTGTTTCAAGCCATGACCTACAATCGCGAGATCAATTCAGAACTTCTAACCGATTTTATAAAAAGTGTTCACATGGAAAACTCTCAGAGATTTGTTTTCTCGCGGAGAGATGACCGTTATTAAAAAAGTGTATTTATCTCAGTCGAAAAAGGAATATAACCTCAAAGATACGAGGTGCCAAAACATTGTTCATCATCACTATTTTCAATAAAAAAAAAACTTACCACACTTAGTTATAAGGTAGACGCTTTCAGAAGCATTTGGTTTATTGAATTACATAGGTCTTTTGATACTTTTTCCTACACGTTTCTTGTTATTTGTTTACATTTTCAGCTGCAATATAGTAATTTTTATTAAATATATACATATACGAACATATGTACATACAAACGCTTACAATTCAACGAGTATTGAGCCGGCAGCGCACTTTGATATAAAAAAAAACCAACTCATTTAACATAACACACTCGAATGCACCGGATTTGAACCGGTGCGAACCGGTAACGGTGAGTGCAAGCAATTAAGAATGCAAATAAATCCAAAACGACGCCGAAGTATGAATGGAAGCGTGCAAGCGACTGCAACAACAACCATACTAGCGATCGAAATGACAATTCCAACGTCAGCGACCAGTCGCAGAGACGGCGCCGGTGGCCATAACAAGCCGGCAATTCGAGGAAGCAATCGAGTTCGAAGCGCTGGTTCTGATTGCTTTACAAGCTATTTGCTAACTTCAAGCAGAAATCTGATTAATAATCACGAGAGTCACGATCGGTAGCATGGACACTAGCGTACTGAGTGTAGCGCCAAACACCCACCTTTCTAAGCGTCGATACATTTAATATAGAATCAGTATTGTTGTTGTTAGCTCACGTTTAGTTTGTTTAATAACAAATCATAAACAAACGCTGAATACTTTGTATGCAAATATACATTTGTAAGTGGGTGTGTCCACAGAGACAATGTTGCTAAAACGCAGCTGTACATTTGAAATTGATACTTTTTGTTTAAATTTATTCTATTTAAATACAGTGGAACATCGCTGGTTTGAACAAATTTTTATTGAAATTTTTTTTTATTTTATTTTTTTTGAAATAAAACGTTTTTTGTCGACTCGAGTTGACCCTTGAAATCGATCGTTCAGCATGCCCTTCCCCTTTCCTCCAACAAAAAAAAACTAAAGCAACAAAGATTAACTTTCATTTTCACTGCAGTTAGATGAAAAATTCACGGAAAATCAGAGAGACACGCACACCAGCACACGCTGCAAGATGTATTATGCATGTGAGGCTACTTTACTGAGGCGTGTCATGTTTGTGAGCTTCAAAAAAGTAGCACATAAGCGCCAGCTACTGCATGGGTCATATGAAAAATTCATGGCAACATGCAACATCAGCAGCGGCAAATGCAAAAAAGCGAATTCCAAGAAATTGCAAGAAAATCGACAAAATTAAAGGTTGTTCCAACGGTAAAAAACAACAAACAACAAGAATAATGCAACGCTGTATCGAAAAATCTACAACACACTGACGCTGGGTGGGCAATAATTTGTCGCTATTATCGATGGAGGTTACAAGCTGTGGTAGTGGCGGTAGTGCACCAATTACGCTTGACATGCACAAAGCTTGTAGTCTCGTGTTTGCATGTTCGTATATATGTATGTGTGTATATGTAGTCTTCTGTGTAATTAATGTGGGTGCAGGGTCGGTCTTCAAACTTTTGTATATTATACATTGGTTGGTCGATTCATGTCGTTCATTCGTGGTCGCAATTTGTGGATCCTTCAAAATTAAAACAAATCGCCGCTAATATTTATGTATATATACAAATCGAAACATATTTACCTGTATATAAGACAATGCACACGACCAATTTGAGGCAAGGAATGCTTAAAAAATCAATAGATGACACATTTAGTGCTGTAAAGCACATCTGGAGAATTCCACGAATTTACACTATTTTTAAACTGATTAATATGCGACTGGAATAACTAATTTTATTTATGGACTATAAATTCAATACTAAAAGCCTTTATTTAAAACAATTGGTATTACCTAGCCTATAGTCATAATCATTCTAACAGATTCTAAGTGGAAGTATAAAACTAGAGACCAAGAAATAAAATAGATCAGGATCTAAGTTCAAAACTTAGCTTTGAAACCGACCACACTCGTATGCATCTATATAAATACCACAAAGTAGGGTTAGTTACAGCTCATATAACTCCAGCACGACTGCACCGATTTTGATGATCTCAGTGTTGTTGAATTCGTTCACGCCCTGAATAAAAGAATAACTTTTAAAATGTCGCAAAAATGTACAAAAACATATTAAACTAGAAAACAATTGAAAACAAAACATAGAAATAAAACGAAAATATGTCAACAATTGTCAGAGGTCTCAATCATACCTATGCTAGGCGGTTCAATGTTCGCCGAGTTAGTGTTAATTATCATAGAAAGCAAAAACATCAGATCATGTTGAGGATTATCCAAAGCCTTGATTCGTACCTATTCTTAATTAATAGCTTAAATGTCTGCCTTCTTAATTCTCCACGACTCTATTATATAATATTTATTTATTATAACCTTTTTCTTTTTGCATCTCCATCCCTCAACACGAAGTAAATTTCTCAAATATGTTTCTAATTGCTAATCAAAAACGCTTAATTAATTCAATGCGCAGTAAAGCACAAAGGAAATTAAGCACAAAGGGAGTTGCTCACGACCTCATTCGTGTTAAAAATAATTTCATATTTCAAGCATCCACACCTTTCACATTTTCGTGCACGTGCAATTTGAGGATGAAAGTAAAAAATGCTCGCGGAGAGCAAAGCGTTGCATTGGGCAATTGAAAAGCTAAATTTAGCTAATTTGCGTGATTTTCGAGTTATCAGCTGCGGTTGAGCGCTCTATGTTAATTGATGCAACAACAATAACAAACAAAAACTGTACAACGACCAGCTGCATTCGGTTGCAGGCAAAAGCTCATCTACATTCACCGTTCACGGTCAACGCGGTCAAATGACGGAGCTATGGCATATATAAAGCACTAAAGCACAGACTAAAATGCGATATTTATGATTACACAAGTGCGCCGAGCATATACTGGATGTATGTAGCATGCAAATGGGTATGCCACAAGTCTGAATTTATTTGAATTATTTGAGCATTTTCTAAGAGATAACTAAGCGTGGGCGGCCGTAACTAACCGGCTGGCAGGAAGTGTTAATTGAAATAAGTATGCGATTTATTTTTCAACACACACCATTGAGAGAGGAGAGTGGAGTGCGGTAAACCGCGTAAAATCTAAGTAATTAACACGAATATAAATGTTTCAAAGAATTAAGTAATTATTCACTTGCATAGAAGCCCACAATTATTATTCTAATAATAATGATTTACCAGAATAATACTCAGGGATTCCAAGCTAGTAATTATATAGATTTGCAAATGAATCTGATAAAAAGTAGTGATGAATAAATTCCAAGGGAATGAACTTAAGAAGGTGGTTCGTCTCTGATAGATCAAAACCACAACTATATAATTGGGCCCTAACCAAAGATATTAACAACCGCAGACATAATAGTACTAATGAACATACCTTAAAGCTGTTTGTGTTTTATTATTTTTTGTTCGATGTTTGTAATCTCATAAATGATGTTTCAGTGAAAGAATTCTCAACTCTTGATCTGAATTTCGAGTTCCCTCTGTTATTAATGAAGTATTTCAGGCTTTGTGAATTATTATTCGACGAGTAAAGAGTGTTTTTTAGACATTTCAAGAAGAAAAAATACGCTTATAATTTAATTTTAGGATAAAGAATTAACTTTATTAATAAGATAAGGGTTTGCCATTATGTTTTATTTCTGGCAAGTGACGTCCGACTGGCTCGAATAAATACCAGCCTAGTAGCCCAAATTTCCACCACTTTTTGCAGCAATCGGGGCCGTATGTTAGCAACAAATGTTGTTCTGGAGTAAGTCTGTACATTACACTATCCAACATTCGGAAAAAATAAGTTTGGTCCAATACCCAGAAAAAAAGTCGATTTTGCCGTATAGTTTTATGAAATGAAAACCACACGTCTTTAAAAAGACCCATTATTTGAGTGTGAACATCATATATTTAACCAATGAAATAAATCAGCCTTTGTGACCTCTAATTAGGATTTCAAAAAATTCGACAATTTCGGGCTTGAAGATTTTAAATTTCAATAAATATCCAGCTCAACCTACAATGGAATAACAGTTGCCACCCTATATTATGTTAGATGCTCCAGCGAAGTGCTTATGTAAAAAATAAACTATATGCATGGTTGCAACGATAACTGAGTCAATGTGAAATGCGATCGAACAGCGATTGGCCGCACAACTGCAATTAAATATAACAGCTGAGGGAAACGGTAAAAAGTGCCTGCGGAAACCGCACTGGAACACGGCACTCAGTTTCAATGAAAATGTGATAAACATTTATGAAATTACAGTGAATAATTTACACTGACATCACTGCGGCTGTGAGTGTGTGTGTGTTTGTTCAAGTGTCGCTAACATATTTGAATGGCTTCGAAGGGCTTGTTGTTGGTGTGCGCGTCGATTTGCTGATGGCTGATGACTAACTTTGTTAATGACTGTAATGACATTGTTGTTGCTGGTGTCGGTAATGGTGAAAAAGTGGTAACCGAAGTGTAATATAATATAATATTAAATATTTTGTAATATTCACGCAACAATAATTGACTTTGTTTCAGTAGCCAGCAACTTTTTGCAGCACACCAATACATCTCATGGGGCTACCAGCACTTGCTCAACGGCTGCCCAATGAAATGGACGAAGGGACCTAATAGCATAGGGACCCACGCTGTGGGTATAAGTGCAATTTTACTGGAAATTCGTGCGAAAGCAGAGGTCAAAAAGTCAAAAGCATGTGAACACACACACACACACCGGTACTTTTACACTTGCAAGGGTTTATGTGTGTGTGTCTCAGCAAATGGCTGTAAGCATTAAATAAGTACATAATTCCATTTATTCATGACAGTGGTTCCAATTTCAGTTGCTTGTGGCAACATTGACATGCATATATTACATTTACATATGTAAATTCGAAAGTAGCGACAGCGCAGGGTGAGGAACGCAGCGTGTGGAAAGCACTTGCTGTCTTGCAACACCAGTTGCCAACAAGCCGGCATTGGGCTGGGCGTTCAAGTGTCGTTAGCTTGTTGGAAATTGGAATATGGAATTGACCAACTGCGCCAGATTTGCGCCAATGCCAAGCAAGAGAGATTGGGCAATGGTTAAACGTGTATGCAACAACAACAACAGCAAAAAGTGTAATCATTTGAAGAGTAGCTGACACAGGGGACTGAGCTGGAGGCCACAATGGCATGAACTGGCACAAATAAGCGAAATAGCCGAATGCTGAGTGTGAAAAAGCACACGCAAAAACAACAAAAATAACAAAAAATAGACTGCACACACAATCGAAACGCAATCAAGTGCAGGCAGCATGTGGCAAGTGGCAAATGACATATTGCGTTTACATAACTGTGAATGTGTATGTGTATGTGTGTGCTTATGTTACATAGCCACTTTGTGATGTCAACCCGGCCAACCGCACCGAAGCGTCAAGCGAGTCAGTTCAGTCAGCCGGGTCATTACTATCGAACGACGGACAGCAACGGCCCGGTCACTTAACACAGTCACTCAACATTTTCGATGCGATTTATTTGCTGCCACATATGCTTGCCACCAGCAATTGAACTTACTGTGCCCAAACGATATATGAAATACAGAGAATTTAATATGCTGTGGGCAAATCGCAAATGAGAGTACTCCCAAGTGGTGCAGAAGGGTAAAATGGATGCGAAATGACAGTAAAACAAATAAAAAGGAAGACATCTCAAATGAACTGAACTGCAACAAATTATTGATAAAACAATGCGCATATGCTAAGCCGTATTTTGTGGCATGTGGCACGTGGCATGTGCCACACCAACAACAATTGCCGCAATAATGTTGATTTACTGGCTCGATAGCGTCGATTTTATTGAGCGCAATGTTTGTTCGACTGCCTGTTGTCTCTGTGTACAATTGGGTACAATTGGGTGCCATGCAAGCAGCAGTTCACCGTATTCACAAACACGCCGTTGCCTTGAACTTTTCCATCGATTTGCCACATCTCTTGTGTATTGTGTCGTAGTTTTAGATTCGGCATGACAGCGGACATTAGCAATCATATTTTATATCCTTAACAACCACACGTAATTTATGTGCGTATAACGGTTAGCAAAGTGCTCATGCATTTAACTTAAGTGCTAATAAAATTTATAATGGATTTCTGAGTGTACAATTGGTCTTATAACTATTAGACCCTTTTTAATCGCGACTGTTATTGAATTTCGCGCCTAGAAGTCTCAATGCAACGCTGTTTAGATTCTCAGAAAGTTTAGAGAATCACAAGCTAACCGTACTCTACACTGAAAAGCTTTACAGAAGCAGAATAGAAATATTTCAAAGTTCACAATATTACATGCATATGCTGTTTAAGGTCATGGCCATCGCAAAATATAATGAATTCTCGAGACGGTTTTTTTTTGGACGGCAAAGATTTTGGTTGATCGTCTGAGGTTTATTCAGTCCCGAGTTTATGCTCCTCGTATTAATGAATGGAGCCGAATCTATTTGGTTTATGGTATAAATTCAACGATAATCAACATATATAGTTTGGGAAACCAAGAGATCTGAAATCATGGATTTTGAAATAAAATTTGGTCAATATACATAACTCACGGTCTCCCAGGAAATTGTCTACCCTTTACAACATTAAATATACTCTCCATAAAGATTTTTAATTTTTTGGTAGATGATCTAACAGTCACATCTGCATCATCAAAATCACAAGATCCAAAAAATCATCCGTCTTTGAGTAAAATAAGTTCGAAAACACCACAAAAATACCATATTTGTTAGAGAAAGAAGGTTGTCCTCAAGAAAAGTAGAAAATATTTCAAAAATATGATATTTATTGGAAGAAACAGATTATTTTCTAATGAAAAATAATAATAATATATTGAAACTTCAATCTCAATAACAAGAAAGACGATATTCTAAAGGTAAAGTGATATACATATGTATATATCAATGGGTATCTCCGATATCCGTAAATCATGGTATAGATTAAAAATAGGCTAAACAAATTAACCTGGACTTATAAAAAAATGTTAATGAACATTAAAAAAAAAAACATTATTGATGATCTGAAGATCGAATTCGACACTGCAAACAAATATTGTATCGTAGACCCCAAAAAGTGAAAGTATTAATTTCAAAAGCAATTGATTTAGCTTCAATACAACGTTGGGTGGTTTCGGGTTCAGGCTTTCGTAAGCTTAATGGAAGGTTGACTAAAACACTCGTCTTATAGCATTGAAGCTTATATATGATGGATATTTGTTAAAAATTTTTATATGTGTGCATTGAGTAAATGAAATATTTTTTTTACAATATACAATTTTAGTAAAACAAACGAATAAAAGCAACAAATCAACTGCATTCAACTTTATATCATTGTTAATCGGCTAGTTAATAAAACTGTTCAGACATTTTATCGCTTACCTTGATCCAACAATTGTGGCCTGACGCCCATTGGTCGTCGTTAGCAAATCGTCGGTATCCTGAGCATTACCATTTGTTGTGCCCACCACCTGACCAATGGCGCGTTTCATCGATTCGAAAACCGAATGTGGACCGGTCGGTTCTGTGGTGGATTGATAGATGGCGCCACCACTGCCATCTTGGCCATTGGTGCCGGCGCTATCAAGCGCTGTATAGCCGCCTTCAGATTGCGGCGTCTTCATCATGACAACTTAGCACTTACAACAACAAGAGTATATTTCTGCTGTTTCTTCCTCTTTACTTCGAATTGTGGTTTGTTGTAGTTTTAATTGTTGTTGTTTTCAAGGTGCGTAGTGGTTGTTTAATGAGTGGCACTTGTGGTTGTCTTATGTTTATGTATGTATGTGTGTGTGTTGGCTGTGGGTGTGGCCAAACTGCGCTGTTGCGTCAATCCAGGCGTTCTGATGGCGTTTGGGCTTGAGCTTTCTTACTTTTTCTTTTATTTTTTTTATTACATATTTTATTGTACAGTTAATATTTTACAAAATGCAATTATACGGCAATCAGGCAAACAGGCAGACAATCCAATAGGCAGGCATTTTGGTGCATTTTTAACAATTTGATATGTTTTTATACATTTTATTTTAGTTTTTTTTTTCATTTATTTATGCAATTTTTTTTATTTAATATATTTTATACATATATATGTATATGTTTATTTATGATATTTATTTTTAATTTTGGTTATTAGGCGTTATTGCGTTTGTTGCATAGCGCGTGTGTTGTGAGTGCATTGATTTAATTCGTTTTTGTTTTAAGAACGTCAGCGAGCGCAAATGACATTCGAGTTCGTACCAAAATCGAAAAATCGAAAAATAAACGGAAAGTAAAAAAGGAAAATTATTACAAAAACATAATCAAGAATTCAACGAAATAAAAGTGTAAAACAAACAAGATTCCTTGCATAATAATAATTTGTGTTTTGTGTGTGAACTTAAGTAAATAATGAATAAAATATAATTTCGCAAAACAAGCAGAATATTAAGTGCATGAGTACCGGCAACAGCGGTTCGTGGTGAATGTGCGTTAGTTTGTGTGCAAGTGTGTAAGTGCGACTAATACATACAAACAAATTATGAAATACAATGCCACTTTACTATTTACGATATATGTAAATGCGAGCTTATTAAAGTAAAATCGTATTACAAAATACAGTTAATAAGTATGCTGAATAACTGTATGTTTGAATGAGGTAATGAATGAATGAAGGAGGAATTGCAAAATGTGATAATAGTGTGAAAAATCTCATGTAAATAGTGAATAATACCATGAAATGTACAAAAATAGTTAAGGATTTGTTCGAAATATGTGTAGTTGTCTCTGGAGGGAACTAAATTAATCTCGAGCAGTGAGCTTTTGTAATAGTTGCAAAAGCTTTAGTACCGTTATGTTATCCAGCATAACATTTTCAGAGGTTTTAAGTTTAAATTTTTAATGAAAAATTGAAAAATCGAAAAAATATTGAAATATTTAATATTTTGGTTTCTAATGAATAAATAAGACCTAAGACGTAATTATAAAATATTTTTATAATTATTGTTTTTAAGTATTATCAAATTACATAATTATATATATTTTTTTGTTAAAATAATCGATAAAATAATTATAATAAAATACTTTTTGCCTCAGTAATCGATTTTAACCTCCATTTTAGTTAATTAGAGATTTTAGTGTTTTCGTTTTATAAACCTAACCTCTCATATAGTTCTCTTTAATGTACACTATTTCATTAGCCACAACATCTATCTTCTAGTAATTAATTAATTTCAATTTCAATAATTTCTCATTTCAGCAAATTTTCCGCTTGCCATCCATGTACTTCGCTTTAATCATAATAGTTCGCAATTCTTATTACTCTCAAAGGTAAAAGAGCAACACACCTGCTGACACTTCACAGTGTTTGAGTATAAGCTTGGCATTTTTTAATCCCTTTGAAATTTATTTCCTAGAAACCATTATTAATTTTCCTGCACAATAAATAATATTCAATAGACAAGCAGCAGTTGCTTGTGACCTTTTCGATACAAACTCTAACTGTTTACTGTGTGCCATAGTTTTTATGGCCACAGTAAGTGTAAGACAGATCAAAGTTAACTGAAATGTGTAATATAACTTAGCCTGTCGGCATATACGATAGATTGATAAGAGCACATTAAAATAATTAGAATTATTCTCAAAATACAAAGAAACGGAAAGTGTAGGAGAGAGTAGTTTTAATAAGCTCCTTAGTTTTCAAGCAATTTCTGAGAATTTCTTAGATAAATGAAGTGATAGAGGATTTTAGAGAACAGAGAGGAAGTTTCGTATGCTTCGTTTTGTTGAAGAGTTTATTTAATAAAACAATAATACATTTAAACCGATTCGAAACAGTTAAGAGGAACCTTGGTAGCTTTGAAACAATGACAGCTCGGTCTATGTGAACATAATTAAAAACTTCTTTTTAATGTTGTCACCTTCGAAATAGTCCCCAATCGATTGTATAATAATTCTGGGGATTTTAAAATCCCCCTTTTTTTAACACACCTCATATATGTATCTACGGGAGTATAGATTTGTAATGCAATAGGTATACTATTGGATCGAGTACCAGACTATTTATTATAGTATTTAGTTGACATAGTAACAACTTATGGTTATAATAAAAAAGTGCTGAATTTTCTTACGTATTTAATTATATATACTACAAGTGTAAATTAAATAATTTCCGGCACGAAGGGCTCACAAATAGTTATAAAGCAACAACAATAGCTCATGTAACTTTAATCTGTTATCGAGCGAAAAACATTAATAACAAAAACAAACAAACAATTAAAGTTTCTAAACAACAATGGATAAATTTACAAAAGCCTCATAAAATATTACACAACAATATGATATTAATCAGTATGCAACAACAAATTCTGTTAACGAAAATTGTATAGCTACGAATGATGACGCATTTGGTAATATAAAGCGAAAACAAAAACCAGTTCCGTACATATATAGATACTTATACTGACATAAATTATTTATTTTACGAAGCTGCCGAAAATATTACGAAACAATTTATCAAAAACACAAAAAAATCTTTTTTCAAATTCAACAATCAAATTCTGGCTATAACTAAATAATTTGAAGTGCCATTTGCAACAGCAATCAAATAAATATGCCATTGCCAAGTGGTTTTTAGTTGTTGGTTATCACAAATCTAAAACAGACATTTCCCAATAGCACAAAGCAAATCAGATTTTGTTGTTATTAAATTAAATGTGTTTTCGTTTGCTGTTGTTGTTGTTGCTCGCTTTGATATAGAAAGTTTTTGATATCTTCTGTTGACAAATGCAGCAGCGACAGCGCGGAGAATTTTAAATTAAATAAACTTATAACTAAGCAATAGCTTTATAGCTTTATCTTATCACGCTACATACGCCTAAATGCGAACAAATAATTTGATAAAGTGACACATTTCACTGATATTTATACAAATATCAAACATAAATATAGTGGAAATGCTGCCATAATGCATCGGGAAATCAAAGTGGAGCCTCGTAAGCGTTGAGCAAATAAAAGTGGAAGCGCACGAAATTTGTTTTGAGGTTAGCGAATGATGGGAAATCATTCAAATAAGAACAACAAACAAAATAAGAACAACAACAACAACAAAGATTACAGCTGACGTTAATGTGACAACGTGATCTCAGTCAGTAGCTTCAATTGTCTTACAGACAATAGTCACTCACATTTATATTTGTTTCATGCATAAATACATATTTACTCATATGGCTGTAATCATAGATAAACAACTAGAAAAACAACGCAATTCAATTTTACTCATATATATTTTGTGTAAACAAAGCTAGAACAGCTGTTCATTGTTTTGTTTTTGTCCGTAAGCTTTTCAGAAACGTCGTTAGGAATCGGTTTGAGATCTTATCGTGTAGATAGTGGGACTACAGTGACTAACTTTCAACAGAAGTGACCTGATTTTAATAGACAAATGATTTAGTCAATCGTGGACTGCCAAGACACCGCTTTAATAGATCAACTAACAGATCTCGATCTGATTTTCGTTCAGAAAATATAATTTTAATAACCAAACATTTTCTTTTCAAACATATTTTATTGCCCTCCCTATAAGTAATACCACGATTCTGAAAATCTAAAAAAAACTCAAAACTTTTGTAAACATTCGCTATTGTGACGTCAGCAAGTCAGACGTCAGTACATACATATATGTTAACAACCACTGACTTCTGCGACCTATTATCTAAGCACTTAGTATTCCACTATTACTAATGACTAAATAGTAATTAAGCTAAACTTGTCTTAATAGGCTCATTAAAACCGAGCTAAGATTTTGAAATGCAATCCGTAAAGATGTGAGATCTCAGTAATGACAGACAGTGACCAGCGCAAGTAAGATGGATTGAAAAGTATTTACATATAGTACATACATAAGTACATACTCACTTACGAATCGTTTTAATTAGAGCACAAAATTATACTCAACACGTAATGGAGAAATATGAACATAAAGAGGAATCACAAAATTGTTGCCAGTCAAATGAGAATTGTGCATCCACACAGTGAATAAGAGGACGACTGTTCTTATGACAGTTCACCTTCAAATCTGGCAAAAAGCTAACGGCGCAAACATCTTGCGTGACTTCAAGAAGGCACATACATATTTGCGGCTCCAGAGACTCATCACCGCACAGCGTCAACCTCAACAGGCTTAGCATCTTCTACATTTACATATTTACCCTTAAGACACTCGCACGCTCACCGCCTAGGAGTATATTAATAGAAAGTAAAAAACAGAGTGTTTCATAATGTTCTATCACTTGGGATGTTCTAATTGTGCTGTAAAATGAGAACTCGGCAATGCGTAGTAAATTGTTTACCGGGTAAGCGTACAATCAGGCTGACAGCAACTACGCAGTATTTTCAACATTTTCACTGATGAGTGCACAAAAAGTTTTCAAGTGTTGCGAAATCACAAACACATATTGTATAGACACACACACTCATTTGAATGGACTACCTATTGAAACTCGTATAGATACATTTTGAGAATAGGTATGATACGAGTACCCGACTGGAAGTTAGCTGCTAATTTCTTTGAAGCATAGCTTAATATCCGGTATAACAAAGCAAGAGTTCCGAATCCGAATCGAAATTCTGAGTATTCAAAAAACTCAAAGCCAAGTCCGATTAAGATTTCTATAAGGTTGGAAAACCTTGATTTTATAGAAGGATTGTATAATAAATTGATTTAGATCCAGAAGACGATAGTATTACATTTAAAATATAAATATTTATATATACAGATACAGATGATATAACACTTAAAAACCTTTACTCTCTCCAAAAAAATTTAAAAATTTTCATCAAATCCTTAGAATCCTAAAGTCTTCGAATATGAGTTTTAACTTTGAAAAACCTCAGAACATAAAAATTATATATTTTTATACATATATTTTTCCACAAGAGTCTTAATTGCTTCGTGCCAAATTGGCTATGAAAAAGCAAAAAATCAAAAAAATTGGAAAAGCTCAAGTGGCCGCTGGAAGTTTGAAGTGCCTCATGAAATCAATTGGCGAACGCCTAAACGAATTTCCACAACCAATCGCTGAGCAATTCTGACCAATAACAGGGAGAGAAACTAGTAAAGGTTGAGTACTATATACTGTGTTAATTAGCACCTAGATTACGGTGGTATAAAACAAATACAACAATTGTTTTGTAATATGTATACAGAAACGGACAGCAAAACCGCAGAAAATCGAGCATGGCAACAACTAAAAACCCGAGCAATGTAAAGCTACAGCACAACTAAAAATTTCCGCTTCACGCCGCACAACCTCCTCTCCTAGCCACACACGGCCTCTAGTGTACCCCCCAGTCACACCACAATCATGCCAACCCACAAATATGAAGCAGATAGTCATGCATTATGCACAAGAACCGTTATTTTGAAGTGTACAAAACTAAAAAAAATCAATAGCAACTACAACATTTTATTCGAGTAACTGTGGTTCGTCAGTGCGAAATTGCTATACATTATACACTATATAGAGGCGTGCAGCGCCGCTTATCAAGCACCGCTATACCATACAATTGGGTTAGTGCAGGTCAGCGGCGCAGCGTCCTACTTTTAGGCGCTTGAATGTTTGCGTTCTTTTATGATCCTTTTAATGTGAGCCGTATATTTTTTTTTTGCCCAACACACTTGTAAATTGTTACAGTTTCTTGTTTGACTTGGGGAAAATAATTTCATTTCTGTAGCACTTCAAACTTTCTGCTACTTACTGGTTGGTAATTTGAAGCCTTTGTGCGCTCTGCGTGTGCTTGGCAGTGCGCTCGCACGCAATAAAAATTGTTCAAACAAAATATTTTTATTGCATTTCTTAAACGGCAGAAAATTCAAATAGGCTACTATTAACTGGCATACTCAACTTCTGCGCAGCAGGAGGCTTATGCGCCTAAAAGTAGGCTTTAATACTATACTCGATGGAATAACTGTAATGTAAACTTTGGAGAATGAAATGTTAATGACATTTATAACTGTAATTAAGGAGTTTCGTTTAGAAGAATAGCTGCCAACCATAGCTGATTTATATTGAGTCCTGAGTCTTCATATAAAAAACACCATTTTAATTCTCTCAACAAAGAAACGATTTTTTTGTAGAAATTTTGTCTCTTTACTGTTATTAAGAGTTATTTGTTAAGGCTCCAAAGCTTAAAAATCAATATTTATTGCTATTTCCTTTAATTTAATAATACTCTTCTGGGAAAAAAGCCACCTCCTTTCAGAGTCTATTATGATAAAAATAAATAAAATTCAATAAATCGCTCGTAAAATCATTAATGTATGCGTGTTTAGCATTTATATTTGGAATTGTTACCGCATGTGCCTGTGCCACTCTTCCACACATACCTACTTCCATGGAGAACGCTCTATTGTACCACCAGTCACATGCAAACTGCACGCTCATCCACCAACCCAAAGAGACCGAGTCTAAACGCTTGAGCGGAGTGCAAATGTGTAACCACGGGTAACAGTCGTAAGCGAGTCCATAACAAATGCTCAACTCACCCACATAACCGACGAATGACAAATGTATTTAGAAATTAGAAAATCAAGTCCCACAAGAGGCGCCAAGCAGTCAAGGTAATACATATGCCACAGGAAGCATACGAAGCCACAACTGCCTACGACGTCACGCCAACTCATGTACGCCCGCTAATAACTTCAACCGCTGACACATGTGACTATGGTTTACGTAACAGTCGGAGTGACGCGAGTGTATTTGTGGAGCACAAATATTTGGCGACGCCAGCAAAATATGCGAAGCATTAAATGCCAAAATTTTAGTTATGAGGTCGCATTTCACCTGCCACTTCATCTATGTAATTTGGATAATTTGCACTCATGGAAGAAACCGTTAACCCCCACAACATTGGCTTGAGGAAACGACCTTGCTGCGACAAATCACACACATATACTGTATATAATGTAAGGAATTGCGAGAAAAAAGCTGCCGAGTGCAAAAACTATTCCTGAATCGGCACGAAAAACTGGCAGGAGACGCGTCGGAAAACGAGACAGAGGTGCGGCCCTTTGTTGCCTGGCTAAATAAGTCTAAAGTGTAGACGCGTCGGTGGAGGCAAACGAACGAAGAAAATGGAACAGCAACAACAACTCGCCACACCAACACCGAGGCAATTGCATAAATAATGGAGTTCGAAACCGCCTGCCAGCCATTGAGCCAGCCGCTCTGAACTGGCTGCCAACTAGCTAAATAATATTTGAGAGTTGGCGGAAATTTCTAGCTGTCCACGCGGGTAGTGAGCGGTATGCTTGAGGTAACGTATGACGTTCTGAATCGATGCCAGGTTACATAAAAATACAACAGAGAGCCGTGGGAAGAGTTGATCGAAACAGTTGAAAATTGTGTGCATATGAAAGTGAGAGTAGGTCAATGTTGTCGCCTGGAAAATCACCATTTCCCGTTCATGCACATGTGGGTATTTTGTAAAGTCGGAGTAAGTAAATATACGCGCATACTAAAAACCAGCGCCTAAATCCTATTAAAGCGCAACAGTGTGGAAAATGCCAAAATGTGATTATGGAGCTTTGTCCCCAAAAGCTAATTAGCAGCCAAGAATCCGTGAAAATTGCAGCTGGGGCCAATTAAAAAGGGTTAAATAATGTAAATGCATAGAAAAAGGAAATGGCTTCAACAAATTTTTAAATATATTAGACCATCGGCTATTCGGAAGGGACTTTAAAGTTGGACTGTAGAAAAACTAAAAGTTCGTTGAATATATTTTGAATAACAGGCGTATCTAGTTGTAGGCGTAAGTGACAAAGAGGGCAGTGAATGAATATTTAATTCTAATTGGATATCGGAGGTCGATAATGGGCAGTTTAAAGCACTTCATCGAAGCTTTGAAGCTTTAAGCTTAGTTTAAGATTATTGTCCCTACAACTTACCGATCTAAACAGGTTCAGATCGCCGAAAGGACAGAATTGTTCTGTCGGAATCCTCACCGACAAGCTCTGAATGTCATTCACAGAGGAGCTATTAGCACCTTCCTAAACTCGCTCCCCGTAAATGGTGTACTTAGAGTCAAATCATTACTCATCGCAGACACCAAGCTCGAGTTGCCTCGCGAAACTAGAGTGACACTCGCGCAATTTCGTTCTGGATACTGTAGTAGATTAAATTTCTACTTATCCAAACTGAACACCGACATACCCAACAATTCTCTACATGCAAAGGGTCCCTACATGATACTAACCACCTCTTTGTATGTCCAATAAGGCCCACCCATCTAACACCCGCTTTCCTTCGGGCCGAACCTGTCGAGACAGCTCGTTTTCTGGACGTTCTGTTAGATGACTACCATGACAATTGTACAAATCAAGAGTCATAGATGTTCAAGCAGGTTTAGATGACCTTTACAACAACATTGCAGTCCTTAGTTTTTAAAGAATTGCTTCATTGTGTGAAATCCATTTCTTCGTTTCTTTACACATAACCTCAAACTCAGTTTTTGAAAATTTTCAAAACGCAAATAAATATATCCAGTCGAATAACGGTAAACAAACTGTCATTGAATTAAACTGCACGCTTGCTCTCTCTGTATGTATTTGCGTGCAGTGAGGCGAAGACCGCTTTTTAAGTGTGCTTTATCAGACAAATGCAGATGCGTTCGAGCCAACGAGCATTGTAAATTGATACGATTTAAGCTATGCATGGAGCAGTGGTGATTGCGAATGAAAAAGTGTGAAATTATAGCCGAAGCATGCTGGGAACATAAGATAGCAATGTGCAAAAAAGCACAGAACAAATAACGGAAATTCAGAAAAAAGAAATTCTTGGGTACCAGCAGACTAGCAAAAACCCCAATATACGAGGAGCGTACACACACATATCGGAGCAGAAAAGCTACAAGACTGTTTACTTGTTTTTTTGTGTGTGAAGTTCCTGCTGGCGTTGATATGCAATTCATGAATGTTAGTTATGCAACAACAACAATATAGAGTGCTGAGTATGTATGTCTTCGGTATAGTGTTCTTGCAACATATTACATAACGGAGCAAAGTGGAGAGCATTCCGCACGTCTGACGTTGCTGCGCGACCGGAAATTGAACGTGGCGATCCTTGTGTAGCCAGGATTATGTGGCTGAATGTCTATCACATCGCCGAGCAAGGTTATCACTACGAAGCACTGAGTGACTACGCTTGAAGGGATTCACATGCAGCAAACGTGTGTGCGCTTGCACATACGTATTTACTTTGTTTTTTGCTTACTTGCACTTCAGTCCAACGAACATTGTTTAAGCGAAAATACTGCACTTGTCATTTATATTGAATGCTTCAGGTTGAGCTATGAAAAGGAAGTGGTTTCATATCCTGCTCTAGAGGGCAGCAATGCAGCAAGATGATTTCTTTTATTGCCTCAATTTATATTTCTTTAAGCTGTTAAGCGGATATTAGCAAGTATGAGTGGATGTCTGAACCTCAGAAATGATAAATTGAACGCTACTTCGAAGATATGTAAGTAAGTCCCAGAAGAAAGATTTAAACCATATCGAGATTAGGATTGGATTGTTGCAATGACTATAGATAAGAAAGCAAAAAGCTCTTTTTTAAGTAAAAATGTATGCCAACAGCTATTTTCGTTAATCCCAAACAGTCTACGACCACACCTCACACCTCAAGTAGTCATAAGAATCCAACAACAATGTATTAATAGAAATATGTGAAATGAATGTGGTTGTGGTTAATATTAAAGGCAATGAAACAACAAAAACTAATTCTCTCATAAAATTTATTGCGACTTACAAAGGTCACAAAGGCGACAGGTGAAAAAACGCACACAAAACTTTGTCAAGTAACGCCTACAGACAACCCGCCTGCTATCAATGAACTGCAGAGTTTACTTGATAAGAATTAAGGCAAAAGAAAAATTGTCTATAAAGCAAATAAAGTGGAAAATCAGAGCACATATGTACATATGTATATAGTATATGAAAGTATATATGTAAAAATGTAGATAATTAAATATAAAAGTTTTGCTGCTAACTTCGTGGCGCGATTGGCAATTGAGTTTCTAGTTTAATGTCGATTTTTTTATATTAAACCAAAAGTATATAGTCAAGGCAAATCATGAATCGAATTAGAGCGTTGAAGCAGTGAAAGAGGACAAATTGCTGGCCAAATTGTTGATAATATTGGTGATTATTACATTTTGTGCCAGCAAGTCTACTTACTATACATTTATGTATATAATATTCTTCCGCTGGACAAAAATTACTAAGCCACAACTCCAACGGCAGTGACACCAAACCACCCGCTTTTTCAATACCAACTCCACAATGGCAGAATTTTCGAAAAAGCCACGCGAGTGCAAACAGTCAGCGCATTACGTCATCACAACGCTTTGGAAACGAGTACAAAGCGATTGCCAGACGAGTTCAATCGGCACTACGGCGTATTGTAGGGGCTGGTGTATTGTTTTTGTTTTGTACAACAACATGTTTAGCCCTTCGCGAGCACCTGCTCTAAGCATTTGTTGTTGTTGTTGTTTAGCTTTTTTACAGTTTTATTAATATTTTTCTTGCTCTTACAGCACCATTGAGCGTCATGCGAGCGACGACTGGCACGCGAATAACAAACGCGGCCGCCTGACTGGAGACACCGCCAACCACTGGGCACAGGCACCAGGCACCAAAAGCCACATTGTCCCAGTGGTGGGTTGAGGGCTCGATAGAGGTCGAAGTAAGAACTCGATGGTGACTTATATATTATTTTCGCTTCTAATATACTTTAGAAGATGGAGTTTCGTAAACTTCATTAATTATTTGCAATGTTTACACAACAGCCATATGAGTTTTATTATATTCCTTTTTTTAAATATTTTATTATTTAATCTCTCACTATTTCGAGTGTTTGACTATAATGTTAAATACATATTAAATACTTGAAGCTACAATTAATAGCTTTAGTGTTTCCAATCAGTGGAATATACAAATATTTTATGGGGATGTAAATATATATTTACTCTGATATATATACACTTTTTAGTATTATAAGTAACATACAAACGTGTCTTAATGACTTTTTAATAATATATTTTAAAGCGTCAATTTAAAAGTTTTAGAATTTTATCTTTTTATGAATTTAAAGGATATTGAACTTTTTTTAGTCGAAAGAAGCAAGCTTTTAATGCCAATTTTGTCTACTTTATATATATATTTTTTTTATTTTGATGTTTCTTTCATAGTTCTCGAGTTACTCCCGAGAGGAAAAAGTAAGCCTCAAGAAGTATTGCGAATAAAACATGCAATAGGTCTTTGCACTTGATATAAACCAATTTCTACTAAAAGTTAAATTTAATTAAATATATGGATTCAAGAACCACTTGAGTATTTTCCCTTTATTTTTAACCACAATCATAAATTATTAATGTTGAAGAAACCCGAAGAGAGAGAGAAAATGAAATGCATAGAGGGATTTTCATAATAAATTAGAACTGCAAAAGGAAGCCTATTCCAAAAATTAGATTCAAAGAGATACATATTTGACTATAAAAGTAAGAGGATAAAGAATATGAACAACAAAAACGATGCGGTGTAATCTGCGAAATGAGGTAATTTTATGCGGACAGGTAAGCTAGTGGCAATGAGTGGTCTACAAAAACAAAAACTTAACTCAGATACACAAATTAGTTAAGACCCAAACACATACTGGTTGGATTGGAACACTATGTACATATGTATGCATTGAGCATTGCAAAAAAGGTGCAAAGTTGAAGGTAAATGCGTTGATGACGATGAAGATGTATTACTGCATAATAAATTAATAGTTGTGACAGCGAAGGAAGAGTAGAATTGACAGTGAAACGTGAAAGGCGACAAGCTATCTAAGTTGAATAAGCCTGACGGGTAATATGGACGTGTGTAGATGATACGAATATACATACATAGAGAATTACTACCTACTCGGGTAGATAGGGGCACTAAGGGCTGAGTAATGCAAAGCGTGGCGGTGAATGAATAAAAAGTTGATGCATGTACAAATGTGTTAAGCGATGTGCAACAAAGTGATGATAATGTAAGGTAATGGTATGTTATGTGTTGATAATGCCACAGAAGCAAAGAGAGAAACGCTAATATAAAAATTATACGCACAAACATACATACATGCGTACCTATGTACATACATACAAATATACCAATACAATTTGTATGCACGTACGCTTGTATGTATGTATGTTTTTTTTGTTCAAGGAGAGGCGCAAATGCTGCAGCCATAGCCACACAGCAGTAGCAAACGTAACTGCACAACAACAGCAAATGTCATTTCATCAGCAGTTACGTATGCACTACATGTGGCAGGAGGAGGCTGCAACCAAGTTGCACCCAATGTAACTAAGGGTCTCGTGCGCTCGTGCATAGCGCCTCCACGTACACAATAGAAAACTCACCTGTATTGGTTTTTTTGTTATTGGTTGATCAGCAGTTCCTTGTTCGCCTTTGCTGCTGTTGCAACTCCCTTCTAACGGGGAAGTCGGGTGCGTACGTGAGTTTGCGGGCGTTACGCGTGACCTGAATGTAAATGCACTTCCGCTGCAAAAGTCGCCGCTTAGCTCTTATATTTCTCACACACTTGTAAATTTTAGGTTTGTTCGGCGGCTGTTCGTGAGCCTCTTCACAGATATTTTTACTACTTCACTGCTACTCGGAGACGGCAGCAAGAACAAACACCGTTTTTTTATTTTTGTTGTTGTTAATTAGTAATTCTTTTGGGTTGTTTATCAATATTTTTGTTAACAAATTAGCGTTTTGCGTTCTTTTTTGCCTTTTTCTTTTTTACACTGCCGTCTTTCACCTCAGCTGACGCTCTTAGGTTCTCTTTATTCTTCTGTTTCGTCACGGAAAATCAATAATTTGCTTGTTCACCTTCTCGCTAATGATTTTTCTTCAGCGAGTTTTTTCCTCACTTGATTTCGTTTGCTTTTATTCTTTGTATTGTTATTGAGAGCGTATAATACCGCTTTGGCTGTGAGCACGAATTCGTTGTTTCCTTTTATAATTCGAAGATTCGGAAAGATAATTGACTCACTTTAAACAAATTTTATTCAATTGGAAAATGTGTTCTCTCTGACTCAGTACAACAAATTGGCCAATTAGCTGTGCTTTAACCCCTCTACAACTCGACGGAAACAAGACACAACCGTTCGCTGCGACGTCAAAATTGCCATTGGAGCATCGGCAGTTCGGTCAGCGCGAGCAGCAAATTGGAGCTGTCAAAGCGAATGACAGCAGAAAAGGAGTGGAAGGTAAATATGAGGTTATAGCGACGACAGCGGTGGATGAAAATGTCAAATAAGAATTATTAAACAAAAATATTGAGGCGCGACATCTAGCGGCGAAGGGTGAAATTGTAAGAAAATAAAACATTTCATAAGAACGTAAAAACGATAATATATGGTTTTACGTTATAACGGAAGCACATAGTGAAGAAACGGAAATTCTCAATTTCCTAAAATTAAACAAGGACTTCAATTTGAATTAAATTATTTCGTAAATTAAATATGAGTGCTATATAACATACAACCTGCAGTAATGGTATTAAAGCAAAGACTTGCATATGAAAAAAATTGGAAAATCATGCATTTCAACAAAAGGTAAAACTTCGTTGTGCTGAAGTTCTGTTTCTTAAATACATATAATAAAAACACACTGCAAAAGCTCAAACAAATTTTTATATCAAGAACTTCTAACTTAAACTTTAACTTAATGCTTCTAAAAGCTTAAACTCAAACTTAAGGTTTTCAGAAGCTTAACTTACAAACTTCCCTTGCATTTATCATTTCCTACTTAAATTATAATGTTTACATACAACTTGTATATGCGTCGAAAGCTTCAACCACGAAAGCTTTTATTTACAACATAATGGCTTTCAAGAGAATATTGCTAAACATGTTGCTACTCACCATTTTGTTGTGCAGTCATTTAATATGGCACCAATGCCACTGCCGCTGTTGCTGCAGCTTCCGTTGTTATTATTGTTGCTGCGCTCTTGATGGCTATTGGCTGTCGCCATACAACCATCCCAGGCATATCCTGGTTCTGGCTCATAAGCGGGGTTTGTTATTCCTTCGAGACAACAAACTGCAGTTACTTTTTTGTTTTTCACGCTCATTTCTGTAGCTTGTGTGTTCTGGCGTTTTTGAGTATATCACGTTCAGTTTCGAACAAAATTTAAACAAAGATTTCTTCACTTTACTTAACACACTTCGAAGTTAAATATTAATATTAAAATTATTAAAGAGATTTATTTAATTATTTAATGTTAATTAGGTGTATTTCATACTTTTCACCATTAGATGGAGTTTTTTTACATAATTATTTGGTTTTTATTCGATTTTTGTTATGGTTTTTTTCGATCATTATTGCAATTTGACGCCATTTGACAGTTATTTATGGTATGTTTGCATGGACAAAAAAGTGAATTTACATAAAAAAAGGCTTTTCAGTAAAAACTCCTCTTTCTCGAAGCCAAAAGATATCGGAAAAAAACTCTCCACAGTATTGGAAGTGTGGAATCGCTCATTTAATAATTGTCGAAATCGAACTATAATTTTTCAAGGCCCCATATCGCACATGGAAACCTCAGTGCCTATTTGAAACATTGTTAACAAAAATATTGGTAAATCTCTCAGATATTTTATAGAATTACGAAGAGAATATTTGCTTTATAAAAGTGAGCATCTGGAGGATATTAGGGTTCTCAAACGTCGGTTGGCTTTATACCATAGATTAAGTGGGCATATAATCTTGAATATAGTGTAGCTATGCGGTGAAAATCAGTTATCAGAATTACACCAGCCCTCATATACTATATACAATGAACTTCGGTATTCTATATATGGGTCCAGAACTACCGTACTGGTTTATATTAAAATTAACTATATCTAAACAACTTCATAGATTTAATTGAGACGAAAAACTATTCAAAGTAATTTTCCGTTTAGACCGAAAACAGTATGATATGAGAAATTTCGACAAAATACTATTTTTTTGTTAGGAATAAACTTTGTTGTGGGGTTTTCAAAGCATTTCGCTTATAGTAATATATTAAAAATTAGTTTCCAGTCTCCATGAATATATTTAAGACCATATACATACATATATTTTATGTATATTATCACTTTGTAATTCAAAATATAAAAACAGGTTTACTTTTCATAAAACTTTTCCACAAAAATTGAACTTTTCAATTTCATAAAACTAATTGAATCACTTTGGAACCAAATAACTATTAAATTGTGTAAACTAGCAAATAAAATCCATTGTTTCCACTTTTTTCACAATATTTATTTACAAATAGTAATATCTTCAATGAATTATTAATATTCCCTTGTTATATATTTTAGAAAAATTTTTTGTCACTTATTTTAGATGAACTCGTGTACGCCGTTTTACGATTCGACACTTAACATTGCGAATTCGACACTGTTTCAGCGAAATATTTTGATCACTGCGCTAATCGAACGGATCGCACCCCGAAACACACACAGCATCCAAATTTGAATGTGATTAGTGAGGCGCGTAATCGTCCAAGGGTGAAATCGCACAAACATGTAAACTTGTACGTTTGACAATTGAATATAATCTGTAACTAAAACAAAATAGAATGCTAGCACCGATCCCTGTGTCTTCACTGAGGTGCGGTCAATGAATTATTCGATGAGTGAAATGTTCTAAAATCACTGCTCGCTTTTCAACTTACTTCTACTATCAATTACTTTGTTGGTGCATGTGCGCGCATACTTGTTAGATACGCTTAAAAACAAAAACAAAAATAAACACGGCCGTTATTTATGGGCGTTTTCAGAATGCTCCGCCAACGCTTCAGTTGTCGTTTTGGGATAATTAACTGATCAAATGGGCTGAGAATATTGGTCAATAAAATCAACTACAAGAACACTATATTGGCTAACAGTCATATACATAAATCAGAAGTTCGTGCTTTAGTACCGTTTTTCATAAACACGCGCGCGGCTACTTCTCAGTTTTTAATAAATTGAGTTACAGCGATCGATCACGTGCAATTTTCCACTTTTTATTGAATTGTGACTCAGCACTTGTCCGGAGTAAAACGTGAAATTCCTCATTTATTCGAAATCAAGTCATATAACGATTTCTGTTTAATGAAAATAAGGAATATAAGGCGAGTCGACCTTGCACGCCGTGCATAATGGGTAACGTTAGACTACCTCCAGTTTTCACGACCTGAATTGACTCCCACGGATTATTAGCCTCTGAATGACGATGATTTTACTTAAGATGAACTGGGTTTGGTAGAACACTAAGCTTTTGACAATGGTAATCTGTTACCTAAAAAATTTTGGGTGACATTCTGCAAAAATGGTTGCCGAGGTTGTCTCTGGCTTGTTAAAACCCTTTAAACTCTGGCAGTTATATAGGACCTTCTTCTCCCGTCATAATTAAGTTTATGTGGTAGGTAATGGTGATTATCTTTTTGCACTGGTCGGACGAGGGAGAAGAATGGTCGGAAGCGATCTCCCCATTATTGGATAATGTCTCGAGCAGACTATACGTAGAAGTTTTCAAAATCCAGATAGTTTAGCTTCTTATGAACTGCATAGATCCACGATTGTAAAAGTCACGTTTACGAACAAATTTGATTGATAGTTAACAAATATGGGTTTCCAACTCTCAACTAATACTCTATCCTTCGAACAGTGCTACAGACGCTTGTACACTTGAAAGTCGATATTAAATGTATTAATTTATAAAGTTATTAAATCCTTCGAACTGACTCATTTCTTAATTCAATTCCTTATTCTTTAGACTATGTTATACATTTTTAATACAATAAAAATCGTTATTTCCTTGACTGATTTGCATTTTATGAGTCTTTGTACGCAACCAGGAATGTATGCATGTATTAATATGATGCTTAGAAGGGCGCATGTCCGTGTGGGCGGAGCTTATATCAATAGCCTGCACATAAGCGTACCATACATAGTGTGTCTAGCAACATGTTGCCAGCAACATATCATTACAGACACACACCTGAAGCAGGTATCGCGCGAGCTTTCGCCGGAAAATTCATGGTCAAACAATAGACAATATGCAACAGTGTACTTTAGTCGTTGTTTGCCCAGCTTCGCAACTGCGTGGATTATTTTTTTGTTGATAACTTGTGACGTGTGCTTTCGATCTAATTACGTATAAATAAATAACCATGGCAATTGCATAAAAGTAAAGTGCAAGATCATAAAAATTTTAGCGTCAAAAAAGTTGCTACCAACAACAACAATAATAGTAATAATAATAATACATATCATCTTGTGAATCACCAAAATACCTACAACAAAAATAACACATAATATATAATAATAAATAATAACAAATTGTGCAAAGCTGTAAAAATTAAGGTACGAGTATTTGAAAATATAATGAAGACACTCTAGTGAAAAAAGTTTTTGAATTTAAAAATTATTTAGTGAGAATAATCGATTAGTTTTCTGTTATATAATATACGTATATGTATATATTTTTACATAGACTGAAGGTTTTTATATAAATAACAAGTCAAAATAAAGACTCCGATTATAAACATTTTTATAAATTTTAGGTATTATATATTATAACACTCGTAACAACATAAATCTGAAAGTTCCTCTACATAGTACATTCGATACTGGTATGATTTTAGGTGTTATTTTCCTCCCTCAAATACCATAATATTTATATGAATTGAATAAATTAACGAAAATAATAATTTTTATAAAATAAATATTTTTTTAAATACACACAAAAAAAATAATATTAAAAAAAAAATAAAAAAATATATTTTTTAATAAATAAAAAATATTTTTAGAAATTTATAAATCTTAAATAATTTTAAAATTTATCTTTTCTACAATTGAAGAGTCCAATAAGAAAATAGAGTTTTGCTACGATAGGCTTTCTATTATTGTGCTCTCTTTTCAAACAAATTATTTTCTTTGAAACAAATTAAATAAAAATATATTGCTTCGCAGTAGTAAACAGAACTTCTATATTAGATTCAAAAGTAGTAGGAAATCTACTAAAACTTTCAGTAGATTTGAAACCCTCATTTTAATGCTCTTTAGCACTCTCACATACACATATAAAATATTAATGGAGCAAAGAGTGGCGCTCTTTGATTATATTTATTTTGAATGGAGCAAATACCTTAACATAGTATACATGAGTACGTGGTCATTCCTCGAGTAAAACGAGTTTCTACACATTGTTGTTGGCTAAAATGTTAGTACGTTGGCTTTGTAGCTTTGCTCGTAATGCCACAAAACGATCACCATTCAGTTGAGGTCTGCTCGTCGATCAAATCGGTTATACTATTTTAATAGTACGCATTTCGTACGCGTTTTGTGAATTTTGTACACCCGCTTTGGGAAGATAACTGAGTACTTACTTCCTTCCTTAATTGGATTACTAACATATAGCCCGCCGGCATACGTGAATATCTCGTAATACTTGACAGGTAATTATGACGTGGTTATACAGTGTATATATCTACATGTTTATGGGAATTTACAATATCAGACATCCGTGTATTAAATACGAGGAGCAAACATTTTTTTTATATTAGAGATTAAATTTGTATGCGATAATAAATAAAAAAACAAGAACCGACAATTATAAAAAAGTAAGAATAGTGTTGGAAAGAGCGTAAGCAAGCGACAAGTACTCGGAGAGCCACGATCGTTCAGCGAAATGAATGACACGAATAAAGTGAAATCTAATAAAATAGCAGCAACAAAACAAATCTACTTTAGAGTCAACAAATAGGAGGCATACACGTACAATCATTCAAGCAGTTTACATACATATATACACATATGTTATACATAAATATGCGCTTCCTATAGAACGTGTCGCCGATAAGAGCAAGTGTATTACAAGCGCAATCTGTTGTTGGGCAGTTGCTGAGAAGTAAAAGTAGCTGATAATTGATTATGCCAGCAAGGCAAATAATTTTATCAGTGCAGTAAGAGCAGGAAGGAAATCAAGTCAAAGAATATATAATTATCAAAGACGCACACAAAATTCAGAAATGCTTCTGTGCTACTCACAATCTATAGTTGCTCTACGCTCTCTCCCATACAAGTGCGAGTATTCTTGCCGGCTGATCTCATCCCTGCCAGCCAAAGGTGGTGAAAAAGCTGGTTAAACCGAAGTTTTTTAAACCCACAAAAGTGGGTGAGTTTGCCATAGGCCAGCATAGCTGCTTGTGAGTTTTTTAACCACTATTCCCCTCACACGTACGAATACAAAAACAAAACAACCCAAACGTGTGCGTTGGTGTTAGTAATTGAAGAAACATGAGGGGAAAGTGGATAGGCCTGGCTGGCAGGGATGCACAACCGATTGTTTATTTGTTCTAACACAATAGTAAATTAAAGTGAAAATACTCTTTAATTTATTACTTACATACATATTATAATACTCGTACTGTAGATTTCTCTGGATCGGTCCTGAAGATCTTTAAAGGCTTGATCTCTAAATGTTTATTATATTTTCTTTCAGTAAAAACTACAATAAATAAAACATAGTAATGTATTTCTTTCGTTTTTCTATAAAGATTTGAACATAATCTTTATCTTTTCTTCGAAGTTTCTAAATCTAAGTAAAATTTGGGGAAAAGACGAGAAAATGAATCACCAAAGTCAATTTTAACGAAAGAAACCCATTCTGGTCGCTAAGTTGTATTCGATTAAAGTAAATAAATTTATTTACATATATGCAAAATGTTTATACATTTAACAAAAGTTTTAAAATATATTTATAAATGAAATGTGGGGCTATTCTTTTCAGAAGACAACTATAGTAAACAATTTCTGTGGTAACAGCTATATCAATATAAATATATATTTTTTGTAATTTCGCACTATTCAAGCTGTGGTCAATTAACAACAGTTCAATTTAATGTCCAGCCCTCATACGATAACCTCAATTCTCAGAACATTTGTGTCATATTTTTAGGTTCATATGCATGAGTCTAGCTCTCTTAGCGGTGCGTGAGTTGCTTATTGTCATGGTCGTGAAATAACTGTTAGCAAACAACTCATTTAAATACATACATACATATATGGTACAGAGAAAGAGGAAATGCCGCAAACAAATAAGAAATAACAATAAAGTAAACTATTTATAATACTAAGGTGGAATAAAAGGTAAAGAAAGAAAGCAAATAAAGTATGAGACAAGCAAAGAATGTGTGTCTTTCGAGGTCATAAACCTTTATGTGTATAGAACATATGAAGAAACAGGCGAAGAGGAATATTTCGATTTTTATATTGTCGAATTGAGTTGCATTTATTTATATTCTGAGTCAATACTGTCACTTGAAAGCAGGTTTTTAGTCATAAAATTTCCATAGATAGGAGGTAGTTTTTATTGCGGGTCGTGTATTATTGAAACAGCAGCGAAGAGGATCTACATAAAAATCTGATTCCAAATCTCTTTTTCTTAAAAAAAATAATCACAAAAAAATATATATTCATAATATGAGTTACTGATGTACTACCCTTATAAAAAACAGGTTGGTTTTTAGAACCTGAATTCATTAAATTTACTTTCTTATTGATTTTTCATCAATCAAGGTTGTTAATTGGTTTAAATACATTTCTTATTTATTGATTCATTATTTTGAAGAGATTTCTTAGAGATCTTAGAACACTCAGAGTAAGATATGTACTATATATGTTTAGTTTCTTCTAGATTCATACTCTTCCACAAACTAACTAACTTCAAGAATGAAAAGTCTTATACCTAACTTCTATTTTGTTGGACTTCTCCATAGCTTTCAGCTGGTTTTCCCTAACCGTTAATCGTCTCTCTACCCTCATTAGTCACTTTCATGTATATTTACATGATGTAACCACATTTTCTTCTTATCTTAAATTTAATTGCATAGTTTCCCACAACTTCCGAAAAATTTCTTTTTCTCGCTTATTTCACTTTTATTTCCTCATTCCACGCTTTCTTCTCCATTTAATTAATTGTCTGATTTCAGGTGTCATTTGGGCTTAATTAAGGCTTTTAAAAATTTTCTTTGCAAATTCATGACTTTCGCGTGCACACACACACACACACACATACATATAGTGTAATATTTATATAATAAATAAAATAAACTAAACACAACTCAACTATGAGTAGACCGCCACCATGAATACGCAATTGTAGCACAACCCAACATTAATATAATCAAATTATATGCCATTTACGTAGTGCCACATAACATTGCCATGAAATCATCGTTTCGTATGCATTATGCGATTTCAAAACTTTCACGCATTTCTCTCTACTAAGTACTTATTTGGTTCACTCATTGAATGAATTCGCGCCGATTTGGCTGCTAAACAAAACACCCACTCAGGCATCATTTATTAGAGTGTGGTCATCATTTCTTGTAACACTTTGGCTAAAAGTTAATAATTAAGAGAAATAAGGCCAAAAGACAGACGCTGTGCATTTGAAGTGGCGGCGATTTCACCAGTAGACGGCCAAAATGGCCAGCCAATGCTGCGCATGCGCGGTGGGCTTTCTTTGCAGCTTTACAATGGCGCATTTGAATATAAGCGTATATAAACGAAGTGGCTGCAGATGTTGGCGAGGAAGAAGCAAAATCGAATTTCGCAACTCTTACACTACCTACACAAAGCAACCGCACCGCAATTGCATAATGCTCGTACAATGCGAAATTGCAGAGAAGTACTCCTCACTTCAGTGTGTGTGTGTGTGTGTGCTTATGAATATGAAGACTCATGCCTCTGCGCTTTGACTTTAGTATCTGCATACACTCGCACTTGCATTTGCCTATAGATATTCAGCGGCATTGAGGCACAGTGGGTGGAAACTATCAAAAGTTGTAAATAATTAAAGCACAGAGGGGGAACAGCGTGGGCGTGTTGCCATTGACGAAAGTGCAATTATTCATAATTTCAATTTGACTGTAATTGAGTTTTGTGTACTTGTAAATATTCATAATTATTGCAAAAATCTCCAAAAATTTATAGAGAGACCTTGAGCACACCTGGACAATAAAAACATGACTCTTGAAACAAGATGTAGGTAATGGGAGGTATGATACCTAATATTTTTGCTTTTTATTGGTAAATACAATATTTTTTGGAAAATGTGGCTTTAATTTAGAATAATTTTACATGATTATCTAATAGGAACTGAATATTGAAAACTTTGAACATTATTTATATTGCCTTGGGGGTTTGCTATGCTCCGAGACCGATATTTGTGGTGGTTATGTGCAATAGAAGGCGGATTTTGGGCTCTGTAGAAGCTAATAATCTACAATCCCTCGATTTGTAACATACAAATATTTTCAGTTCAGAGAACTGATGAAGAATATCAAAATTTCTCGTTTTTCATTGATCCAATGGAGCTATTGAGTATCATATTTACAAATCATTTTTCAATAGGTCTTATAGAGAATATTGAGCGGTCTAGTATTGTTCTCCATCGAAAGTAAATACATATGTTAATTATAAAATGAACTATATTTTAATATTTGGATTTTCGAATCTTTTTTTTTCCATTCAGAGTCAATTGCCACACTGTAACAAAGTCTGCAATTTTTTTTTACAAGAGTCTTTGTTTAGCCGGTTGTTGCAACGCTGTATTATTCGACGACGCGCCGGTGCGTAAGCTATTTTTCAATGCTTCGGCTTCAACATTTGCAAATGATTATGCAAGAGTTGGCCATCATCCGGGCCTTCTGACACCATCAACTGCATACAAAGCACAGTTTTACGAAAGCAATGATATAAGCAATCGCAGCTCCGTCTGCATTGCGCCAAAATGTGACCAATTCCAGTGAAATCAAGCTGACGGCATGAATAAAAAGTGCAACTAATTGGCGACTGATTCGATACGGATTTAGTAATGCATTCGCGTAATTGTGGCCAATGGTGCTTGCGCATCGTGAAGAAAATGTTAAAAATATATAACAATTTTTTTTTTGAGAAATTGTGGTATATTGTAGACAACAGATCTCTATATTGTTCAGATAATTTTTTCTAATTTCTCCAGATCGTTTTTGTGCCTTTTTTATCTTAAGACTTAAATAAACAAAATAAATTAAATAAATATTCTATAATTATATCTCTTATTCCTTAAACTAATCTCATTAAAAAATGCTCCTTTCTTTGCAGATAATATAGTCTGAAAAACTTCGAAACTCATACAAAATGGCAAAATTCGTACTTATTGCAACGTGCCTTGTGTTGGCGTCGAGCGTGTGCTCCCAAGACCTGAAAGTCGATGTGGTCAGTACGCCAGAGGTGTGCGAACAGAAGTCGAAAAACGGTGATATGCTGACGATGCACTACACCGGCACACTGACGGACGGCAAGAAATTCGATTCGAGGTAAGTGAGTGAGACGAGATGCGGCGTTGATAACAGTACTTAGTGAAAGTGTAGGCCTGTTGCTAGTTGAACGCTTGAAGAAATTTATTTATTAACTGTTTAAAGTCATCATTAAAACCTTTTGATTAGACAAATCAACCTTTTTTCGGCAATTTTTGGCTACTGTGTACATACATATATATAAAATACATATGCTTGTCGGTGCTTCTAAGAGCGCAATGCTTCGCCTTTCAACCCTACACCTATGACAACACACAGACTCGTACACACGCGTGGATAGCTCAATGTGCTCATAAATTAGGCGCCGCTATCAACGAGATACGCAAATAAGATAAGCTTTGCTGCTGACGCTTTTGTGTTTGTGTTATTTATAACCGCTGCGTATTTGACGCTGATTTTTATAACACCAATTGTTGTTGTTGGTGCTATTGCCATTGTAATTATTTGGCTTTTGGTGCTGGCGGATGACACCACAAACCAATGTGTGTCTATAAGTGTGTGTGTACACCGCAAAGTGACTAATTTTTACTAGGCCAGCACCCAAGTCAACCCAGCGGTGAAAGCAGTGAGCTTCACTCATACATACACAGGCGTCAAAATACATATGTAGGGTACATACATTCACTTGCCACAAGTGTTGCGAAAGTGCAACAAAATGTTGCCGAAAACTATTGTTATTGTTGTTGTTGTTGAAACCCAATTAAAGCGACTCTTTGCTGCCTCTTTCTACAACAGCTTCGACTACTTCTCAGTTACATACATGCTCCGTACTCTTTGTGACGTCGTGATTTATTTGCCCCTCGTTGACTTTGGCGGAACGCCGCTTTTGTAATTAAATTACGTGTCAACAAAAGCCAACAACAAAGGGTTGCCCAAAACAAATTGTTGAAATTGGAGAAATTTGTGCTGCTGGAAATGGTGGTAGACATATATGCTCATATTCTCATATATAAAAGCTCATATTCATAAATATTGAAAATTCCCGTTATTTTTTTTAACATGCCTCGTATAGCTTATCTTGTTAAGTTCCGCCTCATATTTTTTTATATTTTTTATTACTGAGCAATTCGTTGATAAATCTATTTATTTCTTTCTCTATGAAAATGTATATGTATGTATTTAGGCACTTTCAAGTGTATTTTTTTGACGAATATAGTTTTAAAAATTTTAAGATAAAACAGCATAGTTGCCCTCATTTAATACTGCTTGGAGTGAATTTAGTTATTTCTGAGATTAGTTGCCATAATAACTAAGCAAAGCTATTTCAAATAAAAACAGACTAACATAACCTAAAAATTAAATTGTGCAATATAACTAGCTTTTGTTTAAAATTTTGTTTATTAACATTAAAAAAATTTAAAATTAGAAAAAAAAAACATGAAAATGGAAATTTCAATTCTCAATTTTCCCACTCCAAAGAGAGTTGATAAAACATAAACGCAATAAGTAGCGGAAATGACTCGTAATGATTGAATTACGAAGATTTTTGAATCATCTCTCCGGACTATACTTGTTTTCAACACATACATGCATACATATATAGATTAAACTACTGATATTTAACAAAAAACTCGTATGTGGCATGCCACTTGTCATAGTCGATATTGAAGTCACTGTCAAAGCAATTTACATACATACAAACACACACAATGCCACATCGCAAATAAAGTCATAATGATTACGAAGCACTTGCACTTAATATACATTTTACCTTGGACCCGCTCGTTTGCTCTACACGAAATTCAAATTTAGTTGAGCAAAAGTGAATAAGGCAAAAACAAAAAGAAAAACACTACATATGTATATGTATGTACGTGCAACAGTCATCAATCGTCCATAGTTGTTGGTGCTGATGTCGTCGCTTTAAGTGCCCCCGGCCAACCGGTTGTCTGTGTGATGGTGGCATGCAACATTTTTGGCAACTTTGCCATTGACTTTATCAACAGCAGCGCCGCGGACGAAAACCAGATGCTTTGATAACTGGAAACGTGTCGTCAGAGCGCACACACATGTCCACACACATGAATGAATGCTTAGTGTCGTTGCAAGTATGTACATATGTGCTGCTAGGCGGGAATGAGCAAATTGTGTTAGGGTAGCTGCAGATGTGTGGCAACTGTAGCAGTTAGTCGCTGGCAGCAAGCGACGTTGGAACGCAGGAGAAAGTTTTTGATTTCTGCTTAATTTACCGTGATTTCATTTTAGTTCACAAGTTTCGCTGGTGCTGGCAAACAACCCAACAATCAGGTAGTGAGACATAAAAATATGAAATGAAAAAAAATCGGTAAAACGGTTGAGCTCTTAGCGCTGACAAGTGTCACTTGTTGCAGCCTCCTACACAGGTGCACAAACATACATTCAAACATTCATAAATATGTTCTAGTAGCTGAGCACCACTTAGCCTGACCATTAGTCAACATTTGGACAATCAGTTTCGATGAGCCACAACGGGTTGGGTAAACGTTTTGCTGTCCTCGTCAACTGTCTGCTTATTGCAATTTAAATAACAAAAGTTGAGAGAGAGAAAAAATATGCAAAAATGTTGCAAAATAACTCCCAGTTTATTTAATGCCAAAAGCGCCCTTGGCTCTGTCTTAGCCACTTGGAAAAGCCTTTGTGCGCGCACAGTCGCCGAGGCGTATGAGCAACACTTTAGCCGCCACAACGGATATGCGCCGGAAATTAGCGCGTTCTGAAGAAGTCAAGCAGCCAGAAGCTGCTTACGCAAATGCTGGTAAGTGGCGGTTGCACTTTGCGCTTTTACGCCTGCTTTGACTTGTTGCAGCTGCACGACGGATTGGCGCTGAAGCTGGCGATGTCTTGCGCTTTGCCTTCTTGGCTATGGCTTTTAAATAAAGATTTACCTTTAAAATTGTTAAGAATAAAAAATGAAAAGTATGAGTGTAGTCAAAGAACAACAACAACAAGTTAGTTAGACATATATGCTTCTGCTCGCAGATTGCTGCTGGCTCATAATGTAGCAAATATGTTGTACACAGACATTACGAAGAAGAAGCTGTTGAGGATATAAAGTAAACAAGTGCTTAGAGTGGCGTGCAAGCTTTGTGAGCCAGAACAACAAGAATGAAAAAAAATGTTTATCTAGTGGATGCACGACAAGCAAATGTCGCCAGCAGCTTTTTAATTGTATGTATATACAAACATTATGAACGCGTGTCGCAGTAGTGAGCACCTTTAACCACAAATATACGCAATATAATTCACCTCTAAAGAGCATTTTCATTAAACTAAGCCATTCATATTAATTTCTGCAACTCAGACTTAAACTGACCCAATCAAAGTCAATCGAGCAATAAAGTCTCCACTTCTTCTTCGAACTCGTAACAATAACCAATTCATGTCAAAACCATGCAACTTACAAGATTGGAAATCTTCTGAGTAAATGCTCATTTTATTCATTACTCCTTTTCTTCGTTCTTTTGTATTTGTTAGAAGAGACATAACGGTGGTATCTAATATTGCCTGCAATAAAAATAAAGAAGCATGAATATTTCAGTGAACTCATTCAAGCGTTGCAGCGTTGAAATTTTCCATTACATACATACGTGCTTGATTAATTATAGAAGGGATTAATGCTTCTCTTTGCTCATGTAAAAGGTGTGCCAAGAGACGAAAATTGCATTATGCACAGGAAATTGGGTAAAATGTAAAACGAATAAGCAAACTCTCTAACCTCCAAATGTGCGCACAAATTTTGGGAAAACGCAGAGTTGCCAACATTCATTATGAAGTCCATAGTTATGTATATAAAGTTATTCTCTATAAGCAACTATAAAATCTATAAAATGTTAGAAACAATTTTCTTAATTACAAAATTTATTAAAACCCATATATAGATTTATTGGATCGAATTTTCGATTTTTGTTAATTTTTATACTCTCGCAACAAAGTTGCTACGAGAGTATTATAGTTTTGTCCACATAACGGTTGGTTGTAAGTCCTAAAACTAAACGAGTTAGATATAGGGTTATATATATCAAAATGATCAGGATGACGAGAAAAGTTTAAATCCGGATGTCTGTCTGTCCGTCCGTCTGTCCGTCCGTCCGTGCAAGCTGTAACTTGAGTAAAAATTGAGATATCTTAATGAAACTTGGAACACGTGTTCCTTGGCACCATAAGAAGGTTAAGTTCGAAAATCAGCGAAATCGGACCACTGCCACGCCCACAAAATGGCGAAAACCGAAAACACTTAAAGTGCCATAACTAAGCCATAAATAAAGCTATGGAAATAAAATTTAGTATGAAGGATTGTATTATGAAGAGGCATATTTGGATGTACACACCCCCCTCCCATACAAAGGTTAGGTTGAAAATTACTAAAAGTGGGTTAGCTCACTAACCAAAAACGTCAGAAACACTAAATTTCACATAGAAAATGGCAAATAGAAGGTACATTCAAATTTTTTTACAAAATGGAAAATGGGCGTGGCGTCTCCCACTTATGGGTCAAAAACCATATCTCAGGAACTACTCGACCGATTTCAATGAAACTTGGTTTGTAATAGTTTCCTTACATCCCAATGATATGTTGTGAAAATAGGCCAAATCGCTTCACAACCACGCCTACTTCCTATATACCAGAACTTTGAAGACGATCTGAATCGTTAACTTTACAATATATAAAGTAAGCACTAGTGAAGATATCGATGCAGAACTTTGCACAAATACTACGTTTATAGTGTGGCAGCCCCATTCTAAAAATCACCGAAATCGGACCATAGGTTGTCAAGGCCCCATATATCGAACATGAGGACCTCGGTACTTCTAACCTAATATTAGGGTTTCCAACTTTCAATGAACTTTATACAATATATATGACGAATATGTGGGTCAAATTGTGTATTTTAAAATATTAATAAAGTTAAATAAATAAATTGCAAGAGTATAAAATGTTCAGTTACACCCGAACTTAGCCCTTCCTTACTTGTTTTTTTTAATTTTTTAAGAAGAAAATATTTTCGATTTCTTTTCAAGAATCAGGAGATTTTTTATTTAGTATAAAATTCAAATGTTTTTGCAAAAGTTTTTGATTATTTTTCATAATTTGTAACATTATGGCAACCCTAAACAACTGATTAAACCAACTTTTCACACATAATATGTGTGAATCTATGTATGTACTGGAACTAATATTTACATTCAATTTAAAATAAATATCTCAAAAAGAAGAAATTATAATTCAGTCCGTTTAACCCATTCAATTGGGCAGACAATTAAATTGAAAAATTATTTGGGGACACTCAAATGCCAACAACACTTCAAACACCCAGAAATATACATATACACTTTACTAGCAGCCTGAGCAGTACATTCCTTTGCTGGCTCGAGCGCAGAAGAAGGGAAAAGTATAGCGTTCGTACACGTATAACGGGTACGGGGTCATTTGTTTGCAATTTCATCAACGTTTGCATAATTAAAATGACAGCAAAAGATGGTTTGGCGGTGATGCCAGTGTATGTTAATATATAACTCAACTCCACTTGTGTGTGTCGGGTTTGATGATTTAGTAGTTGGGCAGGCGAAGAGAAGAAGTGGCTGGAGAAGCAGACCACCACGCCAGACTATAACAATTTCATAAATAATTAAGTGAATGCAATGGAGCGGCGAAAAAAGTCGGGTCACGTTCTCACGGCTTTTATCTCCGCCCACCCCATCGTAAATGTGCACAAAAGCAGATAAATTTAAAGGCTGGCGCTGCAGAGAGACAGGTGCAAGGACAATAGGACACAGTTGTCAACAGCAAACTGCGCTCCATTGTAAGTTGCTGCTATTGCTTTTTGTATATTTGTATTGTATATACAGCACGTGCGCTGTGTCAATGCGGTAGAGTATAGCATGTGTCTTTCTTTGTTGAAGGAACGAATTGACTACGCGGTCTACTAGTAAATATTAAAGAGAGCACGTGTACACAGGAACAATGCAAAATAATTTGTAGCTATTTCTTTGCTATTGTTGTTGTTTATGTTTATTTCGATTCCACTTGTTGCTCATTTTAATCACATATCTCCATCTTATTGCTTGAATTCGTTGAGCAAATGAATTGTTTTTACTTTTAAATGCCAAACTATGTGGGCCATCACTTTCTCTAGTTACTTTTGGAAGGTTACCGAAATTAACCAGTGACCTGTAATATAGAACTGCAGGCTGTCAAAAAGATGCTTAGTAATTTATGTGCCTCTGTGAAAGTTGTAATGTTAAAAAAAATCTCACTTTCTCGACACATTTTGAAGAATAATGCGCGAATGCTAGTAGGTCAGCGGTTGCGCGCCTAAAAGCACACTTTTTGATATAATTTACATACATCTCATATTTCATAAAGTGAGCTGATAACGTACTGTACCACCCCCAAGTCTCCTTTTTCACACTCTATTTATTTCTAAGAAAATATTCTGTCTCCAAACTAATCAACTAACGCGTAGAGTTACTGTAAAATGTTGTCACAGTGGTTAGGGTTCTTTCTAAACATTATTAATTTGTTACTCTTGTTACTTCCCGCCAGCCGCTAAAAAATATACACATCATAACTCGTTTTTGACATTCCTTTCAATGTTCTTTTTGTGTAACCAAAGTTTCTTGAAGTGAAATCAGGCACAGTGTGTCATTTCGGCTTACGTGTAAATAATAAATTGTGGTATTAAATTCTTTCCTAACAAGATCTGGAATTTACATTATTCAGACCTTATCATTTTAGTACAATCTTTGTGAAAAAAGTGATTAGTAAACTAGTTGAGAATTGCAAATCATTCTTCCTATGAAAAATTTTAGATAATTCGTTCAAACAATTGGATATGTATAAGTACTGATCTCTCTAAAAAAAATTTTGAGTTGGAAAGATTTTCGATTTCGAATATAATATCGAAAATCTTCGAAATTCGTATAGACTAAGTAGTAAATATTACTCTATCACTTTTTCTTCGAAATTCAGCTTGATTACCATAAATATGAACCAAGTACTCTGAAAACTTATGACTATACTCTTCAACAGAATTCCACACTGTGGCATCCCAACCTGTCAGTACGTTACATGTCTCATTTTTCAAGTGTATGCTTTCCGCTTATGAGTAGGGAAAAGACAAATTCTTCTTTTTTACACCTTACCAAGTGCTCCCAACTGCTGGAATTTTTTCAACAGTTCACCGATAACATTACAACAACATGTGTACATACAAAACTTGGTATTCCCCCCGTGAATCAACGGTGCAACCGCGGTAGCAAGAAGGACGCCATAACTTATGGGTTGTGGCGTAAAGGAATGGGCGCTGGCAAAAAACATAAATTGAAGATGTTTCATAAGTTTTTAATGGCCCAGCGAGGCTTGTCATGTGACATGTTGTTGCAATGTCGCTGCAATTCCGCAGTTAAAGAGCGCTAAAATATGCAAGCATGCATGGAATGGCAAACGCTTGGCCGAGAGCAATGCAATTTACAAAAGCTGCATACACGCAGATTATGTAACAAGCGCGTAAATAAATGGCATAAAATTAAATAACCAGGTGAATGGTGGGCAGATGATGAGTACAATAACAATAACAACATTGTGTATCTTTGTTGTTTGTGTATCTGCTAGCATTCCAAGCCAAGTGAAAGTTTTTGGCCAAGCACGTTAAGCGAGCGCCAAAAACACAAAAAGAAAAAAACAAAAACAAAAACAGAAATAAAAACAAGATTAAATAAGAAAAAAATAAGTGGAGAGTAAAGGCCATCCGCTTGGCAAGCTTTGCACCAATCTCGCCAGCTGTTGCTTGCTGACAATTTGTATTTACATCGCCCATTATGGCTTAAGTCAGCTTAGGGATTGCGTGCGTTGCGACGCAATAACGACGCACTGCAAATAAATGCAAAAATAAACAACAAAAGGTGGCAACCAGCCAGAAAAACTTGTCCACTCTGCGAAAGCGCTGGACATTAAAACTCCTTTGGCTTTTGGTCGAATGCATTCGCAGCAACAACAACAAACAAGCTGAACAATTAACGCAACAAATCAGGAAGTCAACGGCACAAGCGTTCAAACACTTTACGCACACACACACATCTACATTTGAATGCACTTTATTTACTCACGCGTTGCAAGTGGCAATGTGTTTTGCCATTTTTTGTTGCTTTATGTTATTAGTTGCTTGCATTAACACTCATCGCTTTTGCCTTGCTGCAACTAATTACCTTGCCGCTGCGCTGCTTCTAATGAATGTTGCATGCCTGCAGCACGCGGTTGAATGACTGCCTGCTTGCCACTGCCAAGTTGCAACAATACCAACTGCAATTGTCACGGTCACTCACCAAGGCGACGACAATAAGTTGTTGTTCGAGTTTTATCTGGTAATAGAGGCGGCAGCAGTTGTAAACTTGTCGCATGCTAAATAAACATATGTTTGTATGTTTGTGTGTGTGTGTGTGACTTCATATGGCAGCATCATAAAACGCCACTTTTCACGGTTTTTTAGCTTTACCCAAGGTAAACATGGATTTATTCAAGCTCATTGTTGCAATGATTGCACTATCTGCTTTGGCATGCTCCCCCCTCCTCGCCTCCATTTCTAAGCTTCAGCTTTCACGGCGCTGCATTAATTGCCGTTTGCTGATAGCTGCAGTCAAGGCAGCTGTGTTAATTGTCTTTGTTTTGACACAGTTTTCTTCGGCAAGCGATAATTTGTACTTCGGTTTATGAATTATTACTTACCGTTATGCGTGTATCTTATTGATTGATTGCTTTAGTAATTGAGATTAGACGTGATCGGAAGTAGTCATTATTTGTACTTTTGCAGTGAACTAGAATTCCATTTCCTACCACCTTCACATGACCTCTACTATATAACATCTCAAGTTCACTCATATTCAAGCTGAGCCTTACCAAGATTAAGACGGTGTTTTAGTTCACCACCAGCGTGTTAGAAATCTTTAAAGCAAACCTCAGCCAGGAATAGTATTGCTTTAAATATCAACCTTTCATATCATACAAGTAGATTAAGCAAAAACCCTCACGAATGCGTGATTTGCATTACCGACTGCAGACAGTACGAGCACTTTCTTGAAATATTGTAAGTACAATTGCCATAACACTCGTGTATATGAGCAAGAATTGTTTAAATAATTAATGTTGTTCCATCATACTGTCGACTATCCCAAAGTACATTCAAAGATATCATTGTACAGTGGGTCCAATATACTCGAATGATAGACAAAATATGCTGACGGCACAGAATCAGGTTCGTTTCAATAAAAATTACCTCTTTGCGCTGTGTGAGACTTCAAAAACACGCTATTGATCTGGAAAAAATAGAGAAGAGTGCAAAAAGAAGACCCCTAAATGTTTTTTCTAAACTATGTAAATATTTTTTTTAAACTTAAAGATGACCGTTATAAAAGACATATAGAATAAATTCAAATAAGTATATAACGGTTGTTTTTTTAGTCGTATGGTTTTCAATGTGGCTACACATTTTTCGGAGTTGGTCTTTTTGACAGCTGATTTACACTGAGGTTAGTTTGACATTTCATAATGAACAGACTGACTCCGGAACAATGGTTATTGCTCCGATTTCTGCAAAAAGTGGTCGAATATTGGGTCTCTCGGTTGGAATTTATTTGAAACAGCCGTGGCGTTCACTTGCCCGAAATCATTTTTAAAACATAATGGCAAACCCGTATCTTTTTATAATGCTAAATTTCTTGACCATAACAGTAAATCTAAAAAAACATCCTTTACGTTCATTTTACAGAGACTACATGGACAAATTTTCATTTATTTTATTCTATGCTGAAATCATTTTAAGTAAATACAGAACATACAAATAATTTAATTTTTTATCAATATAAATTTTGACCACAGAATCCACACTACATACCCACTGTGCATAACTTAGGCATATGGGATTTACGCGGATACAATTTTATTTCGGTGCAAATTTTTTCAGCGTTTTTCTCCTCAAATTTACAGCAACTTTATTTAAAATTGTAAGTTTACATGTGTGTGTATGCGCCCCAATGGGTGTACGTGCTGCACAGCCGCCAACCATAAATTCCAACTTTACGCGCTACTTTCAAGCTTTCCACGGGGAGAAGCAGAGCGCAAAGCGCTTGAACTTTAACGAATTTACACTTAACTGACGTTTTTTTCCAAGAAATTGCAGTTTCGAATTTAACTAAACTTTGTACGTGTGTTGGTGAGTTCATGAATTCGTGAAAGTCCAATGCGGTGACCAAGCGATTACGATGCCCAAGAGGTGCAAAAAGGAGTACAGCAAGCACTTGCCACATAAATATGTGTGCGGGTATTACATAATCAATTCAATCAGTGAAAAGTGTGGTAGCAGGAAGAAGAAGAAGCAGTTTCTTGCCACTTTTAACACTCAAAACGTTTTGAAGAAACTGGAGCGGGTCTCACGCCAACTCTGCCTGATGGTCGGTCATATTTGCAGCTTTAACTGCAGTCACTTATGTTTGGCAGCTGAGTTTGCCGCAAATACAGTTGTATTTGAGGGAATAACACACTCACTCCTCAAGCTCCTTAGCTGGTTGGGGGACGCACAGGATTCCCACTGTGAGTATTTTTGCCTTTTTGGCTTTTTGGGTGTGGAGTTTGTTGATTTTCGATTTACAACACATAAAAATCCCAACGTTGTGTGCTTTATTATTTAGTAATCGATGCCGTTGTGGGATTTGCTGGCGCATCCTGTAGCCGGGAGTAATACACACACACCCACACCAACATATGACCGACAGTGAATGAATCACTTCGTACGCATCCGCACGAAAGGATTGAATTGGATTGGTTTTGAAATGAAATAATTTTTTAGCGCTTCAGCTGGTGGCATCAACTGACGATATTCATATGCGGCGTGTACCTCCGACCTGCCATCGCGCTCGACGCAATGACAGTGGCAATGAGCCATTCTGTCGCATATTTAATGAGCGACGGGTTGAGTTTGTTTACATTTACATTTATTGTTGGCGCTCATGACTTCCCAACTCCATTTCCAGCGCCATTAAAGTGTGCAAAGTCCTTCTGGTGTGTGCATTTTTGTTGCTGCTATGAATAAAAAATTCCACATTCCACCGCAATTCATTTGAATCCGACTCCGACACTCCGCTGGTTTGCGCTGTCTCGCTGCCTTTTGTTTTTGCATTACATTTTACAGAATCGAAATCGAAGCTTATCAAATATTTAGGTGCGAAGTCAACAAAATAAATAAAAAGCAATGTTCGGTAGTGCGAGGGGACGAGAAAAGGTGTATAAAAGTTGCGAGCGATGTAAAGCGTTGGAATTTTGCAGAAAAAAACAACAAAAAATGTGTATTTGTGCGGTGAAGATGTAATGTCGGGTTAACCTCCATTGACTTTATGATAATGCGCGGCAGGTTGTCGGTGCAATCATTTTACACACCCTACGCACATACAGGGCCTTCCTTGTGTAAATCCACGTATGTAGTCCGCTTCATATGCCGCAGCACGTGCGCGAAGTCATTAGCAGAAGAGAAAAATTACAGAATATACGAGTATTTACGTCCAACTAAACGGCTGAGCATTTTTAAACAGTTCAAATATTTCTGGCCAATTTGCGGGATTTCACATTGATTAAATCACGTTTTGTCTCACGATTCATTAAGTTAGAAGAACTGTTGAGGTTTTCAAAATCACTCTCTTTCCGAAATTGTTTCATATTTGTAGTAGAAAAAACGGTTTATTTTAAAGTACGCTTAAGAAGGCTTTCTTCGTCGATTTTTCATTGGTACTTCGTTTTTATGTGGTGGGTCCCAAACCCTACGCACAACCGCAGAAGCGGGTTTGCCTTCTCACTTTAGCTCGCCTCCGAACGGCTGTTTGTTGGCTACCCAGAGGATACTTGGTCTACAACCGATCGTGAGCTGCTTGAATCATGTGGAGAAGAATCGTCACTGTTGACAGTCATAACTTCGAAGTCGTAGATAATTTCGTATACCTGGGAACCAGTATCAGCAACACCAACAATGTCAGCCTCGAAATCCAGCGCAGAATCACTCTTGCCAACAGGTGCTACTTTGGACTGAGAGGCAGATGAAAAGCAAAGTCCTCTCTCGGCGAATCAAAATCAAACTCTACAAGTCGCTTATCATTCCCGTCCTGCTTTATGTTGCAGAAGCTTGGACGATGTCAACATCAGAAGAGACGACACTAGGAGTTTTCGAGAGGAAAATTTTGTGCAAGATTTATGGTCCTCAGAACATTGGCAACGGCGAATACCGCAGACGATGGAACGATGAGCTGTACGAGCTATATGACGACATAGTTCAGCGAATAAAAAGACAGCGGCTACGCTGGCTAGGTCATGTTGTCCGAATGGACGAAAACACTCCAGCTCTGAAAGTGTTCGATGCAGTACCCGCCGGAAGAAGCCGAGGAAGGGGAAGGCCTCCACTCCGTTGGAGGGACCAGGTGGAGAGCGACCTGGTTACACTTTTGATCTCCAACTGGCGCCGAACTGCGAAGGAAAGAGACGAGTGGCGCGCTCTCATCGATTTGGCTATAACCGGCTAAACGGTTCAACGCCAATCACATACATACATACGCTTAAGAAGGCTATGATGTCCACAATCATATCCAATCTGGAAATATATTGGTTAGATAAAATTATATTTCATTTGTGTGTGTTCTTCTTGAATAAAATCCGGTCGAAAACGTGGATTTTTAAAATTTCACTGGTTTGGAGAGTCCATTTGCCATTTTTTTTAATATTTATGTTGATATACGCTATGAACTTGGCGATTTTCGTTTTTTAAAATCCACTTCGTTGAGATTTTTTCCTTTTCCAAAAATAAAGGGCCGAGGTTTTACAAGCATACGAGAAATCGCTGAAGAGCTTAATGCTATCCCAAAAATCGACTTTGAGAAGTTTTTAAACGATAGGAAGAAGCGCTGGCATAAATGCATAATATCGATTGGAGACTATTTTAAAGGCGACAACATTAATGTAGACGAAAAAATACTTTTTTTTTTCAAAAAACGAGAATTACCTTTATTTTCTGATTAAATATATTTATTTTAAATTATATTTTATTTCTTGAAGCTTACTTTGAAATTATAAAGTAAAGCTGAGGAATTTAGCCAGAAACTCAATGGGCTCCCTTTTCTTACTCCTACGACGTACAAAAATCATTGATTTTTTAAAATATATTAATTATTCACATCCGCTGAGATTTTTGGTATTAATATAGATTAAAATTGAAGAATTTATTGCCATTCCATGAGTCAATTTATGATTGTTATTAACATTTTTATTGAGTGGTTTTTACAGTAGTTTCTGATGGATAAAAACTTCAGCAAGTGATGACAAGTGGTGTGTTAAGGCATGAGCGTTACTCAAGGTATTTTTTCTAAAAAAAAAATCTAACTTCTAAGAAATTTCAGACTTCCAAAAGCTCAACTGAATTCAATAAAATGTGTACATTTAAAATTATATTAAATGCATGACCTTTTAGGTCGTTAATTGGACTCAAATTAAATTTGAAACCAATTAAAGTAAAAAAGTAAAAGTTATTTTTTGTAAAGAATGGATTTGCAAAATTTTCCAGTTAAATTTTTTTTTCTTCTCTCTCTTCAAATCATCTATTGCCACATTGCTTGGCAAATAACGCACGATTTTTGCATAAACATAAATACAGTTAGACTGTGTATTTGCCGCATCAAATGTGCCGTTCACCTATCATTTGATCAACTAAATCGCTGTGTTTAACACAAATTTGTTTGCACTTCTAAATTTTATTTATAACCTTTTTACGTTTATCCGCAAAGTAAGGGCATTATGGTGCGGGTTCGCACATAACAATTGACACAAAAAACGCACACATATCCAGAAACATGCGTTTCTGCTTGCAACACGTCGCGAAAATAACAATTATCATAGCCTAAATCATAAATCTATGGGGATCAGCGTGGCTTTAAAGCGACAGCTAAGCGTTGGCGATGATGTCGAGTAGGTTGTAACATATGTATGTACATATGTAAGTGTGTCGGTCTGCAGTTCTGCATGTGTTTTAGAGCATATTTGAAATATGAAAATATAAAATCCACTTTTTTTAAATTTCGCCGTACATATGTATGTATGTTAACACATGCAAGTAAGCGTAAAATAACGGTAAACATGTGAAGGTATGCCTGTAATACACTTACATATTTAAGTAACTCAAATTGTACGCCGACACTTAAAACACGCGAATGATTTGCTTTTGCCTCGACCATAAAAAAACCGTCTCTGCATACATACAAACACACTTAAACATCACACTTCGAATTCACGTCGCAACATGCAATAAAAATTCGCACGGTGATACATGCAACCCTGCCTAAGTGTGCGAAATCCGCTTGTTTTTCAAGTGGAATGTCAAACAAATGTACAACATAACTGTATTTTGGCATGTTGTTGCTTGTTTGCCACCAAGAGAGATTTGCAAGTGAAAAAAAGCTAGAAAAAGTAAGTGCTTTAAGACCCATTCGTATGTGAGCGTACGTCGCATCTTGTGACGGTGGAGAAGGTTACGGCACTTTTACGCCACAATTTCGCGGCATTTTGGTGGATAATGTGCGCTTGACACTAAAGCTGCATCATCGTGGGAAGCATACACTTAGGCGCGCCACCACACACACCCAAGCATACTCGCTAAGCTACAAAAACAACAGTCAAGTTGTTGGCAAAATTCAAATACAATATTTTTGAATTGTTACAAAGCCCAAGAGAGCCAAATAAAATATTTAAGCGCTCTCCAGCAGCAGCAGCAGCGGATAAAGTGGCGAATAAAAGTAGAAGCTGAAACTAGCGGCAAATGCGCGGAGCATGGCAAAAAAGACGGACGGCAAGTAGCTGACTCCTTCACAGGGTTGCCACAGCGGCAAGTAAGCGCTGTGGTGTGAGTCACGCTGTCGGTGGACAACTCGTGATAATCATATTCGACTTAACGGTCCCAAGTGACGCGCTGAAGATGATGCGACATAACGGTACATATAAATTTAAATTGTTGTTGGGTGTCACTTTGCAGCGGATATTCCAATATATTTGAGCTTGAATTTATTTATTAAAATTAAAAGTGGTACTTAAGCGAAATTATGATTTATATTAGAGTTTCACAGGAGTTTAATTTAGTTAAAAATATTCAAAAAAATGTTTTCCTAATTTTTTTTTAATGATTTACTCTCATTCGGAACGTATATAACTGCAGTCCTCTAGTTGGTACTTTAAAATATTTCCGTTATCCTTATCCGCCCATCGTTGCATCGTTTTTCAAGAACTGCCTCTCCATTATAGCCGTTAAGAATATTTTTTATTACAGTTTTATTTACTTACACCAAAGGTGTCGTTCGTGCGCATTCCCGCTGGTGTAGTTCTCATTTTTCAGCAAAGTTTTGCCTAACTTTGTTGCATGTCAAAGTTCAAGCAACAACAAGCAATGGCTTCCAGCATTTACCGCCTAGCTGATGTCAACTGTTGTTGTTTTGTGTTGCTTTTACATATTTTTTAAATTGTTTAATTTTTTAACACACTAAAGACAAGTGTGGCGCTTGTCATTTCCTAATTGGTCTGGTCTGCGACACTATTGACAGTGTAACGGTTGTGTTGTTGGATATTTCCATGTACAGTAAAACCTATAAAGTTGGACACTCGCTCAAATTGGGTAAAATGTTCTGTACCAACATAATATAGTACAAACAATCATTCCTTCATGACATAGACACTCGCGTAACTTGGACAAAAAGTGCTGAACCGCAGGTGTCCGGCTTAGACAGGTTTACTGTAGTAGCTTCCGTAAAAAGCTTCATGGAAAAGGGTTCTCATTGCAAAAAATTAAATCATAATATTAGTTGTCTTCTTCTTAATACTTTTTATAAAACAATTCACAAAAATTGTATTAGAAAAAATGTTCATTAATTTTGAAAATATAATTTTTAGAGCTCATTGTTTTAATTAATTTTCTCCCCATAATACCTAAAGTAACGAATTTCCGTGTGATCAATTCACAAGCTCCCATGCTGGAAAACTGAAAATTATGTCAACATTTGGTTTTCCGCAAACTCATCAACAACCGCAGCGCTGCATCATGTCGTCTACTGAGCAGTGGGAGTACCACAATAACGGTTGTTTTTCATAAATTCTTAAGAAGCTATAACTGCAAGGGGAGGCACCAGCAATACACCACCCTCACACCAGCGAGCTAACGCTTGGCTGACTGCCGTGTTTGAAAGATGGTTTCGAGTTGTTCCCTGTCGCGCATTTCGCTTCAATTTTTTATTAGCGACATGTCTTATGCATAAACGTGTTTGTTGGTGTTGTTTTGCAAAGCTGTTGTTGTTCTTCTATTTATATCGCCGTTTGATGGAGTGTATCGCACTCAATTATTATCAAATATGCAGCTCCGCTTGTGATAACCGTCTTCGCTGCCGTTGGTGTCGCTAACTTGGCGGCAAATGGCAATTTTATTTTCTTGCGGTGGCTGGAGTGGGTGCACCGCATCAATTTAGAGTTGCTTCAGAGCAGCATGTCACCCTTTCCCACTGCACATTTCAAAGTAGAAGTGTAAATCCACTCCCTGTCATTAATTTTTTCTCACATCGTAAATTTCGGAATATGGCTGATGATGAATTATTTCATTGGTTTTAGCCTATTTACATATAACGGTATTTATATGATGTCTAGCATGCAATCAAATTGTTTTGGTAGAATTACAAATGTTTTTCTGCTTTAAAATAAGAGCATATAATCTCTCTAGTAGGAGCAGTTGGTATAAGTAACAAAATATATATCATGCGAGATATAAAAAACAAATTTAATGTCATGAGACTAATATTATAATATAATAAATAATATTAAAATTTTAATATTTTTCTTGTTTTTCATTACAGTTTCGACCGCGATCAACCCTTCACATTCCAAATCGGTGCTGGCCAAGTGATAAAGGGCTGGGACCAAGGTCTATTGGACATGTGCGTCGGTGAGTCTAAAAAATATAATACTACAAACGTTATTCAATTTTATTACCAGGTTTTGGTTTATAATTAATAAATTTGTGCTTATTTTCACAGGCGAGAAACGTAAATTGGTCATTCCTCCAGAGTTGGGTTATGGCGATCGTGGTGCTGGAAATGTCATCCCACCAAAGGCCACACTCTTCTTCGAAGTCGAATTGATCAACATCGGAAACACTCCACCACCAACCAATGTCTTCAAGGAGATCGATGAGAACGGCGACAAGCAGCTGAGCCGTGATGAGGTAAACGTTTATGTATGGATCGCACTTTCTTCACCACGTAATTAGTTACATTAAGACGTTACTGTTAACGTTCAATGGAATTGGTGATGGTGGTGTTGATGACTTCTTAGTAAATTATATTTACTGCTCTACATGTCTATCTATATATTATCAAAATCCAGTTTTATGTAACCGTAAAAAATACCGTACTGATTGTGGAAATCACAAGGGTCTATAGTAACGGATATCGTTATAATTTGGAGTTAAGATTTACGGAAATTTAAGATTTGAAATGGAAATAAGTTTCGGTTTTTGAGACATATGATCTCAAGGTTCTCTGGTTATTTTAGAATAGATTACAGCTCAAAATATTTCAAAGAACGTACTATATATCGATTTCCGCGCTTTGGGTACCTTCTGCATGGGCATCTTCTCCAGTGCACTAACACTTTTTCAAACTGCATGTATAAACTAATATTAATGTCTATAAATATTTAAGCACCCTATACGTGATATATATTTAAGCAGTATAATCAAGACTTTGCCATAACCCAATGCTTTTTTTCTTTCCATATTTTGAACAGGTCAGCGAGTATCTGAAGAAACAAATGACCGCCGTTGAAGGTCAAGACTCCGATGAACTGAAAAATATGCTCAAGGAGAACGACAAACTGGTTGAGGAGATCTTCCAGCATGAGGACAAGGATAAGAACGGTTTCATCTCGCACGACGAGTTCTCCGGCCCCAAACACGACGAACTCTAAGTCACTGGCGTCGGGCGAGTGGTGGCAAGGTTGCCAAATATACTTGTACTATAGTAGTTATATTAATGGGTAGCTGAAGCTCCAACTTCATCCCACACTCATACATTCGCAACAACAACACACACACACACCCGCACACATACGTTCACAAAAATATACGTACATTAAATAAAAAATAATAATAAAATATAATAAAAAAAAGAAATTGCATTGTAGGAAAATGTTGTTAGACATACATACGTACATACATGAAATATTTTTACAAGCAGGCGTTGAATTTAAATAAAGTAAATTTGCAAATTTATATGCATAAAAAAGTGAATTTATAAAAAGTACGTCTTCATCATTTCGTTAACTTCATCTTTCCGACAATTGTAAAGCAACAACTTAAAGTAATCCAGGAACCGGTACTTCCATTTAGCTATAAAAAGTCCACAAACAATTTGTGTTTTGTTATTTTTTTTAACATAATTCGCTTTTTATAGTCAATTATCTAATTTAAATTAATGATTTTAGTTTCTTTTGTACTTTTTCACATGCATACAATACACACACTCGTGAGTGAAATGTTAACATTGTAATTTATGTTGTACATATGAACAATGCTGCAATCGCTGAAAATTTAATAGTTTGTATTTATGTGTAAGCATTTTTTATGGCAAATATTGTATTGGATGGAGGAAAATGTGAAATAAAGTTTATTTAAAAAAATCTGTTTTTTATGATGGAGTTTTTTAGGTCTCCAGTTGGTGGGATTCATGAGATTTTTAAAAAAGGTGGTACTAATAAGGATACAGCATCGGGGCATAAAGAAAAATGCTCCGAGGTTAGTTACGAAGAGCAGAAAAGAGAAAAAATAGAGCTTGTTCTTAGAACAAAAAAAATTATTGAAAGAACTTAATGTCCAACTGTCCAATCTGAAAATGTGGTAACGATATCAGTTACAGGACTATGATAACTTTTGAGTAGTCACCTGTTATTCAAAATTCAAACATTCTAAGAGGCTAACCAATTGAATAGAATTGTTGATCTGACAAACAGTCCGGAATCACATATAAAATGTACCGAATCAAGAAAATAAGAGATCGTCAATGGATCTTATTCGAGGGGTGCTCAAAAAATAATGGGAATTGTCAAAATTGTTTATTATTGTTTTATTATGTTGATATATACATGCCCCTGAAACACGATACAATTATATATATATATATAGCTGAAATATTCATTGCTCACTATGGCTGTAGGAGAAGCAAGGGTTAGATGTCTTTTTATGAGCTTGTTGATTTTCGTGTATTAAAAGCTCACACTTCGTTGCTTGTGCGTGATTTCCTGATATACTGTGAACAATACTGTGGCGATTTTCCAGCCTCCATATTCGCCAGACATAGCTCCGTGATACTTTTTTCCTATATCCAAAAATAAAGAGAACCTTAATGGATCATCGTTTTACAAGCAAACGAGAAATCGCTGAAAGAACCAGAGGCTATTCCAAAAATCGAAATTGTGAAGTGCGTCGACGATTCGTGAGTAATTGTATCGTATGTATATTATTTTGAAGGCGACAACATTGATCTAAACGAATGAATAACTATTTTTTATAAACGAGAATGTCCGTTATTTTTATAACACACCTCGTATTTTTACCGAACCTTAACAAAAAAATTTTTTAAAAGATCCCAAAAATATTGTTCTATTCTTAGCGATTTCTTCCAAGTGGCAAGTTGTGGTGTTTCTAACTGCTTATGAAACGAAGGAACGACACCAGAGAACTACAGTGGAACTTCTCGAATCACCATAATCTACAAAAAAACTTCGAGTTAGAGAGACTTCGAGTTATAGAAATTTTCATTAAAACATAGATTTTTCAAAAACTTTAATTTTTCTGTAAAATATAGATTTATACACAGTTTTATTTATTTACTTCGCAAAAAGTTTTGTTTAAATACATTAAAACATGTCTTCTGTAATTTTGTTTGTTGCACTTTGCTTTTGTTTGGCTCTTGACGTCTGTATCTCATGCCTTTGTTTCACGATTTATGAAATCTATAAGTGTAATATCATATTTCTTATTCTCCTCCATACGATATAGAGTGACTCTTTTCAAATCCTGCCTTGATAGTAAAATTTTAAATTTTTTATTATGCCCTTGTCGAAAAGTTCGATTTATGGAAGGAAATTTGTATGAAAGTTGGCTTCTATTGCCACTTCAAGAGTTCGAGTTATGGAAGTTCCACTGTATTTGCCTAAAACTACAAATGAAAAAAGACACGCATTTGTTTTCATACTAATATAGTTTGTTTATATAGTTGCTAATAAGATAGGTACTTTATTTCTCGTAAAATTTTGTCGTGAAGAAATTAAAATTTCAAATAAAATGAAGATACAATTCGTTTAGTTACATGTTATATACTTTACACTAAAAACAAATTACACAGAAAAGATCTATAATCAGCTTAACTACGTATATTTCATATATATATATATATGTACATACATGTGTATGTGTGACGCCCTATACCAACAAATTTAGCTTTAAAAGCAGCCTTATTTATAAAAATGAACTCATACTACATGTTCAACCCAACATTAAAATGTCGCAGCTCTGTTCAAATGATAATATTTGTTTAACTACATTCCATAATACATTCCATAATATTGCCAATACTCGTATTGTTTATCGATAGTTGCCAGTCGTATATTGTTTGCACATAGCTAAGCCATAGTTTGGAGTAAAGTAATAACGTTGTTTTGGCCTAATTTCCAATCTCACTAATTTATGGTTGTTATGCTTCCTCAAGCTTTAACGCTAACTTTATAGTTCAGTTTATAGTAATACAGCGTAAGATTGCGCTCCTGTCCACTGTTTGCAATACTGCCGCACTTATCAAATATACCGCTTAGCATAGAATAGACTAACAGTTTAAAATGTAAAAAACTAGCTCTAAGATTATTGCATCCTCAATGCCGGACGATTCGCCATGCAATGTCGGTATTAAATTGTCGTCCAAAGCGTTCATATAAAGCGGAGGGAGCTTATTGCCGCGTGTGCCAGCCTCATAGCAGACCTGCAAAGCATTTATGGTACATGAGTATGTGAGGGATTTTAAATTGTCGTAAGCACTTACATTCTCCTGATGAAGTGTTGCACGCAAAGCCAACTTGCGGCTACCACTTGCGACGAGCAGATCAAGAAACGGCACCAAAGCCACGCATGCACTGCGCGCTATCTGTCCAGCCATACGCGTGATGTCCATAGAAGTGGCTGCCAAGGCAGACTGCGCAGACGTGTACCACTCGTCGTACTGTAACGAATTGTTTCAATATTTTTTTATTATAAACTAATTATAAAATCGTAACTACTCACTTTAAGTATGTAAATATCTGTCAGCCGTATAGCGTAGTTAGCGTTCGCATAGTTAAAACTATCGTGCACACGCATACTGGAAATGCCTTCCATTGATTTTTCATCAATGGGTGATTTGACGCTGGAAATTAGCAATTCATTCATTTATATATTTAATTCTTGTGTTTTATTGTAGTTTTCAGTAATTTACCCAACATTAAAGTCCGTATCGTTCTCCACCCATTTGATGCTCACAACCTCGGTTTGCTGGTCATCGGCGTCCACCGGACCGCATATTATTTCCACATCCTTTTGATTTTGTAGCGAATTTCGTATTTCCTCCATTTTACTGGGCAATATTTGCACCATCAAACCATCTTCGACAATGCTACATTTGCCTGAGAGGCCGCTCGTACTTTTCAGCGACTCGTTCAGCACGAAGAAACTAGCGCCGGTGACTTTTAACAGTAAAAAATTTTCAAAAATTAATTTTATTCAAAATTAATAAAACTTGTATTCTACATAACCTTAAACGACGCACTTTATATTGAAATATAAATGCGAGCATTCACTTCGCAACGACTCACCTTTGCGTGGCTGCCCTTGTATGTTGATGGCTTGTGTTGAATATGCATACATTTCGGTGCCCATGTCATTAACGTTTTGCATGCACACCAGATGTCCGTCCGCAGTTTTTGAGAAATTGCCACCGAACGCTAATATATGATCGCTGGCATTTTTAATTGCCTTAATGACGTCTTCCTGTCGATTGCGCGGTATCATTACTGTCGTCTGTCTATCCTCCATATGTATGTACATGCCCTTAATGCAAGGCAATGTGTATGAATAATTGCGGAAGTCCTGAAACAGTTAATCGAACATTTCATAACCCATAAAAGTTTAAAGCATAGCCATCTTACTCACCGCTAGGAAATTGATTATAGTCTGCGCTATTTCGGCATAAACCGATTCTCGATTACGTATGGAGATATGCGGACAGGGATAGTAGCGATATTGCGCGCCCAATCGCAACATTAAGCGTAGTGGAAACACCTTGGCCCACGGCACTTCATACCGATGTATGAGTATGCCGATCAGGAAGGGTTGCTCCGGCACTAATACATCTTGCAAACACTGAAATGTGGCGCGTATGAAGATGAAGCCACCATAGTCACGTGTTCCCAGAAAATTACTCGCTCTGGGGCTGGTATAAGACAGCTCGGCGATGGGATTGCCCAGCTCGGCATCACGATAGATCTCATATAGATGAATGAAGATGTCCTTTGGTAATGGCGCAGCAGTAGCGTCTTTACTGTTCACCGAATTAGACGTTTGTGGTTCGAATTCCAAGAGAATAATGAGCTCATCATTGCCGACATGATGCATACCACATGTGGTGAAATTGATGACGGTGCGGTTCATGCAACATTTGACTGCAGGTGGGAAACATAAACATTTGTCTCATTTCTCGCTCAATTTGGGAAGTGTGTAACTATTTGTACTTACGATTTAATATTTTCACGTCTACAAAGAAGTTCTTTTCCAACGCAAATCTCAGCGTTTCACTACGTAGTCGCGCCACAAGCTCCTGGTTGTTTTGCACCTCCTTGAAGTCGAAATCACAGTTGCTTTCGTCTTTGCGCACATAAATTGGTGGCAAAGTGTTATTGTCACCCGGTGGAATGAAGCAGCCATTTTCATCGCTGCCGGAAGGTGGCAAACGTTTAGGTCGTGAAACTGCAGTCGCCTCAGCTACCTTACTGCTGTTATTGGAGGTTTTCGTTTTATTTGTTACAGATTTCGTTGATTCTATGGTGAAAGGTGAAAAGCATGTAAGCTCAAGTTCTAACTGTATATTTAGTGTTTCATACTCACCTTTATCGTCGGTTTGCACAGCTGCCATTGTTGCTGCCGCAGCCATTGGTGGTATGGAGCCGCGAAACAGTGATGCCACTAAACCAATTGTTGTTGCATCACTGTTGCTGGGTTGCGTGCGCACCGGTGTGGGCGGTTTATTTACCGCACCGCTGCTGTTTCTTGATTTATCACCCTGCTGATGGGCGCCACGACGCGCATGTTTGGCATCTGCCCACTGATGCTCCATGCTAGCCAAGTCGCTGCCGGGCGCTATGCCATCACTGAACATAACGCTTTTTCGCTTGCGTCCCTTTTTGCCGCCATCACCGCCGCCGTTCGATGAATTCGAAGAATAGCTACCTTCCTTTTTGAGCACACCCACTGGCACAATGACAGATGGCGGCTGCACGTTCTGTGCATTCACCTGTCGGTATGGTGGTATGGTGGAACAGTACTCCATCGGATTATTCGGATTGGGTGAACGTACCTGAACATCTGTTTGACTAGACGTTACATTGGTATTTATAGCTGCTGTTGACGTAACGTCATTGTCGACGCCAGCGTTAACCTCACTACCAATAACGCCACCACCCTCCTGCCTTTGGGTAAGTATAAGAAAGCATTGCAAACAAACGCGTGATTCGGCGGTGCTGCTGAGAAACTCCAACTTGAATTTTTGGGAGCAGCAAACGGAGCAAAGTACTTTGCCGCAAGCACGACAGTGGTGTCGCCGTTTAATCATGGTGAATTTGGCGTGACACTGCATGCAACCTGAGGCCATATTATCCGGCACCCAAATTGGAGGCACTTTACCGAGATTCGCGTATGGATCACTATAACCTGTGGCCTCGGCAACTTCGTTAATGGCGCCAATTTCATCTTCTGGAGAAACGATTGGTGTTGAATTCATATCGCTTGTATTTATTGCATTCGGATTAGTATTGTCCATGTGCAGCGTTGTATTTTGCGTTGTTTGTGTTCCCGGTGGCGTTTGCCCCGCATTCTCATATAAGTTGGATTGCATTATAGGCAAATTAAGTGACGTGGGACGCTGTGGTCGTTGCGCAGCACCTTCGCCGTAAGCACTCTCATCTGTGCTGCCACTTTCATCGTCTGTCGTTTCCACAGAAGTTTTAACTATATAATCCACAGTAGTTGTTGTAACTTCTTCGTCACTGATTCGTTCGCAACCAATAACGCCTCCCTCTAAAGAACACTCGGAACCAGTGTACGAAGATGCAACGGAATTGGATGATGGCGCCATACTTGCGTCAACTTGCCCTGCGGCTATGGAATGCGCGCGTAATTCAGAAAACTCAACCGTGGATGCCTGTGAAAAACTATCCGCATTAAGACAATCACTACTGGCACATCCCTCTGCCCCCTCAGCACCATTATTCGCTATTATGCTGGTTTTACTAGCAACATTGATTTCAGGTTCGTGACTTGTTTCGTCATTTTTCGTTGTTGACATTGCTGGGGTTAAAGCCTCGACATTTTCGAGCGCTTCTGTAATCATAGTTGTTGACTGAGCCTGAGCAGCCGAGTTGCAATCAGTTGAATCATTTAGCTTAGGCACAGCATCACCGTCGCTGACATCATCGATGTCCATCTCCTGTAACATGCTATCCAGTTCTGTATCGGAGATTTCGTCCATGGTTGAACCAAAGGTAATAGGTTGCTGCAGCGCTTTTATTGGTTGTGGTTTAGGTGGCGGAACATCACATTCGATTTGCTTGTTTGCAATTTTGTTATCAGCTTCTTGAACTGCAGATTCAGCTTTGTGAAAATTATCGGAACCCTGTGCGGCAAACTATAATCATAGATGAAATATATTTAACATATCTAATAATATGTATTATTAATAAAATGGATAATAAAAATAAATTTTTTTTTTATTTTAACATGAAAATAAAATTTCGCAACTCACTTCCGTAGTTTGAACATTTGCCGCTTCTTTACGCTGCTGGCTTACTAGCGAGTTATTCGTAGTTTCTGACAAATCCTCCAATACGTTTTGCAATACCGAAGAGACGGAAGGTAAATTAAGTTGAGAATTTCCGGTTGTCAATGATATGGATGACAAACCTACAGCTATATCCTCTATGCCTCCGGTACTTTCAGCTTGCGGTGCACTAATCAAATCACTTTCTTTTCCATCATCTACTACATCTTCATCTGTCATTACACCTGGCTCCTCATCGTCATCGTCATCATCATCTGGCTCAGTAACGATTGGTTGTACAGGCAATAACGCATCTCGTTCTTCACTTGCGCATTCTTCGTCTGGGGTTAGTGGTGCTGAGTGCTCGTCAGTTGTAGAAACAATGCCAGGAGATGGACCTGACGAGAATGTCGATGATGATGAAGTTGTCAAAGAGTCTGACGAAAGTGGACTGTTATCAGTCACTTCGTTTTCTTCATAACCGATTCTACGAATATGTCTACTATCTTCAGTAAATTTGTGTAAGTCGTCACTTGCTTCTTCCTCATCTTCTGCATCAACTACGTACACTTTGTTATGCGCCAATTCTATGCTACTATCACTTCGCGCATCTTTCGTGTTCACAACCATATCATTATTTAATGTATTTTCTTTCAATTGTTCTGACTCTATAGTGTCCGAAACCGCTGCATCCGCCAACTCATTTTCATTTGAAATGTTTTCTACGGACGGTTTCGGCTTCGCTACATCTGATATCAGACGACACTCTTCATCATACCGCTGGGCCGGTGCAGTTTCCAGTGATTCTACATTTTTTTGATAGTCGTCTAAACTGTTAAACACCTGGGAGACACCTACAAATCCACTTTTGTGAGTAGAGGTATTTAAATTAACCACTGCACTTCCATTATCCCCTTTAGATAAATGGTTAGACGATTCGGCAGCATTTTGTGCTATCGTCGTAATCTCAGCGGATTTAGTCCTATTGTGTTCATCTGCGGCCTCTCGCAATTCCAAATTGTCCAAAACTTGGTCTATATCCACTAGATCCATTTCAATGTTAAGGTCGCTGTTGCCATCTAACCTGTGGAATATACAATCATGGTAAGAAAACTTTTGGCGATTAATAAAAAAATTATTTGAAGTTGAAAATTTGTTAATTTCAAAGTTATAAAAGATGTTAATCAGTTTTGTAAACTATTTACACATGTATTTGTTTATATATAGAAATATATAACCCAATGTAGAAAACTTAAAAGTGTCTATAAATTTATCAATCGGTTCACTAGCCAACCCGCCGCTTCGATGTAGGCATAGGAAATGAAACACCTATTCCCACTTATACGTATCTACGTATGTAAACAAAGTCATATTGGATTAGTCTTTTCAAACCCGTGAGCAGAATGCAATTTAGACGGTAGGAAAAGAACATTCCCTGCGAAGAGCTTATCTATTATTGCTGCGCGATTCCTTTCTGTTGATGAATCATCTTTTCGCAGTTTTTCTATTATTTACAAATTTTCCAATACACTCAGCTGTGGAAATTATCAAACATTGCACAGGTCTTTATACAATTTCTTCAATCCTCCAGCGAAGCTTTCACTTTATAGTGGACGGATTTGTTTCACCTTTGTAACTAAATGAATCTTATAAGTATTCTTATTGGCGTTTACATACCCTTAAAATTTTAAAAAGATTTACTTTCAGCTGATGAATTTCGCGTAGCAAATTAATTTCTAAATCTGAATGATATTAAACAAAAAAGTGCACTTGTATCTGCAGATAAAGAACGGGGTTGCAAATTAAAATACTTGAAAATAGTATGGAATAATGCACTTAAATTAAATAGATTAGCTTTAGTTTTTTTCTAATAATTTCTTATAATAATTAAATTCAAAATCAAAGAACTGTAATAGTAAAGTGGTTTTGTTATTTATCCCTCAAATTATTGCTTATTTAAACGTCGATCTACCCATTACACAATTGTAATCGGTATTGATTCGATTAATCAGCCTAGCACTTCGTTCTAATTTACATTGACAGAACTGTCAAGTTATAGATACATTTAGTTTCCAAACTTGGCAACTCTCAGTTTGTATCTAGATACTCTGTGCACCCGAAATTTAGTTCACTATTGTGTATATTAGTGATTTTTCGCTCCTGCTGTTTTTCAGTACGCCATTCAAAAATAAGAAAAAATTCATAAAACCAGAATAATCAAACAGTTTTTTCTAGTGTTAATTTATGCAAATAATGTATTCACTCCACGACGTTTTTGGCTCTTGTAATTAAACTAACCAACATAAACTTAAAGGAAATGTGAAGAGTCCTACGTATAGACAAGTGCAACAATCTGAGATCTCCAAATGTATTTTCGATTAACTGCAACATGGAACCCAATTGTCCTGCATATGAAGCGCCTGGATTAAATCAAATAATGGGTATAAAATCTTAAATATAGAAATACGTTTCCAATTTAAGACATACAAAACAATCGATAGACAGTATGCAAGTGCAGATGTGGCTTAGTTTAAATGTAAAACGTAGAAAGCAACACAGAAAATATATACCTAAACAGAAATAGAAAATGCGAAAATAGAAATAAAATCCGAACGAAAAAGAAGTTGTAGTACTGTATGGAGCAATAACGTACACATTTCTCCCTCACCCCCCACATAAAAATAGAAATAAATAATAATAGATTAGGTATATGCATATGCACGTATATGTGATGGTTAATTGTGGTTGGTGAAAGTCCTTCCGGTACACTGCACAAGATGCTGTTTGCTGGTCATTAGCTTTTATGCCTCTACTGCGGTTCCGCTTTGAAGGTAACTAGGCTAATATTTATATAAACAGAGCAATACCTACGAAATCTGTGGGTGATTTGTTGTTGCAGAATTCTTATAGTACATTATTTTTGCGTGTTTAGATTCAAAGCAGACACCCCAGAGCGCCAATTTGAACAACAAAAATACATTGTTGTTGTTTGTGCAATTTCATCGAATTTCTACAATGAATATCCAAATGAAATAAAAATTTAATTGGTACAAATATAATGTTGGTCCCTAAACATGGAGAACCAGATACATATACTGTTAAAAGTTTACTTGAATCATATATCCATCGAAGATGTACATGCTACGTCATAGAGAATCTTTCCTCATTGGGAAACAATTTCAAATCCACTGAAAAAATCAAAATCAAAACAACAATTTTTAATGATAACAAACATTTTTTTACGTTTTGCTAATAAACATGCCATTGGTATTAAGTGTATAAATGCTGTCTAAATGTGTATGTTTATTTGGTTTTTCGATTGAATGTTTTTAGCCTTGAATAATTATTATACTCTCGCAACCTGTTGCACAGAGTATCATAGTTTTGTTCACATAACGGTTGTTAGTGTCACCAAGAAATAAAAGAGTTAGATATGGGGTTATGTATATATAAATAATCAGGATGACGAGTGGAGTTGAAATCCGGATGTCTGTCCGTCCGTCTGTCCGTCTGTCCGTCTGTCCGTCTGTCCGTCCGTCTGTCCGTGCAAGCTGTAACTTGAGTAAAAATTGAGATATCTTAATGAAACTTGGAACACATGTTCCTTGGGACCGTGAGAGGGTTGCTTTCGAAAATGGGCAAAATCGGTCCACTGCCACGCCCACAAAATGGCGAAAACCAAAAACACATAAAGTGTCATAACTAAGCCATAAATAAAGTTATAATAGTAAAATTTGGAATAAAGGATCGCACCAGGAAGGGGCATATCTGGATGTAATTGTTTTGGGGAGGTGGGCGTGGTCCCGCCCCCAAATCGGTTATTTATATATATCTCGCAAACCAATGAAGCTATATAAACCAAACTTTCTGCAGTCGTTTTTTTTAGCCACTTCTTAATACAGTTCAAAAATGAAAGAAATCGGATAATAACCACGCCCACCTCCCATACAAAGGTTAGGTTGAAAATTACTAAAAGTGGGTTAACTCACTAACGAAAAACGTCAGAAACACTAAATTTCACATAAGAAATGGCAGATGGAAGCTGCACTCAGATTTTTTTACAAAATGGAAAATGGGCGTGGCGTCGCCCACTTATGGGTCAAAAACCATATCTCAGGAACTACTCGACCGATTTCAATGAAACTTGGTTTGTAATAGTTTCCTTACCTCCCAATAATATGTTGTGAAAATTGGCTAAATTGCTTCACAACCACGCCTACTTCCTATATACCAGAACTTCGAAGACGATCTGAAACGTATACATTACAATATATAAAGTAAGCACTAATGAAGATATCGGTGCAGAACTTTGCACAAATACTATGTTTATAGTGTGGCAGCCCCATTCTAAAAATCGCCGAAATCGGACCATAGGTTTTTAAGGCCCCATATATCGAATATGAGGACCTCGGTGCTTCTAACCTAATATTAGAGTTTCTATATATGACGAATATGTGGGCCAAATTGTGTATTATGTAATATTAATAAAGTTAAATAAATAAATTGCGAGAGTATAAAATGTTCGGTTACACCCGAACTTAGCCCTTCCTTACTTGTTTTATTTTATTTTTGAATTCTAATGTTTCAAATGCTAATCAAATAACTTAATAAGAAGAATAAAAGGGTGTTTCTCCCATTCAAGAAACGATGAGCATTCATAAACGGTATTTTATACATCGCCTCATTGCGTATTTTTAAATTATTATATTTCCAATTTTTCCTTTGGTTGCATTTAACTCCTACTAAAGTTCTCTTACCTTTTTACAGCGGCAAACTCTAAACTGTTTAACATTCGTACACGTTTAGTGCCAAAGATATCTGGAGTCGTTAACAAGTAGTAAGGCGTAACAACCATCACATGAACAAAGAAAATTGTAATATCCTGTAACTTGTAATATGGAAAATTGTAAAAACAACAATCAACCAACGACAACATTGCAGCAGCAACATAAACATCAACATGGAGCTTCTATTTCTGCTGTGAAAATGAGTAGTAATAGCAATTGCGCGACACCAGTTCCTTCAGAGCAGGCACGGGGAAACTTTTTTGAATATACACCACCTATTGCCGATGCGGCAACGGACTATGATGATATTAGTAGCAACAAGAGCACGCCCTATTACACGCCTTTGGAATTTATCCATGGCACCTTCGAGTTTCCGTCGCCCACAAAATTGGAACACATGGATGATATAGTTGAGTTGCATTGTTCGTCTCCACCAGCGGTCGAACAAACCGAAATTGTTTTACAAAGAAAAACTCCTACGCCAACTCATGCCGCTACGTCACGTTCTTTGGCAGGAACTAGGCAACAGTTATCCAGCAGTACGTCGCCGGTAGTGTCGCGGAAATTAAGACGATTCTCTCTATACGAAAGAAGATCATGTTCACCACAGCAGCTTTTAATAAAAAATGCGGTGTCTGCTTCCATGGATAACAGTACGGAATGCGTGACCGCAATGGCAGATAAAGAGAATGCTAAACCTTTGTATAGATCCGGAATGACTATGACGGAGAGGAGAGATCCGCACCTACGTTCAAATAGTGGCAATAGTTCCCCTATTGCCCTATTGGAAACTGATACCGTTTCACCAAAGATACTCGATATTAATTCAGCTGGTGGCAGCAGCAGTAGCACTCGACTGCCCTGTTCCCCAAAATTGTTGGCATCGTTAAATAATCTGAATTTGACTGGTTCTCCACTTGGCGTCATTAGTTCGGCGGGATATAAAAATGGCAACTATTTTAAATTTCCAGAGATTGATCAAGTGGTGCATGAGCAAACTGGCGCTGATCTACCAACGGAGGATACCTCCACCTATGTGTGTGACAATCAACAAACACGAAGCAGCAGACAGCGGAGCAATTGCACCAGTAAAGATCGCCAAAAGTCAGTTTCCTCTAATAGTAATTCAAACATAAGTTTCAATAGCAATTGTCAAGAGCAGCCGCGAACCGATACATCGACAACAACAACGTCCACAAAGCCCAGTGCAATATCTTCAACTGCAGCAGATAGCAAGAAAAACCGTAAGAATAAAAATAATTTGACTATAAAAATTACTGATGTGCCCTGTACTATGATGGGAACAAGCGACACCGTACCGACTTCTCCATCACCATCGTCAAAGCCGAAAACACCGACTATCAAGAGCACCAAGGAGAAAGCACTGTCACTGGATTCAGCAGCAAAGGATTCTGAACTAACCATTATAGTTTCATCTGGCGGACGAAACAATTCGCATGCGAGTTGTGATGAGATTGACTCGCAAACGCTTAGGCGTGGCTATCTTCCGATACAACAATTTATGCCACGTAGCGTCAGTGGCGCACGTTTTGAACGGGTGAGTGGTGACCGCACTTTGCGACTGCCTTCGGCGGCAGCTAGCAATCGTTCCACTTCATTGTCACAATTGGCACTACTGGGCGATGGTATGATTGCTGCGCATCCCCATCTGCAAACTCAATCTCTTTGTCCAAGTAGCACTACGTCTTCATTAAAAACACCACTGAGTGGTAGTAGTTTTCCACGGACACCACGTCGTCGATTACCCGGCGGTGGTAGCGCGAGCAGCAATACGTCTACCGAATGGTTGGCGGCCTATCATCGTAACCGCAATTCTGCCGATGTTTATGCTACCAATGCAAGAGAATCCGAATTATCCGAACGTCCGCAAGTCGATATCGATACCGTGGTCGTACTGCAGGAAGAGACCGACAATGGAGCAAGGACAGGTAATAATAACACTCTTCTGCCAGCACCTTACGCGCCTGGAGCGGCAACGTTGGCTCTCACACCACATCGTGGCATTCATAAGCACAACGCCATGCTACACGCATCAAATACGAATTTAAAAACTCTTCCCGAATTCCTAACATTGGTAGAATTTTCTACGACGAATGCATCTAGCGCGCACCAGCCGCATAAACAAAAGTCCATGGAGTTGCCAAGTGCTGCGATACGCCCCAAACCGATATCATCAGCTTCCTCAACTAATTTGTTGCAGCGTCGTGGCTCTAATCACAGTCTAACGCTGAATCTGCATGGTTCGTGCAGTAATTTACTTGGTAATTGCCGCAGCGGCTTAAGTGTATCGAACTATAGTCTTGGCCCCGCTGTTAGTAACTCCACAACAAACCTAAATTCTAAATCAAGTTGCAATATAGATTTGAGCGGTGCGCCCATTATTAATCAGCCACATGCTCATGCTACTCCGACACAAGGTGCCAAACAGAGTCTTTTCCGACGACGCGGCTCCAATCAAAGTCTTACATTAACCAGTTTAACAGCAGCTTCATGTGGAAATCTCAACTCCTACGCCAGCCAGCATTCGCTGAACAAGGTTACACGTACCACTTCGTTTATCACGCCAACTCAGAACACTACCAGTAATGCTACGACAAAGCGTGGGCTCTTGGAAAGACGCGGCTCCAATCAGAGTCTTACACTGAACATGGGTAGTTCATTTGGGGGAATTGGCACGGAAAGACAAGTGCACGCTAGCAGTAGTCTCTTCTTGGGAGACACATGTGCTGAGGAATCCGATATGAGCGCATTGCATTCGAAGACTTCCTGTTGCGCACCATCCACACCACATAGGCGTTTCTTCAGTAGCGAAAGTCTGAATCGTGGCTCCACACCCTTTGCAGATTTGAATCAAGCTCACCGACGAAACGCTAAGCAAGTTTGTTTTGGTTCAGTATCGGATCTTAAACCAAGCGCCAGCATGTCGTTGGATTGTGGCGTTAATGGTGTGAGTGGCGCAGGTTCTGGCAGCCAGCAACAGCTGGGCGAGGTGCGACGTGATAGCTTCAATTTTCAGGACAGCACTGTGTGTTCATGTACTGGTGTGCGAAACATTATGACGCGCCCCTTGTCCCCGCAGAGTACCAGTGAAGAGTTCAAAATCTACTTGGCCAATATACAGATGCTGCAGAATGCTTCAAATACACTCAACCAACTTGATTTAATTAAGCTGAATTACATTTTCGACAACAGCTACGCGTCCCATAACAAGGGCTTAGCCGAACAAGCAGTGCCAATGTTAAGTGTACGCGCCAGTAAAGAGGCTGAGACACCGCCGGGCATAAGAGTTACTACTTCCGAAGACTGCGAAGTAGCTGAGCGCTATTTGACAGCTGTGCAGTCGGTGCTCACAACGGTGCAACTAGACGATGATGAGCAAAAGCGCATCTTCTGCGATTTGCATAAGGAATTTTGGGATCTGCCGTTGAATCACCAAGAGAAGCCGATGGTATTCGGCTCACAGGCCAAGAATCGCTACAAAACAATTTTACCAAATGAAAACTCCCGCGTGTTGCTCGAGAAGGAGGGCAAACAGCTTGCTGAATTGGCCGAAGATATTCGGGAAGAACATGCAGACCTAGCCGAACACATATCACGGCAAATACACATATCCGATGAAGTTCCCTATATCAATGCAAATTACATAAAGGTTAGTTTCTGCAATTTATACTTGTTTCCATAATATTAAAGTTTTATATCACACAGGGTCCGGACTACACATCCAAATGTTATGTGGCAACTCAGGGGCCCTTGCCGAACACGATATTCGAATTCTGGTTAATGGTATACCAGAATACTCGTCGATATTTTCAAACCACCGATAATAAGGCGGGCACGATACAATACTTTCAAAAAGTCATAATGCTCACGAATTTCGCCGAAAATAATAGACAAAAATGTGCCGTCTATTTTCCCATTGAACTGAACGAAATATTCATAACGACCAGCTGGCAAGAGGTTGTTACACCAACTGCAGCCGCAGTGGACTTTTTCAGCGCTTATTTGTTGCCAAACGAAAGCACACCCCCGCCTCTAAATTTGGGTGACACAGAGCCTGAACCGCACATTGGCATCGAATACTACCAGGCCGAGGTTAGCGAGGAACTGCAACCGTTTCTGCCACCGACGCGTGGCAATTATTTCGTTATCAAAAATATTGGTATCGTACGTAAGAACGGATTCTCGATACGCAAACTGGTCATTTTGTATTGCATCAATATCGGCACAAATACCAAGCAGTCTAATGCTGCCCAGCGCAACACTATCTTGCTAATCAATCGTTTGTACTGTTACCATTATTGGTATCCCGATTGGCCCGATCACCGCTCGCCACGCGACATCAATACACTGCTCGACATTTGTTTGCATATACTTAATCTCGGCAAATGTGAGTCTGAGTTTGATTCCTTCGAAATTGACGACGATGACGATGACGACGTTATTTCGGTGCTTCCACCGCAGGCGACGCATGCTACGCACATTGCGGCGCAATCAGTAGATTTGTATCAACAGGATATATTCAATGCCATGCAGCCACTGCCAGTCATACATTGCTCCGCGGGCATCGGACGCACTGGATGCCTGACAGCCATTTTAAATGCTGTACGCCAGCTACGACAATCATTCGCCTATTCGTTAACCACAATGGCGGCAGAGGCTCGCAAAAAGCAGGAAATCAGCGCTGCCGCTGGCGGCGAGCTGACCGCACAAACGCTACTCAGCCCTGTTGATTTCGAATTGCCTGCAGGGTTCGTAACAGAAGCGCAGCGCGCTATTACAACCCAGAACGGAGCAATCGACACTGAAAGCAGTTTCACACGCAATACCCTCTACTACATCAACTACATACTGCGACGTAGACAGCAGCAACAAAGTGACTATGATGAAGACAAGCATACGAAAGGCGAAACGGATGAAGTAACAACTGAAGCGGAGACATTACCTTGGCCACTGCCAGCTATAAACGAGCTGCCGAAAATCCCCGACATTTTTGTCGATGTGTTGGGCATTGTCTGCAATCTGCGTCTACAACGCGGTGGCATGGTGCAAAACTCAGAGCAGTATGAATTAATACATCGCGCTATCTGTCTATATTTGAAGCGTACATTTGCGTTGAAGCGTTTCTAAGCTCAAAATCGTAAGATACAAAATAATGTTTAGCAATAACTTTGCAGAGGTGTAGCAGGTTTAACTTTACGTAGTAAGTAATTAGCTCAAACGAGTATCGAATAGCATGCTACAGCTGTTGACTGTTAGCAAATGCATTTGTATGGTAGTACATTTAACGTAATTAATTAATTATTAGTTTTGATACGCGAGCGCAGCTCTGTTGAGGACGGAGTATTATAGTTTTTTGTTCCAATATTTATTTTTACTACTTGTAAGCTCATTCTTCGATTATTAATTTTAATAAGTTTTCAGTTCGTTGATTTAATCAAATGAATTAGTTCGAATCCAGTTAGGTTTTAGTTGTCAGTGTGCGAGCGCTTCTGTGTTCCCCGATATGTGCGTGAGAAGCGAAAGTGCAACAGTTCGAAAAGCAATCTTTCGAAGCGAATTTTAATTTTTATCTTGACATGTAATGAAGCTTGCTTGAAAGCTGTGTCCAAACACCAAAAACCAAATTTGAAAATCAAAAAGTTTATAAATCCGTTTATATAATATTAGAAATCGCAAGTATTTTAAGCATACATATTATAAAGAATAGATATCTCCAACATTCACATTATAGAATCGGCTTAGCTGTACCACATTGATGCGACTAATTTTTTTTTTGCTTTTACGCAAATGTACGTGAAAATGTGGGCGCGCGGATCACTTGGAGGCGCATAAGAATGTCTGAAAGCGTAGCGTAACAAACCATAACAACAAAAGCAAAAAAAAAAATAAAAAATTCAAAAAGAAAATTTCAAATATTATTAAATGTAATTGTTGTTAGTATAAATGTATGTATGTGAATTGTACGCATAGTAGATAAATGAAACTCGAAACTAGTGAATAATAATTTTTGCAATTTTCAATTTGCATATGTATGTATATATGTATTCGTGTATGTGTATGTTGTAAAATATAGGTTTTTGTACGCGTTTGGTTTATACGCTTTAAAATATAAATACAATCCAATTCGACTCGTTGCGATGCAATTCGAAACACGACGATGACTCCAAAAATAATTTTTAATAATATGTAGTAAATCAATCAAAGCCAAATACAGAATGATACACATAAAATTTAAATTAAAACAATATATATATATAATTATTTAAAATATATGGAATTAAATTTAAAAAATGTAGATGTAAGTTATATACACTTTTTTGTGCTCCAATTACTTTTCACATGACGATTTCAAACTACCGTTGCACTAAGTTGTACACATCGGCAGCAAAATTTCTAGGTTAATTGTTTCATAAGAAATCGATTATTTCCCCTAAACAATAAATTAAGTTTCAATAATTTGTATTTTATAAGCAAAACAGTTTTTTTTTTTAAATAGTGTCTAAGCGAATGGACTAGTCAAATAAATGAATAAATATTTAATTAGAAAATATATGTACATGATCGTTTAAAAGTACAAAAGTATGCACAAATTTCTTCTTTATTTACATTTTTAAAAGCTTAACAATCACTGCTTAAGTCAAATATACATATTTACACTTATTTAGGTCGGTAAGTATAACTAATTAATTTAGTCATCCATGAACATAACCTAGCTGCTATATATACTCATAATCCGAATTCCCTTCGAGACCAATTACTTTTAATCAACATATAGTATTTCATTTGCTAGATACATTTAATAAATCATTCCTAATAACAACTGAGAATACGCGTATGTACATAACAGTAATTGAATTAATCTCAATATTAATTTGAGCTAAAATCTATAGATTACTAATTAATTTGAGCTATAAATCACCATTAATTAATCTAAATTTAATGTAATCTCATAGTTTAGCACTCAGTCGTGAGTAATCCAATGGTGGATAGTTTCGATAAATTTCTTTCCAGAATTCCATGCGATCTTTATCTGGATCACGATCCATTCTACATTCTTCATCAATAAGCAAACAATCCATGCTGCGGTCTTCCTCATCTTCACTATTCACTCTATTAACGGGGGTCCACACACAGCCCAAATCTTTTGAGATTTCATTTCCTGCTGGAGTAGGGTTACCATGGCGGGCAAAGTTAGTCCACATGGCACTCAGACGCTTAATATGACGTCTATCCTTCTCTGCGAATTTCATTGGATTAATACCGGGCGTTTGGAATAGGTAATGCAATTCGTCAGCATGACAGGCGCCAGGTATATATTCCAACTGCAATTGTCTTTTAAATAGATCACGACCTCCTGTATAATCGTAACGGTAAAAATAGAGCGGTGAGCCCGTTTTATATTTCATTTGATATTTCACAGCCAGCTGCAAATCAACCATAAAGTGATAGTCTGACAGCAAGTTCGTCATGGCATCTAAACGCTCATGTGTGATTTCGTGACCATTAAAATAGAAATCGCGCATTTTTTGTGCCAGAAATTGAATTTCTGGATGATCAGTAGCGAGTGGTATATTTCGTGGCACAAAACGTGCCAGGTCGTTATTTATTTCTTCCATTTTGCGCACCGCATTTATCAGCAGCAGAATGCCTTCAGCCGAGTTGTAACCCATTATCATGGGCATGGCCTGTGTCTCTTTACGTTGCAAAAGTTCCAAAACAGGTGTGCTAATAAAGCTATCTGTACTACTCGCGTCTTCAATAACTGGATGGAAGGTGAAAGGCAATCCGCGGCGACGTTCATCTGACGATAGTACAGGCAACGTGTTACTAAGCACTTGTCTTGGTTTCACTGTATCATTTGACTGCAAAAAGTTAAGCATAACTCGCGTGTCTCGCGATTGGCAGCCGAGCAATTCACAGAAACGACGAACTCTTCGCGCTGGATCATTTTGGAATACCCATTCCATATTGGCAGATCCACTTTGCATGATAGCTTTGTGAAATAATTTGTGTGCGTGGGAAGCTAATGTATGTAAATGAACTGACGCAGCTCCCGCGCTTTCTCCGAATAAGGTAACATTATTTGGATCACCATTAAATTGAGCAATATTATCGTGCACCCATTGCAAAGCCAGACGCTATAAATGGTTGTATGGTGGAATTTATTAGATAAAATTGCATTTTAATCCAATATATTAAATATATACCTGATCCTTTAAGCCAGCATTCCCCCAGATACCTTCTTCTGGAAGGCACAAAAATCCCCATGCGCCTAAACGATAATTTAATGTCACTACAATAACATCTTCGGAAATTAAACTTAACGGCAACGTGCTAAAATAGTAATAAATAGTGGAATAGAATATCACTGTTATTGTGATTCAAAAAACGTATGTACCCATTGCTAGAACCAAAGAAGAACCCTCCGCCGTGTATCCACACCATAACTGGAAGCGGGCCAGTAGTGGAAGGTTTAGCTGGCGCATATACATTTAGGTGGAGACAGTCCTCTGAACCCAATATATTGTCTGTCAAGGGTTCTCGCTGGTGACAAGGACCTCTTTCGCGTGTACAATCTAAAATAGGGGTTTCAAAAGATTCCAGTGGCACAGGAGACTGAAATATGTTTGGATAAGAGTTATGTTACACGCACAAACTTTTAAGTTAATCTTTTCTTTACTCTGAATCGTAGTTCTCCGAATGGTGGCACTGCATATGGTACGCCCTGAAAGCTATGGTATGGCTCCCCATTTGGTAAACGACCTTCTCGACCCTCGACAACACCTTGACGCACTTGTACTTTGACCCGTGATGACGGCTGTTGATATAACAATGATTATAATCTTAGAGTATATAAATCATTTTACAACAATTAGAATATACCATTAAGCTGAAGTATCTTAGAACACTCTGTTGCGGTTGGCTAGCACAGATTCGCGAAAATCTCGACAGCATCGCGAAATGACCCCAAAGCAAGTTACAGTGGCAAACTTTTAACAATACAACGACCACTTGCCAAGTGCTAAGGCAGTGCAGCTTAATAAAACCTGTTTTATTCAATATTTGTTATCTATTATAAATAAATATATGTAAATCACTGCTTTTCCCACGCTTATTTCACGCGATGAATTATCTGACACTGATAACAACAAAATGAACCCTCTAGTCAGTATAGTCATAAACTTTATATTCACAAAAAATTTCTTAGTGGGTCACTATTTCATTTGGAAAGATATATTTTGAAAAAAACGACCTAAACGAATTTTATTCAAAAATATGCTTAAAAAATGCGAGAGATAGTTAATTAATAAAGTGTTAATTAATTTATTCACTTACGATGAATAATTTTTATATTTTTTGATCCAACAACAATTATTGAAGTCTTTTATAATAATATAATTTTCATATCTGGCATCCTAGTGCAATATATTGTGAATGTGTAATTCTAAGAAGAAGAAATTTTATTTGTTTTGCCATTTTCATTAAAATATATTTTAGAATTTATATACTAGAATATCAAAGAACAAATTGTCTGCCAATGGGTTCACTATTTTCCAAAAGTAAAAAGCAAAGCCGTGTTACCGAACACGACAAAGCTGTGCTGGTAAGCTTTAAAATCTTAAAAGATTTCGCTAATCTCCCACCACTCTCGACTAAATTTTCTTTGTTTTTCGCCTTTAGAGATTGAAGCAGCAACGAGATAAGCTGAAACAGTATCAGAAACGTATTGAATTACAGCTTGAGAAGGATAGGGAGTTAGCTAGAAAATGTCTTCAGACAGGACGACGGGAGTAAGAATAAATAAATAAGATATCTCGTTATTTTATATTAATTTAAATTGTGATTTTAGTCGGGCTAAATTATTACTCAGGAAGAAAAAATTCCAAGAAACACAACTCGGAAATGCGGATAAGCAATTGGAAAATTTGGAAAAAATGACTGCTGATTTGGAGTTTGCACAGGTCGAATTGCAAGTGATCGAAGGCTTGAAGCAGGGTAATGCAGCACTTAAAAAGGTGCATGATCTAATGGATATTAATGAGATAGAAAAGATCATGGACGAAACAAGAGAAGGAGTGGAAAAACAACAAGAAATAGATGCCATATTGTCGGGAGCACTCAGCGAGGAAGACGAAGAAAATGTGTTAGCTGAATTGGACGCCTTAGCTGCGGAAGATACCACTAATAAATTACCTGAGGTGCCATCTGAAGAATTACCAGAGCCGGAGCCAAATGCGCTGGAGGAAGATAATACTGTCATTGCTGATGATGCGCCGAAAAAGAAGCGAAAGAACCTATCAGAGCAAGATAAAGTGCTTGTGGAAGCGTAAACGTGATCATGTAAATACGTACCTCTACACTTTCGTATTCAATTAGACTTCGGTTACACCGTCTATATTTGTTTTTGTTTGCTTTATTATTTTAACTAATACTAAGTCACTTAGTTTAAATATGCATAAAAAGTTTTATAAATAAATTTATATTACGAAAGATACAAACATTTAATTGAATAGCTTTAAATGGTAAGTAATATAGTTATTTGTAGGATGGACTTTTGATTTATGGTTCAGAATGTATATAGCTTTTTGTTTGATTTTATACATCAAACTAATACTAAGTCACTTAGTAAATATGCATAAATAATTGTATAAATAAATTAAAATACGAAAGATACAAATATATAGTTAAATACTTTTGAATGTTAGGAAAGTACAATAATTATAAGTTGAGCTTATGAGTAAAGGCTCAAAAGGCATTCGATCGATATCTAGTTATATGTATAATATGTTCATATATATATTAATAATTTGCCATTATCCAGTCAAGTAAATAAAACATAAAATTAACGAATATTACGTGACAAACATAAATTGAGATTACACGTAATCCTATAAAATTGGATAAACTTTTACATTGTTGACATACGGGCAAAGGTCATAATCTGTTCATGGTTCGAAGGTGTCTCTGGCGTAATTCTAACGCGTTGCCATGATTTTGTTTCGCTTGATTTACGAATGGCATCCAGTACTGCTTGAACATACAGTCCATCTTCAAACGTAGCTGCGGCTTGTACAGGTTCCTTCACCCATGATGCATCTTTGTTAGCGAAAGCTTCCTTTAGTGCTCCAACCATTTTGCATAAACCCTTTATATAGGGGCGTGGCAACAAGGATTCTGAGGTTGCAAAGTGCAAATCTTGCACATCTACATAAATTGCTTCTTCTTTCATTTGTGGTGGATCAGCTTTGTGTTTAAACACAAATAAGTCTCCACCGCGCACGACTAAATGACCTTTACTGCCACAAATCAACACCTCCTGAGAGAATGACTTTGCGGGTACCGTATGACTATGCAAGGAGGCAGTAACCAGTGCACCTCCGCCAGCTAATTCCATTTGGAATGTACAAAAATCTGGCGCTGAAATTTGCCGTATACCATTAACAGCCGCTGTTGTTTTCGTGTATGAACGTACGACTCCATGTACCCGCACTGCATGTTGTGGCAGTAGATAGCTTACCAGATCAATAACATGGCTGCCTACCAAATTCAAAGCTCCGCCACCCATTGCCGCATCACACATCCAATCAAATTTCTCCGGAAATAATGTGCCCAATTGTACGCGTATATCCACCAAAGAAATTTGGTTTATAGGCCCTATAAGTCCTTCTTGCAGACATCGTTTCATATGTGTAAATGCAGGCAGAAACCGTAGTGAATAATTAACCAGTGTTATCAGCCGAGGATAGTACTGTGATGCATGCACCATTTTCAAAGCATCCGCTTGATGTAGTCCCATTGGCCGATCACATACCACATGCTTTCCTATCCCTAACGCTTTCTTTGATATCTCTGCATGCTGAAAAGGTTGACACACAATAAATACCAAGTCTACATCTTTACGTAGGAGTACATCATCGATTTTGTTGGTAAAAAACGAAATCTTTTGCGATTGGGCTACCGCCTCGGCTTCTTTTAAAGGTCCCCATATCGCCTTTATATCGAAACCTTTTTCACGTAACAGTGGTACTAGAACCTTTGTAATAGCACCAGTACCAAAAATTCCAACACCGGGCAACATTTTTAACTTATTTTTAGGAACGATTTTTAGTCGGCGCGGTCAAAATGTATATATTTTTTTATATACAAATAGTGGAATAAATAAATAACAGCAACTAAATAACAGCTGTTTTGTCAGTTCCTGTTATTTGTGCATTTGATATGCGGTTCACAATAAATCATGCTCTCTTATATGAACAAACTGTTATACGTAACGAAACGTAAGCAGACGAATATTTTGTATTACGATTTTTCAATAACACAAAATTAGTTTCGACATGGAATATACATACATATATTAATGACTTATAACTTAAATATAAACTTTAAGTGGCTTTATTTATAACAAACAAAAAACGACTGATGAAGCTGATGATGATGGATTGCAAGAGTATAACAGTTGCTGGCCTCTACAAAATTTACATAAACTGTACTACCAAGAGTTTAACGTTCAATATATGTACCGTTAGAGATAGGGAGGGAATGTAGAGATAGTTGTGTACTTCTCAAAATAGCATAGAGCTCAAAATACACCAATTGCAAGTGAAAGTAATAAAAAAGTTGTAACGAATCTACAGGATTCAAAAACCAAAAAATACGTTTTAATTTATCAATTATCAACATCATGAATTTCTAAAATTGTTTTTATGGAATAATGCTTCTTGAAATCGAAAATGTTTATACCAAAAGTAGACTAAAAATAGTCAGGAACTCTATTTAACTGTTGTCTTCGGTTTCGACATGTCCTTCTTCAAACGATTGCGTAAGAGCGTATTTTCATCGCGCAATTTCTCCACTTCACTAAGCAGGATGACATTTTCTTTGAAAAGCTTTGTGTATTTCTTCACCTCGTCCTGATTTGGTTTACGATCCTTGTGAATTTTCAATATGCGCTCGATTTGTGCACGTTGCCGTTGAAATTCATCACGTACCTCGGCATCCAATGAAATATGTCGTTTGAGTTCATCATCGCTTGCATGCCGTTGAAATAATTCTTTAACCTTTACCTGCAGCCGCTTCGGCGAATCGACGAACGCGGCGACGTAATAGATTTCACTGCAAATGCTAGTAATGCACTCTCTACCGGCGCGTGAACGGTGCCGCTCCACCTTCAGCTCCTCCACATTACTAAGGTACTTGTCCTTCAGTTCTTTTAGTTGTAACTCCAATTGTATATTGTTCTGGTTCAAACCCTCCAATTCATTCTCCATTTCAAGTATGTGCTTCCGTTTATCATTTATTTGGAACTCACGTGGTTCTATTTGTGCCTTGAGTTCGGCGATTTTATGAGAGAGTACCTGCTTGTACTTGTCCAATTCCTGATTCTTATGCAATAATTCCTGTATGCGTTTTTCCTTGGCATTAATCGCGTAGTCGCGATCGGAAATGTCTTTAAGCAGGTCATCAATGGAACGCGATAAACGTGTGATGTTCTTTTGTGACTTATTATGCTCTTCTTTTAATGTATCCACCTCTTCGAGCAATTTCTCGATTTCATTGCTTAATGTTTGGTAACGTTTCTCTAAAACACCTGATTTGCCACGCCACAACTGTGTGGAATTCTGTTCGTTGTTCAGTTTGTTTTCATACTGCAATTGCATCTCCACCATATTCCGATCGTTCTCCTCCTCTACGCGACGACAGTATTCGAAGAATTCGATCTTCTTGTCTTGCATCTCTTTCATAAGTCCACGTATCAACTCTTTGCGTTCGTCCAACTGCCGTTTATAGTCGGTTTCTAATCCCTCCACTGTGTCCTGGAGTATGCCCGCAGAGGTCTTCATTTTGCCCTCATAATTCTCGCGTAGCGCCAACATGCTCTCACGTAAATTGCTAAACTTCTGATATTCGATCAACATACGTTCTGAATATTGGTCCGCTAAGTTATCCAGCTGCTTCTTATGCTCGTCTCGCAGATCGTTTATTTGGAATGTAATCTGATTCATCTCTTCGGTGTGTCTTTGTTCAATTTCGTTGTTTTTAGTCTTCAGCTCCTCGAGCGCCTGACAATAGCTGCGATGCACCTCGGCCAACTGCTGCCCGTCAAATATCTCATTCTGGCTCAGCTGATACTGAAACTCTTCGGCTTGTTGACGCAAACGGATTTCCAAGTTTGTAATTTGCTCGTTCTTCTCATGTAGAATATTCCTTGGTATAAGTACTTCTTGACTGCGCAGCAAATCTGCATCCATTGAAGCGACTTTACCCTCGATATTGTCCATTGCCCATATGGCTAATGTGCCATTCTTCGAGATCGCTAATAGCAAAGTGCCGTCGTACGAGAAGAAGAGCTTATTGATTTGGCTGGTGAAGAAACGAAAGAGCGTACAAGAAGCGCCGCCGGCATCCATGAAAGGCAGTTGTATGTTGAATAACTCGCCGTATTCATTGCCCACAAACATAATGAGATCCGAACGTGATAAACACATATCCGTTAGTGGTGTACGCACCTTGGAGGGCACAACAATCTCACGTACGATCTCCGAGTTTTGGAACTCGCGCAGCACGCCAAAGTTTGTTGCGGCGTAGATGGAGAGTGGTTCGTTGAAAGTGCAGCAGACCGAACGGTACTCGGTGCCCTTTTGCACAATCTCCTGTACGCGTGTACCCGTCTCAACGTCCCACTGATAGATGGCGCCCTCAGCACCGCCCGATATAAGATACTTGTCCGTGGCTGTCCAGGCTAAAGAGAGCACTATGCCGTTGTGGCCCTAAAAGAAATGTGGGGTTAGTGATTGTATGTTGATAAGCTGTGGTACTCACCTTGAGTTGCTTTAAGATTTCTAAATTATAAACAGAAGTTATGCTTATAACATTGTCGTAAGCGGCGGCCATGAAGTGACCATAATTCGAGTACTTGACATCCTTGCAGCGTGGGAAGTTGTAAGTTTTAACGATCTTGAATGAAAAAATAAATTTGATATAAGTTTCACTCATCTGCTACACAGTCACCTACATTCAATTCGTCCATGAAGATTTGTGTGATACGCAGCTGATCCGAGAACCCGATGGCGGCCATCAAACCGGTCGAATTGAGCTCCACGATATTCACATCCACCTGAAACTTACGCACCAATTCGACCTTCTCCGTTTCGTAATTCCATATGCGCACAGTTTGATCACGTGCTATAAATACAACAAGTTCGTGTCAATTCCAACTTTTCACACAATCTCCTGCCATTACTCACACGCTGTCATAATGATGGGCTTCCAAGCGCACACCGACATGCTGGTGATTTCAGAGAGATGAATCCATGCGCCGAGCGGCTGAAACTGCAAATGCTTGGCCTTCAAAGTCTCCGGCACAATCAGGATGCCCACGTAGATTTGCGCATGCTTGGTCGTCACAATGACCGTCTCTTGGCGCGAGCAAATCGCCATGTTTGTAATTTGATAACTTTGCTCGGCAGCAAAGCCAATGGGTATGGTTAGTATAGTTTTACGTTCCAATTTGAATTTGGAGACACGTTCGAAGACGAACACCTTATTGAACATGGCAAAGGCGAAACCGCGCGGAAATGAGGTCAAACACAGAACGCGCTGATCGATGAGCTTCTTGTCGGTCGGTATCTTGTGTTCCAACTCTTTATTCAATAAATCCTGATCCCATATGATATCGATGAGATCGGCATCGTAAGCCTTCTGTCTTTGTTTTATCTCACCATTCTCGATGAGTATCAGTTCATTATGACTAGTGCCAATCATTATCAAATCAGCGGCAATGTAAGCCATCGAGGTGGTACGGAAATCCACTTTAATGTTATTGCTAATGCTGATGCCCTTCTCAGACTTGGTCATCAAGAGCAGTACACCGTCGCCGGCGACGGAGAGAAGACAATGATCTTGCGGATTGCAGGCCAAGCAGTCTACCGTGCCGCGGGCCATATTCACCGTGGGCCGCGATTCGATCACGGTGCTACTCTTGTCCAACATCAGCATGTATAAGGTCTCCTCGGGTGGCTTCGTGAGCAACACAATGGTTTTGGCATCACAGGTGAACGCCATAAATGCTGCTTTGGCCTTGGCATTCGGAAATGGAAGACTGCGTCGCTTCTTGAGCGTTGACAAATCATAAACGGAGATCGAGGTGCCACTGAGGGGTGAGGGGTTATACAAAATGATAAATTGAAATTTTAGTCAAAAAGTACCGAGTTCTTTCAACTTACACTCTCGGACACGTTTCGATAATCGCCAACAATTTGCGTTGCACACTCATCGCTATATACTCCGGATACACACCCTCCGGCAGTCTGAGAAATCTCTGCTTATTGCTCACATAGTCATGAAACGCCAGCACGCCCTCCACAGGGTAGATGACTTCCTGATACAGATTGAAATGTATATTACCCACCACATCGGTGCGCAATCCATAGATATTCTTTGGTCGTATATTAACAGCTGCCGCTGAGACATCGCCCGCGTTGGTGGGCTCCATGTGCGCGTCTATTTATGAAACTAAATCAAATTGACACAGAAGAAAATTCCTTAACAGCGAAAATCAGCAAATTCCGCCACTTCAACAAACAAACAACACAATCATCGATCAAACAAATCGGGTTCGCAACAGCTTTGCAGTAAGCAAAAACAAAATACACAGAAAATTAGCTCAGAAAATATGCGTTTTTGTGTGTGGAGCAAAAGAAAAATTTTTAAAATTTCAAATTCAAAATTCAGCGTTGACACAAATCAATCGATGGAGACAATAAACAAATGAGCTGTGTTTGGCAAGCAAAACAACAAGCATTCACTCAATAATGTTTAGTGAGTCGTGGTGGAGTGGGTGCCTAGTCGTATGAGTGACATATATTTCTACTCTGCAGAGAATGTTACAATGTTACTGCTGTGTCATGAGCGCTGCGTATGAGCAACATGTGGTGCCTAGTTAAAGGTTGGAGTTTGAGTGAATAGTGGAAAGGTTTGTTTCATTTCTGTTTTGTTCGTTTTGATTTATTTTTCAAATATTATAAGTTCAATCTCTTATTGTTATTACTTTTTCGCTAACTAATGATATAAAAAACGTAAATAAATAAAATATAAATAAATTTTGGACGTGTGTTCAAAAAATATCGGGAATTTTGAAATTTCCAATTATAAATTTTTTATACTTTTTATTTGTTGATATACATACGTATATGCCTCTGAAGTACGTTACAATTTTCAGCTATTTTCATTGCTTACTTTGTCTGTTGCAGCCGCTAAGGTTAGACGTGTTTTTATGAGCTTGGCGATTTTCGTTCCTTAAAAACTCTCATTTATTTGCTTTTTCATGAATTCTTGGCCCCAGTCTCTACATTTGCCAGACATGACTCCGCGTGACTTGTTGCTGTGAAATCGCGAGAAATCGCTGAAAGAGCTAAAGGCTATCCCAAAAATCGAGTTTGAGAAGTGTTTCGACCATTGCAAGAAGCGCTGGCATAAGTGCATAATATCGAATGGGAACTATTTTGAAGGCGACAACATAATGTAGACGGATGAATATATTTTTTTAATTTAATTTTATTTTTATTTAAAAATTGAAGTTCCCGTTATTTTTTGAACACACCTTGTATAGAGCTCTTTTAATAATAATCAGCAATTCCAATAAAATTTTCGAATTCTTCTACTCAACTTTATTGAATTTCTCGCTTTTCTACGAAACTGTTTATTTCCACAGTTGTTGCAACATTTTATTAACAGTCGTTGATATTTTTATCTTCGCAAGCGCATACAAATTAAATTCAATTTGTGTTTGCGCTGCAGCAAAAACATGCATGCAAATTGCATCACTGCGTGCACGCTTCAGTTTATTTATAACATGTGCTAGCGCTCGTTTGCCTCGCTGCTACAGCTGCTTCAGCTAGTAAATAAGCGCATTTACAAGTATTAAGCACAACAGATGAACACAGCGGCGCAGCATGTCGAAAAGTCATTGAAACTTCGGTCATCGTGTAAACCCAAACAAAAGATGTCAAAAATTCTGCGAATATATATGTACGTATAAATATATGTATGTGTGTGTGCTTGCATTCATAAGCATTGCGCTCCTATTTATAAGCATTGAGGAGAAACGCACTCGAAACGCCGCCTTACAAGACAGCAAGACAACCAAACAGCAGCAAGACTGATGGCTTGAGTTAGTGCCTGTGTGCATTTCTGTTTATTTTTGTGTGTCTTCTGCTTATACTTATTCTTCTTCTTCTGTTCATGTGCAGCCAACTAAGTTAGGGCAAGTAGCGTTGCGGTTGGAATGTTGAACCCTCCAGCAAAGCATTGCTCTGTCAGTTGTTGACTTTTTCGGTTCGTATAACTGACATTGTTCGTCATCTGTCTTTCTCTGAAACGACGTCTAGTATTCTGCACTTATCTAGTATAATGCACTTATGTCAGCGCTTCCTTCAATCTTCGAAATACTTCCCAAGCTCTATGTTTGGGATAGCTTTTGGACCTCTCAGCGATTTCTTGTATGCTTGTAAAACGACGGCCCTTTAGAGGTTATCTTTATTTTTGAATATAGGAAAAAGTCACACGGAATAATGTCTGGCGAGTATCTTGGCTTCAGGAACATGTATGTATAGCAATTTAATAAAAAGTAAATTAATTAATGAAAATTGAACTTCTGGACAAAATTCCTGTTATTTTTTGAACACATTGATACTTGATTTTATATTATTGTTCGTGTATTCTAAATTCGAGGTTGAACAAGTCTCTCTCGAAAATTCTTCGGTCATTCGTAGATAATATCAAATTTGGTTGGGGCATTTTTTATCAGATAACAACGGATTGAAAAGCCTCAGTCCAGAAACCAAAAATAGTAGTTAGGATTTAATCCATAAAAAGAGCGATATTTTGGAGACTCCCAAAATTTACTCAAAAACAGTGAAATTTCACTACATTTTCGAAACGCACCCACTGTAAATGGCTGTTGGCGTTGGGTTGTGTAGATAAAAGTTGAGCGCTCACGGAAGCGACCGCAGCGCAGCGTAGCCATAGAAAGTAACAAGAACACAGAGATAAGCTTTATAGTTGTGGCAAGAGAGCAACACAACAAACCGAGTGCCTGTGTGTGAGAGAGAGAGGGGTAGGGAGAGAGTGCTAACCAACAAGTAACAATGGCGCTCTTTATAGCAACACACACATTCCATGTATATGTAAGTATGTATAAGTGGATGTGGTCATAATGAGCACAAGCAGCTGTCGAACGCAATGAAAACACAAACAAAAACAATAAACAACTGCACTGCGTTTTGTTGTTTGCTTGTCGCTGTTGTAAAAGTCCCTTCGTGCGCCAAACGACGACGCTTCGTGCATACTCGTACATATGTATGGAATGCAACGCAGTGGAGTTGCGCGCGACTACCCCACACTGAGGCGAAAGCTGAAACAATTCACCTGCCTGACCGGCCTCACTATGCCGACCGTGTTAAGCAGCGCTGCCGCAGCTGCGACTTCGCTGCTTCGTGTTATAACTCAGCTGGTGGAGCTTCGTGCGACCAACGACACCACTTGGGCAGTCAGTGAATTCAACGAACCGGCGGTAAGCACAACGCGAAGCGGATAAAGTTGAAACGTTAAAAGGTCGTCAGGTGAATAAAAATGGGAAAAATAAAATAAAAAAATACAGTTAAAAACAGAGTGAAAAGTGTTAGTGAATTTAGACGGTGACACAGGTGGAATATTTGTTGGCCTCATCAACGCGATCGCTTTGTTATTGTTTGTGTTGTTGGCGAGTGGCAAGAATGTGTTTAAACTTAAACAAATTACAATAAATCAGTCGGTTTCGAATCGCTGGCGTATAAACAGAAAAAGTTGTTTAAAGTGAAGCGCACAAAATTAAAAGGAAAGGAAAGTGGTATTGCGAATTTCCCTGCTTAACGGTAATTGCTGGCCAAGCAGAGGAAGTGATGATTTTGTAGGGAATAAAAGAAAGCGTGAAAAGTCGCAGGTGCGTGTGAAAAATATGCAAATTTATTGTATTGAAATCATGAAACCATGAAGCGGCATGCATGAAAACAGCGCCGGAAATAGGCAATATGTATTGCCGCAACAACAACTAAAAACTAAAAAAACAATTTAATGCGTTAAAGAGAAATGCATATGCATTTAAGTGGCTGTGCCCCAAATACATATGTAAGTGTGTATGTGTGCTTGCGGACGGACGGCGTGTGCACTTAATTTCACAGGTGATGGCGATTTTCGTATTTTTTTTCGTTTGCTGGCACCAAGGAGGGCAGGAAGGGGGCATTTCATAAACAAATTTTCTGCATTTTCATCGTGCAATTAAAAGTGGCAGCGACAGCAATAGTCCATTTCGATGAAAACAACATTAAAAACAGACTGAATATCAAGCAGCAGGCGAACAGTGGACGAACGAACAACAATAACAAATTATAAACGTACAAACTCACCTATAGAATATACCATATATATAAATATAAATATATATATCTGGTTGTGTATAGCGTAAAACTATGAGACAATAACAACAACAACAATAAAATATAGTAATTCCAACAAAGCAGCATTTGTGTTAGCAACAACTAAAATGCCGTTTCATGTTTTTCATTTAGGAGAGAGTGAATGAACATATATATATATGTATATGTGTGAGTGTGTTTGTCATTAATGTATAATAGTAAAGCCGAAACTAAAAAACAGGACGAAAACAAAAACAAAAAAATTGGTTGTCAGTGTTTGACGTTGCTCAGGCAATGGTCATCCAAAATGTATGAGAGTTGCTGGTATGCTAGTGGGCAGCGCACAGCGGACAGCGGGCAGAATAGTAAAATAATCAGAATGTGGCTAACACAGCAAAGTCACTAGAGACCGCTAGCGCTTGCCACTTGGTATTCGGAACAGCCACGCCAAGTGTTGCATGCAAGCCACACATACTCACACACAGGCTAATGTGGAACATGTGACCTGACGGACTTTCGAAATCGTAAAAACAAAATGGATAGCATTAAATTCAATTTAGCGCTCTAAAACGGTTACAATTAAATTGAATTAAATTTTCGTTATATACAAAATTGCAGCGAAATTGAATTGTAAAATATATTTTTTTTTTGAAATTTCTCATATATTAAAAACTTAAATATGCACATTGAAGTGTCTGGTGGCGGTGCAGGGACATATTAACGGTATGTTGCTGGCAACCACAAGCAATCAAGCTAATGAGCAGTTGAGTTGATAGTTTCCAATACACACACACACACACTTATACACACATACAAACAAATGCACCCTAACTTTAAGCTCCTTCCAACTAACAGTAGTTTACTCGTATTTATTTATGTATGCAAGTTTGTGTTATGTCTGTCTGCAAGTTTCATATTGAAATTCCATAAATTGCTATGCAAATTCGTAACTCAGAACTTTACGCTTCGAATTTCACAAAACCACATTTCGAATTTGTGAAATTCTGTTGCGGTTGCTACGAAAGCCCCATTGGGTTGTAAAATTCGGCAGCACCCCGGGGGTTTTATGTGTGCGAGGCAAGCATAATTAAAAATTTAAGTTGTAGTTTTCGCTTTGGTACAACTGGCATACTAACGGAATTCATAACAGAAACAAACACTTCAATTCAGACGAAATATCGGCAATTTAATTTTCATCGTAGACTTACGAGATATGATAGAAAAGTGATGTGTGGAGGAAAAGTAATCTAAGAATTTTTTCAAATGTTGTCAAAAAAGTGGAGAAAAGATCACCAAAACCACCAAAAGATGGATTATACGTCGACATTGTTCTAAAAATGCCGAGATGATACCTTTAACTGATATTCAAAATATATACTGTGGTGACTATTTTTTTCGAATATCGTACTTCAAATATTTTCATCACAATGACACATGTTAAATTGAGGAATTCTTTGTTTGCTTGAGTTAGTCGTGATGAGCCGGAACTATCAAAAGAAATTGGGGCTGTCTCGGGCATGTTCTGAGGCAATCTCCAGATACAATTACCCGGAACACTATCTACTGGAATCCACAAGGTAGTCGAAGAAAAGGCCGACTCGCTCTAACATGGGAAGCAATTTGTACATCGAAATATCTAAGGTTCAAAGAACTTAGAGCCAAATCAAGAGGCTAGCACAAGATCGCAATAAATGGAGGAATCCCATTGTGACCCTTTGCTTCACCAACAGAGCCATAGGATACTTATTTAATATTTGAATATTCTGTTAAGGGAGACAAACCTGAAAAACCTGAAATGTCTTCAGTCACTATATTTAACGGATTTAGCTTCTTATGGACTTTTAGTGACAATTTTTTTATTCGAAGTAGAGGTTCGTAAGAAAAGTCAATATTATTACACGTTGGGAACAAGATTATCAATGGAAAGACCGTGATTTTAATTCTTCGACGGAAATTTTTAATTAACCGACTGTATTTCTAACATGAAAAATCTTCTTATCAAATCTTCCATGATCGGAGTCTCTTATGAAAATGTGGGGCCCTCTTCTTTTACGCTTTGGATTTAAAATACTAGAGACTACTTTGGTAGAAGTGTTTATTGTTAATTGCATATTATAAATTGGTAGCTTATTTCGCCATGCAATTCTGTTAGGATGAAGTCACTAAATTGTTATAAATTAAATGATATTCAAAACCATTGCCTACAATTAGGCGCATATATTATTACATTATGTTTTACAGTTAATTTCGACAAGTATTCTCGTAATATTATATAATAAAAAAATATTTTAAAATTATATTACAACTAATTGAACACTGATTTTCATTTACAAAAGAACTAATTAAATTTTTAATTTTATGTTTAATTAATTGTAAATCGCAACAACAGACATATTTGAACTTGTTTGCATACACAACAGCACTTTTTGCCTCTAAGGCTTAAATGTGATTTCACTTTATACAAAGCTATTTACCCCCTGAGGCGGTCGCTGTTAAAAATTTTTCGTTTAATACATTTTTTGCTTTTCCATTTCGAGTTTCGCAGCAATGTACAAGCAAATGGCAGCCAATTTGACTTTCGAATAACAAAAATACCAAATTAACAAAATTCAATAAATTCTAGCAATTCCTGTGACAAACAAACAACAGCAACACACAGCAAATGCCAATGAAAACACAAAATTGCGCCCAGCCGAGTCTAGAGATAACTGTGTGATTGGATTAAAAATGAAATATTTATTACTACATAGTCTATCAGTGGCGATACAACAATTGTAGCAAAATGAAAGATTGTCGGAAAAACGCAAAAAATTACCTGTTATAAATGCCACAAACACCTGCCACGAGCACACAAAATTCGTAAAAAATAAAAAAAAAAATTAAAAACAAATCGAATTTCCAAAACTATTTCGCCAGCTATTCAAATTAAATGTTTTTTTTCCAAATTCCAAATCCAAATTAATTTCGTAATCAATTTTAGTTGTCAGAATTGTTAAATGTCGCCTGTTTAGTACTCATTGCCCATGCCTTTACTCCACTGCCAGCTGCTGTCTATCACGATGAATTTCAGCATTTTAACTTGTCACTTGCTCGCCGCCGTCTTAGCTGCTGGCTTCCCATGACTTCCGTCGCTCTAATACAGTTTGACATTGTTCCACCGTCCGCTCTTCTGCACTCTATTATTCCGAGAATTGAAGACACAACAATTTTTCTGACTACTAACTACAACAACTACCCGCACTTGGCCCCGCATGCCAGCAGTAATTATCGGATCTACTCTAGCCCTTGTGACTCAAGTATGTGTGTGTGTACGTAGGTTTGCATGTAATTTCTAGTCATTCGTCTACCTGCATTTCCGAGTTCGCCGCATAGAATAAATTCAAAAAAGTGCTACTTAATCAATATTTGTGCGCCACGAACTCGGCAGAAGGCAGACAATCGGTTGGCAGGAAGGCGCTTTCAGCCACTACAACGGTACAATTGGTAATAATGCAGGCAGACATATATGTATATATATACATAATTATGTATGTACATTCACGCATTTACAATATAAATTTAAGTCTCTTAAGCACTTGTCAGTACAATTGATTTGTTGTTGCGTTAATTCGCTTCCTGCTCGCTTCGGCGGTGGAGGCTAAGACACTGCGGAGCTGTTAGTCTCCTTAATGACACATATAATTCTCTGGATGATTGTTAACGCTGTCTCTCGGAGCTGCCCGAAATTCTTCTGTGTTTTCGGTAAGACAAATCCTCGGTTTGTTTGGTAATTACCATCTCTCCTTTTGTTGTATGTAAATATCTCTGAGTATGTTGTCTCTTATCCACCTTCCAAATCTCAATGTGACGTTGATTACAATTGAAATTCCATGTCTGTTGTGACTCTGGAACCCTTGTCAAGGTGAAAAACCGTTAATGATGATTTGGTAAGCAGAGAAGGTTAATGGAAAACAAACTGTTTGAATTCTCACGATAATAAGCAACTTAGAAGAGAGAGAAGAAACTCTCATTTTATTAGGGTTGACATATAAATGACTTAAATACAGTTTAATTTATTACTTATTGACCTTTTTCTATATCCGAAATTCGTTCAAGTGTGTTTAAAATAATGTGTCATAAAATCGTATTCATGAAAGAATGAGTAGAGAGAAGAGTGAAAAGTATTGAAGAGCGGAAATTATTTGTTAAAATATATATGTAGGCATATTTACTTGTCAGTTGTATCATATTTCAACTTGTGGTGTCAGTTCTCATAAGAAAGTTCTTATAAGTCAGTTCTTTAGATAGAAAAAGAGTGATAGATTTACCGCTTTGTCGCTCAGGAACTGTCTCTCTAACATTTTTGAATCCGTTGCCGATTTTGAACATTTGAAAGCTGTTTGTGCATTACTTTGGTTATACTTATTGGTCAAAAGTACGCTAAGACCTGAGAACTAGAAGAATAATGTTTAAATGAAATTCAATATTAACGATATCAACATTTTTTTAGGTTAAGTTGTAACACATTAGTTATTTGAACAATTTCATGAGTTATCATAAAAATTTATTTCAGATTTCTTAAAGATTTTTTATTTTTTACCAAAATTCATCTTATATTTTTATTATTATTAAAAAAACATTTTTGACCTTTCACCTCTACTTGGTACAACTTTAATAGTTTATATGCAACGTTGCGCTCATTGCTTACGCCATAAATTTTCTGAGTGAAAGTAAATATGATCAATAAAATGTGTACCCATCACAGCAGGAATTTGAAGTCAATAAAATACATTCCTGTGCCATCAAAGAGCTGCAGGGTGGCACAGACGAGGTAAACAACCCAGCACAATTGCTTTCAATCCTTTCAAATGTAAGTTTGTCAATAAATACTTGACAACAGTACCTGACATATGTTTTCCTATAAAATTATGTACATGTGTATAGTTGTGTTAATAGACAAGAAAAATATTTGTAGTTCCATGTCTGGACAATGCTACTTAGCAAGTCATACAATAAATACATATACGAGTACACAACTACAATATGAATGCATTGGTTATAAATATGAGCTACACTGAGTGAAATTTAGAGAGAGAGTGAGAAAATATTTCCTGATAAAGTTTACATTAATTGAATAGGAATTATTTTTTTACAAAGTTTAAAGAGAATATGTTCTTCAATATTAGATAAAGGTATACAACTTATTATAATTTGAGTACGAACGGCTTCCGCCGTTTTCCAATAGATGTCCCTAGGATCAAGCACTGGTCGATTAAATCGTTTTATATCGATCTTGGACATTTGTGTCAACATTAACCCAACAAAATATTTGTAGAGATCTGTTTGCAACCCAAACTTATTCTCACTGATAATGTTACTTTGTGAGCCGAATTCTCGAAATTTGGTAGACATTTTGCTTTTCTTTTTTTAATTCTAAGAAAAGTGCTGCTGAGGCTCATCGACATTTGTAACCATTTTTATACAAAAAAGCCTCAAATTTACAAAAAAAAGAGGCGGAAGCTAAGTTGTAGAACTAATAATTTGGCCGAAATACAACTTTCGTAAAAATTCATAAAATTAAAATGACTTTTTTCTCTCAGTGTATTTGCATTTTAATGTGTTTGAGTAAATGCTTTTCTATTGGCCATATTAATGCGTAAACACATATAATGGGTGTTCTTTTTTAAACGTGTGATTTTCAATGAGGCAACTCTTTTCTTCGAAGTTGGTCTATCCGACAGCTGTTACTTAAGTATACTCTGTTTGCTTGCCATTTCATAATGAACTGGCTTGCAAAGAGCGGTCGAAAATTGAGCAGGAATTTATTCGCCCCCAGTCGCGGTGGTCACGTGCCTGGAATCATTTTTAAAACATAATGGCATTCCTCTATCTCTATAATGAAATAAATCGATTACGGTACCACTTATCGATATTATTTTTGTAGTATGAAGTGCTGAACACATAGAAGACGACAAGCGACGAGCGACATCTGTCAAATTTTGACAACAGCACGACTTCACGACAAAAGGGTTGAAGTCTTCGCTGTCGCCAAATTAGAAATGTTTCTAATTTTGCCGACGACAATGGCCGCTGTAGAGCTGCCACTAATATGTGAAATGTAAAATTATTCAAAGTTCTAACAAGTATGACGTTATTTTGCCAGCAGAAACCTAAAATAACTTTGATATATCATTTATAATAACAATCGATTATTTAAAACAAATAAATCGACCATTTTTACATTTTTTGCATAAATAATTTCACTTTAAACTAAATATGTAAATTTAATTGAAGCGAAAGATTTTAGTACGGCAACAATGAAATTGCTGTTTGATATGTCGCTGCCGTCTTCAAAATGTTCAAGACGCTGGCTTCAAAGCGACATTTGTGATCAGCCGTCGCTACGTCGTGTCGTGTCGTCGTCTTTGTGTTCAGCACTTGATTGTCTTTTGCTTTAGAATAGATTGTCTTTTGATTTGGAAATTAATTTTCGTTCTTTCCAACCATTTTCTTGAGGTCTGAGGACAGAACAAATTCTTAAATATTTTTAATACTCAGATATATATTTATATATTTTTATACTCTCGCAACATGTTGCACAGAGTATTATAGTTTTGTTCACATTATGGTTGTTTGTGCCACCAATAAATAAAAGAGTTAGATATGGGGTTATATATATAAATGATCAGGATGACGAGTGCACTGAGATTTTTTTACAAAATTGAAAATGGGTGTGGCGTCGCCCACTTATGGGTCGAAAACCATATCTCTAGAACTACTCGACCGATTTCAATGAAATTCGGTATATAACACTTTCTTGACACCTTTATTACACGGGTGGTTCACAACTACGCCTACTTCCCATATAACTAAATTTTGAATTCTTCTGATTCGTTCACTTTATAATACATACATATATACTTTAGGAACAAATGAACATAGCGGAATAAAACTTTACACAAATATTGTATGTGAGGTGTGACATCACTTATGGAAAAATTGTCAAAATCGGACCATGACTTTTGAAGGCCCCTGATATCGAACATGAAGAACTTAGTGCCTAAGGGTAAATTTTGACCGAAAATATAAGTAAATCTCGCAGATATTTTAATGTAATTCATTCCCTTTGAATTTTTTTCTTATAACATTTTGTCTCTGTACCAAAAATGGTTAAAATCGGGGCATAACTTCCCCCAGATCCCATATACCTAATTATAAGTAATATTAAATTAAGGGAGCGTATAGTCTTCGATACATTGTATCTTGGTGGTGAAAACGAGTGAAATCGGTTTAGGAATTACCTCAGTCCCCATATACTATTTATGATGATTTTCGTTATTCTATTGAAATTTATACCGAATATATGGGCCAAATTGTGTTATCTTTATAAAATTACATCAATAAATTGCGAGAGTATAAATTGTTCGGTTGCACCCGAACTTAGCCTTTCCTTACTTGTTTTCCATACTTCTTAAAAGAAATGTGAGTCCAAAGTGCTTGTAGCAATATAATATAGCATTTATAATATCTTTAATATCTTCATCTCCAATGCGTACGCCTTTTGGTTTCTTATGTGCTTACGCTTCGCAGAACATGAACGCGGCGATATATGCCACGCAATTATTGCAGACTTTTATTGCAGTGCACACACATATCTCACATCCTATTTGGCTATAAATAAACGCGCCGCACATGATTTGCTGTATGTTATTGCACTCGCGCTATTCATTTGTCTTAATATTACTTTTTGGCTACAATTTTTCATTGTTTTCACGGTTAATGATTTATTAATGCATCTAGCGCGTGTAGAAGCGTAGAATTATTGAAAATCTGTTGACGCGTCGCTTTAATGACCTAACTGACGTTGACAGCCGAAGGAGCTTTGTAGCCAGAAGGCTAGGAGAGCACGTGAGCTATAAATCACCAATGTAACAAACATGAAATCAGGCACAAAGTATACTATTTAATTGCAGTTATATAGTATATATGTATATGCAGTGCAATCATAAGACTCTCTCCAATACAAGTACGCACATAAATGCTTGGTTTCCGCCTCTTACATTTGCACTTTTATTGCGCTCTCCGCATTTATGACTTTTTACTTGCCTTCGGCAGTTGGGCTTGTTTATTTAGCTGTCGATTATTGAGATGTCCTATAAGTCATATGCATAAACACAAACACACACATACACACCCACAAATAAGTGCACGATCGTTGGTACCCTTGTAATTTATTACTTCCATAAAGTGAATCATAAAAGTGCCGACAATAAGTGGCAGTACTCATAAATCGTTCAGTGCAGATTATTAAGGATACAACATTAAATCAACTGCACAAAAATTTATACAAACCTCCTACATATGTAGGTATGTATTTATGTATATACTGATTTGAGCATTGGAAATCGTAAAGACACTTCGCGCTATGCGATATACATATACATATGTGGCCTACTGCTATTTCTATATATGGGTAACACAGCAGGCATTAGCAGTGAGTACTGGCTGTGCATATACTCGTACATATTCATAGCCATGCATGTCACACATATGCGTGAGTTGTGTGTGTGTGTATTGTGTGTACGCTGGGGCGTATAAGTACTCTTGTGACTTAGTGTCAGCACTCGTGTTGCTTTCAAGTGCCAGTGAAAGTATATACTCGTACTTGCAGCCATATGTACTATGATATACATATATAGCTATATATATATATATATATATATATATTTCTGTTTTTTGTCATTACTTACTCATATTATTGCGTTTGCGTGTGTCACGCGTGCTGCTTGCTGCCACCATTGATTTTGAACTTTGTTGTCTAAATTATGCCATCCAACCAACGGTATTGTGTGTCGACTCGTAGAAGCCATAAATTCACGATTTTTATGTGTTTAAAATTATGTTAAATGCGTTTTCAACGTACTTTGGCGCAATGTGTTGCCATTCCCACATTCATCAAAATATTGCTATGAAAAGTTGAATTATGGCTTTATATTTTCTTATATAAATATTACTGTTTGTGACATTTAAAGGCGTTATTTTGTGCAAAATTTTAAAATTTTTCTAATTGCTGCAAAAAGTGGTCGAAAATTGGGTATCTTCTGGAATATATTACAAAAAAATATTTAATAATTTTCAAAATATAACTGCAAACCGTTATCTGTACTATTATGCTAAATTCTTTGCCATAACATAAAGTTATATGCGTTTTATGTCTGCTAGAAAACCACGTGTCTAAAAGACAGTTCTATTTATATTTCATAGAAAAATTTAACAACGTTGTATTGGTGACGTAGTTTCCTTGGTAAATGGTTGATAAATTGCATTTTTCGGTGGGTAAAAACTCATTTGTCACACTATTTCTAAACACACGACAGAGTGGCCTTCCAATAAAAATATCTCCCAACACTAAATTCCGAACATCATAAAATTTTAAAATAGAAAGTATATTTGTTCATACGAAAAATAGTATATTTCCTAATACATTATATTTCAACCCGATTATTGGTTAAAAAGAAGTTTTTAAAAGGACCTTTTGTACAAAAATATAAAAAATATTTTCTTATTTTTTTTTTAATTTTCAAAAAAATTAAAAGTTATTTTTATTTACAAATATTGTAATCTAACCCAAAATTAAAAAACATTTCAATAAAATTCAAATTCAATATCATAATTCCAATATTTTTAAGCTTGAACGCCTTCTATTGCAATCGTCTTCCCTCCTTTACTGCACTCCTTCCCTTCATTCATATTTAAAAATAGTCAAAGTTTCGCGCAGACAGTTTCGCGCCCAAATTGTGTGCAAACAAAGTAAATCTCATCAGTTTTGCAGCTTGTCAGCTTGTCAGTCTACATTTGCTATGCGCCGACATGCCCTATTGTAAGTGATTTTTTGCCTGTTTGCTTTGCCTGACTGCCAGCGCATTGAAGCGCGTTGCCTGAAATCGATCCGAAATAGACAAAAACACACACGCGCTATACAAAAATTAAAAAAAACAAGTAAGGAAGGGCTAAGTTCGGGTGTAACCGAACATTTTATACTCTCGCAATTTATTTATTTAACTTTATTTATATTATATAATACACAATTTGACCCACATATTCGTCATATATATTGTATAAAGTCCATTGAAAGTTGGAAACCATAATATTAGGTTAGAAGCACCGAGGTACTCGTGTTCGATATATGGGGCCTTGAAAACCTATGGCCCGATTTCGGCGATTTTTAGAATGGAGCTGCCACACTATAAACATAGTATTTGTGCAAAGTTCTGCACCGATATCTTCACTAGTACTTACTTTATATATTGTAAAGTAAACGATTCAGATTGTCTTCAAAGTTCTGGTATATAGGAAGTAGGCGTGGTTGTGAAGCGATTTGGCCTATTTTCACAGCATATCATTGGGATGTAAGTAAACTATTACAAACCAAGTTTCATTGAAATCGGTCGAGTAGTTCCTGAGATATGGTTTTTGACCCATAAGTGGGCGACGCCACGCCCATTTTCCATTTTGTAAAAAAATCTGAGTGCAATCTTAGTGTTTCTGACGTTTTTCGTTAATGAGTTAACCCACTTTTAGTAATTTTCAACCTAACTTTTGTATGGGAGGTGGGCGTGGTTATGATCCGATTTCTTTCATTTTTGGACTGTATTAGGAAGTGGCTAAAAAAAACGACTGCAGAAAGTTTGGTTTATATAGCTCTATTGGTTTGCGAGATATGTACAAAAAACTTAGTAGGGGGCGGGGCCACGCCCACTTCCCCAAAAAAATTACATCCAAATATGCCCCTTCATAGTGCGATCCTACATACCAAATTTTATTTCCATAGCTTTATTTATGGCTTAGTTATGGCACTTTATGTGTTTTCGGTTTTCGCCATTTTGTGGGCGTGGCAGTGGTCCGATTTTGCTCATTTTCGAAAGCAACCTTCCTATGGTGCCAAGAAATAAGTGTGCCAAGTTTCATCAAGATATCTTAATTTTTACTCAAGTTACGGACGGACGGACGGACAGACAGACATTCGGATTTGAACTCCACTCTTCACCCTGATCACTTTGGTATATATAACCCTATATCTAACTCGTTTAGTTTTGGGTGTTACAAACAACCGTTATGTGAACAAAACTATAATACTCTCTTTAGCAACATTTGTTGCGAGAGTATAAAAATGAGAATACAAAATAGAAAACATGTGTGCCTATGTAAACATATACACGCATATAATGAACTGGCAACACGGCGTATATGGCAACCAGGTGGTAATTACATACACACACTCATAGCATAGGCAGTCAATGCACTATTTGCTCATCAACAAAGCATGCACCAAATGCCAGCAATCCAATAACAAATAACAAAAGTTCAAATGAAAGCGAATGTTTTAAATGTTGAGGAAAATAGCCGCGTTTGTGTGTGCGTGCGTGGCTGTGCGTAGGTGAAAGTGAAAATGTGCGTTGTTTACCCAATTTCTCAATCACTTGTTGGCTCACTCACTGCCTATTACACACACACTCACTTGCAATGTATACAGTTACTCGCGTAGTATTCGGCTGCGTGTCGTTTGGCTGCGTGGAAAATTCAAAATAAAGCAACAATAGCAACAATAACAACAACTGCAATCAAGATAAAGGGCATATTGGCAAATTGAATCATTCATTCCGCAATCGTACACCGAAATCGGTGAAAGCGAAATTTCGTAAACAAATGCGTGAAATAGTGTAGCGCCTAAGCTATTGTGAGCACTGTGGCCAGAGAATTGTTGCGCCCAATGAATGAGGCGCTCATTTGCGCGGCCAGCATGTCAGCATCAGGTGGATGTTAGTTTCATGTTTGCTTTCGGCGGCACACACAAGCCACATGCCCAAACACTCAAACACTCACGCACATACATACGCACTCATATGCAGCGTTGTATTTTCAGTTAGGCGTGCGTATTTTGCCTATTGATTGCCAATTTTTGCTGCTGCCGTTGACGCTGGAGGCAACGAACTGGCAAAAGTTCATTCATTAAGTCGGAATTGCCAAAATAATCGCAGTTGTTTGACCGCAAAGATCGCCGATAAGCAAATTCACTTCGAATACTCGTGCATACATACATTTCCACACTGTATTTAAGGTTTATTGTGCGGTTGGTTATTTACTATGGTTCTAATGTCTGTTTTGAACTGTGGTTGTTATATTGCACGGAAGAAACTGATATTGAAACGCAATGAGTTGAGAATAAATTTTAAAACAACAAAAAGAACATTTATTTTTCATACATCGAAATGGTATTTCATGATTTATGTATCGAGCACACACACAGACAGCGCAATAGCAGCATACTCACTTAAAGAAATACGCAAGGAAATAAAAGAATTTATGTTCTTGACATTTTCTTCATAACTCGATTTTTATTGAACTAGCTTCAGGATAATTGAAGCGTGCGGTAAAGTAGAAATCAATTGGAAGTTTACACAGATTTTCTTTTGATATTAGATTTCGAATAAAATCACAAACAGGTGCAATTTGTTGAATGTTGAAATTCTGTATTAATAGTTGAAAAAATAATTGAAATGAAATTCTCTGGGTAAAACAAAAAGTATAGTATATTTCTCAGCACCTCCTCTGTACTACGATTTGTTGATTGCAATGCGTTCGGGATTTTCTTTTATAAATCCATTTATTTTTTCAAAAAAACAAAAAAACTATTAGGTCTACAACTTTGCTTCCGCCGTTTTCCAATAGATGTCTCTAGGGTCAAGCACTGGTCGATTAAATCGATTTTTTTTTTATATCGATCTTGGACATTTGTGTCAACATTAACCCAACAAAATATTTGTAGAGATCTGTTTGCATCCCAAACTTATTCTCAATGGAAAATGTCAAAATTTGAGCCGAATTTTCGACATTTGCGGGAATGTCTCTAGGGTCAATCACTGATCGATTAAATCGATTAAATCGTTTTATATCGATCTTGGACATTTTTGTCAACATTAATCCAACAAAATATTTGTAGAGATCTGTTTGCATCCCAAGCTTATTCGCAACTGAGAATTTCACTTTTTGAGCCGAATTCTCGAAATTTGCGGGAAATTTTGCTTTTCTTTTTTAATTTCAAGAAAAGTGCGGCTCATCGACATTTGTAACCGTTTTTATACAAAAAAATCCTTAAATTTACAAAAAAAACGGCGGAAGCAAAGTTGTAGACCTAATATATATGGTATGTAGTATCTTGAGCGTGTACTGATGAGTGGTAAAAACAATTTCTCGAATAGTTAATATAATTGATAGGTCGAAAGTGCGTACAGTAAGAAAAACAGAAATTTTACGATAATACGCGTCCATAAAAACTTTTTTGGAGTAAAAAATAGCCCTAAATTCTGACTTTTTTCACTGGCTAATTTTATTTTGAATGTTTTATATTTTCATTTAATAGGTTTATATTTTACATTAATATGTTCTAAAAAATACGTCTTAATTTTTTTGTTTCATATAAATGGTTGATGATTGATAAATAGCGTAGCCGCTATTTTAAAAGGAAAAAAATACTTTTGTACTCTAGAAAGATTCAATAAAAGCGTGTTTAAATTTAAAAACAATAAATTTTTTTTATCACCTTTAACATGGATTTCTCCCTTTAAATGAAGTTACGTGTTTACTGATGTGTTTTTGTAATTGAAACATTTAATATTCGTATGTATGATGTAAAGGCGTCGTAATGGGTTACAGATGAGATATTGAATTTGTATGGAATTTTTATAATATTCCTTGCGTTCGTTTTTAGAACACCTTTGCCAAGATATGCTGTACAAAGTTGAGCAAAAGATATACTGCGGATGAACTTCGTAATAATAATTATGCGACTCTGTCAAATGTTAAGTAAAGTTCCGAAAAAGCTGTATTTGTACTTTGATTAGATTTGATCTACTCCAAAAAGTGATCTTAATAATTAAACAATTTGTTTGATGCTTGAACTATATAAAAAGGGTGGTCTTATTCTACAAACATGACTATTTCATGATTTCAATCCAACACTAAAAGACAATGGATAGTACTAAAATTAAATAGTAGACTTTAACACAAAAATCGTACCCCGATTATATTACAAACTTGATGCTAGTAAACCCAAAAATTAAACCACCAGTTAGAAGAAGTGCTGTAGCTTTTTAAAGTCGGGAATCCAATTTGTGATTTGATACTAAATCCCATACAATAATGCTTTTGTTTCTTTATAGAATAAATATATTTTACAATAATAATAAATATCTCTAGTTCAGTAAGCAACGCCAAACCTCCAAAGGTATTTTAATTGTTGTTACGGGATCTTATTTATCGAACTACAATCATTGTCTTAATTAATTGTCTCACATTGTGGTTACATGGGATTGTTAAGGCTCCCAAAACTCAACGCTCATTAACGCAAACGCTACTTATATCAACCAATAGTTACGCAAACAACACTTGTCGTCGCCACACCAAATCTTCTTATTGCTCATTCATGTGTACTTTGGCATGCCGAGTGTGCGCGTTGTTATGTCGCATGTCTGGACCATCTACATTTAATCCTATTCATAAATACATAATTACTTGGCAAATTACGTACGCATGCATAAATATGCATAAAACTACAGAAATGTTGAACGTAGTAGAAATTAAGATAATGAATAGTAATTCCTATATGTACGAGTAGATATGCGTGTATACATATATAACTGTATGTATGTGTTTCAAGCATACCTTTGCGCCACAATGCACATAAACTTGGCTATTGGTTGTGACAGCTCTTTTGTTAGAGTCTTCACACTGGCGGCTAGCCCATAAACTCACAAACGAATTTCTACTCTCACATACATACATACATACATACATACAAACATTGGCGTAGCGTAACCCCGGGCAATGCACCGCAAGAGGAAGCGTATTCCGTGGCGCACGCGGTGGGTTAATGGCAGTCTTCGTATTAAATGCGAATTATCTTATGACTCAGTAGAGCAGCAGCACACTGTTACTCAAATATTTATACTTACTTATATATGTTTGTTTGTGTGTGTGTGTGTATGTGTATGTGTAGCAAATGGAAAAACACCTTAATCAGCGCCGTAATTGGCTTGTTTGTGTTCTGTTATTTTTCCTTTCTTTTGCTGTTTCTACCGTTACTCGTCCATTCAACGCGCTGCTTCAGCTGCATGCGACTTTGTTTACATTGTAATTAATCGGATGATGCGTAGGTAACAAAGTAGCAACGGTAATTATTACATATTGACGCTGCTGTGCGATTACTACATGCATGCAAATGTGGCGTAATTAAATCAATTGCTACTTTAATGTATTGCGCAAAGAAGAAGAAATTCGTAATTTCCATTCCATACGAAGAGTTTCGTAAGTGAATCAGAGTAAGAAGCGTTAAATTGAAAAGTTTTCACTCTGAACAAATTGAATTTCTTCTTCACATCGAACTTGTGTTTCGGAGTGTATGTGTGTGTTGTTTTAAGCTTTAAATTAATTTAAAATTTATTATACTCTTATAGCGAGTTGGTGTCTTAAGCCTCGCTTAGATGGAAATTTCACGCACTTATGCCGTCAGTGGAATAAAATGGTTTGTGTGGATCAAATGTTATTAATGAGTATTGGTTATTTGAAAAAACTTTCGAATTACAACAAAAATATAATTTTTTTTCTATTGTGGATTAAAAAAAAAGTCATTTTGTTTGCATGAACAAATAATTCTTCTTAAAGCAATATTATTATACCCTGAACAGGGTATATTAAGTTTGTAACACCCAGAAGGAAGCGTCGGAGGCCCTATAAAGTATATATATAAATGATCAGTATATTGAACTGAGTCGATTTAGCCATGTCCGTCTGTCTGTCTGTATATATACGAACTAGTCCTTCAGTTTTTATGATATCGTTTTGAAATTTTGCAGATATTGTTTTCTCTTCAAGAAGCTGCTCATTTGTCGGAACTGCCGATATCGGACCGCTATATCATATAGCTGCCATACAAACTGAACGATCGGAATCAAGGGCTTGTATGGGAAATTTTCGCATTTGACGTGGTATCTTCACGAAATTTGACATGGATTACTGCTTAAAGTAATAATATAATCTCCGAAGAAATTGTTCAGATCGGTTAACTATATAACCTTAATGTTTCTAGCAATCAACCCGGCTAAAAATAATTAGTAAAATGTTTTCTTTTTTTACTTACTTTTTCTTACGTCTTTAGATTTGCTTAAACACATAGTTACTAAAAGAAATGCACCTGTGAAGGGTACAGCCGAAATTAACGTTTTTTTTATTTTAATTTTTTATATTTTCTAGTTTAAAACATGTCAAAAACCATTTTTACATAATATCGTGATAGTTGGCAACCCTAGTCGAAAATATATCTTAATTGAAGAATTATCCAATACTTTCCGCTAATTATCCATATTGAAGAATATGAAATGTTAATTGAGTTCTCATACTCATTAAGTAAGTTGAGTTCTCACACTCAAGTGATTTATTGACATTTAAATTACTTGCAATGCTTGTTGGTGGGAGGGGCATTGCGTATACGCAACTCTTTGTGAAAATTTTAATTATGAGGAATAAATGTATGGAAGCAATACAAAAAGATAAGTAAAATTTAATACAATTCAATAAAAAATAGGTGTTTCATATTTATGATTTTTTTTCTCCTTATAAAATTAAAAACCGTATAAAAATATATACATATTTTTATTGAAGAATTCTTCAATACTTAACATTCAATATCATAGTGAAGAATATGAAATGTTATGTGAGTTTTTATACTAATTTCAGTGTTTCATTGAAATATAAATTGCTTACAATTCTTTTTGAGGGGGCATTGCGTATACGTAACTTTTTGTGACAATTTTAAATATGTGTTAAAAATGTGTGAAGACAATAAAAATATGAAAAGTTATATACATTTCAGCAAAAAAAAAGTTTTTCATACTTCTAAGCTATTTTTTTCAATTATTTTCTCCTTGTAAAATTAAAATCAACCAGTACTTCAGTTAAGTGAATGTTTCCACCACATCAAAATATTTATTGATGCCATAAATTTTGATTTAAAGCGCCGTCGAAGCATATAAACATTTAATGAGGCTTAAAAATACCGACCGTAAAAGCATGTAACTCTCTAAGCCCGCACACAGGAAAAGGCATTGCAACGGAACATTGCACTTAAAGGCGCTTGCGTAAATTTAAGCACGTTTTATTACCACATTAGACAGAACATTTGCTGTTCATAGTCACGCAGATTTTAATTTGTAATTCGAAGAAAATAATTTTATTAACCACAAATGCAGGAGTTTATGTTTGTCATGAAATATTGGAAAATATTTTTTTTTTGCAAAATACGTTTAATAAACAGAAGACTTTCAAAAAACATAAATTTAAATTTGCTTTGACACCTCAATGAACAATGCATGACAAATGCCAAGATCAATGTGAAAAAAATATGTTGCAAAATTTACTAAATTTTTAATTAATGGCAACGCAAATTTGAATGAACGAGTAATTACTAGACTAAAAAGTAATGTAAACAAGCCAAAATAAATAAACAAATTTGCGCAGTTGAAAGAAAACAAGCGTTAAACAAATAGAAAAACAGAATTTTTGCCAAAAAGTAGACTGTGGAACAAGAAGGCGCACCAACACTATAATAGCTTTTTGCGCATGCAAACAAAGATTACACGCATTAGAAGGTCAAGCGCAAGCAAAAACGCGAAAAACAACAAAAGTTGCAAGCACAAATATTTATTTACGCGTCATGGCAAAACGAACAAAGTCTAGCGTTTAAATAAAGAAAAAACGAAAGAATAGAAGAGAGGAAGTGTGATTTTCAAAAAGTAAATGAAATGTTTTGAACTTTTGTAGAAAGTGCCTGAAGTAAACGCCGGCGGTGACCATGCTCAACTGGTAGTTTTCAAAGCAGTTGTGGGGGGAGTCACTACAAAGCTGACAGCAAAATAAAGCAGAACACCAAATGTAGTGCTAGATATAAATAGATTAGTTGTTTTTGTTAAACAGGTGTTCTTACAATAATGAATGAAATCACATTGTTGCAACAGCTGGTTTAGAGTTAAAATTGAAAGGCATTTAAATTAGGATTGTTCCAGCTCACAGTAATTGTGAGCCAACTTAACCTTGACTTTTTCAAACAAACCAAATTTTTTTTAAGTGGAACTTAAAAAGTGTATTTATATTTTTTTTGATGGATTTTGGATTTTAAAATCTAGAAAAGTGTTTTAAAAAACAAAAAAAAATATATAATTTATCTCAGAACATCTCCAAGATGGCTTTTGGACCCATACTCATTAAAATATTAATAAATGATAAACCATAATTAAATTATTTAATTATTTTCCAGCAGAAAAATAATTATTTCACTGAAGAACAGTTTGCATAAAACGGGAAAAATGTGAAACGATAAAGTAAGATGTGAGACAATGTGAGACAATGTGAAAATTATCAATAACCAACCAAAAAGTTATATGAAATAGTATCCGCAAACTTTAGAGAATTTTAAAAACTAAACTAAAGCAAAATTTCAACCGAAAAACTTTCCTAACAAAACAGAAAATACTGCAAAATAAAAAAACGTAAAAAGTTGAGTAGCCGCAGAAAGCGGAACAAGTAGACCGCAACCGGCGGAGAATGAAATGCCATACATCAATTACTCGTAAAACGACAATTTCAATGGAGACTGATTTTGTTTAGTTAGAAACTAACAGATATACGAAACAACTACAACTACGAAGTCGCCTAGGAGTGCAACTAACTAGAGGCAAACACAACGCTCACATAATGGAACACAATCACAGAATACTCTATCGCAAGCGTTTTGGCACCAGCATTGACGGCAGCAGCAGCTGCACGATGGAGCAAAAATTACTAATGCTCACTGCAATCGTGATTGCGAATGCCTGTATAGCGGGTAAGTGCGCCTAAAAGTATACTTAGTATAAGTTATTATATTTAAAGTAACTAATTCAATATTTAGTGAGATTGTTAAGAAGTTGAACTAAAATAGATATCAGAAAACATTTCATTGCAACAATTTACAAACAAAAAAAATAAAAAAATCCAGCTAAATTTATAATTTAATTGTATTTTATATACTAAAGTTACTTCAGCTCTGCAAGAATTCAACTCTCTGCCTTAATTTCAATCTCTTCTACCATGAGTCACTATGCACAGCGTGGTATCCATTTTTCCTCAGTGAAGACAGCTGTTCTATTTAAAATTAAACACAAACCGGTTTTTATAAAAAAACAACAACAAAAAATGCTTGCCCCACTTTCACTACCTTACTCAGGCAACCGTTGAGGCACCAAATGCGCTAAAGCGCGACGCGAGAGTCAAACGAAATGCTGTGAAATTAATTTTTAATTTTAGCAAACTTTCTTCAGCTATGCAGCGTCTTTACTCGTCTTTTTTTTGTTGTTTACATATCTCAAATATGCAAACTAAGAAATGCCTGCATAAACACTATATTCGCCTTTATTCAAATTTGCGTTGCTTTGCCTGAATTAATTATCTCGCATTCTAAACTCACTGCCATTTATTTGCACATGCATGTGCGGAGAACGAGGCAATAACAATAAAAATGAATAAATATCTCAGTTTATGATGCTTGAGTGTATGTGTGAATCTGCCTTTTTATTCGTGTCTTATAAGCTTATGTGTGAGCACATCTTACCTTTCCACTTGCCGGCGCTACCAACTTGACAGCTCATCCTGCTCCGCTTGATCCTTTTCACTCTGACGCTTTCTGCCTTTGCAGCATTTGTGCAATCCTCTTGATAAAAGTGTGTACCGAATTAAGTGCTGTCTGTTCCCTTATTCGCTTGAGTTGAGAATATGCTCTATGCTGTGCGGCTGTGGCAGCGAAGAGTTACTTACATATCCGCATATTTCTTCATATTTCTTTGGGTACACACGAAGAACAAATATGCTTTAATTATTCAAGTGTCTTCATATTTACTTATTTTTCTAAGGTAAATAAGAAGTAAATTCACATTCAGACATGTGTGTATTAAAAATACAAATGCGTTTTTGAAGATTTAATGTGTTCTTAATGTTTAGGGTTTCAAACCGTAATAGCTGAGTCTTACATTGACAGTGGAATTGAAACTCAGAGCAAGCCATGTATTATTCATATTTGACTTCAGGTTTAAGCTTAGGTCGAACTGTTTTTGTTTTTATAAAAGAGCAGCATTAAATTAAAATTTTCGGGAGCGCTCAACGGAATATCAAATATTTTACTACCGAGCGAGATCACTTAGTGCATAACAATAATAATGAGTATTTGGTTTTCAAGAAGAATTAAAAAGCATATAATTTAATATCATGGCCAAGAATTCAGATGTATTATGAATATAAGGGTTAACCATTATATTTTAAAAATGATTTCGGGCATGTAATAAATTCTAGCAGAGAGGCCCAATTTTCGACCACTTTTTGCAGCAATTAAGGCGTCAACATGTAGCTCGAAAGTCTTGAGTATATTGCATATTGATCATACGAGTATATCGAGAATTTTGAACAGCTTCGGTATATAGATTTTTTTTAATTTTTTTGCAACATGTATCCCTAATGTATTTATTTCCATTCACTTAAACAATAAATATATTTACACAAAAGGTATGTATTTACATAATAACTATATTCACCTTAAAATCAAACATTACCTGCATATATGAAGCGAGTATTTTTCAAAATCAACCATCAATCAACCGAGTATTTGCAACTGATTTGTAACCTTCTGAAACCGAAAAGCATAAAGGGACATACGAGTACACCGATTAGCCATAATAAAGCACGTCCAATGAAATATGTTATTATGAAACCTAATACCCCACCACCACGGCGTGCACGCGCCATTTGTGCAGATTCATCAAAGTTATACCGACAAAGTTTATTTAATCACCGCAAGGTAACTAAGGTTACTACAACAACAACTTTCCAAAGTTTCATAACAAAAAATTATAACCCGTTTATGGTTTACGCTAATGAGAATTATAATTTGCGCCGTACATACATACATACATACATATGTTACTCGTATTACCACATGCTAAAGGGTGGAGGCAAATACTCATACATTTCATATACTTATAGTGTATATGTCAGTTTGCGGATGGTCTGTGGTTACGCTTACTATTAAAGCTTGACGGGTTATCTCAAATAAATGACAAATATGTGTCAAACGAACACTTTGCGCATCCTTCTCCATTCGGAGCACTGCTTCAGGCATAAATACTTATTCAAGTGCCAGTAAAATTAACTACTCAAATTAGTATAGGAAAGGTAAATAAAGCGACTATATAACTGATATAATGAACTGGCATATAATTTGCTGCTGCTGATTACCAAAGTGTGTATCCAATTAAACTTAATACTCAGGCATTCATAAATAAATATTTGAATAAGTGCCAGCAGGAAACTTATTACAAATATACCACATTTATTAAGTGGGTTACGGAAAGTAGACTTAAAAAGAATACAAATAAATTGTTAACCTCCTATTATATTTATATAGTTTCTCACCAATATTATTTTTTAGTTGAGAATATTAAATAAGGAAAGACTGAAATCCTGTGGAATATAAAATTACAAATCTGGCATACTGCCATCGCTGTTATTCAACATAGAGGCTGGATTTGGCCCTCCTTGTTAGCTATTAGCTATATAATTCAGGTAATCTGTGAGAATCATATTGAAATCAAGTGAACTGAGATAATAAAGAACAAAAATTATAATTCTGGTGCAATAATTCTCGTATGCTCGAAATTATATTTGTATACTCTCGCAATATGTTACACATGGCAACGCCCGTCTATAAATCGCCGGAATCCGATTATTGCTTTTTAGAGGCCCATATACCGACCACGAGGACTTCAGTACCTATTGATAAATCTTTACCGAAAAATCATTAAAACTCTTAGATATTAAAAAGGATAATGTTTCTTCTAAAAAAAGGACATATCTGGACATTACTTCTTCAAGCTCCCATATACCAATATTAGGCGAAATATCTCATAGATAAATTATTTGTATAATCTTGGTTAAAATTTAGCTTGGTGAAGAAAATGTGTGAAGTCGGTCCCTCATATACTATATATAATGATATGGAGTTATCTTAAGGGCCACACCAAGTGTGAAATTTCAAAATAATCAATTTTTGAATCATTTTTTTTTTTTTAAATAACATATTAAAATTTCAAATCGATATCTCAAATAGTTTTTGAGTTATAGCAATTTAAAGAGCAGCCGCTCGGTAACAGAGACTACGATCATTTTATCTTTAAACGCGTTTTTCTCGAAACATCATTTTCCGAATTTGCTGCAGTGATTACTGAAAAACAAATGATCCGATCACTATCGAGTTTTTTTTACATGTTCTTTATATAGTTCTCCGTACAATGACCTCCCGATTTTTGATCTGATCAAAAAATTGAATTTGGGCAGGCCAAAAACGACCAAAATTTTGGGTAAAATTCGACTATTTTTTTTTAAGAGCTGCCATATTGTCAATTTTTGATTTTTTTTTATCGTAGGTCATACAGACAATATTATCTAGTTTAAGGAGAATTTTTTTTTAGATTTCATCCACGGAGAAGGCCGGAATCACTGCAGCAGTGAAGGACCTTTTTTCTTCGCGCCGTTGGCGATCGACTATAACTTAAAAAATATTTAATTTTTTTTTTCAAAAATTTCACTGTATATTCTTGAAATATGTATAAATATATTCTTAAAATTTTGAATTAATTATAAAGTAGTTTTTTAATAAAAAATCCCAAAAATCACCTTTTTTTAGGCCATTACACTAGGTGTGCTCCTTAATAAAATTAAGTCAATTGCGGGAGGTTAAAATGTTTGATTACATCCGAACTTACCCTTTCCTTACTTGTTTTGTTTTATGAACAAATAATTCCATATATTTTTCATATTTGTGACGCATTTAACACATTATCATTTTAATCTCCATCACTTAGCAAGCAATTCAAATTCTTTCATTCAATGTAAGCCCAACTAAAATATTTACATTAAACAATTAAGTATTCAAATGTGATATTAAAATTCAATTGCTCTGAAAATGCGAGTGTTGCTGAATTTTCAAATATTCATGAATCGAGAGCTCTCAACTCCGCGTCAAGAGGGCGTTTACCAACACTCATAACTTTTATTGCAATTTACGCAGCGTCAATTATGCTAAGCTTAGCAGCAAATAAAAAGCTTTTGTCACGCACACAAACACACAACAAAATTTATTAAAGCGCAACATTTGTGTTTAACACACTACGGCCTAAGTCCGGGGCTTTTGCCAGCGACAGAAACTTGTGTCAATTTGGGACGACGACGAATTTTTGCATAAATTAAATTTTGCTTGATTTCCTAAAAGCCTTCAATTGAATATTTGAAAAGCAAATAAAATCAAATGCCACAAAATGGGAGAATAAAGTGGGCTTTAAAATGCCAGTGATAAGAGGGTTTAAAAGCTATGCCAAATACGGGTAACGGTAAAAGGTCTTAGCTGCGATACGGAAAAGTTGAAAACCATAATAAAGGGCTCTAGCACAACATCTCAATTTACCAATTTTTGCAAATTCTTTTGTGTCAGGACTTTTCCCTCTTTTTCTGCTCGGAATTTTCCACTTGATTAGTTGCAATAGCAGCAAATTCATTCAACGCCAGAGCATTCCTCTGGCGCAAATGTATTTTGTGGCGTTTGATAAAGTTACAAAGTGTGCAAGTAGACATATGTGTGGATGTATGTCTACCGTTAGACCGCATACTTATGCAGATACGCATAAGTGGTTACGTGTGTGGTGTTGTAACTGCCACAGAGTGTGCTTTCAAATGAATTACCATAAATCTAGAGAACTAGTGGGTGTGTATGTGTAAGGCATTTTGATGGCATAACCCTTTCTTGTTAGCACAACATTTATCTGCATTGCATACAGATAGAAGCTACAGTGTTTGGGTATTGTTCCATTTTCTGTAACCATTTTCAGCAGAAATTGATAGCATTTTTAGGAAGTCTACTATTTATATAAAGCGAGTAAAGAGAGTTGAATTTTTTCAAAATTTAACTAGTTTTAAGCATGTAAATGGTGGTTTGGTGATTTCTGGAAGTATACTTCAACAATGAAACAATTATCTTAGAGACATAACACATTCAGTGAAGATCATGCCATCAAAGAGAACCAGTGGAATTCATGAGAATATTTTATATATACATAGGAGACATACACGAAAATCTCAAGATCGTCTAAGCTCGGTCCGAAATATAATTGATGGATATATGTTCCAATGAAACATAATCAGGTCGCATCTAGGTCTAGACACCATTCACCACCAGATTTATTTCTCTGTGCCTTTCTTATGTTTTATAAACTCAAATATCTGCACAAGAAATAGCGTTTCGCGTCGCTTGGGATCTGGTCAAAAATCAATGTTATCGGAGAGAATGGTTTTAGAGAATATTGAATTCATAGTAAAAGTGTGAGTCACTGTATAAAATTTAAAAATTTATTAAATTTAAAAAAATCTGCCTTCTTCTACAATAAAAATCCAGTTTTTGATTTAATCTAAACTCTTTTAAACACGAAAAAAGTTCATATTAAAATTTCCATAATTCACCACCGAATTCTTAGAATAAAACATAGGCAAATAAATCATGTATGAAATTCTATACAACTTCCATATCCTCGATAACCCGTAGTTAAGACATGGAATTTAATACCACGCACACGTACGTGGGACGCGCAATTATTTAGCACAACTCTGGAGAAATGCCAAAATTTGGGAGGCCTAATTTGTGAGACAGTCAACAATCAACAGTCAGCGAGTATCGAGAACATTGTTGAGCACATACAGCAAATTATGCAGAACCCTGCAGCGTTAGGCGCGCGAGTAAGAAACGACAAACCGTGATGACGACGAACGGATATGAGGAGAGACAGAGCGCCGGTGCAACGGTAAACCGCCAACGGAAAACCGACAAACTGACAAAAACGGTTGGCAAACCGACAAGCCGACAACCATCAAACCGAGCCATCAACTCATCAAATTTATACAAATTGCAGAAATTTGAATATTTGTCGAGGGCGCTGACGTTTTACACGGCTACACAAACATGCAAATACACAGAAGACTATGGATGGCATAGTCTGGTGAACAAGGAAGACAATAAAGTTATGAAAAAGTGTTAGTTGGTTGAGTGTGAGGAAATAGGTTAGAGTTAGTGCCGAAACTACGCGCGCATAAAACAAGTTCGTGCTTTGTTTGATGGCGCCGCGGTAACAACTCTTAATGCAATAAAATAATCCAATGACAATAACAAAAGCAAAAACACGGTACTTATTTGCATTACAACGACAGGCAGGCAACTCGGTTACTCGGTGGCTTTCATAGCTTGCACTAATTCATATTCAAGGCTTTTTGTCTGACACAATGCCAGAGCAGGTACAGACATTTGCACTTTACCGAATTCGAAGTCGATTACCTTCAATCAACAACGAATTAATAATGCAAAAATATAAAATTCGCTTTTAGAGACATAACGGTGTGCACAATTTGCGGTTATTTTTTTGTTGCAATATCCTTCTCTGTTTTCGCACATACATAACGACATGAAATATTTTGTTGAGTGTAACTATACCGTTATATATGCATGCCTACCTGTACATATTTATGCTTATGTGTGCACAGCGAAGCGTAATTGTAGTATGGCACATTGTAAGCGTGCAGCTGCCATGCCATAAAATGCTAATGGAATTGACTGCCGGCGGTTGGAATTATTTAAGTGATTTCAGTACGCCACTTGCCTTGCCGTGCCGTGCTGTGCCCCTGCTCCAGCTGCACCTATGCCATACAGTTACTATGTTCCTCCGTCCATTCATCCGTGATACATTCGCTCAATTCGCTATTCTTTTGTTTGGCTTCAGTTATGCTGAATCGCCAGCGGCTAATGGAGATTGACTAACCGACTAACTGACGGCGCTCACCGTGACTACGACGCCGTGACGTCCCTCCCCCTCACCGATTTATTGACTAGCCATATAGGTGGAAGACAGATTTCCGCCGAATAGGAAGTTATGAATTAATTTGCTTTGGTGGACAAGGAGAACGAGGAGTAGGTGGAAGTGGAAAATTTGGTTGCACGAAATTCGGTTGGCAATGCGGTTAGTAAACTACATACGCTCGTGTACTCGCACGTGTATGTGATTTCCCGGGCGGAAAGAGTTCAATTAGCAAAACAAAAAATGCAATGAAAATAAAAACAATAATAACAATAGGAAGTAAAGCGTCATTAGGAAGTATATAATTTTTTTGTAGATTTAATAGCAGTAATTATTTATTGATAAAGCCAACTAAGCAGCAATAGCAGTCAGTGGTTCAAATGAGTTGGGTTGTTTTCTGTGGGAAGCGATTTTTAAAAAGAGTGCTTTCTTATTTTTTTGCAAACTATAAAATTATTTTTTATACACTTTCAATCATTGAAGCTTGATATTCTTCTTCTTCTTGACTGGCGTAGAAACCGCTTACGCGGTTATAGCCGAGTCCACAACAGCGCGCCACGCATCTCTCCTTTTGGCAGTTTGGCGCCAATTGGTAATACCAAGTGAAGACAGGTCCTTCTCCACCTGGTCGTTCCATCGGAGTGGAGGTCTCCCTCTTCCTCGGCTTCCACCAGCGGGTACTGCATCGAAAACTCTCAGAACTGAGGCACTTTCGTCCATTCGAACAACATGACCCAGCCAGCGTAGCCGCTGTCTTTTTATTCGCTGGACTATGTCTATGTCGTCGAACAACACATACAACTCATCATTCCATCTTCTACGGTATTCGCCGTTGCCAATGTTTAAGGGACCATAAATCTTCCGCAAAACCTTCCTCTCGAAAACTTCGAGTGCTAGAAACTTGATATTATTCAATGGAAATAATTACTAATGGATTATATTACTACCAGACTGAAACAATTTCCTGTTCATTTCTGATATGAAAAATCATTTGAAGTTGTTAGATCTATTGAATCTATTGTTTTTAAAAATATTAGGATAGTTTGTTAAGAATGAAAACTAACCCAAACTTCGAATGATTGGGTTTTTCAAATTAAGTCTTATATAAGTACTGCACCAATTAACCAGTCCAATGCAATTAATTGCGACCTCTTGAATAATAATATACCTTACAACTTTAAAATTGATACATATTTCTTATTTTATTCTATATTGCTGTGATATGGGGTTAGGACAAGGGAAAGATCTCCACGACTGCAGAGAATTTCACTGTACTTTGTGGTACCCAAATACTCCTAACGGATCCCTAGACCCCCATGATTCCACAAAGCGTTTGGAATTTAATACAAAGTTCTTAAGTCGGCTTATGTCGATTCCAGTCAATTCGCTGGGTTCGCCAAAAGTGTGCTTACCGAGTTGGTTTAACCTTAGTCTGGAATGCTGGACACTGATGTAGGAAGTGCTTGGATGAGTGCCTTTTCGTCTTCTTCCAATCAGCCTTGGCAGCTTGCATATGGTTTTATTCCTATAATACGGACACTCTAAGAACTTATTTACGCACTTTGTATTTTTCTCTCTTTCACTCAACACAATAAAGGAAGCAATACTTTTATCGGAGTTGGTCAACGTTTATTGTAGACATACGGCCCCACGCCTGCAAAAATAAGAGGAGAAGAATTTGTCTTCTCGGCCATAATTAATTCGAGCTAGTCGTAGTGGTCACTTACCCGAAATAATTTTTAAAACATAATAATTTTTATCTTTATAATAAAGAAGAATTCTTCTTAAATTATATGCGATTTATATCTTGTTGAAAACCACATGACTATTTGACTATATCTACATGGCCACTTATGGTTCATTTTGAGAAAAAATTCTTCGCATTATCTATATTACTGTCCATTTCGAATCAAATATGAATAAGTTTAGACCTAATTATATTTTGAGTGGAGCCAGAATCGAAGACTCCTTTTAATAAAAAAAAGGATTTCCTTATATAATCTTGTCTCTAAAATCTCAGATTTTCAGATAATTAATTTCAACTACATTATAAATATAATATTGGTATTGGTTATAAAATAGTTTATAGAATTTTATTTGTATATATGTATCTCCATAAATGTGTCTATTGCATTAGCGAGAAAATGACATAACCCCTGAATAATCACAAGAATCAGTTGGTTCGAAATTTCGTAACTGATTTCTTCTCAATAATCGCATAAAATTTTCTACTGAAAAACAAATGCTTACTTGCACACATATGACATTCACAACCACCTTCGTGTATATATTTACTTCTAACCACTCTCCTTCGTGCATGCAGCAGTCCCCCTCGGTAAGGCGTTCATTTCTGCATTGATTCGACCATCGATTCAACTGCTCAAGCGTCAATTTCTATGTCAATTCTGTCATACTCAGCAGGGCAGTAACGATCCGTGCTGTCTTGTCTGACGTAGCTCGTACATACTTTGCGGCATTTCATTGTGTAAACAAATACTCGCACCATATTTGTGGACAAACTCGTATTTGTCCTCGCAAGTAGCCAGCTAGCTAGCTAGCTCGCTGCATTGGCTCGCTGGCGCGTTAACTTGAACATTTACTTAATTTATTTACTACTTTTTGTATTGTTTCGTTACACTAAGAACGCCCCATGCCGCCACGCACGCTCGCTCGCCAGTTGTTGTTGTTGGCCAGTGGTGCAGCCATGACCCACTTTGGCGTATAAGTAATTTCATTTCCCTATTTTCTATTTTTTATTCGACCAACACTAAGTGTGCGCTTGCCGCTATTTTTACAGTGGTATCACTCGTGGTTACTGGTGTGTTGTTGTGTTATTGTTCGAGGTGCATGCGTGTGTGTGTGTAGTTGTCGTTGTTTGTACATTGATATTTGTGTTTCGATTGTGTCCTTGCATTCAATGATTAATTCAATATTATTCTTATTAAAGTGTATTTTTATTTGCTGTCGTTTTTCAGGCACCATACCCGCCACACCCGAGAACATCACCGTCACCTTCCTCACGCCGACGACGGTGCGCGTCTCCTGGCAAACGATGATCGATTTGAATGCGCATCCAATCGAAAAGTACATTGTCACATATAAACCGACGGATGACAGGTATGTAAATTAGCCGCTTGGTGGAAATATGTAGCAATTAACCCCCCCGCCTCTCAAGCACCTGTAAACCCCAATCATTGCGTTCATATATGGAAAATATTGTAGAATTTATGAATTTTTAGCGGGTTCGTAAAAACGTAATTTTTTTTGTGTATGGAAAGCGTTTCTGTTAAGGATATATGTGTATGTGTGTGTTAGCTATTTATAGCGGAGAAATTATACGGCAAACGCTTTACAACCGAAATTAGCTCAAATACAAATATCTAGCCTGTGTTTCTTACTTCGTTGCCCCTCGTTCTCGACCAGCTGTTTGTACACCTGCTTTTAGCGTCGTTTGTCGTGTAAATTCAACCTCCTACCTCCTCCCTCCTCGCTCCCCACTTTGTGGTAATTTTTCAATGGTTTATCACTTTTTATCGTGCTTTGTTATTGTATTGCATGTATTTTATTGTAATTGCAATTGTGTATTTTGTTGCTGTTGTTGTTTGTCGTCACTGCATGCAATTTGCCCTTTTCGTTTGTTAGTTTGACATTTACAAGTGGCAACACGATTGTGATATTTTCGTATCAAGTGTACTATTTTGTTTTGTTGTTATTATTTTTGTTGTTGTTGTTGTTGTATAATACTTGTACAAATTCATCGTGGTTAACAGCATTTGTTTGGCTTGGCATTGTCGCTCGCGCTGTTGGTTTACTAGTTTGGGTGTCGTGTGGCACGAGTGTCACTTTTATGGCTCGCCAGCCACGAAAATGAAACTTTGGCGCACTTGAATGCATGCATTTTGTTTTTAAATTGCATTTCACTTCATTTGCCCATTAGCCGCATTTTTATTATGCAGGATAGCATGCAGTAAAGAAATATCTGTGCAGATGTTAAGCGCCGGTGCTAACGACATAAGCCATTTCGCTTTGGCTGATTCGATGATACTTTGGCGTAAGCCGTTTTTAGTGATTTAACTCTTGAATTACTGATAGTATATATATTTTTATTGAAATACTTTTCATTTGTTAGTACTTAGAGTTGTAAAAAATTGAAGTTTCTAGCCGGAAGTGTTTTTTAGGATAAAATAGTATAGCGAGCCGCAAAAAGTTCAGAAACGAGTATGTCAGGAGATGCTTTAGGAATTCTAAATAAGAATTCTAATACATATAGCCTTAAACCGTCTCCCAAAATATTTTCGTGCATTTCTTTTTTATAGCTGTTTCCAGCTTTAAGCGACTATGAGTTCAAGACTCATTTATACGTTACGTATACGCAGCGTCACACCAATTTATTAGATTAGATACAATACACTTTCACAAAAGTAAAATACTTGTAAAAGAAGAGTTTATGCTGAGACTGCACTAAGTAATAAGGGGTTATATACAGTTAGACGGCCGAAAAAAAGTGAATTTTCCAGAATTTTTTCTGAGAAAACTTTTTAATTTATTGGTCCAAAAATTTATACACATATTATGGTATCTTTTAACTGCATTTTAAGATAAATACAGTTTATCTTAAATATAAAATATTTATTAGAAAAAGAGCTACAGGAGCTCCTCTCAAAAAAGACTTTTTGCGGTGACCACTATATCTCGGAACTGGATCATTTGAAATTAAAAAACCAAACAGATTTCGTTAAAATAATGTTAAATCTAGTAATTAATCGAAGGAATAAGCAAAATAAAATTTTTTGACAAAATGGCGGTTTTTCAAAAAAAAAAATCGATTCTTCACCGAAATTTCGGCCTTAAATTGTTTATAAAAAAATATTTATCGGAGAGAAAAATTCTTCGATTAATTACTTAAAAATATATTTAACAAGGTCATGTTAAAATTTGAGACTAATCGGTCTAGCCGTTTTCGAGTAATGTTGGTCACCGACTTTGAAAACACCATTTTGAGAAAAACGCGCTGCCGCTCGGACCTTGTACTTCCAAGCACTCTGAAACGAAATTTGCTTGTAACTTTGAAAATATTCACCGGAACGATATGAAATTTTCTGTGTGTGTTCTTAAATATACAACTAACTAACCAATTCTAACTGTATATAACCTCTTCATTAATAATGTAAGAGTTTAGTATATACCCGTTCATGCATCATCTTAACTCCAACGCCAATTAATTATAGCAAAACTATATAATGAAGCATGAGGTATCGTATTTTCGGAGAGTTTCACTATTACCAAGTATTCATATTCTTATATTAAAAAATCACTCTCTTCATATCAAATTTAAAGGTTTATGATAGCATCTCCAAATATGAATATATCGCACACCTGACCAGAGAATATTCTCTCAACAATATACCGGTAAAATATTTATCAATTATTATGCACTTACAACAACAACAGCTGCCTTCTCTTCACCAAAAGTTAGAGAGCAGCGAATCGAACACATTATACCAGTAGTTCAATCAGTCTGGCAGCATTTGCTTCCTTTTTTCCGCGTGAAAAATTTTTTTTTACCTCTTGGCATAATTTGTATTTTATTTCAGTTCAAACCTTTTTTTATAAATAATAAAAATAATTATAATTATTCTCAATAATAAAACTGGTTTAAATTGTGCAAAACAAAACTTGGCAGCATGAAAGAAGTGGTTATATCACTATAAAGAGGCAGACACTCTTGGGCTGAGCTCTGCTTGTCAGCTTTCTTATTGTTTTTACAAGTCAATTTATTTATCAAGGGGCAGTGCCCAAAGTGCCAATTCTCTTTAGGCACTGCTCTCTTGATCTTATATTCCATTATTGAAATTATTACAACAATTTTTTGAACACTTCATTATGCACAAAACATTCGGTATTTGAGAAAATTATAACAATGAAGAGTACTGCGCTCAAGGGTTAAAGTACAAAATACTTTTTAAGGAAATGGCACGATAACACAATTGTGCCTAACGTACTATATGTAATAACACAAAAACAATAGAATGGCAAACTTTTAGGTTGTTGTTGTTGTGAAAAGGCACTAAAGGCGGCATACAATATGCAGTAATTTGAGTTTCCTATTTGACTTTGAACGCTTTGTCGTGCAACTTTCGCAAGTTGTTGGCGCAAAGTCGTCAATGCACAAAAACTACCATAAACAACAACAGCGAAACTAAACCTAAATAAACAAAAAACAAATTCACCACAAGACGAACATATAGCAATGCGAAAGAAAGGCGCTGAGTGCACAGGGGAGCCACCAGGCTCTCACTCGGAGATTACATGCGTTAAGACCCAGTTTACTTTTTAATTCTTTTGCTTTTTAAGACAGTAGTTGGTCGGTTGGTTGGTTTGTGACCGATTATTTATTCTATTTTTAAAGCACTTGTACCAATTTTCACTTGTCGGTGACTCACTTTTGTAGTCCAAACACAAGCGCTGCGCCAAAGCGACCACAATGAGGGCGAAGGCGACGATACGTGTCGGAAAACTTCGTAGTAGACAATAGGGAATTTGAAACTTTTATGTTAACTACCAGCGCGGCACTCGTGTGGCGCTGTAGAAGGGGTGCGGTCGTTGAAGAGGCAGTGAGTGCGCACCGTACTGCACTACAAAGGCAAGGCAGCCTGTGCCATTAAGGCGATGTGTTAGTTACTTGCAACTGCAACACAATGCTTGTAATTACGGATTAAAAAATTATAAAAATACAATCTGCATATAGCAGCAACAACAGCAATAATAACAAGGCTGTAATCCTTTTGCACTTGTTAGAGCCTCGTTGGAGCGCCGCAAGGTCAATTGTTGAGTGTTAACTAAATAAAAGCGAAACCTCAATGAGAAAGTTCAGTCACAACAACAAGAAAAACAAGGAAGTGGACACACGGCGCCAAACTGAAGAGAAGTGTGCCACCTCAGGTCTCTTTGTAGGCGCTGCAAGGGCTTAAAAGCAAACGAGTTAAGTCGCCGCTGGACAAGTGTCCGCAGAATGCAAATATTTTGTATGCAATTCCTTCGGTGTCGTCAGAAAAAATGTGCAAAAAAGTATTAAATAAATAAACCGTTCAAACTGAATATTATCGCTCTAAAAATGGAAATTGCAAAATTGCATAGCAAAATGAGCAGCTTCATCAGCACCATTATTTATGCATAAGTTCATTATCTAGAATATTACCGTTAAAAGAGACATTGTCACTTTATGTTTGTATGTTAAGCGGCGTTTAGCTAAAAAGAATAATCTTCATAATCACATTTGTCATTTCGTTTATCTCTGCGTCACGTCTGTGCCGGCAACACTTTTCAACTTTCTCTATGAATTCCGCAGTACCATTTATCACTTAGCCACAGTGCCACAGTGGGAAGGTTGAGCTGGCTAAAATGCAGACTTTTTTAAGCTCTCGTAATATTTTCTGATAAAGTAGAATAGTTTTGTTCACTGCCTTAAACTGAACAAGGTAGACATAAAAGAGCTTCGGATATTTATCTTTCCGCCTATAATGTCTTACAAACTACAGTAGCGATTTTAACCAAACATGGTATATTATATTTCCAATATATATGTATAATACTAAATGGAAATGTGGACGAAATCCATTTACACTTCTCATTAAACTCCATTTTGTATGGTTTTTGTTTATTTGCCTTAAGCAAAGTTTATTTTCCTAGGGAAGATAAGTTAATGTGAGCAGAAATTTTCAACATGAACTAAGCTTTGCTTAAAAAGAACAACTCGAGGTATTTCATATAACTTTAACTCATACAAATTGCTCTAGATCAAGCCCAACTTTGTACTTCTTCACTTGTTTTTTCCCAGATTTCACTTTGAGCTTCTTGTTATATTAAGGATTTGCGGTTTATAGGATTCTATCTTTTGCTTCATTTAAGTTTGTGTTATTGTTGGACTTTAAGTAAAGGCACCAGTCGGTGTGCACTATCTAAAGAATAGAGCTGTGTAGTAGTACAGTTATTTTACATATTTCACCACTCTTTTTATCCACTGTATAAAGTGCTCATGTTTCTTGTCCTTTGTGGTCAATAAACTGTCGTTAATTTGTACGTAATTGGCTCCTGCCCAGCCGTTGTGGGGACCTTGAAAGACGAGCAATTAAATTATAAGTGAGTTTATTAATTGTCTAGCCAAGGCCGCTGCTACTGAATAAAATTAATGAAAAATGGAGAAATATTGCCTAACAAATAGCTTAGGAATTGATGCCTCTGCAAGTGAGTTTAATCGATATTTAATGGAAAATGGCAATTAATTATTGTTAAATGGCTGCAATAAGTTATAATTTGGGTAATTTTATGAGAGAGAAGCGATTCTATGCATGAGTGGTAACGTAGTACTTAAAGGCTGTTAACATTAAATTCAATAAGTGGGGAGTTGAGTATCAGAGATAATTCGCAATTAATTAATTTATACAATAATAATTCATAAATTAGTTTATCTTAATCTAGGAATGACATAAATGTGATTGTGGTAACTGATACTGAATTTAGCTTATTATGTTAAGATAGATTAGGTTAGGTTAGGCTAGATTATATTAAGAGGCTCATTCTCGCGTTACTATCCCACTTGGACAGCTAAAGGTGCCTATGGACTCTATGTTACCAAGAACTCCTAAAATATGAAACGGTAAAGACTTTTATATGTATATCGACGAAAAGCTTTGAGCCTGTTGTTAATTTTCGTTCAATAATATATTTTAAAGATATGGCAACGCTACTTAAAAGTGTTTATATTTTTTTTACTTTGATATCCATATTCTAATAAGTTCATTATAAACTGTCAACGCTTCTCATTCTTAAAGACAAAATGTGTAAACATCTTCAGTCTGTATTGTCTCTTATCTAGTTCTATATACATATGGTCTATATTAGTTAGCTGAACAAATACTTATTATTTTAAATCACTTAAGCTGTAATAGCTTTCTCCGTAACTGCCATTATCGCAAATAAGCCTTGCTTACTTTTGAAGAAAATTCCAATCCTTAATATTTTCTAAACAATTCAGGCGCATGAAATAGACAAGTTTATTTTGGTGACAGGCTTTTACAAAAATCCAATTACCACTTAAGACTATTTTAAACTCAATTCAAGAACGAATATAGTGTGTCGTATGTATGTATGTATACTTAGGTGTTTTTAAATAGGCTCAAACAACAGAAAACAAAAAGTCAACTTGAATACTGGTATGGTGTAGTAAAGGGTGTTTTTTTTAGATACTTTTACTTTTTCTTTACTTTTTCTTTACTTTTTTCAATACTTTTTTCGAAGTTGGTTTTTTGACTACTATTACTTGATGTATACTCAGTTCGGTTTGCCATTTCACAATGAACATACTTAGTAAATAACAACATTTATTGCTGACGTTCGGCCTCAATTGCTGCAAAAAGTGGTCGGCAATTGGACCTCTCGATTGGAATTTATTCGAAACAGCCACGGCGGTCCCTTGTCCGAAAATATTCTTAAAACATAATAGCAAACTCTTATCTTTATAATAAAGATGAATTCTATACCTTGACAGTATACTCTGAGTTTTCTTTCTTTTTCAAAACCACATGTCTAAAATAACACCCTTTATATCTGTGGATTTTAAGTGCAACATATCCAAATGTAATTTTCTTAGAATCACAATAAATTTGGCATGGGCTACTTTTTGTTTGTTTTTGTAGTAAGGACATCTAAGAATAACTTCATACCCTGTAAGGAAATTCGAATTTGTGCGTTGTGAGATTACACTCAACTTACCAAATTTAACTTGACCCATAGATATATAGAATTCTGCTCCATTTCTTGGCTTGTGTAGAAAGTGTGAAAGAAATTTTAAAAGATAATGCACTATGGGGAATTAAATTTTAAACCGATTGGTTCCCACATGGGATATGCACGACAGCAACAGCTGTGTACTGGATATATCTCTATATTATATATATCTTTATATTATATATGAGTGTTATATAAATATGTGTATTTGTACATATGACTTGGCTATCTGTTTCACTATTACAAAACTGTTTGCTCTTTACACGTACACACACTCACATATATGCACATTTGTATAAGACTTCAACTTTTGTGTATTTGTGGATTAGCATTGGCCGTATGACCCAAAGCTAGTCACGTTCATTTAACCGAAACAAAACAAACGGAGAATAGAAAGTAGAAAAAAGGAACTAAATAAAAATACCTGGAAATGAAAACTACAAAATGTGGTTTAAACGTAAACGTTCCTCTGCACTAGCTTAAGAATTAATGGAAAAATGTCGTGGCTACAAGCAGACACCTTCCGCCCACAGCAATCATTCACATAATTATATAGACGAGTATGTGGACTCTTACACTCGCTCGCTAGAGTATTTCCAGCGTTGCTGCAATGACATTCACGTGAGTTGTGCCTACCTACATATATTTATGAGTGTGTGTGTTGTACAAACCACTTAAACAGCTCTTTTTGTTAGGCCACTCTGAGTGTCGTGCGACTTTTGTGGATTGAGTTGGACATTTGGCCATTTATCAGCGAGTGTTAGCCAAATAGTCGTTTTCCCGTCCGTTTTGAAACTTTCGTAATTCACCGCTTTAACTAGAACTCGTCGTCCACCAGTTCAAGGTATTTGTTTGTTTGTACGTGTTGTTGGAAGTGTCAGTATTTGAGTCTGCCGGAGGCGGTCATCACTTGTACACCACCGATTACCAGCAACGAAAATGCACGCCCAAAAAGTTGAGCACAGCTGGTCGAGCACATATGCTCCGTAGCACACCTGTACGGATTGTTTGTGTGAGAGCAGCTGTGGGTGGAGACTGCGTTGTGGGCTTAATTGTCTGTCGCTCAAAGTCGGCTACTGTTTATTCAAATGAGAGATAGTTTGTGCTTTTAACCAGTATGGCCAATGGCATTCTGTTTTTCTGATATTTGTTGTACGTTCGTAGATACCAAAAAGTTTGCTAAAATTGCGATTTCATAATACCATCTAGGTCTTAACTGTAGCGTCTCTGCACTTAAATTGGAGCAGAAAAGATTAGCTCAAATATTATACACTGATTCTTGATTCTGACATATTTATTAAATACCTTAAATTTCACTTGTTTTAAGCTTCAACGTTTAAGTATTTTTTTCTGCTTCATTTGTTTTTATTGTTGTTTTTAGGTTTATTGATTTTTATTTTTTTACATTTTGATGAGCTTTAGGTCGTTAAAAGGTATACCTGGCGCTTCGCTACGTTTCTATTTATTTTATAACTTTTAGTAAATTTCTTCACTGCCCTCAGTAATAAAGGGTTTGTCAATAGGATCGTTCGCATTTGAGTGTGACACATTGAGACATAAACTAGGTAAATTAGCACCAGGGAGCTGATAAGTATCAGTGAGTTAAAGTCTTAGTCGTCGAAAGGAATATCCAATGTACAGTACTGATCTCTTTAATCACTACCGCATCGTCATGTATTGTCATGTTTTCCTATGTACAGTACAGACTTAGATAACTGACCTACATAAGTAGCAAAAAATATTTATTTCAAGATCATGATCGCATCATTTAACAAATTCAAATTGTATTATTTAAATAATAATTCATAAAGTCCGATACCACATATTGACTCATGCTGTAAAACTTAAAACACCAGCTGTTCCACTTCGGACAGCACCTCGCTGTTGTTGTTTTTTATGACCGCAATGAATGATTAATTCATTTCGCTTTCGGTGTTCTTTGCTGTCAGCCCTACCACAAGCTCCTAGCCACCCATTCTATCTTCCCAACATTTATTTACAACCTGTCGTTTGCTGTTAACTCGGCCCTTTTCTCAGCCACATTTCAAAATGCGGTTTAGTTTGTCTTTTCAACACCAATGGGAGCATGAATTCTGAAAAAGCAGTAAATTCAACGGTAACAGAGTCAAAGTGTTCACCGGCCAACACACACGAGTAGTACAATGGATAACAGTTTTTCAAAGGTACCGTTTGATATAGATAGATATGCATATATGCTTATGCACTCTCACATTCCTTTGACCTTTTTGTTTTTTGTGATTAGTGTTTTGAGTACCGTTGCGTATTGGTGCGCCGCCATTAGTCAGGCGTGGGCGTCGCTTACGACCACTTTGTGCGTCTACCGAAAGCGAAATTTAGAATAATTTCTTTGTGTTCTTTTATGGAACTGAGTTTTTTGTTTTTGATTAAATACTACTTACATATTCTACTATGTTGTACGAGTACGTGTAGCGTGAAGACATTTCGTCGACTTTGATATTTATCGCGTATTTAATGAAATGTGTGGGTTTATGACGTCGTCAGTGCAATGACGTGTCTATTTACTGTTCACCGTTGTCTTTATTATTGCACTCTAATTATGGCTTTCGTCATTGTCATTTATTTAATTTATTATTACACCACTGCCGTTATGTTGGTCGCATATTACATGGTTCTTTGGAATACGTACATACAACGTAGGTGTTGTAGTAGATTTGTAAGTAGATTTCTTTTAGCTTTATCTATAAGAGAGTACGGGTGAACAAAGGGCCACAATGAAATTCCTCCATTTATTTCGATCCTTTGAGTTGACTCTAACTTTTTTGGACGACAGCTATTTCGAATCCCAAATTTATTCTCCAGGTTAGTGCGAATTGGCCCCTCCTTCGGCTGCTTTCTGGATTCCAGTCTAGCTTATATGACAGATCAAAGTTAAATCTTCGAAAAAATAAAATTGTATATATCGAAAAGTACTGGACCGCTCATAGAAACTGTCTTATAAGATTGGCCGAAAATTGAATTAGGTTCGGTTATAATGTCTCCGAAACATTGAAGTAACCATTTTCGTGAATTTATATTTTTTTTTGTAAAGCTTGAATGTTTCTTCATGTGCGTATGGAAATGTTCAATCGTTAAGACATAGAAATCTTTGGCGCCAGATAGCAAAAACATTTTCCAGAATAAATTTACAAGTTCCTTACAATGAATTCTTTGCGAAATAAATCTATTTCGAACATTCGATTCGCATTAAATATGCAAATTCGTGCGATAAAATTACACGGAAAATCCAGCAAGATTGCCGTCCTTTAATAGAAATTAAACACCCGCAGAGCAACGATTTGAACTTGTGACGATTACAACAATTTCTCTACATTTTAAACACGCTTAAGACGTAAGCTGCTCAGCGCACTCGCACTTATATATGTATTTCTATACACACTTGCTCGCTAAACGCACTAGTGGGAACAAAATGCCACTGCGTACGACACAACACAATTTGTCGAGCAATTAATTTACAAGAAAAACCCATTTAAATATTAAATCAATAAAATAAACATAACAAAGTGACACAAACACACACAGGCACACCCACTCTCACGTAAAATGAATTACAGCAGAATGCAGCAGCGAATGACTCTGACTATGACTATGACTAGGGGACAAAATGATTTTCCCGTTAATGTCACCGCATTTCCGAGTGCAATCACGCTGTAAGCGACCGCCGCGCGAAAGTCAAGCAGTCAAGCGGGTGGCAAGCGAGCGAACGACTAATGGCAGCGGCAAATCGGCCAGTATATCAGCCAACCAACGCGTTGGTAGCGTGCGTCGTTGAATGCCAACGGTACTAAAGCTCCCTTCGGCTCTTATGCTTGATCATTTTATATGATTCCCTGAATGGCTTTATACCGTTACGCTGCCATTTTAACAGCGCAACAACGCAGCGATTCCACTATGTGGCAGCCACTATTAGTTGAGCAACGGCGCGTTGGCTACATTGTAACCTACTTCCTCGATTCCTCTGAGTATTCTACACCTTCATTATTCAAACATAGCTTTAAAGCTGCTGTTCGCTTCCTTGTGGCTCTGGCTTGTTGTGCGCTTTCACAGCTCGTTTGCCACTTTATCGCGTTTGTTGCATATCTAAATATATTTGCTGTTGTTATTGTTGTTGTTTTGTGTTGCTTGTGGCACTGGCATATTGACGCCTTTGACAAACAATCTTTGCTGGCTTGACTGAGTGTGGATGTGGCTGCCGCCTTTGCTGCTGGCTCATCATTTATCAAAAACCCGGAACGTTGGATACTCGCTCTACCCCTTCCCTTCCAGCGACATTTACAAGTTCGTGGCTTTCAACGACTTTCTATGATTTTATGATTTTGTTCAATGCGCTTCACTTGCGATTATCTTGTTCTTGTGCTTGTTCTTCTTTGTTGCTGCCACCTACTCTATGTGCCACATTAAAGTTATTGATATTCTTTCAGTTTGCTATAAATTTTTAAGCATCCATCTAACTTTGTTGCTGCTGTTGTTATCTTTTCTAACAGCAAACAACGAGGAACATATACATATGTATCTATATATAAGTTCATGCTTTTATAATATATAAGTATGTATGTCGTTGTTATCCGTCTGTTATATTGGCCATTCTCTTATTCGACTCTCGTAATTTATGACTGTTGGCTTGAGTCTTTTAAAAAGTCAACAATTTATGTGCAACACTTGCTGCTGTCGCTGGCGCGATTTCCACAAGTGTTGACATTCACATGCACAGATTGGCGTGAAAATTGCGCGTACGTGCGTGGAACCACATGACACCACACTGACAGAACTCTGAAAGGTAATATGTGAGAAAACAGGTGAATGCAATAGCGCACGAACGGGTTGAACGTGGTGGTTGAGTGGGCTTATTGCGTTGCTTTCAGTTAGGAGTTCGTTGTTCAAATCACGTCGGAGGAAAAAACTCAAAAATTTAGACAGATATACATATGTATATATATATATACATAGAAAGTACTAGTTCTAAACTAAATTGATTTCATATGAATACTCTCCACATTTACGCTAAGAGTCATACGACTTTTAACTTTTACTTTTTCTAGAACCTTCCTATATAACTTATAATAATCTAACGAAAACCAGTACAACATATATCTGGAGGTCAAAGCAACCAATAGTTAGTCCAATAGTTATGAAATTTATAACTGTGTCTTTTGAAAGCTTATAGCTTGAGTAGAAAATATATGAATTTAAATTTCATAGAAACGATTCGAACTTCAGCTACCGACATATGGGAATCATTTTCCAGTTGGATCAAATGGTAAAGTCCACTTATATAAGTCCAAGCTAATAATAAATAGAAGACCAAGTATATTTCTTATCATCTCTTCCATCTTTATAGCACTTCGTTTAGATCACACTATGGATGGCAAGTGTAAATAATCACAAACACAAACTGCAGAATGAGTGTGTAATTCAAGTGTTTACCCCCACATCACAACTTATCTCCCTCTTTGTACTTACACTCAAGACAAAGCAGCATCGTTACTTCTTAAGTGAATATACGACATTGCTTTGCCCCATCACTGAGGTAAAGTCCCTACTGCACACACGAGGGAAATTGAGATTAAGTGCAGTGACCAAGAGTGTTTGCACCTCCTACTAGAGTGGAAGGGTACAGTGAGTACACGCGCACACATTACCACAACCAACAGACAGACAGACAGTCAGACATATTTGCCAGCCCTTATGTCCGTGAGTGTCTCATCGTACGTACTGATATCAATTGAGCCATCTGCCAGACGTTGCACCTGTTCGGTGGGAGATACCAGCGGCCATAAAAATATATTTATATACATACTTATATGAAGGGGTATGTGTGTTTTGTTGTCATTGTCTACCTGTAGTTATGTGTCGCCCTCAGTCTGCTCTTGCCTTCCACTCACAGTGATGAGCCCTTTGGGGATACCATTTTAGCCCAAGCGTCGTTACCTTTCAGTGCAAAATGCCCATCGCTCTTCGCATACGCATTCCTCTCGTCGGAATTTCGTTGTGCTGAGTTTGCGACGATTTTATTGTCGAGAATCTCGTTGCTGCCACTGTCAACATAATGTTGTTGTTGTAAGTTAATTTTTGTATGATAGTTGTTAATGTAGTAGTCGGTAAGCAAAGTGTTTTTGCACACACTTAACAAGAACAACAAGTCAATGTGGCAACCCGCACAGAGAACGGTCATTACAAATGTGTGTTTGACATTTCATTCGGTGTCAAACAGTTAATTAAGTCAATTCAAAAATATTGGCATTCCCGACGTGTTGGGATAAGCGTGAAAGCCACTCTATTATATTGTGTACATCAAATGAAATTGACCGTTAAGCGTGCGCGTGTGTGTATGTATGTGCGTGATAATGTATGTGTTTAATGGGGGCATTGTGTCGGGTTAATAACTTTTTCCCAGCACATGTGTCTCTTTGTTGCTTAATTCTTATTTCGACGCGTCTATATTTTCGATTATAATTCGGTCTTTATGTGCGTATAAACGCTTTGCTTTCTTCTTTGTTATGTTCGTGTGCATGTGTGTTTGTCTATAATTGTACAATATGTTCTGCATGTGCCACTGACAATTCTAATTTTATTTTATTTGTACTTTTCTGTTGTTGTTGTTGTTGTGTTGTGTCTTTTATCTGCTGCTCGTAAATTTTTTATAACCACTGGGATTAAGTGGCGTAACTTTCCAGTGAGCTTGTGCTCTTCTCTCAGCCCCAGCAAAGCATATGGATTTAATTGAGATGATAATCTAATAAAATGGTTAATGAAATTATTGTGCATTTAAATTAAATAAAATGTCCTGCTGTCACTCTAGGATTACTGCACTTACGAGCTTATGTTTTAGATACTTCATTATGAGTTGTCAGATTAAAAGTTAATTTAATTTAATTGTCAAAGTTTTTTTATGTTGAAGTGGTCGTTTGCTTTGCGTTGAGTTTGTGTGTGAAAATTCAAGAATTGAAATGTATAGTAGTTTCATGCGAGTACCAGCTGATCTGGACTTACTTATTTCAAAAGTAAATGAAAATCTCATTTTCAGACCATACATTTTCAAGACCTTAGATATCGAACATGAAGACCTCAGTGCCAATGAATATTTTTTTTTACCAAAAATATTGGTAAATCTCTCAGAAATTTTAAAGAAATTCAGAAGAAATAAATATATTTCTTATAATCTTTGTCTAATGGTTAAAATCGAGTCTTAGCTTCCCCTAGCTCCCATATATGTACCGAAAATTAGCTTTTCAAATCTCCGGTGGGCTTTATAGTATAAAGTTTATACCATATATATCCATTAATATTTGTGGTATTTTAGCGAAATTAAGTGGGGGTATAGACTTGGATATTTAGTGAAATCGATCCAGCAATTACCCCAGCCCTCATACACCATATATCATGATTTTCGTTACTCTAGTGGACTTTATGCCGAATATATGGATCAAATTGGGTGTTATCTCAATAAAACCAATCTGGTACTGGGATAAAAATAAAAAAAATCCAAAATTTCTTTATAAAATTTATAAGACAACTCTCTGAATCTGGGGTTAAGTGTATGAAAGCACAAGAGTCAGTGAGTACCCAACTTTCCATGCAGTTGCAAGAATACGCACCGCCTCAGTTCAAAAAATGAACCCCAGTATTTTCCAAGTGGTTTCTTCCATTTATAATAATAATAATAATAATAGTAAAACTTATTTTTCGCTTAGCTGTCGTCGTACTCCTTCGTAAACTCTTTATGGCATACACAATTAGCGAGCCAATTTCATTTTAACTATATAACAAAACCGCACATTTAAGTTTATATTAATATTTTTATTTTCAAACGCGTGGCATTAGAAGCCATTAAAAATGCCATTACGTAGTGCCAACAGCAACAGCAACAGCAACGGCATCAGTTGCAGCATCTTTGATCCTTGTGTCGTCAACGCCGTGAGCGTAGAAAACATCAAACAACCGACAGTTAAACAAATAACAAAATTAGCAACTAAATTAAAAAGAAATTGCTGCTATTCGTTTAATGTACATCCGCTCGCTTGCAGCGCTCAGCGCGAGTACGAGTATAATAAAGTTGCGCTGGTTGAGTGGAAAAGCGCTGTAAGCAATCAAACAATGCGACCACCATTTGTGGCCAAATGAGGTGTTTGCCAGCAAAGTGAACGCTTCACAATTCATTGAGCATCATTCTGCGCCTCATTTAATTCTCGCGCTCATTCATTCGTTTTAATTAAATTCTTAATTACACAAACAAAAGCAACGTGGGCACTTTAGAGTGACTTTCTGTGTTTACCTCGAAGTTTTTGCACGCTTTGTGGCAAGAGTTGGAAGCATACATACACTAGTTGGGGTTCTGTAAGAATTTGGGGGGGACGCAAACATTATTTGGTGGAAGAAAATAAAGTTCTTTTCTAGGTTGAAAACCTTCTGCTTCACTTATTAATTTTTCCTGTGGGTTCTACATATATGTGTAAAGAATGTTGTTGTTGTTGTTATTGGTGTTATTGTTGGGTACATATTTCTCTTCCAGTCTATGCAGATTACATTTATTTCATCCTTACCAAACTTTGTTTTTGTCGTCAATACTTATTCACCACTTATCCCATACCGCCCTAACCATATCCTTTGAAGTCCTTACTTGTTTCCACACAATCCACCAATTTGTATGATTGTTCGTTGCCACTATTGTGTTAAATTACACTTGCCCTCAAGATCAGCAACCGTTAGCTCGGTTGCGTTTACAACGTTGTAATCGGATTTGTCATGGCAGCTCGTGTTTTATTCATACACTCCTCCCTCATGCATAACTAGCCGAAGGTAAGTAAGTAGATAAATATGTATGCATCTGTGGGCCTGTATAGTCATCTAGATCCGCAGCGTTATACTATTTTGCTTTTCACTTTTCTTTCATTACTTACTACTCTTCAACCTCTCTTAACTCGTTCGTTCGCTCGCCTGCCTTCCTCTCCCCACAGCAACCCAGCATCCATGCATCTCTGCATCTGTGCATCTTTTGTGTTTTTGTGTGACGCTTGTAGTTTGTGGCAAAGAGTGGTAATTGAATTAATTTAAGTTACAGGGTTGTCCAGGATGTCGCCGGCAATAGTGAGGCAATCATTTTAGATCGTCTGTCGCCCAGCACACAGTACTCGATAGCGGTGACGGCCATTTGGCTTGGCAAGAAGTATCGCAGTCGGCAGATAATATTTCGCACATTAGGTAAATATACTTCAATTCTTTCTTTTTACCTTTTATTTAGACTGACAATATACAATATTTGTGTGTCTATATGTATGTGTAGCTGTAAATATGCATTTCAATATAAACATTCAAGGGCAGACGAAACATTGTCAGAGTATATGAAATATAATACCGAAATTACGAACTAAAGTTTTCTGCGTTTCTTTGCGCGATGCCCTCAGGCTTATTTATTATGTATTAACCATACAGTGGTGGTCAAATAAAATGGGTTTGAGTATTTTTTAATGCAAAAATTTAACAAATCGGAGTGTTTGGTATTTAGTGAAGCAATTTAAGGGGATTCTTTTTATGAAACTATTTTATTAAAATTTAAAATAAAATATATGGATGGGTGAGGGTCCTCTATGGAACATATAATTCAATGCAACTTTTTTATATAGTCCGATAGTCCCTAATAATGTACACAATATGCTTTATACTTTTCAAATAGTCATTAATCCATGAAATCTAGCCAGTACCTGAGCGACTGCGAGATTATTTCTCCTTCATTGACCAGCTTTCTCTAGACTGCGGCTGAGACATTTTGGTAGAACGAACTTCGGACAACCAATAAAAATTTCCGAATACATTTTTTCAAATATACTTCAGCTTTCGTCTAAAGATCGGGCTTTATTTTTTCAAAGCTCTAGATACCGAATACTAGGGCCTCTCTATCGAAATTCTCGAAAAATCTTTCAGATATTTTAGAGAAATGTATTGAAAAATTCAAAAGCAAATGGAAGAACAATAATAATTATCTCCTAAAAGCACCTTCCATTAAGTTTCAGAAAAGCTAATAAGTGCCACATTCGAATATAAAATGTCTCTATCTTTGAGTCTTCTTTAGAATGTCAAAGCAGTTGTTTCTTCTTTAAAACCAGAGCCAAAACTTATGAAGCACAAATCTTTAAAATGAATCAAAAATTTATAAAATTTAAGATTAACCGAGAAGCTAAATTTATATAAGATCTACACTTAAAGTCACTGTTTCAAGCAAAATAGGTACAAATAGCTTTATAGAGTTTAAACAGAAAACCATTCACATATCGCTCTACCAAAATATTTTCGATTATTGCGAAGTTAGATTTTATTTGGCCATCATTGTATATTATGACAGACATACTTTTGTATATAAACAAGTTCAGTGAAACAAATATATAGTACATATAAATAGTTACATACTTGTAATAGAATATTTGAGAACTTTATCAACTTGTACATCAATAATAACACTAATCGAATTTTTGCCTTTTTCCCAACTGTCCTATTCAATCATTCATATTTTCACTTTTTTCTGCTGCAATTTTGTTTTTGCCCACCACAATTGCGTCGCGTTCATGCCGGTGTGTGTGTTTGTGACAATTGCTCATCTAACTGATTGGCACGCGACGCACCAATGTCAATGTACCGCACAAAAAATGGAAACGTTACCAAAATGTGGCACAATCAAAACAACGGTTTCAGATATGCCTAAGACATCATCGCAGCAGGACTACGCGCCCGGACACACGGCCGGCGCGCTAGGAAGCCAAAACAGCGTCAGAAACGTTAATGCGGGCATCGCTGGCGGTGGTGCTACCGATGGAGGTGGTGGTGTGAGCGCGGGTGGCACGGGGCTTATCGGCGGCAATCTGGCTAGCGCATCGGCGGCAGCAGCAGCAGCTAACGGCAATGGCACGTATGGGGACGATGTAACCTCAACGGTAACGAACACAATGGCGCAGCGACCACGTGAATTACCAACGGTAAGTTTGCAATGTGTGTGTGTGTGCTTAATTTGAAGTGTGAATCGAATGAAGTGTGTTTGGCGCTACTTGATTTCATTTATTCAATTTGTGTGATATCCATTGCGCTGGATTTATTTAACTTTTTTGTGATCTTTACGCTTAACTGAAATTATCTATTATTCGTTCTCTTTCTCTCTCGCTCTTTGCGTACACAAACAGATACGCGGTGTTGAAATCGGCATAGTGCTCATTGTGTTGATGGTGTGGGCTGGCGCTATCGCGCTGTTCTTCAATCGTTGGGGCAAAATACGCATGCTGTTGCCCTATCAACCGGACTACAAACACGAACAGCTGAAGGTACCCGGCACGGGGGTGTGCACCGGCGCTGGCTGCAATGGCCAACACTCGCATCAGGTATGTTTTGTAGGCATTTCCATTAAGCGTTTAAATACACCTTTCATGCCTTGGTTTTGCATTTTGGTTGCTAGTGCGTAATTGCGTACCAGATGCCGTAACCTCATTAGCCTACTTATGCTGTTGAATACGAAATGAGCAGTCATGCTAGTGAGTGTTTCGAGTTTAAGAAAGGCAAAAATCTTGAATTTCCCAAGAATATACATTGTGATTTGCCAAAAGACAAAAATACAAAATTTTTCTCTTAAAATATAATATCGAAAAAATAGCAAAAATTGCGAATAGAAAGTGAAATTTATAGTGCGTAATGTAAGCGAAGTGCCACACGGCGTATACGCAACATACTGTCTCTCAGTGTGCTACACTACGTATACGCAACACAACACTTGTATACTAGCGCTGCCTTCTATGTCAGCGCATTTAGTGTGTTTAATTTGTTAGTTCAAAACACTGAATAGAGTGCTTTAATATTTTGAAAATTTAGCGATCAAATGTTTGGGCGAATGGTAGAGTGGCCTACGCTGAGTTAATATGAAGATTTGAGATACGACAACAGCTTGAGATAAACCAACATTTTAAAAGAAAATAATTTACTTATTTATACTAAACTTTTTATAACAATAAATTAAAATTTTATGAAAAATTATAACAACAACAATCGATTCGCTCAAAAGTTAATCGAACATAACCTAACAGTCAGCATTAGCTGCTCTACCATACGCACACATAACTGTTAACGTCCCAAACCAAAGCTCCAACTTTACTAAATATTAACAACAATGCAAAGACCTGCTTTTACTTATTCACTCTCATAAATAGAATAAATAGCGCCCAGTACCAACTCTCTGATGTGGCAACATACTACTACAAAATGTGCTTAGTTTTAGTTCTACTTCTCCATTCACCTAGTTATGTACTTCTTTTATATATAGCATATAAATGTGTACATAGTCTCTTATGTATTAGCAAACACACAACGGTTCTCCTTTCACTCATAACTAAGTCTTTGTTTTTGTATTTAAGTAAGACAACTATCAATTATGCATTGTTCATCAACTAAAAAAAATACATACTAACCAACTCACAGCTTTAACTGAAATAACATTTCTTTACTGTTGTTGTATTTTATATATTTTTAGAACCTACACCCAGATATATTCGTAAAGGTATCTACAAAATTTAATACAAATCAATTAATTTTATTACTTGCATTTTTATTAATAAATCGAGTCATAAATAACAGCTTAGATATCAATCATGAAACAATATACATGTATTCAACTACATATAAGACACATACATACATACATTTATACCAATACATATATGTAGTTAGTTATTTCCTCTATTTGAACGGGCAGTTGTATCCACAACACTTAGTTGAACGCTTCATCCCTCCCCCTCTTCTCCCTTTTTTGGCATTTTTCGCATTTGTATACACCTAAGTATTTGAAATTCCCGGCATTCAATGAAGAAGACATACATCTTTTTCGAGCTCGTTTTGGAAATATTTACTTTTACCATAAATATACACACACATCTATTTAGCTTTTTATATCACAAACAAATTCAATTTAATTATCTACTATTTTGTTTAAAAATACATTAATGGTTAACTTTTGGTCGGACCTCAAACCCATTCTTTGTATACATCCATACTGCACTATTTACCTTAGTTTGATTGAGAGAAAAATTAAAAATTCGCAAATGTGATAAATTCGTTGGAATATTTATGAGTTTATACATTAATTGCTGCGGTGGAGGAAGTAACTATTATAAATTATAGCAGATATTGGCGAATTGCCAAAATTACGCAGTTGTTGCCAATTTTGTATTTTTACAATGCTATAACCTACTTTTAATACATTGGCATGAATTAAAACATATGTACATTTACTAGCTCATTAAATTTGTACCGAACTGTTAAGGATTATTTTTTTCAAAAAACAGTTCAGCGTTTCATCAAATTTGCGTGTAATCTTATAGACATTATTGTGTTGGAAATTGTGTGATTTATCTTCCCCAAAATTCGTTCTCTCATGCTTCATGTACCAACAGGTTTCTATAGACTAGTTCAAACAAAATATTATCGAATTATTTTAGAAAACAGTTTTTCAAGATCTAAACTTCCAGTCCATAAATGATTCTTTCTGAAATCACTAGCCTTCCGAAAGGTGTGTCCTTTTTTAAAAAGCTTCATCAAATTTGCTTGTATTAAGCCGATTAATTAAGCAGCGCGCCATTCGTTATTCCTTCTGTTTGTTTGGCGTTATTGGTCATACCAACTCCAGCCCCGTTCTTCTCCAGCTGGTCTTTAAAACGGAGTGGAGGCCTTCCTCTTCTTCTGCGTCCACCATCTGGTTCGATACAGGATAACACTTTCAAAGCTGGAGTGTTTTCGTCCATTCGGACAACATGACCTAGCCAGCGCAGCCGCTATACTTTTATTCGCTGACCTATGTCAATTTCGTCGTATAACTCATACAGCTCATCGTTCTATCGTCTGCGGTATTCGCCGTTGCCAATGTTTTTGCGTAAATCTTCCTCAAAACCTTTCTCTCGAAAACTTCCAGTACCCTCTCATCGAATGTCGATATCAGCAACGCTTCTGAACCATACTTCAGGACGGGAATAATGAGCGACTAGTATAGTTTGGTTTTTGTTTGTCGAGAGAGGACTTTACTTTTCAATTGTCTACTCATTCCTAACTTCAAAGTTATGACTCACTGTTGACAGTCATGGTGGCGCTGGCTGTTTGTTTTTCGTCTTGTCCTCGTTCACTACCAGACCCATATGCTTCGCTTCCTTATCTAGTCTGGAAAAAGCAGAACTAACGGCGCGTTGTTGTTTCCATTGTACTCTCTTATAGAAGATTTTACCGTCTCTATTTAGATCTGCAGCACGTATTATTTTTCCAGAATCAGGTTAAAGAATGCACACGATAGTGAGGTACCTTGTCTGAAACCTCTTTTGGTATCGAAAGGCTCGGAGAGGTTCTTCCCAATCATGACGGAGCTTTTGGTGTTGCTCCACGTTAGTTAACATAGCCGTTAATTTGGTTTACTTAAATATTTTTTTAGTTTCTTTAAAACAGAAATTATGGTTTCAATATTCATAACACTTGAATTGAAAAGCATGACACGATAGAGTAATTTAATAGAGTTATTTAATACCTGATACCTAACTTGAAATCCACAACAAAAGAGGCTCCCAAAGAAACACTTTACATCAACTATAAGCTGCTTCTACAGATTTTGCACTTTATTTATTTATTTCAATTATCATTTTCGTTTATAACTCCCCTCTTTCAAAGCACAATAATCACTTATAGTAAGTATATAATTATATAATACAATAATATTTAAGTATATAGAACATAAGGATATACCAACTGTAGCGCTTGAATAGAATTCTTACACAATACTCATACAATTTATAGTAAAGTAAACTTAGAATGAGATACATATACTCGTATATAACTCGTTAATACGCATTTTGGTATAATATGACAGCTGCGTCTTGCCACCCAATAAATTTGCGTAGTATTGTATACAGTATGTATGTAGTTTATCCATTGTCCTTTGCATTCACAGCGTCGACACTCAAAACAGCCAAAGTGTTTACATCTCTCCTCCTTTTCTTTCTTATCTCTTCTTTCTCTTTCTCTCTCTCTTTGTACCGGCTTTTTTTGCTTATTATTCGTGCCGTTTACACATATGTGTGCTCGTGTGCGCGTATGCGTGTCCACTACAACATTTGTATGTGTGTGTCCACTCGCTGCTGCTCACACATACACACATACATGACAATATATATATGTACATATATATATATACGTATATGAACGCACACACACACACGCTCAGTGTTTGCCGCGTTGCGAGGGTTGTGGCATCTTCGATCGCTGCTTTCAATATCCGCGACGCGAGCTGGAGCGCGATTGCGGCTGCCAGTTTGCATTGCTGCATAAGGCCGATGTTGAGAGCTAGCAACCAGCGCATGGTGATGGCGTTGCATCGTCGGAAGGCTACGTCAAAGTCGATAGCATCGATAGTCCGACTGCCGCGCTGGCGACACCATTGCACAGCTGTGGCGCCATCAGTTGCCTACGCCTCGAGAACGAAGTGGCCAGAGGTGGCGCCGGTGGTGGTGGTAGTCGCCATAATTTGAGCGACAGCGATTGTAGCGCTAGCGAAGCGGACGAGAAGGACGCTGTCGATGAGAACGATATTGACGTGGATGGTCGAATGCAACGCGATCACCGCTCCTTGCACGAGCAGCAGCTTCAGCAATATCATCAACAACAACAACATCAACTGCTCATACAGTCGAAATCGAAAACCGGTGGCGCTATCAGTGTCGTTGGGAGCGGTGGTGGAGGTGATCTCAAGACCAGGCAAAAGCGTTTCACTCAACAACGGAGTATATTGAAGAATTCAACGGAGCGTTCAAGCAATCAGGATGAGCAAGAGCTGCTGGAGGCCAAAAAGCAACTGATATTGCGGCGACGGCGGCTCTTCAGCCACTACCGCCAGTACGAGCAGTGGCGTCGGCGACAATTCAGCTACGATCCGTGCTACTATCGCGCCATACCGCTGCCAATTGGTCAGGCATCGTCCACCAATTATGCTGGCGGTTACAGCGGTCCGGGTCAGGGCGCATTCCGACGCCGCCGCCAGTACAGGCGGCAGTACTCGTGTGCCGAACGTGAGGATTCGCGCGAGAGTCGTGAGTCGTCGTCGCTGCATCGTTACAAGGGCGACAGTATGATGGCTAGCGAATCATTCAACACCGACAGCGCTAACTATATTAACTATGAACAACAACAACAAGAACAATCATATAAACGATCACAACAACCGCAACAGCAACAACGTGACGAATCGTTCGAACCTTACTCATCAGCAGTGGGACGTCGCAGTGTAAGTGGGACTTTTAAACTCTTCCTAAAGCACAACGAAAGCACTTTGGCACTCGATACGCACACGACGGCTTGCCGAGGCAGTACCATGTTCAATCGTTGGCCATCGATAAGTTGCACCCCGTACAACAACTGTTTGTTGGTAGCGTTGTTTTAGTAGTTGCACTTTGTAAATAAATAAATCCACCGCTTGAAATACCTAACGTCGACACGAACACCAGCAATACACTGCACCCTGTACAAAATGCAAGCGCCTCATCTAGCTTGATGACCAACACGAAAGAACCTCCTTGTTGATTATATTACTAGTTGCCTTCAAACCCCGCTTGACTGCTTGTTTCCGATATTTGTCAAATTCCGAAGCCCCCGAAGTGTTAGCAACCGATGCGCTGTAGTTGGAAGGACCAAGGCCGTTTGGGTTGAGTCAAATTTCTCTGTTTTTCTTTAATTCACGTTTCTTCTAAAAACTTATACTCCTACAAAACGTTGTTTCTATCATAAAATGTTATTAGTTTTAGTGAAATTTGCTTGTCTTTTGGCTGAACTCTACTTGCTTCAACTTTTACTTAAAGAGCTTTGAAACTTAGACTGCTTTCAAGTTGACCATTATTTATATAATTTATATTAGAAATACCAGCTTCTTCTTCTCTCTCATTTATAAGTATATTTTTTTAGTATTTATCCAAGCATTTCATATTTCTTCAACAATTTATTTTGCTATACTCTCGCTTGTATTGTTTTATGAATTCTTTCAAAGCATCTTGTATGAGATTTTTTTGTAATATAAAAAATTATTCCAAAATTGTATTTTGAAGTTTTATACCATTTTAAAGCTTATAGTTTATAATCTGCTTGTGACTTGCAGTGAAGTTCTCAAAGTATTTTAGATATGACGTTTCACCGCTTTGAAATTTAATTTAGTGTGAAAAGCATAAAAAATGAAGACAAAATACTTTAAAATATAATTCTGATTTTTATAAATATTTAATTTTGTTATAACTGGTATAAACGTGCGGAAAAATTGGTATAATAACAAGGTAGGATGAGAATAGTAGTCGGATAGTATGATAATGCCTTATGAGCTTTAATTTGGAACCAATGTTAAAGTGTTACTTTATTGTACCAACTTTGTACTTAAAATAGCCAAATAAATTTGAAAACCAGTTGAGATTTAGTACATTGCAAATGCCTCCTATTTTTTATATTAAAACCTGGTCGAATCAGATGAAGAAGTACTGTTTCGAGATCGATAATATATGATCTTAATTACGAGGAAAATAATCTGAAAATTTGTTTCGAGAATTCACCAGTATGTCTTTTAACAGAATTCAGTGGCAGTAAACACATTTAAATAAGCTCTAATTAACAACGTCCACATAATGTTTGTCACTTTCAGTACGAAGAAATCAAGCGCCAATTTATGGAATTTCCATTACAAAGCGAGTGTTCTATGAATAAAGTATTATATGGTTTGCCACGTGCCAATATTCATTAGCACAGTTATAAAACAAAAATTTCCATTTCCAACTGCCACATGTGTGTAAGTGACAGCTTATGAAACAACCAATTAATTTTTACCTAATTATTTCAACACCTCCATTAAACCGTGTGTGAATGTGTGAGAATTCCTCATTATAATTTATATTTACCGAATGGCAGTGGAATCCTTAAGCTGAAGCCAATGTCAGTAAGCAAATTGAGATAGAAAATAGAGATACATGAGTATGAAAATGCTTATAAAGGAAATCAAGTCAGTGTCCTAGTAAAATCGATTGCAATTAAAGCATAATTATCATAAAAATGTTATCATGCATAAATTTCTCTGGACATTTCAATGTGGAAGAAATAATTACGGCTGTCAATTTTAACGCCAATTAAGTCTTAGCTTATTATTATAATAATTATACAGTGTGGCAAAATGAAAAATTAATTTTATTTATTATTTTTTTCCTTAAAAATCTAAAAGAATCAGATTTTTCAATTATCTAATACTAGCAGACCGCTTCGGCTTCGCATGGGTTTAAACGTACATTTTAAAAGTTATAAGTTTTTACTCTCTTATACATATTCTCCCATACACATGTATGTATGTACTTTCCCGTTTCTAGCGTGGATTCATTTTAAAAAGGTAAAGTGAGGAAAATTCGAACATGAAATTATATTTTATTTGAGAATGACGTGCAAGACGGTTTTCAGTTTCAGATTAAGATTCTCCATCACCTTTTTTATACCCTCACCTGGGACTATTTCCAGAAAGTTGAGATTCTAGCAATATAGCCTATGTTACACGGGGTGAATGTAGCTTTCCAATGATGAAAGAGATGAATTTTTGAGTTTATTCATTACAAACATACATACAAATCTTTCCACTTTATAATATTAGTATAGATTAATAATATACAAATGTATAAAAATATTTTTTTAATAAAAAATTTCAGCAAATATTTTATTACCACACCACAAATCAAATCGATTAACTTCCCGCAATTATTTGCAATTATCATAATTTTTGTACGCCAGTCAATCGTTTCACACAATTATGGTGTAATAAAATTGAATTGCCATCCCAAGGTACACATTACTACGAATAAAATTGTTTTATGGAAATTGAAAAATTCAATAACATGAATTAAGCAAATAAATATAATTTTCCACACACCTTTAGCAGCTGAATTAAATACAGCTTGTGATGCCTCAACGCTTTGAAAATTTATGTGGCGCTTACTTACATACATACTTTTTTTATTTTTATTACATTTCAAGTCAACAAACGCTGTTTATTGCTATAAACAAAGCGCTGAGGCGGGAAATGAATAGAAAAACGCTGCAAATTGAAATAACAACAAATGCCATAGATTTATTAAAGCTGCCAAAATGCCAATTAAGGCGGTAGGAATCTACGTTGAATAAATAAACATCCGGAAATACTGCGAAAAAAATTTGCAAAAAATAAATTATGAAAAGTCAAAACACGTGTTGTTAAAATGAATCAAGGAAAGTCGGTTTAATTCGAGTATAAAATTAATAGTGAATATCTGAAAATATTTAGGGATATTTTTATGAGAACTAATGAAGAAGATATTTTTTTAAGTATTCCATAAAAATATATATATTTATTTGGTATATGTACGTCTATTTGATGCTTAGCTGAGTTTCTACTCCTAAATGTAGTCAACTATATATTACTTCCACTGCTATAAAAACCTAAACTGGAGCCAAAAATCAGACTAGGGCGCAAGTATCAAGCAATAGCTTACATTTATCTGACATTAAATACCTTATGGCTATAATATAAATATTCTTATAATGAGTAAGTATAATTCCCCTGATACATAACACAGCTACCAGCAGGCATTGGCTTTATGAGCCGAATGACTTGATTTAACTCAATTTATTAGGCCATAATTGCCTATGCGACACTGCGCGTTGTTTATTGATTCGTTAATGCAGTGCACGCACTCACACTGATCAGCGGTGGTAGTGTGAGTTTATATACTGCATATAATAAATTGTGTATGTATGACCTAGAAAGCGAAGATGGCTTGTGTACGTGGTTTTTGAACACAAACGCCTCTCCTCGAACCCGGTACGCGACAATTTCCTCTGTTGATGAGCTTGATGCAAGTTATAATTCGAAATGTCCACTCAATCTTGGCGTACGTCAGGACTTCAGCCTCCCATTATCTGTTAACTTATCATATGCCTGTGTTACTGCGTAGCAACGTGTCTTTCAGTAGCTCAAAATTATCAAAATTAGCAGTAGTAAATTGGTTTAACTGTGCAAACATGCATTCACTCGCTCCTCCTGATTGCTCATAAAAGCCATAAAGCAAACTGTTGGACCGTTGGATACGAGTACTTTACCTTTAAATATACATTTACATACAGTTATGTGTATGCATATGAACGTGCATGTATGTCAAATAATATCTCAGCAAAAATCACTTGAAGGACTCGCATAATATAAACTATGGTCCATTTCAGATGTGTAGTACTCCAAAGCGAGCACAAAAGCATGAGTTACACATATACAGCATCTAGTCTAAAATTTGGGTTTTAGAAAGTATATCAGCAGTCACTGAATGTCTACGAATTCTTTACTAGCTTATAACTACTTACACAAGACTAGGTTTCAACTGAATATTATCAAATGTTATAATGAAGTGACCTCTGCTGTTTCTTCATTGCAACCCCAAATAAAAGGAAATACCATTTCACTACAGTCTACCAGCTTCTATACCTCGCTGTTATGTCATCAAGACAGTTCAAGTTCATGTATGTACATGTACACATGTGATAGGTTTATTTTGTAGTAACCAGATTATCCTTTGTGAGTTCCATGGAATTGATAGCTAATTAAATTGTATACAGCCTTAATGCAAATGAACGTGAGTCATGGAGACAATTATAAAGGGTGATTTTTTAAGAGCTTGATAACTTTTTAAAAAAAAAAAACGCATAAAATTTGCAAAATCTCATCGGTTCTTTATTTGAAACGTTAGATTGGTTCATGACATTTACTTTTTGAAGATAATTTCATTTAAATGTTGACCGCGGCTGCGTCTTAGGTGGTCCATTCGGAAAGTCCAATTTTGGGCAACTTTTTCGAGCATTTCGGCCGGAATAGCCCGAATTTCTTCGGAAATGTTGTCTTCCAAAGCTGGAATAGTTGCTGGCTTATTTCTGTAGACTTTAGACTTGACGTAGCCCCACAAAAAATAGTCTAAAGGCGTTAAATCGCATGATCTTGGTGGCCAACTTACGGGTCCATTTCTTGAGATGAATTGTTCTCCGAAGTTTTCCCTCAAAATGGCCATAGAATCGCGAGCTGTGTGGCATGTAGCGCCATCTTGTTGAAACCACATGTCAACCAAGTTCAGTTCTTCCATTTTTGGCAACAAAAAGTTTGTTAGCATCGAACGATAGCGATCGCCATTCACCGTAACGTTGCGTCCAACAGCATCTTTGAAAAAATACGGTCCAATGATTCCACCAGCGTACAAACCACACCAAACAGTGCATTTTTCGGGATGCATGGGCAGTTCTTGAACGGCTTCTGGTTGCTCTTCACCCCAAATGCGGCAATTTTGCTTATTTACGTAGCCATTCAACCAGAAATGAGCCTCATCGCTGAACAAAATTTGTCGATAAAAAAATTTCGAACCGAACACTGATTTTGGTAATAAAATTCAATGATTTGCAAGCGTTGCTCGTTAGTAAGTCTATTCATGATGAAATGTCAAAGCATACTGAGCATCTTTCTCTTTGACACCATGTCTGAAATCCCACGTGATCTGTCAAATACTAATGCATGAAAATCCTAACCTCAAAAAAATCACCCGTTAAATTGAATCTGAAAACTTTGAGATTTACAGTCTTAAAAATCGCAATATTTGTATCTATGTGGCAGTGTCTTTATTGATTCTCATCTCTTTTCCGCAAAAAGTATGAAAAGTATAATATGCTTCCGGACATCCTCATTTGATAAATATTTTCAATCTTTCTTCATCTTTGACTTCAAATCAATAACTCCAACTGAAGACGTCAGTACTTATGTGTTTCACGTCACAATGGCGAGATATTGAGTTGAGATACCGGATCTAACCGGATAAAACTATGAAACTAGAGAAAGGAAAACCTTGCTAACAGTGATGAGTTCACTAGATCTATGGACCAATCGACGAAGACTATAGCAAGTCGCCTAAATTTGTTAAATATTCTTATTTTATTTACAATCTAGCATATATCCTTTTTAATATAATATTACAACAACAATATGGACCAATCGCCGAATTAAAATATTTCAAAATTATAAAAAATTTCTTTGAAATAATAACGGTAAGATACACAATAATTCAATGCGCACTATGCACACATACACAAATTTACACTCAAAATTTACAAGGCAAAAATAGAAATTATTCAAGAATACACACCTGCTTAATAACACGTTTTAGCGCCAATTTACCAAATCGTTCGCTTCTGATTTTTATAGAAATTTTAAGTGATGTGTTCGTATGTTATTTTAGAGACGTGTGTTTGTACTTGCATATATACCTGCAGAAGTGCATACATGTGTACTTATGTATGGTTTTACATAAATTTTAGTAGAAAAAAAAAATACAATCAAAACATCAAAATACCGAATTTTCGTGTTAGAGCACGAATTTCACTTTTCAATAAGCGTTCAATAAATGTTTCAATATTTGCTTTTGTCGTCCGTCTACGCGCCATGTTTCTTTTTCTATTATTTTTGTCCCATGTATCCTGTTGTCAGAAATACGCCCCACACATTGTCCGCCCCACACTGAAAACGTATTTGTGTCTCTGCTTCCAGCATTTCCACATGTTGCACGAGGAGCGCTCTGCCTCCATTTCGGAACGATGCACACGCAGTCGCATCAATTCGGCCATATTCGTTTCGTCCGAGGGAAGAGGATTTGACTCAATCGAATTCCTGCGTCGACACGGTTCGCAGAGCGTGTTGTGCCGGAAGGCGCGCAGCGCTGAGAACATTACCGACAATGAGCGTAAGGTGAGTTGAAAACTGGTGGACTGGTTTAACTAACTGTAAGTTTCCATACATATATGTACATATACAATTTTCTATTATTCTTTCTGCTACAGAAGAGTTTCTCCGACAATAAGGGTTCGTGGCACAACGACGGGAATAATGACAGTGATCCGAACAGGAGACAAGACGATGACGATGGCAGCGCTATTGAGCTACGCGAATGCCGCCCCAATCAAAACAATTGCAACGCCGGATGCTGTGGCGAGTCACGTACTCTATCGGTGCTTACTACCAACACCAGTTGCGATCATCCATCCACATCGGCGGCCGCCGCGGCTTCAATGTCCGTCACGAATGTGGTTGTGGGCAGCATTTCGATTGAAACACCACCCTCTCACATCAAAGACGAACTGCACAACAGCACCGCCAGCATTGCAGCCACGACCACCGCCAACGTCGCTTTGCCAAACGGTGAGAAGAGACAGCGTCCAAATACCTTTGCCGGCATGTCGACGAAGAGTTCCGCCTCGCGCGACTCCAGCGATACAGTCGAGGAGTTAGTACTCGTGCCAACCGTTGCTGCCACTGCCGTGCCGTTGCCCGAAATAGCCATTACAAGCCGTTCGCGTACGCTCGTGCGTCAGCGCTCGTCAACCGTCTCCATTTCACCGCACCGCAGTCCCAAAACGCTGGCGCTAAAGCATGCCAAACCAAAGATCGCAGCGTTGCCAATGGTCTCGGTGTCGGGACCATCACCACCGCACGAGAAACCGCCGCCACAACCGCAAACGGAGTATTTGTAACAAATGGCAGCCGAAACATTTATTTAAGTTTAAGTGAATGCAACGTTGACATGGAAGATGGAAGTACTATATGAAGAGAAGAGAATGCAAGCCAGTGGCGCATCCGAAGAGTGAGGGTATTGTATGAGGACCGAATCAGGTTTGCGGTAAAGCTATAAGGCACAAAAGCAGCTCCTACCATATGCTCAGCGAACTACATAATTGGTATCTATTTCCTATACTCTTCCTAACTTCCAGCTCACGTATTTATCTCACACACTTACAAATGTTTCGGCTCTAATTGGAACGGTTCGTGGCCAACTCGCGTTGGGGTTGCCTTTCGGCTAAAATCTAACTAAAAATCTCAAAAATGACTGAACTATTCGTAACTACTGAAAACCGTTAAAAACGAAATACATATATGTACATACAACACTTATATATGTAAGTGTGTATGTGTATTTATCACAAAAACAAAAAAATCATGAAAACTTAGCACTAGTTATTAGTTCTAGTTCTAGTTCTAAAAATACAACCCGAGCCATTGGTAGAAAGCATTGGCGCAAAGCTTTAACAAGTCACTTGAAAACTTTCAAGCTTTAATATTATAAATAATACCGTTAATACCGTTTATAACATTTTTTTCGTCATTATTAATGCATTATTAATGAATGTTATTAGTGTATCGCGTACATATGTATGTAAACATGTATGTATGTGTAACTATTTACTATTTATAAGTATATATATGTATTTATATGTAACTATGTGTATTTATGTAAATATGTTTGTATAGATAAAAGTACAACTAACAACAAATTAAATTAAGCAACAAAAGTAACAACAAAAAATTATAGAATATTTTATTATTATCATTATTTCTGCGTGTATCAAAAACGAAACACACATACATACATACACCTGGGCGTACTGGGATGCATGAACCGTAGGTACATAGAATTTTAGGGAGCTTACATACATAAATTGTAGCGTTTCTTTGTGGAATCCAATGTAGGTATTTTCGTATATATGTATGTAGCAATTAGATTTTTTATTATGTACTTATGTAACAATAAATTTGTCCGTAAGTTTTATATTGATACCTACATATGTGACTAATATCATATAGTATATGCATGGTGTATATTTATATAAAAGTGTTAATGCTCCTAAGGGGTATTGTCTTGGAGGACACAACGTCAACACCACTGATTGCTTGAAGAGTGTGTGTAAGTGGCAATTAATTAAGATATTTATAACTCATTTTCAATAGATTCATGCTTTTTGTTTCAATATTTTACGGATTTCGAGAAATTCATATAACTTTCTTAAATTGACCACATTCAGAAGTTCATTGAACATCGCTTGGGAATACGTTTCGTTTCGAAGTCGATATGTGGTTTCAAGAGTTAGTATTTCATACTGACGAATTACTTCAGAACACACTTTTAGTTTAACACTGATTGGACATTGTGTCTTTTAGAAAAGCTCAAGATTTGTTTTATGGAGTCGATATCATGTCTCTAGTTCTAGATGAAAAATATAAAGAGACACCAACGAGTTACATTACATACTTGCTTTGGTTCAATGATCGCAAAGATTTTTTTGAATCTTTTTTTGAGAGAAAAAGAAGACCGAAGAGAGAATCGTTTCCTCCACTGTCAAAAATAAAACAAATCGTGTCGATTTCGACACATTTCAAGCCGAAACTTATACATTTTTTTAAATCTTTTCTAATATTTGGAAGTTTATGCTTTATAATCATTAAAAAAATGTCTTACGAATCCCATTTCCTTGTAATGGACAATTCGATGGAAGACCCTTGAATTTATACCAAACAAGAGATCTGAAGATTATATGACACAAAATACTAGTGAAGCATATATAAATTTTATAAAAATGGTGGATGATATCAACGCAATCTGAGCAGATTTTTAATATATGTTTTTCAAATCCAATAAAAAAAAATGAAAAAAAAAATAAATGTACATAGCAATGTATAATGAAAATCTTAAATCAATAATGAATATTAATTAAATTATAGAAATAATAATAATGTACTCGCGATGGAATTTAATGGCATGTCAGGGTTCCAAAGGCAGGCCAAAATCAAAGCTCAAGAATTTCATAAATCATGCAATTATAAGATACGGTATTCAGCTAAATCGAATGAAGCACATCAGCAATCACACACTAGTTCTAAGTTAATTAGTAATAGATAGTAGTAGCTAACGTCTAATTCACAAAATTATTTGAATTTTGAAACGTAAGAAGCCAAATAGAACCCTGACCCGAAAACCCTGATTCGTATAACATTTACATATATGTACTATATGCATGTGTATCTATAGTATTTATACCAACTCGTACTAGCAAACTAAACATGACCTAAACAATACCTAAATGCATAAATATATATATTTATATAGACACGTATACACCTACTGAGATTTTATGAAGAAATACGGTATAAGCTTTACTCTCCTCTATCAAATAACAAATAAATTAATATCTAAATGTAAACAACAAGATAACTGTAAAAATATATTCTTTTGCACACATGTACTTGTGTACATACAAACCTACCACACAGTGCATAAATAAATGTTGAAAGAGAAGTTCAAAGACACCAACCAAATATCACAGTGCAATCGAAGGATTTGATTTTTCTGTAAAACCAAAGGAAGGAATAAAATATATACAATATGTATAAGCATGCACATAGAAATAAAATACAACAATTGCATGACTCCTTATAGAGTTATATACCTACAAGTAGTTATTTAAGAAGAGAATATTTCAATAAATACATATATTGCCAATACTCAGTGTTTATAAAAAGAAACATATTTCATTGATTACTTTGGAGAACTACATACATATGTAACAGAACATGAATTGTGGAAAATTTTTTCATTAATGTACAAGATTGATGTCAAAGAAGATTGATGTTGTTAGAAATATTACTTTCAAATTAAATTTGTGTTTTTTTTTATCAAAAATAATCTGATCTGATCCTGATTTTGTCTTATCCCTTCATAGGGCATTTTAGAACTTTTAATGGAATTTTAAAAATTATGTTCCCTAACAAAACTACTTATATGCAAATGTTTTCATAGTTGTACTCTCTACTATATCATAATAATCCATAATACAATAATACAACCTAAAAAAATTCAACAAATAATTGAATTGAAGGTTTCAGTATAAATTAAATGTGTTAACTAAAGTGTTTAATCCATATAACAAAAAAAAAGAAAACGAATTTTTGATAGAAACGCAAACAAGTTTTAATAAAACTATAAGATTAAGAGATGCAGGCGAGTTAAAGAATTCTTTTAAATTCAACTTTTAGCTTTACTTTTTGGTTTGTAGTTAGTCTATCTCCCGCCAAAGCTCACTATGTATATCCTGGAAAAAGGAAAATATTACTTGTGTCTCGAACAATAATTTTACATTATTCGCGACTTATTTAAGATTAGCTTTATTTAAGTTAATTTATTTTTTATTCAATGTAATGACTTAACTATTTTTTCTTTTAATTTTATAGACTTTTTTATTAACCTGTAATTTAACAAAAACAATTTTTTTCTAAAAATATATAAACGGAAAACACACAATTCCGTTTCAGTGTTATTCAACGAAATAATATTACTAAAAACAACAGTTTTTAAATACCCCGTACAAAAGTCCATAATAAGTGTACCAATAAATATATTACTAACATATGTAATTCCAAAAGCTTTACCGAACTCCAACATAATGTCAATAAAAATATTTTAGAATTCAGATTCAAATAAAATATAAATAAATTACTGAATAAGAAAGCAATTAGATATTTATGTAGTCAATAATAACCACATACATTTTTCGTAAATATAAATATCATTTCATATTATAGATATGATAAAACTATATGCATACTCTTTTAAATGATACATTTTATTAATTTAATTGTTAAGAAAAATCAAATTTTTAAAAACAATTATTTTCTTATGTATTAAATTAAATAGTTTTTATACAAGCATGCATAGATTATGTAAATTGCTTTTCAGATTTATAGAATCAAAATATATTAGTTATTTTTTTAAATTGCAACGAGTTATCAAAGTTCAAATAAGAATTTTCAATAAAGGTTTATGGCTTCTTTATATGAAATTAGTGTCTTATTTAAAAAAAAATAACACAGAAAATACAGCAAATTATGGAATATTTCAAACTCATATTAGTTAAATAAGTTGATCCGAGCCAAACCGTAAAATCAAACCAATAATTTATAAGTACGCATAATATTTCACTTTGAATTAATACAAAGTATTTACAAATCGAATAAACATTATTTGAAAATTAGTAAAAACAAAGATGGAAATATTATTAGGAAACCATTTTAGCGAGATAAACATCGTTTTAATAAGAATTTTAATGCAACAATTATAAAAATGAGCAAACAAATTTTGTCATTATTGAAATGTCAATTAAATATACGATTATTTCAAAATGTCTAGATGTTAATAAATTTATTATAACGATATTTGCTTATGCATACATTATAACTACAAACATTTGTATAATATGGTTTAGCGACCTGTCATGGGAGACTAGATATAAAAACTATCATTAAATAAATGGGAATTAAACTTCAGATTTAATGTTTTTTATTTCATTTCATGTTTAACAACGCTCGAAAATCACACAATGATTGCCTTGATCATAGTAGCTTTGCACTACTTTCACCTCTGACACTTGCGCCAACATTGCCTCCAACTCGCCAGACTCAAATACATGATAGTAACGCAAGTAGGTACTTGGGGACTCTTTCGGCACAGCTGAAACACCCTTCAACTTCCACGGCACCAACACATCCTGCTGCATGAAGTCGGTGCGATTGGTGTGTACAGGCAGTTGCGGCGCACCAGGTATTGAATCATGAAACTGTTCCGGCTGTTGCTGCCGTTGCACCTCCTCTGCGGCACATTGACGCTGTTGCTCAACCGTTGTCTTATTTTTGTTCAAGGCTTTGTTTTGCAGTAAGTATGCCGATTTCTTATTGTTATTAGCGCGTTGATCCTTCGCCCAAACATAGATGAGGGCACGTCCACCACGGCGCAGCAGCCTTGCCATTTCACGTATCGAAGCCAAACGTCGTTCTGCGGTTGCTAAATGATGAATAACCGCTATGCTGATGCAGCCGTCGACGGATTGACTGCGCACTGGTATATTTAAACAATCACATCTAAAGGCATGCGGCAAATCCGAGCTGTTGTCGTTAATAGCTTTTGCACGCTCCAAACATGCGCTAATAAGTCCACTACTTCTGTCACAACCAATGGTTAAAGCATCATTATTACATTGAAGATATTTTCCATTGCCACAACCTATATCGAGTAACACTGATCCGGTTTGAAAACTACGTAGAAATTCAGCAACTCGCGGCCAAGGCGTATGACGGGTCTCACTGAAGTGAGGCGCGATACAATCATAAACGCTGTGTACGTTTTTCTCCTCCAGCTGTGCAGCTATCAAATCGGTTATGACAGGACCTAAATTGCTCTGTGCATTTATGCGCGAATCACATAGTGTCGGAAAGTTACAGTCGCACGGACCTCGTCGTAAACGACGAAAAGTTAATGAAATACGTTTTTGACGCTGCATTACAGTCAAACCAGTTTCCGATGGCACCACATCAAGTGTTCGTGGTGTAATGCCATGCGTCCAGTCATAACGCGATGCTCCCGACATTACCAGCAATGAGCGATGCAACAAAATGAGTGGTTGACGATCAGAGCCGCGACGGAAATCCATAACTACTTCACCACACAGTGATAATGAAAGAATGGGATCGAGAAAGGCACTATGCGTATCTACATGTGGGGGTATACCCTGACCAGGCTCATAGACGTTAACGGTTAATTGATCCGGCACCTCCCAACTCCATGCTGGTAGGCCCAGCTTAGCCATTTCAGTTTTTAACCGCGGCCAGAGTATATCACATTCGTTTGGTATTTTGTCGTTCAACGGTCTTGATGGATCAACGTTATTTTCGCCATATATGAATTGGTAACCGAAATGTTTCACACGTCTATGCTTTAAATCACTTTGTTCGACATCTTCTATATTAATTGCTTTTAACAACACATTTTCCTCAGCTTCAGTCAAAAAATCCGACAATAGCACTAGCCCTTCAGGAAGCGGTTTCGCCCAAACATTTTCTTCCTTGCATTCAGGCAAACTTTTGAAGTACGACAAATAAACCATACCACCACGTTGTTCCAACCCCGCACGACCGTGCATGTTATTAAAAATATGCTCCGCATTAGTCACAGCGTCACATTCTAAAAAGCAGTAAGATTTGTTTGGCAACATTATCACCTGTTGCACGGGTGCATATTGAATTGCATTGGATAAAACGCACTCCTCTGTGAGGCCAGTAGAAAGACCGGCATTCAAGATAGCAAGATAGCGTGTAGGTGTCTCACTACTTTCAATTCCAAAATCATTGCGAATTATTGCCTCACAGCGCCGCTGCTTACGTTCTAATTTACGTGAACTGTAATCCTTCGTCATTTTAGTGCGATTTAACTTTTCAAAGAGTTATTACTTTAATTATTTAACTTAATACAAAATTAGCAATCGCTTATGTGAAATAACATGTGTAATTTCAATGTTTACATTTAAAATGTCAAAAACCGGATAAAAACAAAAATAAAACAAAATCAGTGCTGCCAATCTTATGTTTACTGTCAAATAAAAACAAACACTTCTACCAGTGCTGACAGCTTTGTGAACACGTAACGTTGTTACGGGAGATTCTTCAGAAACTGGAAAAACATAAATATTTAAAATTATTAAAAATAAATTATTAAAAATAATTTTAAATGCTGTATTACTCCAATTTGCAATAAAAGTTTTTATCATTTACATTTTCTGTTTCTATATTTCAATATATGAGCGACTTTAAAAACATCGAACTAATTGGTCTATAATAAATTCCAATTGGACTAATGCACCCATTATGGAAAGTGCATCCCAACTAACGTTTACCAATCGGTTTGGCTACATTGAATACATTTCTGTTTTCATTTTGGATGTAGTTTTGATTTGTCTGCATTTGTCTGGTTGTGCTTCGTGATTCAAGTGCAGTACGGAAGATATTGATAAAAATTTGTACAATTGGTGTACTAATTGAAAAAATGTGTATATGAAATTGAAAATTGCAATTGTGCGTCATATAAATCAAAAGTGAAGTGATAAAGTGTGGCTCGGGAAATGTGTGGGACATTTTATACCGTGTTCGAGATTGTAGTAGCAGCAGCAAGCAAACTAAAAGCAGAGATTTATGTTCGCAACAGTGAACGTCGCTGTCTATAATTATTAGTAAAAGCATTGTTTTTTTTGGAAGGGGTGGTGGGGTATACATCGCCGGAACTTGCAGCACCAGCACTTCCTTAAATGCAACAACAACAGAGGCAGCAGCTACAATGGGTAAGCAGTGCTTAAAGTGGAACAAATCAACAAAGAAAAAAAAATGTGAATGCCAGAATAACAAAAATGAAAACTGATTTAAAAGAATGCATAAAATTCAGATTACAAAGGTGTTTGCAATTTGACGCCTGCCTATGACGCACACAATCGCAAATAACATAAAGTAACACCGGCGTCGTCTACTTACCCTGTCAAGGAATATGTGTATATTCATGCATACATATTGAAGAATTTTGTAGTCTGAAATTTTGCAGTTACCTTTTAAGTCGAAAACTGACTTCAATCGATTTAACCAAATTCACGGACAGTAGTTCAGGGTAGACTGGCTGTTGCTGTTGCTGTGAACTGGAGTGTAATGTCGTGTAGCAACAGTAGATACAACGTTGTCCGTATTGAATGGACGAAAAAAACAACCTACCGGATGGCAGAGGGTTGAGTCAGCACATTTCAAGTGCGATAACTAATTATGTTCGCAATATGGTAAATGCATGTATGTATGTATGTATGTTTATGCACTTACGTATATGCGTCGTTCATGTACGGGCAGTGGGACGACCAAGCAGATAGCAAACAAGTCTGCAAGGGCTCTGCTGCCACTTTTGTTCGCTTTGCGATGCTATGGAACATTTCGAAATAAGCGCCGTTGGCTATTTTTAAGTCATTCCCACAGCGAACAGCGAACAACAAATGGCGAAGTGTGTGTGGCATTGCTGTCAAACTAGGCCAGAGCAACTTTCGCAGCAAACGGCAACTGCTGCTGCTGCTGCAACACCAAAAGCATTCACCGTAGCCATGACAGTCGGTCTAGCATATGCTAGATTTAGCTGTAGCACGACATTTGTTGTGCGCTCCCACTTCACACCCACATGCGGCATGCAACCGATAATAACAATAAAAAAGAAACGTAAAATCAAAAGAAATGACTTTTGTCTCCATGAGCAGATGGAACGGATGTACGCGGGCGTTTGGACAACCGCATTTTTTGTATGATCGTGATGATTTACTTACAAAAAATTAAAAAAAAAATGTTTTCAATTCTTTGGATGGCACACGTACAAGTTGCAAGCCAATAGATGATGTACAGAAATAAATTTGGTTTACCCTGTTGGTCTAATATAATATTATGCCCCATTTTATAAAACTCTTCATACAAAAATAGAATTGAATTCCTTGAATTTTGTCTACTCTTTCAGAATGCTCCCAAATTGATTTATATGAGTTTCTAACAGAAGCAGAATTGCAACATTATTATAATGCAATCAAGTAAGTAGCATAGATATTATACAACGCATACATTTTTGATTGTAATTTGCCTTTGTTTCTACAGAAATGAACTGAAAATTACAAATGCTGCCCACGTCAAATATGCGACTGACGAAGACCTCAAACATATTGGACTATCGCGCCCAGAAATACGTCGTCTGCGCAAATACTACGAAAAACACTTTCCACATGGCTATCTGAGTAAAATAAAGCGCTTACTACAGGCGCCAGCCACAATCGTCAAGCGTGACGGCGGCGATGGCAGCACAACCCTTTCAAATGCCTCATTGCATAGCGCCGCGGAATCGCCTACAACGGCGCGTACGGCCAACTCACCCAGTAAGGCACCGAATAATAAGCATATTATACCAGCGGATTCTATAACGGTGAACAAACAATTGGGTACTGGCGAATTTGGCATAGTGCAACAAGGCGTGTGGACCAATGGCACGGAAAGGGTTAGCGCACCTTCATAAATAGTGAAATTTAAATAATAAATAAATTTTTTTTATTCCGCAGATACAAGTTGCTATAAAATGCTTGTGTCGCGAGCGTATGCAATCGAATCCAATGGAGTTTTTGAAGGAGGCTGCCATAATGCACTCCATTGAGCATGAGAATATTGTGCGTTTATATGGTGTTGTTTTGGCGACCGACTCATTAATGCTGGTAACTGAGTTGGCACATTTGCGTTCGCTATTGGAATGCCTAAAGGATCCAGGTTTGCGCGTAAGCTTTCTCACGATTCCAACGCTTTGCGAATTTGCAATGCAAATCTGTAACGGTATGCGTTACTTGGAAAATAAGCGTCTCATACACAGGTGCGTACAGTTATTTCGATTCTATCCATATGTCTATATAAGCTGTTCTTGCTCATTGCAGAGATCTTGCGGCGCGCAACATATTGGTTTTCAGCAAGGATAAAGTAAAAATCTCCGACTTTGGTCTTTCACGTGCTTTGGGTGTGGGCAAGGACTATTATAAGACAAATTTTAATGTCAATCTGAAACTTCCTATTGCCTGGTAATATCATTCAATTTGCTTCCAATTTTATTTTATAATGTTTGTACATAATACCCTTCCCAGGTGTGCACCGGAATGCATCAACTACTTGCGTTTCACCAACGCCTCAGATGTTTGGGCTTATGGCGTTTGTTTGTGGGAAATGTTTTCCTATGGATTTCAGCCTTGGGCTGCACTTACCGGCTTACAGATACTTGAAGCTATAGATGCACCAAACTATCAGCGCCTCGAGCAGCCGGACTGTTGTCCTCAGGAATATTACACGCTCATGATCAAATGTTGGCAAGATGATCCTGTAAAACGTCCAAAGTTCACGGAAATCTACGAACTGCTGCCCGATATGAAGCCTGAGCAACTGAAAGCGGTCGTGCACTGTTTGGAGCCGAAGAAGGATCATTTGTTGTATCGACAAGGCGATATTATAACGGTGCTCGACCGTAATACGGGCACACCGTTCTGGAAGGGCGTACTTACAACGGGAAAGACTGGTTTCTTTAACCCCTCAAATACCGTGGCTTATTTAGAGGGTTTACCCAGCGCTAACCGGTAAATTCGTGAATAAATTTCAGATTTATAAAATAGTTTACAAATAATTTTCCCAACTACTTTTAGTGATTCATTTTGTCGCACGAGTGAACGCATTAGCAAACGCAAATTACGCACAGAAATGATATCGAAGCCGCAAAATGATTTCAAACACACTGGACATGTGGGTATCGACGGCGACTCATTTGGCGATATAGCGTTCCTTGGCAATTCACAAAATGTAATGAAAATTTATTTACCGCTCTTTTACTTAGTGTTAATTTATCGTTGGTTCATTCACAGTACAATCATGTGCCACGACAAATCGTTACACCTTATAAGCCATCGGAAGATATCGAGCAGACACCACTTTTACTGCCACCAACACCAACCAGTCCAGATTCTCTGCAAACTGCTAGCGGTTACTTCCCCGAAGAGGGTCATGGCACCTCAATGAATCCCACATTTATATCTTCAACGGAGAATACACCCAAGCATTTCAGCACGGGCAACGGTGCACAGTCATCATTCGAATTTCCTGGACAACAGTCACACACCAAGTCCTTCACCAATCCATTTACCCACAAAGGTGACGATGAAGTTATGCTGAGCGGCGGTACGCTCGCTATGCAAAATAACAACTACGGCCTGGATAGTCAAAGCTTCCAAGGAAACATCGCTGCGGGTGGCTCACAGCAATGGCGTGACGCGGTCAAGAATGGCGGCAGTAGTGAGGATCCACACGAATACCATGAAATCTCCGATGACGAAATGACTGCTGACAAATTAGACTTTGGACCTTCGCTCATGGATGAAATCAACTCCATGTTTGGTTCAATGAGCGCCAGCACCAGCGCTGCCGCATCGAAATCGTCCGATTTTGAGCACACAAACAAGAAAAACGAATTCGCCGAAATCACGTCGAAATTGGTTGGTGGCAAGAATGGCGAGAGTAACAGCAGCAGTAAGTTCGGCACCTCCTCGAAGAAGAAATCATCGTCGGGCACTGTCAAACCCATATCGGTGAAAGATGAGCGCATTCTGAATCAAGCCATCGAAATCGCAAATGAAATAAGCGCGAGGTGAGTTGTGCGCTATTTTCGAAAAATCTTACTGTAATTTCTAACACTGAATTGTTTATATTTGCAGGTCAATGAACGATTTGGTGTGCGACCAAACGTCCAGTACACAAAGTCCAAAACGTAAATTTAGCTTCCGATTTCCGCACTTGACGAGCAGCGGCAGCAATGCCAGTGACAAGGGCTCGGGCGGTAATTGCTCACCAACAGCTGGTGGTGCGAACGCGAATGCAGCAGCGCAAAAATCTTTATCGCCATATTCGAAAAAGAAAAATTTCACTGAAGAACTGGAGAGCATACCCGATTTGCAGGTGAGTTTCGTTGTTATTTTCAATTCAAGCCTGATTGCCTAAATCTATACAGACCGAGTTACTAACAGCAAAATTTATCTGCCTCTCCCTTCCCTAACGTGTCTCATTTAATTTGAAAACAAATTATGGGTTTCTTCTTCTTAATTTTTTGTTTTGTTTTTGGAATTTTGTTTGCCATTCGTTTATTTACTGTTGTTCTGTATAATTTATTATGAAACGTTAATGGTTTGTTAAAATAGCGATTTCGCTCCTTAAGCGAAATCAAAAATATTAACGGTCCCGATTTACGCATACCGATTTTCGATAAAGAAAGTTCCGATTTCTGTTTTGAAAAATCACGTGAAATCTTAAGTCGTCCATTGAGTTTGGATCCACCACCGTCGTCCCTAACTCAGAACACAATGTCGCCCTCTGCCACGCTCGATCCGCAATCGCATCGTGCGGTGCGTAATCAGAAAAGTATCAGCGAGAATATTATGGATATCGAGAACACGTTGAAGGCGCTTAATCTGGATTTCATGCACACCTACACGGAATTGGACAAAACCGACTCGGATGAGACCTTGCTGAACGAACAGTTTACCAACATCGTGTCGTCGATTGAGGATGAGATCAGTAGCGCCACCGGCAGCCTCAAATCCGCCATCTACAATTACAGCAACGGCGTACAGACAATGTTCGACTTTAATGCAGCGACCAGTCATTTGGACAAGCACTTGCAATATATCAATACACAGAGCCACGCGCAGGCGCAGTCGGCGCTAGGTGATTTCATGCAGGACCAGAAAATGGCCGAAGACAAACGCTCCAGCACGCCCGACACAGGTTTCGCTTCGCGTGACACCAACATCTCGCTTTCGCGACGTAGCAGTCAAAAATCCAATTACAGTCCACAAGAGAACTACTACAGTCCCAAAGAAACCTCGTCGATGTTGGCGCCTAGCGGCAGCGGCAGCAGTTATATGACACATAAGGATGATAGTTTGCCGCTCGCAACGGAGCGCTTTAGCTCCACGAAATACGGCAGCTGCGCTTCACCAAACAAAACGTCTGCGCTCAATGCGAGCAATACTTCGGTGTACTCCAGCAATCAGCTTAAGAGCAGCGCTTGCGCCTTGAGCGTGGCCGATGCCGATCCATATAAAGAGAGTGGTCATCGTCAGCGCTCCATGTCTTTCACCGACAACCCAATGAACCCCATCTCGCCGGTGCTGTCCGAACCACAACAGCGTTTGAAACGCCGCTCCACTCACTCGGCTATGGAGAGCCGCACTTCACACAAACCGCATGTGCGCAGCGCTTCATCTTACAAACCGCGTTCGATACGCGCGCGCACATTGCGCCGTCTCAGCTACAATCCCATAATTTTGGATTCCAGCTCATCCAGCGATGATGATCCGATCAGCGATTGTAATCCCAGTATTGCGCGTTCGGAGTGCGACATACGCGCGCGGGTGTCTTCACTTTACCGCCGACGCCGACCGGCCAGCGGTGGCAGTGTAGCTGGCAATGGTGCCACACATAAATTGCTGACACCCGGCTGGCAAGACGAAGACCCGTCGGAGTTGGCCACTACGTCGCAGAAGAAGTTGTACGGTTCGAATGTGAGCATAAAGTCGGCGCCGCACTACAATTACGGTGCGCGCAGCATGTCGCATCATTACAGTCGTCAGCTGGAGGAACAATTCGCCTATGAAGACCGTATTTATGATTTTGGTGGTGGGCGCGGACCGGGTAATAATTATAGCGGTGGTGTAGCGCCCACCATAGGCGGTGTGGCCAGAGGCATGGATTTGAATGGCAGCAGTGGCCGCATTGGCAGTACTGTTGTTGCTATGGGTTTAGGTGGTGGCGGTGGTTCCGGTTCAGGCTCATCTTCGGCTACATCATCGGCGCCGCCGTACAAAGGTGGCGCCGCTATCACTGGCATGGGAAGCGCTGGTGAACGTACATTTACCGCGCTAAGCGGTATCAGTGCGCGTAATGCAGTCTTCCACGAATTCGATGTCAGTCGTTTGACGGGCAAAAGTCCCACTTCTAATTTCGCCAACTCCCCACCGGAGGAGCGCAATCGTGCACATCCCTCGCCGCCCAAATCCTTACCGCTGCCACCGTTGCCGATAATAAATGCGGCAGCGCCAGCCTCGGCGGGTGGCAACGCCACGTCACTCCAGAAGAGTTTGGGCAGCGCCAAGCAGCAAATGGAGTTTCATTGGCCGGAGAAGATACATGCTTCGACGGTGAAGCAGAATGAGCTGCTCTGGCGACAGCAGCAGCAACAACAACGGCACCCAAGCAAAACGTCTACTAAACAACAGTCACACAACGCATTCCTGGGCAGCATGCGGGTGAGCAGCGCGACTGCTGGCGTCGGCCTCGCATTGGGCGGTGGCGGCGGCGTAGGCGGTGTTCCAGGCGAAGCGTCCTACACAAGCGACAGTTCTTCCAGCGATAGCGAGGAGTTCGCCTTTCGCACCGAGTTCATACCTCACGTACCACCCAGTCCAGCTCCATAACTAAGAAAAATGCTGAGATATTTTTTCAATTTGCTTTTTGGTAATGTGTTGGACGAGCAGCACTAAGACGAGCAGCGAAAAGTTGAGAATTGATTGAATAGTTATGAAAAGAATTGAATTAGTTATAAGCAATATGAGACATATTCAAAGCAGTATTTTATTGTTGTATAAAAACAAAGTTATAGGAATTAATAGGAATTCTACTTGTTGCAACAGCAGAAGGAACTTTGTAAGCCCTTACTTAACAAGATAAAAAATATATGTTATACTGAATCAATTGTTGTTGTACTCGTCACCTGTGACCGGTCTAAATCGTTGCTTTCAGACATATAAGTACTCGTGGTGGAAGAATGTTGGTAGGGCTCCGAGTTTATATGAATCTTAGATGAAGTGTTGAAGAAAAAGTGTAAATTTTCATTTATGCAGAAAGCAGAGACTTGTAACTGCAGCGGAAGCGGTAGTCAGGACAAACGTGTCCATCGATATTTGATTTTTGGAATTGCTGCCGAAAGGTTAATTGACAAAATATCAACAGCAGCGCAGATAATGCTTAACATAGGGAGTGCCTTATCGAGAGTAATTATTTTCTGCATCAAACGCACCCTCAACACACACACACCATATACATAAACAAATTTTTGCGCCAAATTTTTTTCAACTGACATCTCTTAAATTTCCACAGCTCAAACTCTGGTCAAATACAGACATACCTATGTGCAACGTGCAACAATAATTCATGAAATTGCGAATTTAAATCACCATCACCCATTAACTTACATACATACATAAATGTGAAATGTTCCCTAAATGCAAAAACAACTTTAATGCAGACTTTTTATGCGCAACAATCAATAGCTTAATGGAATTTTTACAAATCATATTTTTTACAATTTATAAATTTGTTTAACAAAAAACAAAAGAGACAGCAGCGAAGCTCCACAAAAACAATACTTTTTTGAAGCATATAAATATAACATGAGATTCGAAGTTTAAATACGGAAGAGTATAAAAAAAAGAAATAGCATTTATGGGGATGATTAAAAGGTTCCTTTCAAAATAAAACAAAAGAGTATAGTTCTCGTAAGCTGTTAGTAGTTGTTGGGTACAATGCCCATTTCGATGGTTAATGTTTCTGAAAAATGTTTAAGTCAAGAATATAAAATTATATATTGATATTTCGAAGCTTAGTGTAGTATGAACTCTTGTCTAAATTTTTGCAATTGTAATTACAGTAAAGCTGAAGTCAAAAAATCTATAAAATATTACGAAAAGAATGAGAGTGAGGTTATACGACCTCTTAACAGGAAATTTCAATATCCGCTCACATTTCTTATATGAAAAATTTGCTCATAAAAGTCCATCATTCGTTCTGAACCATCTGCAACTTGTATGTTCCTCTATTTGCTGATAGTTGGATAATTTCGTTCATACATCTAGAAAAGACGTTCCCGAGAAGAGAGAGACCGGAATGCAACTATACTATGATTTCAAAACAGACTTCAGTTAAACTGTAATTACCATAAGTTTTCTTCAAACTTTCTAAGCGAACCCTTTATGAATTAAATTTCGAAAATGAATGACCAAACTATTGTAATTAAAATATTTTCTGAGCTTTGAAATGTTCCAAAAATATTAAAATTAAAGCAAAATAAATATATACACTAACTTCTGTAAGCTATCGTCTATTTGTTTCGCAAAATAAACTCAGAAACGAGGTGAATTAAAATCAAAATAAATTAAATAAATAGTGATTAATCAAAAAAAGTGTTTGATGTTGAAGATTTCATGAATTCTAAAATGTTGCAAAAATACAATTAAAATACATAAGTACAGTTACATACATAAAGTTTATATAGTATATAGCGCTCTTTCATTTTATTGTTGAAAAAACTTGATTGTGAAACCGCCTTAAACACACACAGTCTGATCTGAAATCCGAACAAAGAAATCCTTTTTAGCATAAATCGAATTTTAATTTGTGACTTTACAGGCACTTAAAACCAAATGGAATTTCAATAATATTCTCAAAAATCACTTTGAACCTAACCTCACTATCCATTCGACAAAACCGCTTTGAAATAGCGGGTTTATAATTAAATAATACGGAAATTCTGCAGCAGGAGATAAGTAAAGGGTATAAAATAGGCACCTATTATGAATAGTATCCGAACTATTTTTCGAGAGAATTGCTGAAAATTTATACAGTCGAAATTTGATTTTTAAATTTTTAATTATGGATCATTAGTATTAAATATTATTATCGATTTTTTTATAAGGTTGTGAATACAAAATATCAATTAAATATGAGGAAATTACGAACTTCACTTTTCGAAATGTTTTTTTTTATTAAAAAGCGATCTCAAGTGTAGGCGACAGTTGTATTCAACACTGCATCAATACTAATTTCTATATCACCCAGAATTAATAAAACTCTTGAATTTTAGGGTATTAAATTAAGATTTGCAGTATTCAATTGCCGAATCTTTCGTTATTCAAATTTATTTAGCGAAATTCCTCATATGTCTTTAAAATAATTAATGAAGTAAAAACTCTATTTTCTTCTAAGTTAATTAGAGTTTAATATTGAGTGCCTGTAAAGGAAAACACGAAATCGTTTTTAATATAGCTATACCGTTTTTAATCGCTTTTAACGCCTACCCAAGCAACGACATATACAGCTTTTTAGATGTTTTAACGCTTTTTTACAACAACAAAGAAACATATTTTAGAATCCCTAACAAAAAAAAAGAAAGCAAAAAAATAATATTTTTCTAAAACTAACTTCTCTACTAGAGTAGATACCTAAGATAGTACTTCTTGAAACACCAGACACTATATACTAGTCCACAAATACAGTTAAACCATTACTTGTAAACAATTATGCAAAGACGTATTGCAAAGAATTGATCTCTTGACAGCTTAGCGTTGTTTTTAGCGTAGTATGGAAGTGTTTATAGCGCGCGTAATTGATAAGCTGCGATCATTTGCAGCAGATTATAAATTATAAAGGTGGCAGTATGTGCTTACATACATATCTCCACATATATACTCGGATTATATATTATATTATTATATATCTTTAGGTATACCATATTTGGCATTATCATCAGCGGAAATTTAAATTATAATTACACACATACTTACATGTTTATATTATATGCTATATTAACCTCTCTTATATATACATATATTTACGAAATTGTATACGCATTAGTATATACGTTGATTATTAGAACGTACACGTAAATCTATGGTCAATGCCATTTATATTCTCATTTGCCCTTAACCTTTCTACATACATACTTACTTATAAACATAATTATTTAAATATAATCCCGTTTTATGGGCGATTTCAAATTCTAGTTGATAATGATAGAGCAACACACTTGCATATATAGTATACTCAGTCTTACGTATGTATGTACAAGTACTCGTATCTTGGTTTCTTCGCGACAAAAACAAAAATTAAATTAAAAAGATCACAATTAGCGTGATAAGCCAAAAAGTCTATTTCTACTCGTACTCGTACTTACTAAATACTTAATTCTAATCGATGAAAAGGCAAAATTTAAATTCTAAATAAGAAACGCAAAGCAGACAAATTTTATTTGGAAGCAATAAAAGTCAAAAATAAAAAAATTAAAAACAAAACAGAATTTGTATTTACTGTATTTTATTGTATTTGCATGTATTGCATTGCCGGTTGCATTTATGATGTTTCATAAAATATTAATAAAAATATAAAAAAAGAAATAAAAATAAAAAAATAAGCATCAAAGTTAATATAAAAATAAAAGTTAATAAATTAAAAAGTTAAAAATAAATATTCTTAATAAAAATATAAGAAATTAAATTTAAAAAATTAAAAATAAAAAAGTTAAATTTATATAAAAAAAGAAATAAAATATAAAAAATAAAATCAGCTGTATTTTCTATTCTATTAAATGATGAGATTTAAAAACAAAAAATAAAATAAAACTAACAAAAGTCTAAAAACATAATCAAACTAATATACATACATACATAAATACTTACATGTTTATTATAACAAAAAAAATATACAAAACATAAAAAGAAAGAGAAGAAAAGAGAGAAAATATATATTTAAAAACTAACTACATTTGAAGCAAAAAAATGTTAGAACGTTGAGTTGAATCAAAATGTTGCTAACTTTCGGCATTAATTGAAATGTTAAAACTAGAGCTAAAACAAAAACAAAAACACAACTGACGAAATGTGAAATTTGAAGGAAACAAATCAAAAAACAATAACACATAGTTCATAAACTATTGTAACAAGATAGTACATAAAGGAAATTCAGTGCATGCATTTCAGAAACGTGTTTGGTTAACCACAATTTGACATCTACAAAATACAACATTACAAATATGAAATATGACAACAATAATGAAGGAATTAATGAAAATAACTACCAAAAGCAAATCAATAAATTATTGTATTTCTATACAAGCAAACTTGTTTATTTTTCAATGATGGATAATAGCTTTTATCAAGTAACTCTAAGGGCAATGGTTTCATTAAAATTTCTGCCGGTAACCATGATCATGGGAACCTACGTGACACTTATCACGAAGATCGGTCTCTGAACCTAACCTTACTTAACGTAAAAATGACCACATCCTTTGAGAGTGATGCGAAATTCTTGTAGGGGTGTAAGAAATGGGTTCTCAATGGTTCCACGGTATTCAAGGCAAAATTTCCGGATCTCTAACTATCTGTTTCATGTCCCAAATAGAGAAAGAAAATCAATTTTAAATTGATATTTTAAATATTACTTGACATTTTAGGTTAAATTTTATCTGATGGTTTTTGTATAATTTATGTTGATTTAATATTGTTTATTTCACATAATACTTTTCATTACAATTACAAAATTTATTAAATTAGCCCTACTATGATTTATCTTTATTTTATTTTCTACTTATTTATTTAATTTATTTTTAATTTCCGTCCTTCAACCCCCATCATTCTTTCTATATCATTCCAGGCTATTATCGGCGAAGAGGGACGCGAAGCTTACAACAGTTTGATTGAGCGCAAGTCCTCATTGGGCGCGGGTCTCGGTATGGGACTCAGTCCCGCCGCTACTTTGCTTAGACATCTGGACACGAATGAATTCGAACTGACCACGGCGAAAACATTACCGCGACGCTCCATGCATCTCCAAGAGCGTAGTGAACCTACGCGCGGCATAACTTGTCGTGATAATGGCGATCAAATCGTGGTGCCACTGCACAATGCGCCACGCCCAATGACGTTGCCCACACGTGGCGCTGCTGGACGCGCTAAAAAGTTGGATGGCAATACTGGCGCGCACTTAGTGAATGGCGGCAGCGTAAATGTGTCCAACGAAGAGACTGCTACGTCACCAACATGCAATGGCGACGATAATGGCGGTTCATCGCCCTGCGAAAGCCCCAGCTACTTAACGAATACATTCTATAAATTTCCCGAGAGCGCGAATGCAAACACGCCAACAACACCAGCTGCCACAACGCCGACTGACGACACAACAACAAATCCGATACCGCTGCCGCCGCGCGACGGCAAGAAGCACATTAAAACGAATGCCAAGCGGCATGTGCGCAAATATCCGCTTATAATACCGGTGAATGGTCTACAGCGCACGCTGAATATGGTGACGGAGACAACGCCCACGGAGGATGGTCTGAAGCCGGTCACAGCGCTGACACTCAGCAACGGCGTGATGCAACGTGCGCTGACAGCGTCGCAGACGAAGGTGACGCCTAATAAGTCAGTACCAACAGTCACGCCAGTGGTGGCGTCACCGACATCACCGTCATCAACAATGCATGCGTTCCAACGTCACTCCAGCGACGGTCACACCTATCAAAACCTAGGCAAACTATCCGAAGCGGAAACTGGTTCTTGTGCGAATACCACTGACTCCGCTTCGCTGCATTTCGAATCGATACTCGAAGCCGACTACGACAAAGGCAGTGTGCTGCAGTCACCCGATGTGACTGATGGCTTCTACAATTTCTCCATACAAAAGGAACAGTACAACAAAGGCAAGACCGTAGATTTTCATACGAACAAAATATGCGGTTTATATGTGAATGAGGATGAGCTGCGCAATCTGGACATCGAAAGGAATCTCAAATTGAAACAAAACTCGGCGGCAGAGAAAGTAACGTCAACAACGATGGCGACCGTTGCTGCTGCGAGCACGAATCCTGCAGCACCAGCTCAAGCCGCAACAGTGGCGGAACCAGCACCAGCAGCCGAGGTATTGGCCACAACAACAACAATTACCACAACGGAAATTAAGCCAGCGCCCTCTGTGGTTACCACAGCAACTATAACGTTAGCCAGCCCTGTCGAAGAAGCGCCCCCAACACCCCAACAACAAAAAGTTGCAACACCAGCCTCACCCGAGATCGCTGTCATCAGAGAGAAGAGTGGCAAGGCAAACCTGACAGCCGACAACGAGCTAGCTGGCAATGCACTCTTTAAGAAAGTACGCGAATCCGTTGAACTGGCTATGGATAAGAAGGCGCCTGGTACTACCACTGCAGCCGGTAGTGGTGGCAGTAGTAGCAGCCACAAAGTACATAAAGTAGCACGTGCTTCGTCCATTGCAACAACAACGACTTGTCCACAAACCGAAACGGAATACTTCGCGGCAGCCACTGCGCGTCTCAAAGACTCGAATTCCGTGAGCTGCGAGGATCTGTTAGAGTTTTCCGATAAGAAACCGAGGGGCTGCGAACGTGGCGTGGACTCGGATGAGGTGCGCATAATGGTCAAAGTGCTCGGCAAAAGTGTGAGTAACAATTGATTCTTAGTGTTTCTTAGTTAGGGTGTCTTCTTATGTCTTCTCGTATATTTTACAGGTTGTCGAGCCAACACGTTGCCTACAATCACTCGAATTAATCGGCTGGGATGTGCACAAAGCGATCAAAATCATCAAACTACAAAATATTTTACCCGCAAAAGAACTGAGCTTCGCCGCCGCGGTGGAGGCGTTGCAGAAATTCGAGTGGGACTTGCACACAACTGCGCTCAAGCTGAAAACCAGTAAATGCTAATTACAACAACAAAAAGTGAAATTTAAACCGAAAAGCGCCACGAAGTTAGAAATAAGTATCAAAAACTTTATTTTTTTTTTAATTTGCGAATACTACAAATTGATTGTGATTACATTTTGCTCGAAAGAAACCCATTAGGCTCATATATTTTTTGTACCCAGAGTAATAAATTTTTAAATTTAAATTTTAAGTAAAAAAAGCTGAAAACTGCTAAGGAGTGCCAGCAAAAGCTCATTTGCACAACTAAAGCAAAAACAGATTTACATTACATTACACAAGCATGTGTCATACAAAAAACATAAATTTATATTTAAGCAGATAAAACATAAAGAAACACAAACAAACTGTAAACAGAAGCCAGTCAGTGCCTTTTCGCATTAATGCGACGTTGAATCATCTCAGATGAGGTCAATGAAATGAAAAACCAGAACACCGAGGAAATCTCCGTATCTCCATGTGTGCCTTGGCTTATTAGCGATTTCGAATATTTAAATATTCATACATACATACATATTCATATGCCATTGTAGCACAGCTCGACTGCAAGTGCGTATCTCATGAAAAGTACTTATTGCATTCATTTGTATTGCATTTCACTTATATATATTATTAATAATGTCAGCGCAACTATATTTTTATTACTCTTTAAATTTATTATTATAAAAAATTAAGTTAACATTTTAAACTGACTACACACATATACATATACATACATACATATAAAACTGTTGAAACGAAATGCATATATATATTTTTAATATTATTAGACTGTTTCTAATTCCTTAGCGCGTTTTTATACGCCTGTAGCTCTTTAAGCGTAACATTTATTACATGCAACTCTATACATTTATCCACAAAAACATTCAATATTTCAGTATACAAACAGTTATTTACATATATATTTAGACACATATATATTAAACGAACAACTCTATTAATATTAAATATTCATGCCAATTCAGAATAGAAATCGAATACTCTGCATTTGTAATACAAAATATTTTATTATACATACATACACACAAACATATATAAATATTTACAAATTCATGTAAGCATTTAAAATATATATAATATATATTTACTTATACATATATATATAATAATAATAAAAATTGGTATATTGGCTTATCTGTTGCCTTGCGATATTTTCAAGTTTATCTTTTGAAATTGTAATCTAACCATCTCATTTATATACAATACATAACAAAAAATTCAAAATAAAATAAATAATTTAATTAATAAATTTGCTGATTTGTTGTTGTTGTTGGACCTTTTGAATATAAGCGACAAATATTTGTGGCAATTTGGTATTTGTTGCACCCGAACTCCTATAAGGCTCGCATGCTTTAGAGATTACAATATCTGCAAGCATTATTTATTGTATCGCTTTCGAAAAAGTGTTTCCTTAAAACTAAATCACCGCGAAGGCCTTAAGCTGTGTCATAAAATACAAGAGACTCTTGCACACTTTCCTTTTGGATGCTACGTTTAAACATTTTTTATCTAGGCTTAACCCTAACTTACTTGATTATGCTCTGCCAGCAATCTCAATATTCTTCCTCTGCATCCAACACTTTCAAGCTGGAGCTGGAGTGCTTTCGTCTTTTTATTCAGCTCATCATTCCATCTGGGGTATTCGCAGTTGTCAATGGTCAAAGGTCGTCCACGCTTCAGCCCCATAAAGCAGGACGGGTATAATGAGCGACTTGTTTGGTTTTGGTTCGTCGAAAGAGGATTTTACTTTTCAATTGCCTACTCAGTCCAAAGTAGCACCTGCTGGCAAAAGTGAGTCTGCGTTGGATTTCGAGGCTGACATTGTTGTTATAGACGTATATCTACAACTTCAAAGTTATGACTGTAAACAGTGACTTGAGAGGCAAGACGTGAATACGCCGACTTCTTGTTTGATGACAAGAGATAAGCGTTTCGTCTTATCCTCGTAGCTCTTTTCGTCCAGTCGAAAGAAGTTTTCAAAACGAAAAAGAGGTGGTGTGTGTCGATCGTCCTTTATGAAAATTAGGGTCTCTCATTAGAGGCTGTTGTTTCTTTTCCCTTGGGGCATGTTTTTTTATGTGGTGGGTCCCAAACCTACGCACAACCGAGGAAGCGGGCTTCGCTTTCTCACATTAGCTCGCTTCCAAACAGGTGTCTATTGGCTACCCAGAGGATACTTGGTATTCTAGCAAATATATATGTATATAATTAAGAGGACAATTTTGATGTTCGCCGTAGAGGATCGTAGGATTATAATTAAAAAGCCACGCCTCTATGAAGTTCTTAGTGAGTTAAATATATACTTCGATGGACGGTGTTCATATTTTTACGAGTATTAAAAATGCTAGAAATAGAGATTACGAAAGTTTTGCCCCTTTAGTTTCTTGCAGAGCGTTTGACAGAACAAACATAAGTTCGTGACGTTTTAAACGAAAGAAGTAAATGTATTTCCTTATAATCAATGCTTATTTTTAAACATTTTCATCTCTAAATCAATAGCCAAGTTTTTATTGAATATTGATCATGCCACAAAATATATTTTCCAATTTCATTGCACGCACAAAATTTTAGCTGTCTTGATCAGAAAAACAGAAATCAAGAGCAGCACAAAAAAAAAATTGAAAAATTTTTCTTTTTAAAAAACATTCATACATTTATTTTGATAAGAAACGTTTTTATATACAATTAACACAGCATATAACAAAATAGAGAATGCACAAGAAAAAACCAAAGAGTATTTATACCTCACGCTCCACATACTCGGATCGTGCCAAGAGGGAGAATGAGTCTTTTAAGGAGGTGATCGTGCCGATACAAGCCATCGAAACAGCGTTGTTGTTGCTCAACTCACAGGAGGACTCAGTGCTGGTTACCGTTTTCAAGAATATCACCGAATATGCGCGCAAACAGCGCGAGAATGTGGAGGAGCTGAAAAAGTTGAAACTGCTCGATTTGCTTTTGGAGAAGAAGTTCTATATGACATCTGATGCGGTAATGATTCGACGATTCGCCACCTATTTGGCGTGCACGCTCATTGAAAGCATGGATATGCTGCGCGATGTGGAGCCGGAGAAAATGGTTTTCATTTTAGAAATATGTTTGGAGGCGTATCTACTCGAAGTTGATGATTTTACTCTGGAATATTTAACGGTGATCATAAATAAATGTCTGCAAGATCCGCAAGTTGCAAATGCAATGCTGGAGAAGAGTGATTTCCTGGAGAAGTTCTTCTTACTTGTTGCAAACACCGAGAATCCAGACATTTTGTGGCAATCCTTCGAGGCCATACACAAAATGCTGCTACTGTTGGATGCTGAGAAATTGCTGGCGTTCAGCACGTTGCCAAACTTTCCCATCGAACGTGTGCTGTGCGATATCACAAATGAATTTGTGGACATACGCAGCGCGGCGCTGAAGATCGTCAAAGATCTCATTGTGGACACGAGCGATAACTCTACATTCGCCGACTTAAGTCGTTGTATTTTCACGCTACGGCAATTAACTCAACTGTTCTGCGATTTCGCTACCACTGAACATGGCACCGAAGCGATCGAGGCATTGGCTACGGCCATGCGCACCGAGAAGATGACAAAACTCTTCTTCGAGCACAATTTCTTCGATCGCATTATGCAGAATGTGAGTGATAATCTGCTGGCGTATGCAGCGAGTGTGAAATGCAAGGTGATCTGGATCTTTGCGGAGAACGCCAAATATGAGCAGTTCTTGCAGCGCATCTACGAGGCAATGGTGACGGATCTATTCTTGGACTGTCTGTTGCAAGTGGATCCGTATGGCCCAGCGCCACATGTGATAGCTGGTTTGAACCGCATGATGAAGAATACGAATGCGGCCAATCGCATACTGCAGCTGTATGAAGCGGGCGTGATAGAGCGACTGGCATGTAAGACACCTCTGACATTTCATTTCGACAGTTTTTTAATTTTTTTTGCCTTTGCATCTTTCGTATTAAGACATCATATCCCAACCTGGCATTGATATACGCACACGTGAACAGGCGGCCGATTTGATTGGCAATTTATTGCGCTTTGCCTTCCATGACACTGCGCACCAATTGTTGGCGCTACAGATTGCTCTCCTTCTGGGCCGCATATTTGGTCAACAACAACAAGATCTTTCCATTGACTTTATACTATCGCTGCTGAATATCATCGAACAGTTGGCACAAAATGAGGACTACCGTGAGATTCTGGGCGAGTCTACGCTGCTCACCATGAATATAGCGCTTATGCTAAGGGTGCGTACTGAATTTCCAGCCATAATTACAGCTTACTATATTTCTTTAACTTCTCTTCAAATATTTCACAGAACTCCTTCGCCACGGCCATATTGGTGAACAACATTTTCCGGTGTCTCTGCACGCTGGCTGATGAGGAGAAAGTCCGCACAGTGCTACTCTCACACTACATTGCACCGTCCATGAAGCGCGGTCTCAAGTCTCTCTCCAATCTGGTTAAGACCTCAGTCACTAATTTCATTATGCAAACCTCACGTTTCCCCGAGATGGTGCACGAATACATCGAGGCGGGTGTTTTAGAAGTGTGAGCTACATTCTCCTTATACATTTGGGCGTTATTCATTTACCTCTCTCTCCACTTTAGACTTCTTTTAAATCAACGTTTGGCTATGTGCGTGTCCACTTGGGGTCCCGCCATAGAAGCTATACTTTCTAAGTGTCCAAGTCTTAAGTTTTGTATACGCAACCATCTCGGTTTTACAGATAGCACTGCTGGTAATGATTTTCTTGTCTCCAAAAAGAAATTCGACGATTTCCGCGTTTTCCAAAATATTCTCAAAGAGGAGGTTTCGCCGTTACACCCTATTCTAGTTGTGAATTTCGAACGCAAGGTGTCACCACCCGATCTGATTATAGAAGTACCAATTGAATGCTTTCCGATGGATGAGCGTTCCGGTGTTACGGGTAGCTGGTGTTACTGTCGTAAACCAGGTGATAGTGACCTACCGCGCATATTAGAATTGGTGAACGGAGAACTAGAAGTGAGTAGTTAATTTAATATAGAACTCCCGAAATCTTATAACTAACTCCTCAACCTTACAGAAATATGGTTTATTGCAAAATCCTGCGAAAATGAGTCGTTGCATTGACTTCGATAATTTGGCCAAGCGCGCTAAAGTTATTGCCGAGATCGTAGAGGCTGCACTTAGCCGTAATCTGAAACGTCTGGATCTAAACACCACCGAAGAGTGCTCCAATCACAATGTCAAATGCCACTTATACGACATTGCACGTGCGCTCCACTGCAATTTCATACCCCTCGGCATGGTGCACACTGGTTGCCAGTTTGAGCGCGCAATTCTTTTCAAAGCTCTTGCCGATCAGATTGGCTTACCGTGCACATTGCAACGCGCCGTCGACGGACGTTTGCTTTTCAACGAGGTGCCCTTGCCGGTGGAGATTGACCACGATCCACACTGCGATAAGAAAACCATGAAATTCATGCCTTGGCGCATGTTGCGCCCCACACACATTGTCGATTTGATGTTTAATGTGGGCGAACTCTATCCCATACAGAGTCGGCAAGCGCTGCAATATTTGAGATTGTATTAGCAGAATGCAATTAACGGAGAACAAGTGATCTTCAATAAATATATATGATGTATTTTCAAATATACTAAATAAATCGAAATACAATTCATGTATAATTTTGGGTCTATATATATAGGAGGGTCTCTAGAAATACTGTTATGTTAGATATGGTTCACATAAGAGCTTCAGATCAATTTTTTGAATGACGTCAAATAGAACAAGTAAGGAAAGGCTAAGTTCGGGTGTAACCGAACATTTAATACTCTCGCAATTTATTGAAGAAATTTTATTAAGATAACGCACAAATAAATTCGGCATAAAGTTTAATAGAATAACGAAAATCGTGTATCGTAGTGTATGAGGGTTGCGGAAATTCCTGAACCGATTTCATTCATTTTCACCAGCAAGGTACACTATATCCAAGACTATACACTCACTTAATTTCGCTAAGATATCTCATATATTAATCAATACATATATGCAGATTGGACCCAACGAATTTTTGAAAAACCTATAATTAGGTATATGTTGTGATGTTGTGACCCGATTTTAATAATTTTTGGAACAGAGACACACTATTGGAAGAAAACAATTTCCTCTGAATTACATTAAATTAGCTGAGAGATTTACCCATATGTTCGGTTCAAATTTAACCTTAGGCGCTGAGTTCAACATGTTCGATATCTGGGGCCTTGAAAAGTTATAGTCCGTTTTCGACAATTTTTTCACAAGATCATATACTGTATTTGTGTAAAGTTTTATTTCGTTATCATCATTGGTTCCTAATGTATATATTATAAAGTGAAGGATTTAGATGGAATTCAAAAGTGAGTTATAAAGAAAGTAGTCGTGGTTGTGAACCGATTTCAGCCATTTTCCACACATGTCATCAGGGTGTCAATAAAATATTATATACCGAATTTCATTCGAATCGGTCGAGTAGTTCCGGAGATATGGTTTTTGACCCATAAGTGGGCGATGCCACGCCCATTTTCCATTTTGTAAAAAAAATCTCAGTGCAGCTTCCTTCTGCCATTTCTTATGTGAAATTTGGTGTTTCTGACGTTTCTCGTTAGTGAGTTAACGCACTTTTAGTCATTTTCAACCTAACCTTTGTATGGGAGGGGGGCGTGGTTATTATCCGATTTCTTTCATTTTTGAACTGTATAAGGAAACGGGTAAAAGAAACGACTGCAGAAAGTTTGGTTTATATAGCTTTATTGGTTTGCAAGATATATACAAAAAACATATTTGGGGGCATGGTCACGCCCACTTTTCCAAAAAAATTACATTCAAATGTGCCCCTCCCTCATGCGATCCTATGTTCCAAATTTTATTTCCATACCTTTATTTATGGCTTAGTTATAGCTCTTTATGTGTTTTTGGTTATCGCCATTTTGTGTTCGTGGCAGTGGTCCGATTCCGCCCATCTTCGAACTTAACCTTCTTATGGTGCCAAGGAACACGTGTTCCAAGTTTCATTAAGATATCTCAATTTTTACTCAAGTTACAGCTTGCACGGACGGACAGACGGACAGACATCCGGATTTGAACTTTACTCGTCACCCTGATCACTTTGGTATATATAACCCTATATCTAACTCGTTTAGTTTTAGGACTTACAAACAACCGTTATGTGGACAAAACTATAATACTCTCTTTAGCAACTTTTGTTGCGAGAGTATAAAAACACTTTCATTAAGTTTGAATTATAAGGTACTAGCAGACCCGGCCACACGTTTTTGTGGCTAAGGTATACATTAAATTAAGTTGGTCCAATCTTGGCTTCGGCGACGATATTGATTACTCGAGGTTGATTTATGTTACGCAGCATGATTACAACTCACACTACTTTTAATTGCAAAGTACAGGCAATTTTAAATAGTTTGGGCTAATTGACTACGTCATACTGGTTAGTAGCTGTGTCAACTCTTTTGGACCGAAATTCTAAATTGTCGCATTAAGATCATCGATATTTTTTTTTACCACCAATATAGGTCATTCAATCAGTCATTTATGGTTATCATATTGAGGTTTCATGTCAGGAAAACTTCTCTTTCGAGTCAATGAAGTGAAAGAAATCTGTTGGAAATGCTATTAATCCATCGAGGTGTCAACTGCCAACTATTTCTACAATCGCAATTTGGTATTGTTGCAAAAACACTCATATGTTAGTTGTTAATTGGCGCTTCTTTATGTGTCGCCACAAATTAAATGATTTTAGGCATGCGATAACCGTCAGTAACAGTTGATCCAGGAATAATTGGCGTAAATCACCTACTAACAGAATCCTGGCTCCACCAAAAACGTTCATCGACAATCAAGATCTTTTAAAGTCCTGTGCAGTACCTCCAACGACTTCTTGAATATTTGGAAAATTTTCGTTAAAGCGCTATTTTTGACGATTTTGCTGACTGGTGTTTCGTTCATTTGCAATTTAGGAGTAATTTCAAGGCCGAATGCGCCGTATGTTTGCCTACTAACAGGTGCCAAGTCGCCCCTATTCCCGTTAACCTTGGTGGTGAAAATGAGTGAAATTGGTTCTGGAATTACATCAGCCCTCATATACTATATATGATGATTTTCTATTGGACTTTATGTCGAATATATAGATAAAATTGTGTGTTATCTAAATAAAATTACATCAATAAATTGTGAGAGTATAAAATGTTCGGTTGGACCCGAACTTAGCCTTTCCTTATTTGTTACAAATTGTTTTGGGCTATCGACACAACCTTATACAATTGAACAATAACAAAAATATTTTAACAAAGCAACAATGACAACCTTCAAATTATAATTTTTTGTTTTCTCTTTTATATTTTTCTTGTCAACTCGAATAAAATTCTCTTATTATTATCTTCCTCGAAATTTTTTCATATTTACTCACTTTCTAATCTTTTTCTGGCCTTCCACGAATATTTCAAGACTAAAATTAGCCAGATCGGTTTGGCCGTTCTCGTTTTTTTGTAGCACAAACGAACAGCAATTCATTTTTAGATCATATTATTATCAAGCGACAATTATTTTTAATTCCGCACAGGACCATTCAAAAATTTCAAAATTTTAGTTATATAAAGGTTTTGAAGCGATCTTTAATAATAAATCATTTATTTCGATAAGGATTAATACTAAGGTATAAATAAAGGTATAAGGTAAAGGTAAAGGTATAAATAAAGGTATAAAATCGCTTATTGTGACAAAACTATAATAATTAGAGATATGATGTCGCGACGTTTTTTGTAGGTAATGATAAGTTCTACAAAATTGTAGTACATCACTTTGTTATATCTTCAATCGTTTTCGCAGCATTCGCGATTAAAGAAAGTTTTTGGTATTTTTACATTATCGGAGTTTTGGTAAGGAACCCTATTTTTTTTAAACTAAATATAGCCTATGTCACTCAGGGATAGTATAGCTTTCCAACGGTGAAAGAATTTTTCAAATCGGTTCAGTAGTTTCGGAGCCTATTCGACACAAACAAACAAAAAAACAAACATTTCCTCTTTATAATATTAGTATAGAAGTATAGATATAGATATAGATTATCAAGCGACAATTATTTTTAATTCCGCACAGGACCATTCAAAATTTTCAAAATTTTTAACTCGTGATATCTTTTGAATGGTATGTCAGAATCTAATAATTCAAAAAGTTTATATAAAGGTTTTGAATCGATAATAAATAATAAATCATTTATTTCGATAATGATTAATAATAAGGTACAAATAAATAGCCTTTTCAAGTAGTGGTATATTAATTAATTTTTTATATAAAATCGCTTATTGTGACAAAACTATAATAGTTAGAGGTCATGACGTTTTTGTAGATAATGATAAGTTCTACAAAATTGTAGTACATCACTTTGTTATATCTTCAATCGTTTCGCAGCATTCGCGATTAAAGAAAGTTTTTGGTATTTTTTTTACATTATCGGAGGTTTTGGTAAGGAACCCTATTTTTTTTTAAACTAAATATAGTCTATGTCACTCAGGGATAGTATAGCTTTCCAACGGTGAAAGAATTTTTCAAATCGGTTCAGTAGTTTCGGAGCCTATTCGACCTGACAACAAACAAAAACAAACATTTCCTCTTTATAATATTAGTATAGATATAGATATAGATTATCAAGCGACAATTATTTTTAATTCCGCACAGGACCATTCAAAATTTTTAACTCGTGATATCTTTTGAATGGTATGTCAGAATCTAATAATTCAAAAAGTTATATAAAGGTTTTGAAGCGATCTTAAATAATAAATCATTTATTTCGATAAGGACTAATACTAAGGTATAAATAAAGAGACTTTTCAAGTAGTGGTATTTTAATTAATTTTTATATAAAATCGCTTATTGTGACAAAACTATAATAGTTAGAGGTCGCGACGTTTTTGTAGATAATGATAAGTTCTACAAAATTGTAGTACATCACTTTGTTATATCTTCAATCGTTTTCGCAGCATTCGCGATTAAAGAAAGTTTTTGGTATTTTTTTTACATTATCGGAGTTTTGGTAAGGAACCCTATTTTTTTTTAAACTAAATATAGTCTATGTCACTCAGGGATAGTATAGCTTTCCAACGGTGAAAGAATTTTTCAAATCGGTTCAGTAGTTTCGGAGCCTATTCGACACAAACAAACAAAAAAACAAACATTTCCTCTTTATAATATTAGTATAGATATAGATAAAGATTATCAAGCGACAATTATTTTTAATTCCGCACAGGACCATTCAAAATTTTTAACTCGTGATATCTTTTGAATGGTATGTCAGAATCTAATAATTCAAAAAGTTATATAAAGGTTTTGAAGCGATCTTAAATAATAAATCATTTATTTCGATAAGGACTAATACTAAGGTATAAATAAAGAGACTTTTCAAGTAGTGGTATTTTAATTAATTTTTTTATATAAAATCGCTTATTGTGACAAAACTATAATAGTTAGAGGTCGCGACGTTTTTTGTAGATAATGATAAGTTCTACAAAATTGTAGTACATCACTTTGTTATATCTTCAATCGTTTTCGCAGCATTCGCGATTAAAGAAAGTTTTTTGGTATTTTTTTTACATTATCGGAGTTTTGGTAAGGAACCCTATTTTTTTTTTTAAACTAAATATAGTCTATGTCACTCAGGGATAGTATAGCTTTCCAACGGTGAAAGAATTTTTCAAATCGGTTCAGTAGTTTCGGAGCCTATTCGACACAAACAAACAAAAAAACAAACATTTCCTCTTTATAATATTAGTATAGATAACTATATTCAAGATTACCGACAAAAAAATATTTTGGTCTTGCGACCTTCATTAAACTTTACTTTTGTAGTGAGATATTTATAAGAATACCGACTGAACTACAAACCCCTAAATATTTTTGAGTATATGAGTGAATTCCGTGAATCCCCTTCAACAGATATCATTGATGTGTTTTACTTTCTACGCGAATACCTGAATCCATATTTATACATGAATGTGTACAATAGTTTCTAGCTAGCTTACGGTGCAAATACCGATACCGATCGGTCAAATACCGATATAAAAAATATGTTTTCAATTCCTTTTCGTTTTGAAAACCTCTTCAATCAAATTAACGGATATTCCGAATGAAAGTCATTTGGAAATCTTCGTACATTTTCGATAATTACTGCGCATGTCCTCCGTACACTTCAGATTCACATGACATTCGCTGTCTTTACACAATCATCCCCACACTAAATGTGGTTGAGCCTGTCAAGGCATGTGTAAATAATACAAAAGCTGAAAAGGAAACTGTTCCTGAAAACTTTCAAAGAAAATTTTAAATTGAAAGTGCTTAGACGATATTAACGAACTTGAAACATATCTCCAGTATCTTATGAAACCGTTTAGAGATGACGCAAAAACAGAGAATAGCAATATACATGCTTTGGCTGGCGTTGGGAGCAATGCAATCAGGTAGGCTGCAATCAGAAAAATCAATATTTATATGCATAACGGTAACTATGGATTTTGTGCCACATTTTTCCTTGCAACAGCTGATGGACAATCGATTTCGAATACGGTGCATCGCACGCAAGCCGCCACGGAGCGCATTAACGATCTCTCCTGCTATGAGTGCGACACGATGGACCACGGCGAGGCATGTGTGGACGTCTCGACGCGCAATCTGACCAATTTCATACGCAAGTGCAAGGGTGAGGAGTTCATTTGTATGGTGAGTGTGGAGTAACTATTGCGTGAACCTTACTATTAACAATTTCTTTCCCGCAGGTGAAGCGCTTCTCATACACTACCAGCACAGAGAACTCCACCAGTGCACCGAAAATGTGGTCGTTGGATCGACGTTGTGCCGTTAACTGTGAAGCCGGCTGCATTGTGATCGGCGAGCGAACGAAGCTGTACGCTTGCACTTCCTGCTGCGAAAAGTCGCTCTGCAATACGGGACGTGGCCGGGCCGTGAGCACTTTTCAGCGCGTGGAGACGGGTATTGGCACATGTTGGTGCGCCGCCATGGTGGCAACACTGTTGCAGCGACTTTTCATAAAGAGTAATCAGCTGCTGTTGGAGATGTGAAGCAAGGAAAGTGAAGAAGACAAGCGGGTCGTAGCAGATAGCAAATGAGGCTGAAAAAACAGCTGGAATATTCATATTAAATGCTCAAAAGCAACTCTCCTATAAGCGCCAAAACACAAAAAACAAAAACTCAAATATTTAAACAAATGTATATTCATAATTAAGTAGTTGAAATTAACTTTTTTCCTGTTCCAATCAGCAGCCAAATAATACTTTTGTGATACCAAAGAGATAATTAATAAAACTTAATTATAATGCTAATTAAAGTTTAGTGTTGAAATTCCATACTAATGGCGGTGTTCTATGTTCTCAAATTATGTCTTAAGGTAGACCGCAAGTAAGTGTAGTTCCGTTAATGACTCCCACTTCGCCACTTGTTTTGAACGTCTAACTCTGCCTAAGCCATTAATAAAATACTTAATTAAAATAACAAACGTCAAGTTAAGGGTGTAAAGGGACTTTAGACACCCACCATGCCGCCTGACGCGGTACAAATATAAATTGCCTCAAATGTTTTCGAAAATGTTTCACCAAACTAACGGCGCAGCCCATTCTACTTCGCGGAGACTTGTGAGAATTTGACGCATGCATGCAATTTCCGTTGCCTTAGCCGCTGTTTGTCTTAACGACCCTCCTTACTTGTATTCCAATACATACATGTAAGCTCCTTCTCTCTCTTCACAAACACAACTTTGTAGATATTATTCATTATAGCATATTCGTTCGCTTGTATTTATGCATGTGTTTGGTGTGAGTTATTTCCGGTTTGTCGCAAATTGTGTGGACTTTTTATAAATTGAGGCAGGCGACATGTTTATAATGAGTACTGCCAATCAACTCCCCTCGTATTGAAAACTCTTGCATTGGACTGCTGCCTGTGTATTTGTACTCGTATGTACCCGATTGTGGTATGTTATGCTCCCCGAGTTTATAAATTGAAGGGTTGACTGGTGTTGCATACATTTGGGCGATTAAACAAAAATATATGCAATAAGTACAAAGACAGAAGAAGAAAGAGTTGTTCGAAAATAAAAAATGTAAATAATTTAATGAAATTTCAAAATTTCATGAGCAGATATAAGTTATAGCTGCCACATTCTTTGCTGAGAAATACGAAAATTGAAAAAGTTTTCTCATGAGAATTGAGTATAGTAGAAACAGAATTAGTCAGTCTACCGCACTCACTTTCAGACTTTAAAACAAAGAAGAAAACCGAAACTCCTTGTCTGTGTACTACCGGCTCTTAGCTAAAGGGATCGAGGAGGAGTTCAGACATTATTGGACCAGAGCCCGACAAAGTTTGCTCGCAATATTTCCAGAGCATAAAAAGACATCGAGCTCACTTCGCTGGAAATTATATATTGGTCGAATTCTATTTTTTCTTCTTTATGATTAGCACTATAACCCCTTCTGTCTGGACAGTAGGTCATTTACTATAGGTTTATAGTATAGATTTAGGATTCAACAATATAATCGCAAGAATTATTGTAGTATATATCTTGAAGTTATGATAGAAATGAAAAGTTTTACACGCAGTCTCCTCAAAACTTGATATTGGGCTTTATATAATAGTATAGCTTTATGCTTTACCCAGATGATGACTTTTTTGATTTCAAAACCTTTCCATATCAGATATGTATTTGGAAATTTGTTTCATACGAGGGTTATTTGAATGCCCTCGTAGTCCAGGACTTGAACACCCTTTCACCCATGAGGAAATTGGGCACATCTACCCTTCAGTTATACACAAATTTACTTATCGGATTTCATTGTAAACCAATGTTATTTACTTTTAACAAGTTTTAAATTAATATGCCTTACCCTCTCAACTTTTGCGAACAACACATTCCACCGAGCTTTCACATATGTGTGTACGCTTGTGTTTGTTGAATTGAAATATTTCGCTTTCTCGAGAGTAAATTAGATTCGTGTTTTAAGACGTTATCGACAACATCTTGTTGGCTGGCCGAATCTATGGCCACATATTTGGGTGCTTAGTGCACAAATATCATATTGTTATTGTTGTAGAGCCTTAACTTTCGCTCGAGCGTACTTGCATTTAACTTTAAATGAAGTACCCGACGAACAAGAGGCAACTGAAAATGCAATGAAATACCAGAGAACACTTGCAATTACAACAACTATAATAACAAAAACAATGTGGCATTGAATATGTTGCACACATATCTACAAGCAAACAAACATATGTTCAGCACATATACGGGGTCTCTATGCGGCAAGTTGCATGTCTTTGTTAATCCCGAAAATTACAAACCAATTTACAATGTGCTTATATTCCATTACAACGAAACAAGTGCATGCTTAGACATACTTACACACACTTACATGCAGTTTGAGGCGCACTTACACATGTCTACTTTCTTATAACGGGTGATTTTTTTGAGGTTAGGATTTTCATGCATTAGTATTTGACAGATCACGTGGGATTTCAGACATGGTGTCAAAGAGAAAGATGCTCAGTATGCTTTGACATTTCATCATGAATAGACTTACTAACGAGCAACGCTTGCAAATCATTGAATTTTATTACCAAAATCAGTGTTCGGTTCGAAATTTTTTTATCGACAAATTTTGTTCAGCGATGAGGCTCATTTCTGGTTGAATGGCTACGTAAATAAGCAAAATTGCCGCATTTGGGGTGAAGAGCAACCAGAAGCCGTTCAAGAACTGCCCATGCATCCCGAAAAATGCACTGTTTGGTGTGGTTTGTACGCTGGTGGAATCATTGGACCGTATTTTTTCAAAGATGCTGTTGGACGCAACGTTACGGTGAATGGCGATCGCTATCGTTCGATGCTAACAAACTTTTTGTTGCCAAAAATGGAAGAACTGAACTTGGTTGACATGTGGTTTCAACAAGATGGCGCTACATGCCACACAGCTCGCGATTCTATGGCCATTTTGAGGGAAAACTTCGGAGAACAATTCATCTCAAGAAATGGACCCGTAAGTTGGCCACCAAGATCATGCGATTTAACGCCTTTAGACTATTTTTTGTGGGGCTACGTCAAGTCTAAAGTCTACAGAAATAAGCCAGCAACTATTCCAGCTTTGGAAGACAACATTTCCGAAGAAATTCGGGCTATTCCGGCCGAAATGCTCGAAAAAGTTGCCCAAAATTGGACTTTCCGAATGGACCACCTAAGACGCAGCCGCGGTCAACATTTAAATGAAATTATCTTCAAAAAGTAAATGTCATGAACCAATCTAACGTTTCAAATAAAGAACCGATGAGATTTTGCAAATTTTATGCGTTTTTTTTTTTTAAAAAAGTTATCAAGCTCTTAAAAAATCACCCTTTATATAAATTGTAAGGACAAACAGAGGCATGTGTTTGCCACGCTTGCCACACTTGCCACATAAGTAATTGCAATGGCCCGACCAGTGGAGAGCAAGTTCATCCTGCACTTAAAGGACGGCGAGGAGGGCAAACGAATGCATGTAGATAACAATCTAGGGCCAGACGAGTGTCAGCCTTGTTTGATAACCACATACACACTTATGTATACGTGCAGGGCACATATAAAGATCGTAAACTTCGCAGGCGAGGTTAGCGCCATGTAAGCGGGGTTCGATGGTATAAAGTGCAAGTATGCCCGGCAAATGTTTAATTTGTGTGCACATGTTTGAGTGTGTGTGTGCTGCCACAAACATTCACATTTATGGTTGCTCTTATATGTGCACCCAAACAAATTTGTTCATGTGGCTTAAGAAAATCTCAACCAAAGAAATGGAAGAATATAACAACTTCACATAAACCGAGAACGTAAACCAAAATGAAGAAGAACAAGAACTAAATGAAAAGTAAATGAAAAACAAAACAAACTCGAAACAAATAACAAAAGGGTAGTCAATACTGGTTGTGAACTCAACTCACCCCCTGCACCCTTGCTACCATAGAGGACAGTAAATTTTTTCGCCACACATGCTAACATCCACAACACCAACGCGCTGCAGTCTTTCAAACCCCTCACATCACCCACATCCCTCTTGTATGGTATGTTCAGAGCGACTCAACGCGGCGCGCGACCGAAACATTGGCAAAGTGATTTCTTTGATAATCAAATTTTATTGTCTTTAACATCGTAAAATGCATGTTGAGTATGAATTGTAGCGGCACATTCGGGCGAGTTGATGCTCGTTGCAGATACTCGAAAAGTCAGTGAGTCAGTTCTGTTGGAACATGACGTGTCATATGTGGTAGACCGAGTGAGGTCCGTTCATGACCACGCAAGAGTAAATTTTTTATGATGGACTTACACACAACACATACTTATTGCTCATGTTCATTTTTGTGATTAAGCGAAGTGTTGATGTGTCGACAACGAGGTGTTTACGATTCCTAAGGCACCAAGTAATTGGTTAATGAAGAACACAAAAAATGCCTTATGAGTCAAATTGTTTTTTTTTTCACAATAAATGTAGAAAAAAGTGTTATTTTCACGGTGACTAGCATTGAATAATAGTAATTTATGTATGAGACTTGTTCAAAAAGTAACGGGAATTTCCAAATGTCCAAAAATTTTATTGTAAAAATCCTTGCTTACTCATTGCTTACCTTATTCACTGCTTACTGTAGCCGATAAGTTTGGACATGTTTTTATGAGTTTGGCGAATTTCGTTTATTAAAAGCTCACACTTCGTGGCTTTTTCGTGAATTCTTGACCAAAAGTAATACTGCAATGATGATACTGGCATGACTCCGTATGACTTTTTCCTATCTCCAAAAATAAAGAAAACCTTAAGCATACAAGCATACCACAAATCGATGAAAGAGTTATATGATTTTCCGAAAATCTTGCTTGAGAAGTGTTTCGACGACTGGAAGAAGCGGTGACATAACTGCATGATGTCGAATGGTGGCTATTTTAAAGGCGACAACTATAGATTCAAGAATTAATTTTTTTTGAAAAAACAAAAATTACCGTTATTTTTTGAACACACCTCAAAAAGGTGAAAGTGGAATAATTCATTTATCGTCAATAAATGAGTATGTTATTCGATTCACAATATGATCAGCATTAGACCGCTGCATAAGTTAAGAATAATGTACTGAAAATTCGTTGGTCCATTGATTCAGGGGTTTACTTGACCAATCTCTGAAAGATATCCAAATTTAAGTCAGTTTTTTTACAAGGCTTCAACAAGATTTCTTTCGAAAATTTGTGTTTTATATTGATTACGATTGTATCATGGTCACTGTCCTAAAGTCGTTTTACTTATCACACAAGCTCCTTGATGTTCTCCAGTTAAAATAAATTTTAACCACCAATTTCATGAACAATTAAACTACAAAAATCTTTTGAGTGGACAATTTAGCATAAAAACACTTAATAACGCCTTATTTCATGCAAATGAGCAACTTTAAACACTCACCCAAAGGAGTGTTGAATGGCATGCGCTGCCACGAAACAAATCACAACTTTAGTAGGCTACTAAAAAATGCCTTAAGCTGATCCTAATCACCACTATTACCATTCCCGCCATTAACTGTTTGCAGTACGACAATTTAGAGTGTGTGGGGTGCAGGGTTCATATGGAAAGTCACAGATTTGATTTTGTGATTTTTTCTTATGCTTTTTCGTACATTTGCGGCCCGAGTCGAATAAATTTTTTATGCGTTTTTATCACAACTTTTAAAATTTATAGCGACCAAGTCACTATTACTACGGCGCTTGGATTTGACTAACATAAAAAGTGGAGCATCGGACTGAAGTGTGGAGAGTGTTGTGGGTCTATTGCTGTGCGCTAGTCGCTAGCCCGGCGAACCGCAATAAAGATGAATCTTATCGTAATTTAATGGTCGTAGTGGACATTTCTACTCGAGCACAATAATATAAATATATATGATTATCCTAAGTAAGCAGTAAAGCGCTCGTAGATTTGCATGCCGTGGCACATGTAGTGGTCATTGCCTTAATCGTCGAGTTATATTCTTTTGCGAATCCTTTCTTTTTGGTGTTTTTTCCAGAGCACTTTGGCATAGTGGCCGTTTCAGGTTGTTTATTAGTTTGTTTGCTGCTCTATTTATGTGTGGATGAAGAAAGGGGGATTCTACAAGCAATTCTATGTTCAAACTAAAAGTGGCATACAAAATAAGTTGCTTTTTAATTCGCTATCACAAACGTCAATGCCGGGGTGTATTGGTTTTGAGTCAAAGCGTTAGAAGCGGCAGCAGTGGCTTTAGTTAGCAAATTTGTGGCAGACAGTTGTCAGTTTTCTCACGAGCATTATAGCGCGCCATTGTATGTGTTTGGGTATTTATATACGCTCATGTTTGTTTGTAGGAATGTGTGTATGAGTTATACAAAGCGGTTTGTTCTGGCGCAAAGCGCACTCGGCCGCAAACCAAGTTTTTCGTTTAAAAAATTCTTCTTTCCTCCACACCCTTGCTAAATTATATTCAATTTCAGTTCAATACATCGCTTTGTTGTAGCAACTACAATAACATATAATTGCATAAATCGAAATTAAGTTGGGCGTTTGAGCAGCCCAGCTCATTGTGAAGCGAATGGCAGTCGTTTCCAGTCGCGTTTTCCAGCGTGTCATGCAGCAAAATCAAATGCTAAAGCAAGTGGAGCAGCTATTATGAGTACAACAACAATAATAAAATTGTAATAGAACAACAAAAAACACAAGCTAACGGCAAACATGAGCTACCTTGCCATAGCCAACATTAACGCTGGCGAGCGCTCCGCATACTAAGCAATACACAGTCACACATTTAAAACACACACTGACACTAACACCAGCATAATAACAGTTCCTCAATCAATTTGCGACAATCACTTCGTCTGATTTCTCAGGTGGCCATTTTCGCACATGCATTTGCATTGCAATTTCAATAGAAGCGCTCACAAAAGCACATATTTACACACACTTAGATTTGCCGCACACACACAAGTACCTTCATACATATATATGGACATGAATATGACTGCTTATAAATAGTTGTTCCTTAAACGTTTCCCGTAGCACGTTTTGTTTGCCTTTGAGCGTGTGGAGTGTGTGTAGTGACAACGAAAATATTAGCAGAACGATGGAGTACTGACGCGCGCCTTGGCATATGCAACACTTTTGTAAACTTTGCTTACTTTTTTATAAAAATAAAAAAAAAACGCGCACAGCTCATCACTTCCCTCCGTAAATCCGTCGTCCGTTGTTTGCTATTATTGAATTATATTTTAAATTTGTCGATTCATTTAAAACCAAAATAAGCTTTTGGCTGATTAAACCATCAAAATACGTGGAATGAAATTCAAAACCGTGTGAGTACTAGAATTAAGGAATTTGTATTTTATTAAGTTCTATCAGGTTATTTTAGATTTCGATATATTAACTAACTAGCAAATTGCGGTGTCCATCAGCAAGCAAACTGTGGAGGTAAAATTATATTATTTGAAGAAAGATTGAGAGGCTTTAAATTGTTGAGGAATTTGGCACTAATATGATTGCATAATTAATGACCATCTCTTTGAGGAGTGCTCTCGGGTGAAGCACAATTCATTTTCTATTGATCAAAGTTGGACGCTTTATTGCTTCAGACGGTTCAATAACTTACATTAAATGTCCGAAATTTGAAATACATCGGATTTAGGTACTAGCAGTTAGTTATGAAAATCACACTGGACCTGACACAACTTCTTTATGGTAAGATAGTATTCGCTCATTATTTGAATCTCCTGACTATTGAGCACAATCTCCCGTATTTAACATTGTCCCAAAAAGTCGAAAGCTTGAATAATTCTGTGACAAAACTGATACAGTATATTAAAAAAGGTTGCTAAAGTACTTCATCATTAATACAGAGCAAATATATTTAATAAATAAATGCTAATTTTTCTTTTACCTTTAACCAAACTGAAATGTATAATAAGAACATAGAAAACTAATTGTCAAAGCTGTAACAATAGAGCTTATTGTTTAGACTTTAATGAGCATTTTGAATCGGTCTGCCTGACAATATGCTGAAACCATAAGATTTTAATACTATGTAATTGATTTTAGAACATGCTAAATAATTGAAATCTTAATATGAATTCATACTGAGAGTTAATATTCGTCTTTAAATGTAATGTCTTCTCACATAAGCCTATGTCTATATGTATTGCTTTCTCGTCGTAGCTCTGCCAGATTGTCATGTCTAAATGCATTTGCATGACTGACTAACTGACAATTTATCATCAATGATTAAAACTCAAGCATTGTTGCTGCCGTAAACTTTGTAACCAAGGCGAAAACAATAAATTTGATATAGAAATATTTTCGGGTGCCGTGGCGTTGTCAAGGAAACTCAAGGCAAAATTGTGTGGCATTTGTCTGCTGTTGCTCGCACCAAAGCCACATACGTTTGCCTTATTGACAGTGTCATTGTTGTTGCCGGTGCATAGCCGGTGTTGTTGAATTAGTGCTAAGTAAAAGCAAAACTCATTCGCAAACTTGCTCACATACTCACTCGCCTATTCAACCACTTCCAGCAACAATGCCTCTCACCCTGAATTTTGGGAACACCACACACCTGTTTGCCCTTCCTCACTTCCGTTCGCTCAGTCAATTGCATAAGTTACAAAATCAAATTAAGCGTCAGTCAGCTCACAAATTTCCACTTACAAATTGTTGACTGTTGTTATTGTTGTTGTTGCTGCTGCCTACGCTACTGTTCCTGCTACCGTTGCTAGTGCTGCTGCTGCTTCAGCTGTTGCAAACTACTTTGTGGTGGTTATTGTTAGTGTTTGTGGTACTTGTAGTAGTAGCAGCTGTTGCTGTTGTTGTTGTTGCAGTTAGTACAAAGTTCATAAATCACAAATTGGTCGACTACATTTCATCTCAACAATTCAGAAATTTACTTATCAGCAGATATTAGCCGAGAGCTTGTCTGTGCGTGTGTGTGAATATGTTGGTACATATGTATATTACATTGGATTTCCATGAGTACTTGCCGATTTGTTGCAATAATCAAACAAAATATAGTTGACAACAACAATAACTAACATACTTTAAAATTGCATTGTTGTTGCTTTTCGTTTTTCCACTTGCTAATATTATACTTGCTAAACGGCTATGTGCATAGATACATACATAGTAGATAAGCAATCGATTTATTTTCCAGCTCAATAATCGCACCGCAAAACATTTTACACAGTTCAAAGCGATCAAACGAAATCGGAAGCGTTGCCCTTGATAGTCGAGGTTTGGTGGAGGGAGAAGGGTAGTATTGTATAGTATAAGCACCATTGAGTGCAGTGGAATTTGTTAGGTGCCTTGTAAATCCTATTTTAAATGCTAAAGTTTACTGTAAAACTACAACAAAATGAACAGGTTAAGCACTTTGGTCAAGAGTTTAAATGGAAGATCAAGGCGTTAATGCTCGATGGTTGGTAGTGGCGCTCTTTTGGTAAAGTAACAAGTAAAATTTCTGTAATGAAAAAGACTTTACAAGAAACCGGAAGATAATGATTTTATATTTTATAAATTTGATGCCAAGAAATTAGTTGTAAGACCATTTCTTTAGAGCCAGACCAATAGCAAGGTTATATACCCAGACATCGTATATTATTGTCCAAGTGTTGAAAAATGTATTTTTATCTGACAATGTTCCCTGACCTGCAGACTTGTATTAAATAATCCGATACGAATGCTTTTAAGTCCGATTCCATATACATATATTGGAGAAATTCGTGTGACTTTTTCCTATTTCCAAAAGTAAAGAGAAACTTAAAGGGCCGTCGTTTTACAAGCATAGATGAAATTGCTGAAATAGCTAAAAGCAATTCCAAAAAAAATCTAAGATAGAAATGACTAAAGCTTAATAATAAAAACATATTAAATTTTTTTAAATTTCAAAAAAGTCACTTTCCTTTTGTCTGAATAATGTTTAAGACTAGGTTCCTTCACATCAAATTCTTCGTAACCATTTCAGAAATACAGTATAAAAAATTGTTGCGGATTTCTCTAACGAAACATTGCTATTACAGACAAAATTAGTGGTATATTTCGATTCTTCAATATCTAAATATATATATTCATATGTATATGGAATTAAAATTGCGAAATTTCTTTGGTTCCAAGACACTGTGGCACACACACCGTGGCATTTTAACCGAAGCTGAATTTAGTCTTCCGTGAAATATGACAAACGATAAGCTTGCAAGCTCATTTTCAGGCACGAAACGCCAAGCCAATACGCTGCAATGAATAGAAGAACTTGTTAACTTAGCCCGCCATTGTTGGAGCGCCGTATACTATATTTATGCAACTATATACATACAACAGCGAGCATACCAAACTTGAGGTAAAGATGTTAGCAGGAATATAATAAGAAACGAAATAAAATAAAACAGAAATAAAGTCGATAAAAAGGATAAGACGCGCGCAGAACAAGAACCAACTTTTAGAGGCGGTGCATTGAGCGCACTTTGCCAGGTAACCGCAAGCGATCGGAAAACGTGGAAAGAGAAAAACTTGAATAGTGAAAGGGGAAATATATAAGCATATTCATAATTTTGTACGCGTGTGTGTCTCGCATGGTACATTGGAGAACGCCTGTAGCTGCATTTTCACTTTCATACGACTTCTGATGGCGCGCGGCGCAAAAAAACTCATTCAGACTTTTTTCATACTCATGCGAGGGTATGTGTATGTGGGGCGCATGTGAGTGTGAAAATTTCCCGACCATTAAGGCTAAGTGTGCATGAACACGCAGCTCGCTTGTGGCGGTGAAAGCCAACCTCAAACTCCAACTCCATCATCACCTCAGTCGCACTAAACTCGCTACGAGCGCAGTTACTCGCTGGGATAACGAGCTTCGAATCAAGCTGAAATTATCTGCAAGTGTTGCAAATAAAGTGCGATTTATATAAATGTGGGTATAAAAGTGATTTTATGTTTATGCGCCCGCTTAGAGTCCTCGACTCGACTTACTGCAAGAATGACAGCTGGCAAAGAGCAATTTGAGGCAATTATGAACTGCTCACTCGTTGAAGAATTGATTATGGCATCGTAAGACACGCTACTCCTCTACACTTGGATGTACTATTAATTCACCGTTACTTACTCGTAGGTGTGCTGATATTCATGGTGCAGCGCCGAGAGTTTGTCGTTAACCGCTCACGCGCTTTAAAACTTTCGCCAAGGAAGCGTAATGTTGCCAGCACGCTTAGCTTCCTTAGCATTCCATTGTGAAGTGCCAACCACAGTCAACTGGAAGAACCTTACATATGTACCTTACGTCATGCAGCGCGTCATTCATAGTGTGCCTTAAAGCGAGAGTGCGAGTTGAGCATTTAGTTCGCTGCAAAAAAACCAACAACAGCAAAAAACAGGTGAAAAATGACGAAAAGTCACGATGCAGCAGTCCAGAGTCTAAAGAGGTAAAAACATACAGGGCGGTGGACAGCAGCCATGATGGAAAGTTTGCCTTTGGGCTGCACGTAGGAAATTTTCGAGTGTGAGTGCGTGGCAAATCAAACTTATTTCAAACTTGATTTTTCAAAGGACACAGTTCGTAAAAAACATATCGTTGGCTTAATATAGAAAAGGCGTATCTACATTTTTTTCGAAATCGCGTTTTTAATGTATTCTGGTAGACCACTGTCAAATACTCCTCCCCTTAAAAAATTAGTGGGCTATGATCGTAAATAACGGATTTATAGTCATATAAAAAAAGCCCTAACTTATTTGAAGTTACAATAACAACATAAAGCCCTATCTCAAATAACTTCAAACAAATTAAAAATAATAACAAAATTATACCACAATTGAATTTGTTACCTGTTTTGAATAAAAATTGCAATATAAATGTTTTTTGCATCTTAAGTTTTCAAGGTTTTATTCAGTTTTTTCCTTCTCCTGAAAAGTAACGAAAAGTGTAGATACGCCTTTTCTATATTAAGCCATCGATATATTCGTCCTTCATAGGTAAAGAGGATGGAGAAAGTGTATAGTTTAAAATTGGTCGGGTCATTGAGCAGGGTCACACTTCTAAACTAGAACCCGACTAGTCTCATAAAGATCAATAAACAATAATCTTCTTCCTTAGCAAGACAATCATGGTTGGACCCTTGCTTCCGCAACTATCTTCCTCTGGATTTCCCGATCCGTTACTAAGCGCAACCAGTTATGCACGGTCATTACTGTATTTATCCATCTTTTCTTTGGTCTGCTATTTTATTTATGAATTGTAAAATCTTTTGTCCATTAATGAGGTCTTCAAGTACGGAGATATATTCTTCGAGCCTGATTGGACCGTATATTTCTCTCTTTCTCTCTCTCTCTTTCGAAACCCTAATAAAATGCCTCTCAAAAAATATCAAATCTATAGAGCTATATTTGAAGTTGTTTGAGGTACGCATAAGTAGACTAGGATCCCTATGTTCCAAGGTGGATAGGCAAAAATAAATAACTATAAATTGAAAGAGTTGAAGGAGTTTCTGGCAAACGAGAGTTCCAAGTTTTCAAAACCGTTTAAAATTTGACCTAATCTGGAGTTGGTTAAAATGTATAGTAACACTGTACTTCGTGGTATAAATATAGTACATCTATTCCGGAGTTGTGTTTGTCTGGTTGTTGTGAAAAAGTGCAAAATATGGCATCAGTCAAAAGCTACCAGAACAGCCAACGGAAGTTTGAGTTAGAGACTTGAATAGTAGACTAACAACCCACTCTGCAGCAACTGTGAACCAGAACTTAAACGTGTGACGACCGAACGACAATGTGAACCACGCCGCAATGGTCCGTTGCCTCGCCTGCTCAACAACAGTGACGGCAAATAAATTGCATTTCATCCTACATGTCGCTCGACCACATTTTAAAATGTACAACCGTTCTGCGCGCGTGCATGTAGGTGCAATAGCAACAACAACATTTAAAACTACAACATTGATCATTCTGCTCGCGGCAACTTTTTTCCGTTGCTTTCGGGCTGCTGCGGGATTAATATGGCGTGAATGCGGCGCAAAGTAGCTCACTTGGAAGTACATAAGTTAGCAACCATAACAACAATAACAACAGCATCCACATTGTGTGAGCAGTGGAGAGAGAGTTGTACAGCAGCGCAGCAAATGGGAAAGCGCAAAAATTAGCTATGTATTGTTGCACGCCGTAGGTGAAGCTGTTGCAGCCACACGCAATGCAACGTCAATGCCAAGCAGCAAGCGCGCAACTTTCAAACACCAACGGCAGGGAATTTCATAATATTTTTACCGTAAGTCTACATTTTTTTTTTTTTTGTATTTTCAGTTTTTGATGATGATGTTCTAAAATACGTGGTAATTTGAGGGAGCCTTAAAAGTTGTTTTGAAATTTTTTCGAAAGAGAATAATTGAGCTGCAGCGTCGTAGCTAAACGATGAGGGCGATGAGGCGGAAAGTTGTTGAAATTACTATGTTTTTTGTTTAACAAGCACTCGGAGGCAACTAAAATAAAATTGGCTTAGGTAAACTAGGTCGCCATTAGCATTTTCATGAGCGGTGTTGAATGGGGGGAACCAGGTGCGATGCGCGTGTACCAAATGTTTCGCACTGTTTTCGCACTAAATTTCGTGCTTTTAAAGTGAACGGTTGCAAGTTAAGTTGATGCAGGAAATTGCCAGGCATCGTGATTTTCGCCTTTATAAGCCTGTGGCACGGAAATTTTGGGTCTGTTTGGTTAAAAGAATACTTTTGTATATTTTCGCACAATTTTCGAAATGGATGATTGAAACTCTGATCTTAGTTCCACTTTATAAATTCACGCTTGGTCTTTACATCCAAGAATTGGTTTTTGACCTTAAATATATTTATATGATCTGAAGCGGTTGTCTTGCCTACCATGAACAATACTTTAAGTTTATGATTCAGGAATAACCATTATGTTACAGATGTTAGACATGATATGAGTTCTAATCCACATTGCGTAATAGAAAGTAAAATAAAAGTTTTACAAATGTTCCTTACCAATGTCAATACTTACGATAAGTCTGGTAGTATTAAGATCCAAAGTTAAGATCGTTTTAGAACATATTCGTGACAACAATTTGGGAATTTTTCTTAGAGATATCATCTCTTGAGGCCACGAAACAGCCTTTAGACTATTTTAATTGTGTAATATTTAATATATAGACCAACTTCGAAAAAGAAGATACTAACAGAATTATTATTTTTATACTCTCGCAACCTGTTGCACAGAGTATCATAGTTTTGTTCACATAACGGTTGTTTGTGTCACCAAGAAATAAAAGAGTTAGATATGGGGTTATATATATATAAATGATCAGGATGACGAGTGGAGTTGAAATCCGGATGTCTGTCCGTCCGTCTGTCCGTCTGTCCGTCCGTCCGTCCGTGCAAGCTGTAACTTGAGTAAAAATTGAGATATCTTAATGAAACTTGGAACACATGTTCCTTGGGACCGTGATAGGGTTGCTTTCGAAAATGGGCAAAATCGGTCCACTGCCACGCCCACAAAATGGCGAAAACCAAAAACACATAAAGTGTCATAACTAAGCCATAAATAAAGTTATAATAGTAAAATCTGGAATAAAGGATCGCACCAGGAAGGGGCATATCTGGATGTAATTGTTTTGGGAAAGTGGGCGTGGTCCCGCCCCCAAATCGGTTATTTATATATATCTCGCAAACCAATGAAGCAATATAAACCAAACTTTCTGCAGTCGTTTTTTTTAGCCACTTCTTAATACAGTCCAAAAATTAAAGAAATCGGATAATAACCACGCCCACCTCCCATACAAAGGTTAGGTTGAAAATTACGAAAAGTGGGTTAACTCACTAACGAAAAACGCCAGAAACACTAAATTTCACATAAGGAATGGCAGATGGAAGCTGCACTCAGATTTTTTTACAAAATGGAAAATGGGCGTGGCGTCGCCCACTTATGGGTCAAAAACCATATCTCAGGAACTACTCGACCGATTTCAATGAAACTTGGTTTGTAATAGTTTCCTTACCTCCCAATAATATGTTGTGAAAATTGGCCAAATCGCTTCACAACCACGCCTACTTCCTATATACCAGAACTTAGAAGATGATCTGAATCGTTTACTTTACAATATATAAAGTAAGCACTAGTGAAGATATCGGAACAGAACTTTGCACAAATACTGTATTTATAGTGTGGCAGCCCATTTCTAAATATCGCCGAAATCGGACCATAGGTTTTCAAGGCCCCATATATCGAACATGAGGACCTCGGTGCTTCTAACCTAATATTAGGGTTTCCAACTTTCAATGGACTTTATACAATATATATGACGAATATGTGGGTCAAATTGTGTATTATATAATATTAATTAAGTTAAATAAATAAATTGCGAGAGTATAAAATGTTCGGGTACACTCGAACTTAGCCCTTCCTTACTTGTTTATTTATTAATTTGTCCTTATATTTACATAATATTTTAACCAGCTTGGTTGCAACACTCTAAGCAAATTAGAGCACTTCTAATAATAACTCATTGTCATTCATTTCAAGCATAAAATCTTTAGAACTCATCTCTAAAAGTACTTAGATGAGATTGGATGTGCTGTTGCAATAAATAAACCCACTCACTTCCAGCTAATGTCATAACGTATTCAAAGTAGCAGAAAGGACAAAAAATCACAGTTAAAGGAGAAAAAATGGCCACGCGGGGAATGGGGGACCTCAGCAGACATAAAGTAGACTACCGAGCAAATGAGCAAATGCTATAAAAAGGCGCCGCCACATTCCACTATTTGTCGAGAACTGAATGAGTTATGCATTAGGGACTATATATGTATGTTGAATGTATGCATGCCAGCATATAACTGGCTTGCATTATAAGGTTTGGGGCGCTCTAATGGCGCTGCGAATAAAAATTGTAGTCTTCAACGTCAACACTTTCACCGCCTTTCCACGTTGTTCAATGTGCATTGGGCCAAAAAAAGGCAAATAAAAAATAATAAAAACAAAAACATTACATGTATGGACCTGCAAATAAATATACAAAATTAAGCGCCAGCAAACAGGCAAACTACGAACGTATGCAGCCATGCAGTGCATTTTAACCCTTCCGACGCACATACAAAGCCATCCATTAAAGCCGGCATGCAAACGTGCTTTTACTGGCCGAAACTTGTGCAGCAAAAGGAAACAAACGCTCGCCGTCGCACTAACTAACTCACTCGCTAGTTCGAGACGCGCGCTCAGTCAGTCACTTACTCATACGAGCTCGCTCACGAATTTCGTACAACCAAATTAAGTTGTTATACTCGGTGAAAAAAGATGCAAATTGTTTTTGCTTCATGTCAGACATAAACTTTTTATGACCAAGTGACATGTAAGCCTGCGAAAGCATCACCAGGCAGTCGCCTTGCCATCGCCAACGCCAACACCATCGCTGCCGCCACCACACAGCCAGCGTAACTATTGCACAGCCATCAGCGACTGCCCTACATGGAGCGAAAATCAGCGTACATACACACATGCTGCTCCCTTCAAAAGCGCCAGTGTGTGCGCAGTAGTAAACGGCCTTTCTCCCTGCTGTGCTGCGCTGTTTATTACCCTTTCTCTTGTTTTTACGCGCTGCTTTATGACTCTGACTCCTGCCTGAGCGTTTTTGCCATGGCTGCCCATGTCATTGTCGTTGTCGCCGGCACTTTGTCTGGCGCCAATCGTGTGAGTTCGTAGCACTTTGAAAGCTTGCGCCCTGCACTGCCCGCCAACACTACATGATTTTCAAGCGCGCACAGTTGCATTTAAAACGCGTCTGCAGGCCTGCGCGCCTGTCCGCGGGCGGCGTTGCAGCAATTTGTAATTTCGTTAGCTACGCTGTCCAGCTTTTGGTGGGCAGTTTGATTGGCAGCGTACGGTAAGCAGCGCAAAGGGCGCACAGTGTGCGACGCGTCACACACTGAAACACTTCACGCGACAACATTGGCAACTGCGATACAGTGCTTGAGAGCGAGCAAGGCGCGCGGGGGCACAGCGGTGATTTTTGCACTTACATGTAGTAAGTGGACGTCGCGCCGCTGTTTCTCGGTTAATTAAGACATTTCATACGCTCTATCGCGCCACCAATTTGAGCGCTTGCCTGCATGTTTGCTTGCTTTTAAACGCTTTGTGGCCTTCGCATGCGCTCGATTGGCGCGCAACTCCTACGTGTACTTAAGTACAAGGTATGTGCCATATTATTATAGTTGTATACTATTTTTTGACTTGTTGTTGGATTGCCGCTAGTCGGAAAGAATATAATCGAGCGAAGCGCGTTCCGCGACGCGCAATATTTCATATGCGCGACATGTGCGAAAATGTTAAAACACAAAATATAAATTAAGTTGTTGAAGCAACGCTCACACCGACAAAACGCGAGCGCTACTAATAAATGGGGCCACATGCAATACACCAATATGCTCTAATATATATTTAGATAGTTGGAGCTATATGAAATTGTTAGGCGCGCGCTGTTCGTTTCACACTCACACACTTGTGTTGTGGACGTGTGTATGCGGCAATTTCCTGTGCTGCTTTATGTATGTGTATGGAACACGTAATCAAATTAAACAATTATTACTGCTCCGTTTGTGCAGCGACTCTGTTGATGACTACATCAACGACAACTAAAACAACAACAACAATTGCCACACATTGTACACGAAAGTCAACACTACAAACATTGTTGTCCTGCGGCGTTGAGACGTGCTCGCCACCATTCCAGCCGGCGTTCAAACAACCACAGACGATCAGAGGCGGCGTTGTATTGGCCAACAAACCGAATAACCGACGGGCGCAGAGGTGTTGAAAGCGCTATGCGTTGTTGTCGCGGTAGGCGGTCATCATCATTTCGAAATCAGAGCTCTTGCCATTTAAAGTTACACTGTGTAACTAACTAAATTGACTCGACCGTTGACGTCTGCGGCGCTGCTGCCGTAGTCGTTGGAGTGGAATTATGGAGGCGTGACCTGTGTTGTAGTTGCAATGCTTAAGCAAATACAATACTGCGAATGCATAAGTGGACGGACAAATATTAAAACTAGTCATGCATATGCATAGAACTCGACAGTGCTGACCGAGTAAATAGCACAGAGTCGCACTTTGTCGGAATAGAAATCGGTCGAAATATATATATCAGAGTTATGTGGGCGCTAGAGAAGCTAATATAGGAGAGGTGATGTTTGATAATATCTGATGAAAATAATAGTAGTTCAAAAATTTATCAGTTAAAATCTGTCCAGGGGAGGTATTGTATACTCAGCTGAGGCACTGTTATACTACGTAAGATTAATGGTCCAAGGGACTTTTGGTTAAAAAAATTAGATTAGTACAAATTTCACTACCTTGAAATCCTTCGACCACAAGTTATAAGAGAATAATACCTACATTGTACTAAATCCTAACTATAAAGATTACCAATAAAGAACTAAGTAGTGGATGGTTTCATAGACACATGATTGCTCATAGTCCCCATAGATGGGCAATGGAAGACTAAAGGAAGCTATTTCCATATTAGGCTCATTAGGCCCGGTTTCAATATTACTAAACTTACACTATTTTCATACTCACCGTTGTACATATGTACTGCACACGTACACACGTACGCGATAGGATGTGACACGCTCATCGGCTACAATGCTGACATCGCGTGCCGATTTGCTTGCAAATGACGTGTGGAGGTGGCATAAATGCAACTAACGTGCGGTATGTTCTTGTTATTCTGTATAACAACGTTTTGTTGCTCTGTCACTCGTTTTTGTTGTTGCATCGAAATGCCTATTGTGTCCTGCACTCAATTTTTAAATTTTTCATATCTGTCCTTTGTTATGTTTTCTGCTGTTGTTGTTGTAAAAATTGAGTGCTAGTTCCTGGTAACTACATTCTGTCGGGGATGCAACAACAAAGTGGACGTACATTTAAATATAAATATGATTCTACAGAAAGTATTATATAATTTATAAAGTATAGATTGTGAATTCCAGTCTGGATCACTCTTCGAATGTGCTGTGAAAGCAATAATATCGATTTAAAGCACAATGCCTTCGAATAATATTTGATTAGTTTCACTCCTAAATGCTCAGAGTTGTGATATATTAACTTAGGGGGATGGTGAGATTATCTGTTTCGGATTTTCGAGGTTGACTCTCGCCTTATGTACTATAAGATGCCGTGATTATTTAAGATCATTTCAATATGATGTTACTGCTGTTGCCGTGGGAGGGGTTTCAGTAAGATAAACATCGAGGTACTTCAGAGATCACCATCTATTATGTTGTGATATTACATTTTTAGACTCCTTTCTCTGGAGCAATTAAAGGTCTTTTTCGGCCCAACGTCATAACATTACTCATGTTTGAGTGTTTTGGATTTACTCTAGCTCTTTTAAGAAAACACTTCTCATAAGTCGCAAGGTCATTCAGAGGTGGCAAACAACTGCTAAAACTTCCAATTAATAACATAAAACTAAAGTACATATTTCAGAAACAAGGAAACACCTGGACAAAAACAAAATACTAAAAAAATACAGTCCCATACATCATAGTCTAAAAGCTCTCTTTAATTCTCTGCCAAAGCAAATTCAAACGAGTTTCCTATCCAATCTTTAATTCAGTGCGAGAAATTCTTTTTCGCTAAAGCTTGAATATTTTCACACTAAACGCATGAAAGCTCAGCACGTCGCCACACCCACCGGGACGCACATATTTTCCAACCACTTGCAACTTTAATTGTTCGTCCTGTATAACATGTTCCCAGTTAGCTGGTGTTTCAAATACAAAATTCAATGCCAACTAAATGCATAAGCTTCAATGTTAGTTGTACTAATGAAACAACAACAAATACGAATACAATACCGTACAACATAGTGTTGAACCCGTCCAAAGTGGGAACTACAAAAATTTCAATTGTGTTAGGTTGGGTTGGAATGCGAGGAATTTCGGGTGAAACGCATCGGAGTGGAGTGGATTACGGCAACAAACTGAAACGAAACAACAGTGCCGCATAGCAATGACAAAAACAAAATAAGCGAGAGCAGCAATGAAAATCGCCAATGAAAACCACAAACAAATGTTTTGTCTTGTAAACAAGGAAAACAACGACGGTTTTTCATATCCGTTTTCATTTTTGGTTTATTTATTTTGGGAGTCGGATTATTAGTGGGTCAGTCAGGTGTTCGCTTCAAACCCCAAAACTGCGAATTGGGTGCGTCCGGTGTGTGTTGGGGCAGGCCGGACGGATGGTGCGGGCGCTGCTTTGTATGAATTAAACGCTGTGGCTATAAAATTTCCATAATGAACATTGACCACGCAGCCGAGCGGTCCGGTCGGTCGTGGAGCAAACGTCAATGGACGACACTATGTTTGCGGTTTTGCGCAAGGATTTATGGCTTTATGCTTTGCGCAAATACAAATTCTGTCGAAGTATCTGTGCGTGTTTGTATGTGGAAAGTGAAATGTATGACGTGATGTGCTGGGCGTGGGTGGAGAGGGCCACAAGGGCAGCGTCAATGACTTTCCCACTGACCTAATGAGCCATTAAGAAAATTCATTAGGGTTAATAGCCACCAGCGAATGCCGAGCGAAAGTCCACAGTCGCTGCCGTCCAATCTGCTCTGCCTTCTGCAAGCTTAGCAGAGCGACTACAACAAACGCGATAAACCGTTATTTATTGGCGAAGTTTACTGGCGAATAAAGTGCGCTAAGAAATAAATGATAAAATTAATAACAACAACAACAATACAATTTGACACAATTCACAATCAATACATTAATAAGCCGTATATATAGTGTTCGGTAATTTCCGCTGCGCCATTCGTCATTCGAGAACCTCTTAACTACTTGTTCCACGCCACGGCTCTCAATGTAGGTGACACGCTACTCCTATGCCAACCAACTCGTAAATTTTACGCAACTGTAGCCTGTACCCATGCATCCTTTATGGCTTGCTTCCGTCCTTCCTTCTTTTCTGTTGCCCGTCAATACCCTTGACCGTGTCAATAAATTTCCTTTTTTGGTATCAGCATTATTTTGGACGTGTTTTATTTGCCATCGCCGAATATTTGACTTTCACGCAGGCGGTTGTGTATGGCTGCTCTGTTCCGTTTGTTTTACATGCACCAAATCCACTTTGCGGTTGAAATCGCCAAACGCAACTACAACGGATCGCCACTCCGTGCTACGTTGTGCACGCAGTCTTTCTGTTGTTGCGTTCGCAAAGCTCGTTAAACCGAACGCAACAGCCAGCGTGTTAATGTTCGCATAAAATTTGGCGGCAGCGTTTTATTTTCATTTGGCGGAACGCTACGCTCGTTCATCATCACGTGCATGGACATGCTGTTGCAGCGACCTTTCCCAATTCGTGCTGGGATTACATCCATATGCCAAAATGCTTTGGGGAATGTATGGAGTATGGAATACAGGATATGTTTCCGCAAGACCTGTGTGAGCCAGACGGTGTATCATGCGCTGGAAAAGTTGTCGTCGTTAATAGCAATAAAAGGGTGTCATTATATGATCAAAGATAGCCAAAATTTTCTATAGGTTATGCTAGGATGTATGGTTGTTTCCCAGAGTCTTTTGTTCCCCTTGATAAAATATTAAAACTCCACTTATATATTCGCTAGTTCGCGGTTCGGTTGTTCTAGAAAGTGATATCCAACAAATATTTGTCTTGATATCGCAAAGGCGGGACATTCCAAAAGAAAGTGATGAGATGATTCCACCTCGTCCTCTTTCAGGCAGCTTCTATAGAACAATCTAATAAAGTCATGATCATACTGCTGAGAGAGTTGCTCATATTTTAAATTTCTTCTAATGGATGATAATCTCATAACCTCGATAATATAATAATACTGTTATGTCAGCTTAATTATTCACTTAACTATCTAACGACCACGGACCACCCGAAAATTCTCACCAATGATCAGGGACAAAACCAGATGATCATCAACAAAAACGTGAGACCGTGCTTAGACCGAAAATGTCGATCTCTAACTTTATCAAAGTTATAAATTTCATAGGTTTTTGAAGTTACTGAAGTCAGACGGATAATAATGCTATATATGTAAGCATATTAAAGGTCAAAGCTAAGTGAATTGAGTTGTTTTAACGTTAGAATACGGGCCTGAATTTGAAATTTTAAAGGGGTTTCCAAATGGTAATCATTCTTCGACAAATATGATTAAAGCTCCGCGTACAATACGTCACTTAACGAAACTAACTTCAATAATATATTGAGTTCAGCAATATATTGAGTTTCGAGGCTTAGATGGTTGGTCTGATTATATAACTTCTTTAGCAAATTGAGAACAACTTAATATATGTTGTCTACATTTTTGTGATCCTTATCTGTTTTTCACAATATTATTTTATTCTCAAATCGGATTACCCTACCGAAAAGCGCTACCCAACATCGAAGCACTCCAAACTTCAGCCAATCATACGCACCGCAAAATATATTGAACTGAAAGCCATATATTCACACACGACACCACCCCTGCACTACTACACCGGCAAGGCTATCAGGTCTCCCGCCGGGCAGCACGTGTGCGCCCACCAGCATCACTGCCTGCGTTGAGAGACAGTTGGAGCACTTAGCTGGGTATCAATAACGTTACCAATAAAAAATATGCACTACTCGTGGCACCCATTCGACCGTTTCCCGTTAACCCGCCTTTGTGACGTGAGGCATACACGTTTCCATTGCGGACATAACCCCCTTGAAGGGAGTGTCAAAGATGTGGCTGTTCGACATATTTTTGATATTCGATACTTGAGTTCGATTTGTTGCAGCAGTGACAAAATAGTGGCAAGAGAAGGAGGCATTGGTGGCAAGTTGCTTGGAGTGGGATGCGCGTGCAGTTGTGGATATGTTCGTGTTGCTTATCGTTGTTGCAGCACAAAATATTTATTTCGACTACAGTTACATGACAACCCCACTTCTACCTCTACACTCGTTCACTTTTATCACTTTTTCTCATTGTTTTTTGTCTTAACTCGTCTCGATTTCGGCTAACAACCACTCAAATCACTCAGGATCTGACATTTCAGCTGTAATTTCGTAAGCTAGCATCAATGAAAAGGACAACAGCGAATGAAACGGAAAGTCGGAAAAAATGTAATTTGATTATAAATTCTACAAGGGGTGCTAGAAGTAAATGGGTGATCACCGTCCATCATACACACAAACGAACAAATACACTTTGCCACCGGCGTTGTTGACAAATGTGGCGCAAGTTGCCGCTGAGTGACAAGTTATTTGCTTATGCCAGTATGTGTGCTTACCTGCAAACACGTCCCGCACGTTCATCCATCTGCCGCTTCGTTAAGCCGAGCCCAATCTGATAGATTCGCCAGGCAACGCGATTTGTGGTCGAAATTCGTGCTTTCACTATCACCAGCCCACACGCCTAGCACTGAAAGCGCAGCATTTTCTTTGCACTCTCAACAATATGCCTTCTGAATTTTCCACGCGTCCATGCTGTGAGTCTGTGTGTCCATATGACTGATTGCCTGCCTGTGTGATTAACGCGAATATTAAACCCAGCGCAGTAAACCAACAAGGCAGACGGTTAATGGTGGCCAGGTTGAAGTACAGTGTGGCAACTAAGACAGACTTGTGGTTAAAAAATATGATTATTTTAATATATCCCAGATAAATTTACTGTAAAAATTCAAACGACTGGACCAGAAATCAAAATGTAACTTTAAAGTTCGGAATTATATTCCAAGGAAATCCGACACCTAGTTTGATTCTGTTTTCCCAGTTAATTTCTAAAAGTTGAGTTGACCAAGGAATTCGTTCAAATATCTTACGAAGCTTACATATATGTACTTAGTTCTGAGTTACTGACCTGCAGGGGCCTCTTCTGACGGCGTTGATTACGATTAAGTCACACCCATAAAGTTTCGAAGTTCATCAGTTCATTGATCGCTGAACTTAAGGCATAAATGATTCTTTGCATGGAACACATAGTTGCTGTAGAATTCGCTGTGTCACGAATTCGTTATTTTAGTAACAAAAACCCACTGTAAGAACAAGCAATACAAAATTCTCACTGTCTTAATTTCTGTTTGACGAAGGGCTACTTCAGGTGCATTTTGAGCGACATCTAGTAAATCGATTTATCATGTGCTCCCCAGAGAACCAGAAGAGCAAATCCGTGTACAAATATGGCATGCAATATGATTGAAACTGAGTGCGGTAAAGCCCCAATAGCCGGTATTTAAGCCAATAACCAAATAACTAACTGGCGCTGGCAGTAATACGACGCATGCTCCACCGCCTCTTACCACCCGAAAGACGGCAACTGCCTACCGTGATATGCTGTCTAAAACGTTTAAACCCGCTCGAGTGCCGGTGTCTACAAGCTCGGTTGGGCCGACGAAAACCCATCAGTGGTGATTAGCCAACATTTTAGCATTTTCGATTACGGAACTTTTTCTTTTTCAATTTGTCTTTCATTTACATTTACTACTTGTCATGTGGATACTCATCAACTCTCTCTGCCACTTACACACTCAATCTTCCATTCTTCTTTTTTTGCTGTGCGCATTTTTTCGAATTTCCTGTTTGATATTTGTATTCTTGCATTCTATTGCTTCATCGTGTTGTTGTTGTTTTTGTGTGTATTAAAAATAAAACCACAGACACATTTTCCAACTCATTTACTACTCCTATGAAGCATCTAAAATGCAAATATCATTTTATTACCGAAGAGCGAAACCATGTATCGACTTACACACTCACAGACTCATCCTCGCATAATAACAATGGCTCAACGAAGCAGCAGCTACGGTAGACAATGACTCTCGTTGTGTTCGCTCGAGTGTGTGTGCGCTTAACACGAAGGAAAGGATAATAAGCACGCATACAAACAATGTGAAAATGTGCGAAGACTGACAGCAGCAGCCGTGTGATTCTTAGTTTCTGCTACTGGTTGAATTAGTTGAATTGGAAATTATACGAAACTCTACTATTATGGGTATATTGAGGGGTGTACAATAGATAAGGGAATGAAAATTGGCACCTTGGAGATGCACTATTTCTAAATCGCTATTCAAAGACAGTAGCATAGCGAGCTGTATAGCGGTTGGTTCTGAGATGATTCCAGAAAAATTAGCTCATATCTTTAATTTCTAAATTCTCAAAAGAGTTCCAAAACTTTTGAGTTTATAAAAACCGAGAGTTCTCCCAATTGGGTATTTCTGACCTACTCAATTACTATTTAATACTTTATAAAATATATAAGATCAGATTAAGTTCTAGTTGCTGTTGGTATTCAATACTTCAGTCACCATTAACTTAGAATTCCCTCCGAAAGAACCCTTTGAAAAGTGTAAAAAACTAATTTTTGATTATTCGAGAAAATATTGCCCCATTTTGAATGAGAAAAGTTTTAACGTAATTAATCAATGGGTATATGTTTACAGTGAATATAATCAATCATCATTTCTCACAATTTTGCATCATCAACATAGTTGTGTAGAATCTATGACAAAAACTTTTTCGTTCAATGTATACTCGTATAATGCGTTAAAAGAATTATAACAATAAAGTATGCTGGCAGGGAATACAGCTAGTGTGAGTATGAGTGTGTATGGCGCTCGCCAACGGGAGTATATTAAGATCGAATGCTAATAAAGTTATGTCGTCATCTTCCCGCCACTAACCATTTCTATGCGGAATGGAAATAAAAATTACCCCACACACACAACCATACGATAGAGAGATGATATAGTTCACTGTTCCACACCAACAATATGTGTCCGTATATATAAGGTACTTGGTTGGTTGGAAGTTGCTTACTTGACTATATGAGTGGGGGTTTGTGAGGGGGTGTGAGTGAGCAATGGGTGATATGGCGCCAACTTGCATAATTCAATTACATCCGATGTAGACTCATAAAACTAAATCAAAGGAAAACAAAGCGTTACGCTTAATTTATTTTTATGCGCCCGCAAAGCGAGCTTTCTATGTACTGCGGCCAAGCGACAGGCGGAGTCCCATGCTAGGGGCAGACTGCGCACCAATACACCCACACTCGCTCTCAGATCAGACATCAACGAAATTGACAGGCACCGCAGAAGCAGAAGCGGCGAGACATGCACATATATTGTGGATGAGGAGCTGGAGGACAAAGCACGAAGAGGAGGAAGTGGCGTTTGTAAAGATGGCGTCAGCCAGCAAACCAGCCAGACATAGTGCAGGCGGAGCAGTAGGAGTCAGCCAGCAGCTGCAATGTCTGAGGAGGAAAAAGTAGAATAATGACAACGGTATAATAAAACAAACAGGACAAGGACCTAAGTGCGGCTGTTAAGGACTACAACTCATATGCGAGTGTGAAAACACATATAACTATTGAATGAGTGTGTTGGTGCGCGAAATTGCGCGAGCGTGCCAATACTCACACCTTACAGCCTCACTGCTGCTGCCATTTGGGGCATTAAGTATGACGCTCGATGGTGTCTTTATAAGGTAATAAGTTAGGCGATTGGGTGGAGTGAGATAAGATTACTCAAACTTTGGCAGTAAGTATCATTGTTGTTGACACCCGACGTTGCGGTTAAACTTGAAACTCTCACACAGTCACAACCACACACACAAGCATTACAAATGCATTGATATTGGCGAAAACAAAACAAATTTACAACGCGACTTTCGATGTTTGGCAGTTTTACCGCCTCGTCGGCCTTAAATGGCTGGCATTGAATGAGCCAGCTGAGTGTTCCCGAACTTCGGTCGCATTTTCCCACAAACCCACAGCGCATTGGGGGAGAGAATGGCATGAGTCTCGATGTTAAGTTGCCGCATAAAAATATTAAAAATTCGAAATTTATTTAAAAGACAAGAGGGGCTGGAGTGGGGCAATTGCCGCGAAATGAGCTTAATAAAAAAACGCAAACGTCTCTGTTGTTGACGACTTTTGAAAATTGCAAAGTGACGATAGTCGCGATAACAAAGCGGATTTTTATGTGGTTTCAAAAAATCTTCGTTACAACAACGACTAAGGGGAATTATGAGTATATCTATAAAATATTGCTTACAACAACAAAATGTGCGAAAATTGGTGTTATCGCTAACACAAGAACAACAAACAGTTTATAATTTAAACATATATCATTTTGGTTACAAGAATTATAAGTCTAACCAATCGGTACTAGAGTTTCATCACAAAAATAATCTTAGTTCTTTTCTAATTCCAGATCACTGCGTCACCTATCCAAGCAGAAGTTTTAAACATAAAAAAATCAGTGAATTTACTAATAGATATATCTTTTATAGATATTGGATGGAACCATATAATGATATGATGTACTAAATATTATTGAATCCAGTTGCTTCGTAAAAAGCTCATGACTCCATCAGTAACTCATTATGTTACAAAGCGCGGACTGAGTTACTCATCTAACAGTTACAAATAATCTTCTCTCTTCTCCACCAAAAAACTTGAGCACTAAAGAAAAAATATGCAACTTAACGGCTTTTGATGAGTTTCCATCGAAGTTATGCGACAAAGTTCCACGAGCGCACACAAAATCAATTTAGAGACTCGACGCTGTAAAAGTTCAATTCAATTATGCATTATTTCCTTTTATGAGCACACATACTCGCCATAAAATCGAGAAGGAAATATTAAAAAATGCTCGTATGCGCTTTGTCAATGCTCAGTCAATAAAAACGAACGAGTTGACGACATATGACAAATGCCATTACTGGACAATGTGAGCAAATGAGTTGGGAAGCAATTGACATCCACCCACCGAAACAATGGCGAATATCCATATGCTTGGGTGCTCAAGCATTTCTGAAATTCTTAGACATTTGTCTAAAAGTTATTAAAGTAGAAGCGCACTTGCAAACACACATTCATGCCGGGAACACGAGTCCCTGTTTTGTGTGCGCGTTCGTGCCACCATCATTGCGGATGCGATTTCTGCAAACTCATTCGCATTAAGTCGCAAATGACAAGGCGCGAAAAGTTGGCACATAAAGACGCCTACCAGAGAAACGGACGCGCTAACAGACTAAGGTACTAACGGACGGATGAAGGGACAGATGAAAGGACGGACTGCCGTACAATGGCTGTCGACTGGCGGTCGGTTGTTGCGCGCGACGGATTTGAATGTATGCCAAGTGTAAAGTGTTGGCGCATTATTATCTTTAGAACTTCATAATTCTGGGCGATGCTCCTTCGTCAGAGACGCTGGCTCTACCAAGCCGCAGACTTTGTATACTCGACTGCGACGAGACTGCGACTGCGGCTGGCTGACAGGCCATAACAAACGAAACAAGCTGTGCCAAACGGCAAGTGACAAGCGTCAACAATAACAAGTAACAGTAATAATAATAATAGCAGTGAAGACACATACACAAGCACACAGACAGATGTGGCATGCAACATCCAGAGTTGATTACACGCAAGCTGAGCGCAAAGAAAGCGGAAAGTAATATTGTTAGCGTGCGCGCGTAGAAAAAACTGTATAAAATTATAATTTGTGTAAAAAATGAATCAGTTGTATGTGATCAAAGTTTAACGAGTTAGTATGGCCCAAGACGACAGTAGTCTAGGCGTTGTAGGCAGGCTCTTAAGGGACCCACCGGAAACATATAATTGCCACTCATTCTTGTAAAATGTCGTAGTACATATATTTTAGAAATAAATCTCGCAAGAATATATAGAGTATGTTAGAATAAATGTATGTGGCCCTTTAAGGTTCTCTTTATTTTTGGAGTAATTCCTGGCGAATATAGAGGCTGGGGCATCATTACAGTATTGTTTTTGCCCAATAATTAACGAAAAACACTTCGTAGTGAGCTTTTAACAAACCAAAATTGCCAAGCTCACAAAAACACGTCTAACCTAGCGGCTGCTACAGACAAAGTTGAAAATGTTATCGTATGTCAGGGCAAGTATATTTATATAATAAAATATATCGATAATTGGACTCTTCAAATCCCAGTAATTTTAATTTTTATAACTTCCACTCAAAATAGAAAATTTACCTAAAAAACCACCTATAAAAACCATAATAGTTTTACTTCCATCAGCCTACTTTATATTGCAGTTAATAACACAAATAAGTTATGATTTTGGGAAGCTTTTCGGACGAACTTTATTTTCGTCTTAACATTTATTCTTTTGTTTATTTTATCACATTTTTATAATAATTTAATAGTAAATGAAAACTCTGTCACAATCTAAATATAAGACTTTATCCAACAACTTTTAAAATTTTTTTATTCAGTACAAATTTTGTAGAATTTTCCGTTTAAACGTTCTTAGTAGGTGACAAGCCTATTCGAAATTACGTCCAAAAAATTTAAATATTGCTCTGAGTTTGGTTTTGGCATCGTATATTCTACTCATTTCCTAATTGCCACAAAATTAACATTCAATACGAATACAAATACTGATCCCATGTGTATACATATATTTATACCCTTTACAAAAACACTCAATAGTTTTACTCATTAATACTCATTTAAGTGAGAATAAATGTGTGTTCGTGTCAATTTTGCTAATTGTAATTGTTTTCTATTTTATTTCATTGGCATAGAAGCGAAATATTCAAAACATATTTTTGATAACGCCCATTGTAATGGCAGCGTCGCATTTTGTAAACTCATTACAACAAAAACAAAAACGATAATTTCCACAAATTCATATGCCACTAATTAACACATGACATTGCTGTGCATAGCACTGCTTTATAATTAGTAAATATGTGTTTCTGCTTTTCGAGTGAATAAGCAAATATGAAAAATGTAATTTTGTTGCAAATATAGACAATTCTACATTTTTGTGGCGCTCATACAATGTTTGGGTAATTAGGGAGACTTTTTTGTGGTGGAAAGTCAAATGCAGACGCTTCGACAAAGAATGAAAACTATTAATTGACATTCACTTCATAAATATATACAGATAATCATAGTTGGAAGCTCAGTTATTATAAAAGAACACAGAAAAAAAATAAATTACAACATGTGTCAATTTTAAGAAGGAGATTCCATTGCGAGCACAATCATTTACTCGAATATTTTCTCGATAAGGCCGACATCTTAACAGAAACCGTTTGTCTAAATACACCTCAGGCTTTTCAATATTTTATTAATCAAAAAGAAATACAGAAATCGGAATAAATTAAAAGTACACTTTGGTCGTGGTCGATGACCCTGGCCAGGAGTTTTTTTTACCTTTTGGCCGAGGCCAATGACCCTCGACAGGATTTGTTTACATTTTTGCCTTAGGCTTGGGTTTGTTTACCTTCTGGCCGAGGTTTGTTTACCTTTTGGACGAGGTCAATGACCTTTGGTAGGGGTTTGTTTACTTTTTGGTCGAGGTCAACGAACTTTGGATGGGGTTTGTTTACCTTTTGGATGAGGTCAACGACCTTCTTGCTTGGGTATGTTGACATTTTGGTCGAGGTTAATAATAATTATGGATTGTATATTAAATTGAAGTATACCGATTGTTTTAATTGGAATTTTAACTATACAAGTTGAAAATGAAGAAAGGAGGTAGAATTACTATTTCAATAGAGTTTTAGATGCAATTAAATTTACGATAAAGGCTTTCTTTGGGGTAATTTCGATTTTTGTGCGAAGATAAGGAGATATTGGTGAACAAGTGGATTTTCGGTATCCCGAAATTTTGGGATTATGCTATGACGATCGTTTTTGCTGAAATTTTAACTTTAAAAGTAGAAAATGAAAAAAGGAATTGAAATTATTATTTCAATATAGTTTTAGATTCAATTAGACTTATGATAAAGGCTTTGTTTGGGGTAATTTAGTTTTTTCTGCGAAGCTAAGGAAATATCGGGATCCTGAAATTTCGTGATTATAAAGTTTAAATGCAATCAACACATATTTCCTCTATCAATTTGAAATTTCTTCTTTTCAGGCATATGTATGTAGAACAAAGTAACTTTCTAAATTGCAGAAATAACAAACAGTTAACTTAAGCTGCTTCCGTATAAGTTAGATTTAAGTCTCCTCATTTAATTCCATTCACAAACAATCAAGATAACTTCAAACTCCACTCTCATGTCTAACATATGCGTACACATTAATTTCGTAAGTAAGCGCAGTTATTGTGATATTTATCACTTCAAACACAATTGCATTATCCTCGAAAGCCTTAAAGGCACTCACGATTAAACGATTATGCTGCAATATTTCATGGTTTTTCTGCAACGTCGTCCATACAACGATACAAAGCAAACACTGGCCAACAAAGGAAAAAAGAGAACAAGGCAAAGCAAAGATAAAGAGTATTCATTGAAAAAACATTTGCGAATTTAAGTAGACAAACGTTGGCTGTAAAAATTCCCGCAGGAAAATCACAAATGCCAAGTGAAAGGTCCTGAAAGGCCACAAATGCACGTCGGCATTTATTCCCGCAATCGCTTTAGCATAAAAGACGTTGATATTACATAAGAAATTATCGTACATAAAGAGAAAATATCAAATTAATAATTCATGGTGTGTGCTTTGGGGCTGTGATTGTGTGTCCGTGGAGCGGCGCCACTCTACAATTATAAGTGCTCAACGCCGCTGATAGGTTTTCCTTTGCGTCGTTGCTCGTCTGCTTCTCCATCCTCGATGCGCCCTGCAAGCGGACGAACATTTTGACCAGTTATTGCAGTCGGAAATTATCACGCAGACAATGTTATTCCAACAAACAATGTTGCAGGCATATATGCGTGTATGTGTGAGTGTGTTTGTGTAGACGTTGGAGCGCGCCAGCTGGCCGCCTCATTATCGGCATGTCCGAACAACTTGTAAGTGCTCGCCCCACACACATCGCTACCACCGCCGCTATTAACTGCTTAACATTGTTGTGGTTGTTGTTGTTGTCGTTGCTGCTGTTGTTATTTTGCCAGCACGATTGTCCTTCGTATTATGTTTTCGTTATTCTCCGTATGTTGTGCACTTTTTTGTGGTCCTCTTTTATGTTCAGCTTTTTGTTGCATTCCACTTCTGTACGTACATATCTTGTTGTTGTTATTGTGCGTGTGTGTTCTAAGTGTTCAAATGCGTGTATGTTGGGGAGCGATTTGTTGGCCAATGTCCATTGTTCTGTGTCGTTTTATAATGACACAATATGGCAAGCTGTTGCCCTAGACTCCAATGTGTTTAACAGGGCAGCGCTACAGTGGGCCAAGTGTGGAGTAAAATGATTCATGTAACGGTTAACTCTCAAAGCTCAGATTAAGATAAAATAATAAAGGTTTTAGGTTAAAAAATGTAGCTTTCGGAGATATAATTGTCATTATAGTTTTTTATTGACTGAACATACAACTGGAAGGAAATACGAAGCTTTGTTCAAACAATTTGGGAATCGAAATAGATCTTAGCAGCAAAGTTCGCCTTTCTCTAGATGAATAAATTTTAATTGATCATTACCGTATCGGTTTTCAAGAAACTCGAGAAAAAATCTCAACCCTTTTTTCTTGACTGTTCGTGTTTGCCAAATCGAAACTAAAAACCTCCTTGGATCTCACACTTTGAGGCATCAAACTAAATTAGGATTAAAAACAAAACATCTAAGCAGATTTGTGATGGGTTCAAGACGATTTCATGATCAATGATATCCAATTTTAGGAGTTTTTTGGTTTCACAAAAGATTGTCAATCCATGTGTGACCTCTATCTCAGAGATTAGCAATACAACTTAAGCTTAACTATAACTTTCACATCAGATTACATAATTTGAAAAGAAAAACTAACCTATTTTGTAGTGAAATACAGGAAGAAGAGAAATAAAAGTAGAATTTAAGCCACTAGTGTCCAATATCAAGCGAGATTATTTGGGGAAAATATTATGAAAATTATTTGATTTAATCCACTGTATAACAACTGAATGCTAACCTCCGATTCGACACCTCTACCGCGGCCTAGTACAGTTATTCGGTTGGCCTGCTGCTACGTGTCGTGTCTGGCCAGCTTGGGCGATTTGTTTTCCGGCTTCTGTTTTTCAACTCAACGCTGCTGCTCCTCGCCGTTATTGCACTTTCCACATGTACATTTCTTCTATGTCTTCTTTTTCGCCATCTTAGCAGCGGCGGCGACAAGGACCTATGTTCTTTTACACACTTCTAAGACTTGTGTGGACACCGCTTGCAAGACAATGGCTCTTATTGTTGTTCTATACAAATTCTCTGTGTGAGTACCCACTCAGTTAGAAATAGAGCGAGATTGGTCACGTGTCCGTTTTGTTTACAATGCGCATTTAAGGATTTCATTTCTTTTTCTGCTGGCCGACGACAATGTAAGTGCGATAGTGCGAAAAAGAGTGCAGGAGAAATTGTAGAAGTGACAACAATGCTTGGCATTATTTCGATTACAAATAGGTAACTAAGTGTTCGCATTTACTTCTTTGTTTTCGTCGTAGAGTCGGCAATGCCCCGTGATTTTGATTGCATTGCGCGATTGTTGCAGTTAAGTGCATATTGTTATCGTTGTAAGGGTTAGTCAAATTTTGGGGAATTAGTACCAATTAAGAATTGGTCCGAAACTCATCTATTTGAGCGCGGTACTGGACCTAATTTTTTTCAAACTTTGAATATGAGAGCTTTGGAATAGTTTCGAAACACTTTTAAAAACTTTGCTTTGTGCTTTCTTAAATATACTTCAACAGGGTTGTCAATGCAAAAAAACTTAATACAACTACAAGTGATATGTTAGCTTTAATTAAACTTAATAAAAAGGTTATTAAAAAATATATAAAATTATACGATTAGGTTTGCCTTTGTTGAAAATATATATATATTGATTTTTTGATTTATTTTAATACATTAAACTTTAACTAATATTACTTAATTTTTTTTTGTAAACCAAATTTATTACATAGAAAGGATATATGGACAGATAATTTGGAGAATAGCGTTATCATATATTTATAAATATTTTACAAACAACGGATTTACGAGTACTTATTGAATTTCTTATTAGCACTTATTCAAAAACATAATCCCGTCGGTTAAAGGATTGCCAACAACTGGACCACAACCCATCTGTGTTTAACTAGTTCGTAAGCAGTTACAAAATATACAGAAATAAAGTGGGTTTTATAAAATTTTCAATTATTATTCTGCAGGACAAGAGTAAATACGTATACATATATGAACTTACAATAAAATATTTATTTTAAACTCCCTTCATTTTTTATTTTTTGTTTTTTATTAGTAAACAAAACTTCAACTGTCACAAGCGAATAAGCGGACGATGAGTTGTAGAATGTGCAGCATAGACATAGCGCGGATTCTGCGGGTGTGTAGCTGCAGCAAGATTTGGTGTAAATTTTCACACTTGCCCTCTTGCCGTCTGCCACACAAGCACACAGCCGCCGGCCAATACATCGGAGACTCATATTAATAGTTATACTCGAACAATACAATGCAATCTGAGCCGCAGGCGCTCTCAGGCGTAAGCGTATGTGCAAACATAACAACTACGGCAACAACAACAACAATAGTTGGGCAGCTTTCAAATGCGAAAGTAAATAACAACAACGTGTCTACTTTCCATTAATATTTCCAAGCATTTATTTGCACATCATCAAACGAACGTTGGTGGCTGGGAGAGGCTGTGACAATAGGAGGCAGCACAGTGTTGTTCTGACGTTTGATAAGCATGCTGCACCGGAAGGGATCATTAAGTGGGTGTAATAAGTGTTTGCACTGGAGATAAGTGTACCGCATCACACGCTGCCCAAACCATGGCCACGTTGCATATACAACACTCGTGCCACAAATGCACACGCACCCTTCTGCGATGCTTACATGCATTTAAGCAATGTATGTATGTGATTGGCGTTGCAACCGTTTAGCCGGTTATAGCCGAATCGACGATAGTGCGCCATCTCTCTCTCTCCTTCGCAGTTCGGCGCCAGTTGGAGATCCCAAGTGTAACCAGGTCGCTCTCCACCTGGTCCCTCCAACGGAGTGGAGGCCTTCCCCTTCCTCGGCTTCCTCCGGCGGGTACTGCATCGAACACTTTCAGGGCTGGAGTGTTTTCGTCCATTCGGACAACATGACCTAGCCAGCGTAGCCGCTGTCTTTTTATTCGCTGAACTATGTCAATGTCGTCGTATAACTCGTACAGCTCATCGTTCCATCGTCTGCGGTATTCGCCGTTGCCAATGTTCTTAGGACCATAAATCTTCCGCAAAATTTTCCTCTCGAAAACTCCTAGTGTCGTCTCATCTGATGTTGACATCGTCCAAGCTTCTGCACCGTAGATCAGGACGGGAATGATAAGCGACTTGTAGAGCTTGATTTTGGTTCGTCGAGAGAGGACTTTACTGTTCAATTGCCTACTCAGTCCAAAGTAGCACCTGTTGGCAAGAGTTATTCTGCGCTGGATTTCGAGGCTGACATTGTTCGTGTTGTTGATGCTGGTTCCCAGGTATACGAAATTATCTACGACCTCGAAGTTATGACTGTCAACAGTGACGTGGGAGCCAAGACGCGAATGCGCCGACTGTTTGCTTGATGACAGGAGATATTTCGTCTTGTCCTCATTCACCTCCAGACCCATTCGCTTCGCCTCCTTATCCATGCGGGAAAAAGCAGAACAAACGGCGCGGTTGTTGCTTCCGATGATATCAATATCATCGGCGTACGCCAGGAGCTGTACACTCTTGTAGAAGATGGTACCCTCTCTGTTTAGCTCTGCAGCTCTTATAATTTTTTCCAGCATCGGGTTAAAGAAGTCGCACGATAGTGAGTCACCTTGTCTGAAACCTCGTTTGGTATCGAACGGCTCGGAGAGGTCCTTCCCAATCATGACGGAGCTTTTGGTGTTGCTCAACGTCAACTTACACAGCCGTATTAGTTTTGCGGGGATACCAAATTCAGACATCGCGGCATAAAGGCAGTTCCTTTTCGTGCTGTCGAAAGCTGCTTTAAAATCGACAAAAAGGTGGTGTGTGTCGATCCTCTTTTCACGGGTCTTCTCCAAGATTTGGCGCATGGTGAATATCTGGTCAGTTGTTGATTTTCCAGGTCTAAAGCCACACTGATAAGGTCCAATCAGTTTGTTGACGGTGGGCTTTAGTCTTTCACACAGTACGCTCGATAGAACCTTGTATGCGATATTTAGGAGGCTGATCCCACGGTAATTGGCGCAGATTGTGGGATCTCCCTTTTTATGGATTGGGCAGAGCACACTGAGATTCCATTAAGCAATAATGTGTATATATTTATGGTAGTGTGTGTGTCGGCACACTCATCGTTTATTTGTTCACGTTTTGCAGTTAATATATTTGGGTGGCTGAGCGCAGATTAGTGGCCTGTTATCACGAAAAAATGCACTGCCACACGGTGGCTGCTGCTGTTGTTGTTGCTGTATATGTTGTACGTTCGCAAAAAGTGTACATGGAATTTCGTTTTGCCCTAATCCACACACTTGCTACTACTGATCTAACCCCAATCTAGCCACAGTAGTTCATATTTGCGCAGAAGTATTTAATACGAATTTTTCACACCCTGTAATGGTTTAATAGAGTTGCTGGGAAGCTGCCACAGCATCCTCTCGACATTTACAACAATTCGGTGATATGAGCCAGGCAACGTGTTAGAGGGTGCACTGTTGCACGTCATTGCGGCTATTTAGCAGCGACTAAGAAAAGCATCATCAAATACGTTAGCACGGTGGTTTATTTTGAAAAGTGAGATCAGCAAAATAATATATAAATTCAGGGGCCACATGTTAGGAGTCAACAAATCATTTTTAACACATAATGGCAAACCCCTATCTTCATAATAAAGCTTAATTCTTGGTCACATTGAATTATATGAATTTTATTTCTTATTATTATGGAAAATGTAATCCCCGAAACTAGCAGAATTTCATTATTTTAAAGAATTTATTTTCAGAACCTTAGTCTTTATTCATAGCCTCAGCAATATTATTTGGCTTCGCGTTGAAATGTAGGCAACATTTGCCTGGACCGCCTATAATTCTTCTGTTTTTTATAGGCTTACAGTAAACTAACTCAATGTGTTCTTCTAAATTCTCATTTCAGAAAGTAAAATTTATAATTTTTTTCAATAGAATAGATTTTATAAAAGTAATTATTTTCATTTTCAAACACTGTAATCGAACATCGATAGCTTAGTTCCGTGTGCTATTTCTAATATTCCTGCATATGCACGTAGCATTTACCGCCACTACTTGTATAATTTCCTTGTTTTTTTGTTGTTGTTCTTGTTGCTATTGCTATTGCTATTTTATCGCCACCAATTACCTCAGCGCGGGCGGATATCCCAACGACCCACAGACCCACTCACAGCATTACACACACCAACAAATAAACAAATACAAAGTAAGTAGTCACTTGTGTGTACATGATTATTCCATATTTAAAAGTCTGTACATATTTGCAATGCCTGCAACTGGTTAACACGTGCGTGAATTGTAAACAAAATACGTGGCAGTTTACAGCCCCCGTACCTCCTCTGACATACATACATATATTCTTATCGCTCATTACATAGTTCAGTTTTATTTCCTGTAGTATTTTCTATAGAAAAGTTCATATATTTTTGTGCTTTGTCCTCAACCTGGCACCACTATTTTGCCTCGCAAATATATTTTATATGATTGCATAACTGTAAATATTATATAAATATATATATATATGTGTCTATCTGTCTGTATGCTCCATTGTTTATTTACGCTGCACTTCTCACCACCACCATTCACAAAACAATCTGTTGATGTCAGCATTGCAAAGTCCAATACTCAATCAAAATCTGTTCAACTACCGGCTCAGCAAAGACCTTTTTGTATGAATGTACAAATGTGTGGGTGCCTGCAAAGGAACGCTTCTTTTTATTACTCGTTTAATGTTGTAGATGTGCGCTGAGCATAGCGTGAGTTTCAACACCAAGTACATCACCCACTTCACAGTGTGACATCTTAAGTGCTTATGTACGCTCGACTTTTTCGATTTATTGCGTGCAAATCAATAATGAAGCGGCAAGTAGATGAGCAAACAGCAACACGAGTAAATAGCGCTTAAGAAGTAAAAGGAATTGGTTCAGATTAAAAATATTTCACTCGGAAATTGAAAGTGTTAAATTACTTTCAAAGTGGATAAAGAAGGGATGTGGGTTAGTCGGAACTAGGCCAGTCGTGTGCCTTTATGTTCAATTTCCTGACTTGATTTCTGAATTCGGTTTTTATTGTTTACGAAATTACTGCGAAAAGTTTTAGTGTTTCTTACATGGAAAAAAAATAAAATAATCGGGTTCCAAAGGCCTGAAGGATAAAGTTTCTTCGGATTTTTGTCGAAATGGAGAGTTCTACTAAAAAATGAATCGAGTTTCATTGGTCTGAGATTTGTAAATTATTACAATTTCATCGATTTCCGAATCAGTTTTAAAAATTCACTTAAGGATTGATAATTACAATTAATTACATAAATAAATCAATATATTTATTTAACATTTACTAATTAAATATTTAAAGCTGAAGTGTTTCACCAAAAAATTCACTTAGCTATCAAAGCTTTCCACTCAACTTTATCGAATGAAAAACAATCGTTTTTATTAATTATCCCGTTAGTTTGCATAAACATGTTTCAATAAATGGATGTTGGTATCTGAAAAATGTGCAAAAACTCACAATTCCATTTTTTATACAATAAATTAATCGAAGCATACTGTTATGTCCATTATGATGACGTGGCAACAACATTTTTGCATTTTACGTAAGCAAAAAATAAAATGGCGAAAATATTAAACGTCATTCATAATAAAAATAATAATCTGCACTTTTGTTTGTTGGAAAAAATAATTGACCTTTGGAGGGCATTTTCTTCTGACGGAAATTTGGTCGAAACTTTACAGTTGTATATGAATGGAGTAAACTATATTTATATTTTTGTATATTGATTGACTTCCAAGTAATATGAAACTATCGTTATACCATTGTGCTCTTTGAACATTTTTTTACGGCAGGACCACCACCAAAAAAGAAACAAAAAAATTTCAAAATTATGTTTCAATATTTTTTTTTTTGACATAAAGCTGATATGCTTGTAGAGACCCAAAAAATGCTTTAAAATCAAGTTCAGTGAAAAAAAGAGAAAAAGAGGCGGAGGAAAAAGCTCAGTAACGCTATTTAATATTTAAAAACTTTCTCCAAACTTCAAAATCGATTAAAATACAATAATTATTTTCTAGCCACAGCTTATACGAGAACAAACTTAAACAGGGTTTAACCCAAAAAGTAATATTTATAGCGTTGGTTTGTAAGCTCAGTACACTCTCCAAATTCGTATGCCGTCACAGTATGATTAGAAAGTTAAGTTATTATCATGTCACAGAAAAAAAAATCTATTTATTATGAACTTGTAATCGCTTGGCAAATACACTTGACAACTTTTAAATACGCTTTTAATTTGGACGGCATAAAATTAAAATTAAAATTGCAGAAACAAAAAAAAACGAAAAATAAACCGTTCAAATGAGCTGAAAAAAGGCATTAGAACCCCTGCACAGATTTAACACATTCCAAATAATCAACCTTATTCATAGCTATTGGCATTTTTTTCGTTTTTGCTTTCCGTAAAGCAAATTATAACAACTATGGCGGACAACAGATGTGGAGCAGATTCTATGCTCGAAGGAGCTAGTAGCAATGCTATTTGTTTTTACGCTCCATTGGTTTTATGCTATAACGATTTTTCTGCATTTTTTGTTGTTTTTGTAGCACACACCAACCGTCCAAAAGACTGCAACTGCTGCTGCTGCTGACACGCTGCTAAATTAATTAAACTTCTTCAATTTTAATTTAGTACTTCTCGACACCGGCAACACAGCAGCTCACCATACTGGCCACGGTAGCGGTGAGAGAACAGCAACAAACACAACAATTACAACATGCATATAAAGTACAAAATAACGGTTGCTATAGCGCAAACTTAATGATAAGAACAACATGGGAATGTAACAAAAATTAAAATTGATCGGAAAAAGTCAGTTGGCGATGCTGCAGCAAGAGGAAGAATGAGGGTATGCTTTCATAAAAAAAGAGAAATAATCACTTAAGAAGTTAAAAGTGTTTATTGGTAACGAAGCGGAGAGCTGAGGGGGAGAGCTGAATATGAAGCAAGCAAATAATGAAGTGAGCGATGATGCGACGAGTCATAGCCGCAAGTTTTTTTGCTTGCACCCAGACACTCATTGCCATTTTACCCAGACCCCACCACACACAATTCTGGCACCGAAGTTATTTCATTAAAATTTTAATTGACGGACATTTTCCGGCAAATCAACTCAAGCGAATTTGCGACAGTCGGAAAGGCGATAAGTGTGGAACAAGAGCTGCAGAAAGTCATCCAGCCAATAGTAGTAGTGTAAACGGAAAAGTGGAGACAGTGGACGGTGGAAAAGTTTTCGTCACCAATTTTCAAGGAAATTACCAGCTTTGATGTATTTCTTCCTTTCAACTTGTTTCTCTCTTTTTATTCTGTGCATAATTCTTTACTTCGAATTACTCCTCAGAAGGCGCGCCCAGGTCGGGTTGTGTTGAAAAATTATCACTAACAAAATATGGTTTGAAAAATTCGCAAAAAAGTCCTCGGAAAGCCGAAAGGAAGGAAGTGTAAAGTGCCAGCAGAATAAAAGCAAAAGTGATTTAGATTAAGTGAATGAATATTTACGAGCTCGCCGCACTAAGAAAGTAGCTGACAGACCAAAACGATTTCGCGTAGTCACAACCGTGCGAAACTTCAAAGGCCGCATGCAAGCGGAGACAAGCTGAATAAAGGACTGAAGGACATTAACATGTGCACGAGAATCAACTGAGTCATTTAGCAGAAAACTGACTGAGGTGCGCTATGTTGCGCAGCAAAGAATAAAATAGTTTGAATATTGTTAGGGCGGCGGCGTTTTGCAGACTTGCAACACGGTTGGTAAACACAAGACAAGACAGCAAGCAAGAATTTGTATGAAAATAATATTGCGCGACCACAATGAACTCACAAAGACAGCTTCTGAAACGCACACACGCGCCTCCCTCCCAGCACCAGAAATGCATAAGCGACTGCATGACATAGCATTGGCGGAAGGTACATAAAATTGACTTGCGGTTACTTGCCACCTGCAACAGTCAAGCGCCATGTGCCATGCATCCGTCGCGCACAAAATTCTACCCACACAAAATCGTAAGAAGCACGCCCTACAACGCGGCACGCAAATCCGCCGTCGGCAATACCGCAGACACTCAAACTGCGCGGACTGTATAAACACAAAGAGAAGAAGCAACAGCAGCAACAATGAAGTCCTTACTCGAACCCTCAAACCTTTAAAACACCTGCAACGCAATGAAATAATAAAAGCGAACGAAAAAAAATATTCGTGGAAAATCAACAAAAGCGCCAAACAATAGCAAAAAATGCGCAACAGTTGCATTTATGAAGCGCCAACAACAAGACCAACAATAACCAGCAGCAGCTACGCCAACAGCGCAGCTAGCAACACAGCGAGCAGCCGTAGTTGACTTCGGTCGGTCGTTCAGTCGGCAAGCGGAGCGGCAGCACAAAAATATCCTGCGGTAAGTTTTCTCATTTCCACCTCGGCCAAGCTGAGTTCGCTGCTCAGCACAAGTTTGCTCAACTGACGGTGGGTTTTTGTTGGGTTTATGCTGTTGTTGTTGGGGTTTCGTCGACAGCTGTAAATGTTGAACCGAAATGGGCAAAGTGAAAACCATGAAAACCAAGGAAGCGAACGTTTCAAGTGGTTAGATTGGCTTATAAGTGTGTATGTGTGTGGCGATAAGAGTCGCTGTGGAGCAAGGCGGTCTCTTCTATCAACAGCATTGCCAGCTGTAACACTTGGTTGATAGCAACCGCAAGCACCGTAAAGCTAACACAAACAGATTGTGAGTTATGGAGACAGGTTGAATGGGCTTATAGGTTTTTCTAGTAATGAATAACCTCAACTGAATTGTAAATGATGACTTTAGGCCTTTAAGTATTGGATAGATAGCTCAAGAAATGTCTTATCGGATGGAGAACTCTCTAAATTAAGTCACAATTTGTTAATTGTTTCGAAGAACATCTCGAAGTCTTGACTGAACAAATAAATTCGAAGACCTTGAATTTTATTAAGTAAACCAATAAGATCTTCCTAAACATATTTTCAATAGTATGTTATAATAATAATATTATAATATTCTACCAGAAGGCAATGGTAACCCCTGTTTTACTTTATTAAAACGAAATAAACGACATATAAACATAAAGATCACATTCTTCTGTTATGGGTATGAGCAAAAAGAGAAGATAATTGTTGTTGAAAGACAGATCTTCACAAAAAATGGAATGGCAATGTAGCTTAAGTATAATCTCATCCGGTAAAAATACTTTTCTAGAAAGAATAAAATTCGACAAATAGTTCTCAACTTTTTCTTGAAAATGCTATAAGCACTTGGGAAAACTGACCGATACTTCTTGTGCCCCAAATCATCGGAATATTTAAATTTTTTTTATATCTAATGTCGAAGAGAGATCCTAAAGGATCATGAAAGGAACTTTACACAAGTGGTAACACCATTAGGAATAATAATATATTTACGTATAAGACGAGCCGGCTTTAGCAGCTGAATTCCCAACACTAGCCTCTCCACTGCCGCCTCCACGAATGCAACTGCAGCGCTGTGAAGCAGCAGGCGTTCGACCACATTGCAGACGTCAAGCGCGACCAGACAGAATAGTGACAACAGCAGCTTCAGCAGCGCGTCCTGGTCCGCAAACAGACACATACTAACTGTCGGTGACGGCTGAACTGAATAGCCAACAGCATAACGCCGCCACATACGTGTCAATTGACAACACTTTCGGCCGATTGTGATCTGCCATCAAACAGGCTGAAAAATACACAACACACACACAAACTGACACTTGTAAGTAGATGTGAGTGGTAAAGCCATTTAATGTCCTAGTGGCATGTGTCCTGCAGTCGCACACTCTACGTCCGTGTGGATGTACGAGCTGTTGTAGATCCAAAGGCATGCGAAGCAAATACTGTGCTTTTTGTTGTCCTTTATGTTGAGCTTATTTGTGTTGTGTGCTCTCGCCAAAATGGCAAACGGTGACTCTCTGTTTGTGCAGAGACCGGCGTGTGCGGCGCATGTGCCCACACGAGGCGCTGGAGAAATGTTATTAGTTTAGCGTCTCTTCATGGAGGGGTGTTAGAGAGCGCACAGCGGGTGACACTGCGATGTGGTGGCTTTCCTTATGTAAACAATTTGTGTGAAAGCCAAAACTAAACACTTTGTAAATTGATATCCTGGCGAGCTGTTATCCCTCTCGACTCGATTCCAGTCGTACTTTAACATTCGTGTTGAGCGGTAGACGGTGCGCTGGTGAATCGAAAAGCGCAACACGGTAGAAAGCTAACCGCTAAAGCAAATGAACAAGAAGAAGAAAACGTTGCGTGTTTGCAAATGACTGACGGCTAAAAAGAAGAAGAACAAGAGATCGCAATAAAAGTGCCGGTGTTTCCACAACTCCAACCACAAACATTACTCACTAAAATTACTACGCTGAATCTTTTCAATGCGTAGCTACTCTTCCCAGTCTTAAAACAAATTCTTTAATTTCCGGTCGTACGTTCGTCACACGTCTCGAGGCGATTTAAAGTGGACGCTGTAACAAACGGGTAAATAGTCGGCGCGCGTGCGTGTTTTGTTTATACGTGTCGCGTCTTGCCGTGCCCGCAAACCGGCCTATTCAGTGGTTTCCACTTAGTGACGTGTATTCCTCGCAAGGCTGTTGCTGTCAGTGTCAGCATTGGTAAACCATTGTTTTTCAATTTTCCATTACAAAAGCAAACAATCAACGGCTTAACGCAAAATAATACAAAAGTGAGAATAAAAAGTAACAGCGAACGCTGGACGCGCATCCAACCTAGGTGTCCTTAAGATATACAAATTGCAATTAAGCGGAGCGAAAAATTTAATCCTCTTAAAGTGTTTGTGCTCAACTGCTCGCATACGAGAAGCGCTGCGCTGTAATCAGAATCCGCGTTGCCGAACAAGTGCTTTGTAACTATACCTGTCCGAAAGTGTAGCCAACAAAGCGCGCTGCTATCACGCGAGCATATTAATGAGTTGTCAAGCGCGCACACCATTACTAACACAAAAACTGCACAACAATAACGGTATACTACAAACTAATCTCACTAACTAACTTCTAACTAGCGACGCGCAGGAATCCGCGTAAAGCGCGCGCCTTCATTAGCAACGCGCGACCGTGTTACGCGTAAGCCAACTCGCGGACGCGTCGCTGCTCGCGCCTCATTAAAGTGTCATAAAAAGTTTCTGTTGTCATACTGTTACTGTGGTTTTAACAACAACAATAACAAAAGTAATAACAAACGAACGAAGAAAAACGACAAGTTGACGCCGCGCGCTAACAATAGTAGATTATTAAAAGGATTAGAAGAGTGCTGAAAGTCTGCGCGCACAATGCTTTGGTCGCCGGGCATGCAAAAGGACACTAACAAGCAGCGAATGCCTTTGTTCCAACCAACTACATTGAAGTTGTACATTTGTGTGTGTGCGTGTTGAAGGCGTCGCGCTAGAAACACAGGCGTCGGACGCTACGCAAAGGCGCGTTGTTAAGACTAGTTGAAATATTATCCTTTGCTAAAATGCTGAAAATGCAAAATCACCGGGATAAGTGCGCTTAAGCGAAAGTAACTTTATAATAACAACAACACAAGTGAGTAGATATAAAATAAAAAAGAATTCCTTTAACTATATTGCCCGAACGGCGTAGTCTTAACTTAACAAACCCCAAACGTGCAACGCTCAAGTCTTCGTATCTTTTCTGTGTGCGTCTCCGCTTTCAGCACTTACTTTGTTACGTTAATCCTTAGGTCCCAGTTATACAGTTATTGTGTCTGTCAGTGCGCGCTGTGAACAAAAGTACGAAAAGCTCACACCCAAGCGACACGTAGCCAGACATACATATATACAATTCTAGGAGAATTCAAGTGTGTAAAATCGTGCGCGTTTGATTTTGTTAGTGCGAATGTTTGTGTGTGTGAGTAGGTGTTGGTGATATATTGTGCATATATAATAAAATATTCGGCGCCGCAGTTGCGCCTTTGCGTGCGTAAGCCTATCCACCAACCAACTTACCATCTCCGCCGCTTGGCTAGTGATACGTGTAAATTGTGAGCGTGTCGAATTACCAAAAAGGATATATACTCATATTATTTATCCAGTTATTTGCACAAGTATGTGGTTTATGCGGAATGTTCTTGTCGTAGGATATCATTTCACATCAATTTCGGCCGAGAGCAGCTCTTTAGCGACGCGTCAACAACGCTTCAGCTAGACTGTATTCAAGCGGGAGTTCACAATAGCAGTTATCCAAATAGTGCAGACCAACACAGCCGTTAGCGAGTCAAATGTGTCAGCCAGCCAGCCAGGCAGTTAGCAAGTCTAGCGCGTAAGCTGCTCAAGCACGGTGCTCAGACGCTCAGGCTGGTGACCGCAACACCATTTAAGCTGATTGCATTTTGATAAGTAAGGATTTAATGTGTTTTCATAAACAGCATAAACAGTTTGCGCCAGTTTCACTTTTTCTTTTGACTTTACTAGTATACACAGCTATGTGTTGTTGGCGCCCTGCTTTGCATATATGTATATTACCATACCCACTCTATGTCATACATACAACATATATATATATATAACGTAACTTAATGTATGTACCCAAAAGCGACTTCAAAGTTCAACCCATCGTCGTTAGCAACATTTGAGAACTTCCATTATATGTTTTTATTTCTACTCCTATCCCATACCTTTGTATGAAATGTGAAATGTGACTCCTTTATGTTGTCAGGTTAGATTAAAATTAAGAAGAATTACCGCAGCGCTTTTCAAATTGGATTTCGCTATTAAAATGTATATAGTTTTTCTATTATTCTCTAAATTAAATAAGAGTGTTTCATAAGTAAGTTGAGAAAGTAGGGTTATTGGATTAATCTGAAGTAATCAAGGTTTTATTATTTTAGAAGTTGATTAACCGTGTTATTCTATATATAAATATTTGATTTTAGTAAGTTCTTCAAAACTGTCTCCCATTTTTATGAAAAAGAAACTTTGTAAAAGCGACAAAGTCAAAAGTTGTCGACGCGTCGAATCGAACAACTATAACATATTAGAGATAGAAGAAAAAGAGGTTATACCAGTTTAAACGAGTATTCATAGACATATAGAGAATGAAATACAGACCCAGTTTACAATGACTCTTGCTAAAAAATCATAGTTTATTTAAAATAAGACGAAAACTTGCTTTTGCTAAAAATATTTTATACCACAGTAAAAGATATAAATTGACTGTAGTTGGAAATTCAGAACAAAAATAGTTTTATATGATTTGAATTTCTAAACAGAAAGTGTAATTTTATTTAGCAATATGTGGTTTGTATTAATATTTATATTATATATTTTATCCATTAAGCATGGTCTATTGAATATTTATATAAAGATTTTTGAATATAAAATGTAGTAAATAAAATTTCCAGCACAAAAATGGACACAAATATGTGTATGCTTTTCCTACTTAATGACAGCTTCGTGACTTTTCTAACAGAAAGAGTTATGATTTGTTTTTATTTGTAATAAATCCATTTAAAGCTACAAAATATATACAGAAATAGTTTTTAGACACTTTGGCCTAGTTTCTTTTTACAAGCTGTTGTATACACGATTTTGAATATTTTCATCGTTCTTAATTCTAGTAAAATAATTCGCTTAACTAAAATCCTCCCGAAATGCCTTTCACTTGAGAGTAATATTGTAATAATAATTTTGGAATTAAGTAGCAACTCTTCTGAAAATTCGTCTCGGGGTACTGTAATATTTAATTTATTTTATTTAACGAATTGAATTTAAAATGTGAAACAGGTGTCCACTTCGTTTAAATATGGTCTAACTTTTATTATCTTTGGTAATTTAAGCTCCGTTATTTGTAGTTTTTTCTTTCCATATACTTTTTTACTTAAAATTTACAAATCCAGTCATTTTATTATTTAACAATTCAAGTATTACACTGAACAATATGTGACGGAAATTTGGTTACGCTAAACGATTTCGTTGCACTTAACTACAGCGAACTTCAGCAACACTTGAATTATGCTAAAATACAGTATATAAGTATTATTATTTCATGATACAAAATTCATATACATTGCTTTATTACCCCGAAAAGATATTCACTTAATTTTACTTCTTTACGATTTATTATCCTTTTACTTTTAATCTGCGACCTATTTATTGCGCCGCCTTTGACCAGACGCTTGCTTAATGCAAACAAAAACAACTGCGCTGCACTTCAGTCCATGCCGAGAATGCGAGCCACACAGATTTACATATTTATCTGCCATTATTTACATAGATGAATATGTGCACAGACATACAGAGGGCTTGTTTGCTTTAATGCTCGTATAACAATTTCTAAAACGCCTGCCGCCCCTTGAACCCACTGCAGCGTTATCAAATACTTTGCCATCACTTGGAATGCTCCACACACCCACACAGATCCTTATGTATACGAGTATATACATATATGAATGGCACTACGACATATGCGCTTACGCGCTAAATGAGAACGTCATTTTTATATGCTTCGCCACACTCGAGCTGCGGCATTTACGATAAATATGCTCAACCCAGCCACGCCACACCACGCTCAACTAGCACGCTTCACACGCTCGCTAACGAAGCGAGCACTAAGCAAATATTTCCTACAATAATGTCCTTTCACAGCAGATTTACATTTGCGTGACTTTCCGTTAGCAGAAACACACATAGATATACATGTGTATGTGGAAATGTGCTCAAGTAAGCGTTGATAAGCGCGGAAAAAAGGCAAGCACTATACTTACCACGGCCATTTAATATTTGTAATGCGTTGGCCAAATGCTACGTATTCATATTGTTGTTGTATATTCAACATTTGTTGTTGTTGCGTGATTACGTCAATGTTAACTGTGGTTGATCGCCAAGCTTTCTCTAAAGTGAAATAAATTTCCTAGTTCCAAGAAAAAAAAGCAAACACGCGCGCGCCTTCGCCACAAATGCTTCCTCCGCATCCTTGGCTTCTTCCGCACCGTTAGCGCTGAAAAGTGCGCTACTAATTGAAATCAGTGAGTGGAACCGAAATGGACAAAAATTTAGATTTACGGTCGCTCACTTACGGCGCACTTATGGACAAAACCGCTAAGGCGAACCATAAAAAGTGTGGTGGACAAAAAAAAAATACAAATGTGCTGATATAAATATCCTGTCGACGTCAACCCACTAACAGCTGATATCAACTTGATGGACATCCCCCAAAAACATTTTAGCCAACATTTCAATGCTCACCAGCTCACTCACGCTCGTTGGACATTTAAACAAGGCGAATACATCAAGTGGTCAAAACACACATACAGCTACAACAAATACACTCTGTGTTTATAAAGAACTCATCAGTCACCTCATTTGCGCTCGTACTTACCACTTACCGTTAGATTCCCCTTCCCATTTGTTGACTTGCCATTCAGTGCATTCGAGCGCTCATTTTCATTTGAACATAGTATTTAGTCATATCGCATAATTAAAACACAATCTTATCGCTGTTGGCACTCAGTGAGTGCGTCCGCAGCGCAGGTTTTCAGCTCTGTGCCAGGCCATTGCGTTGCGCCTTCGTGGAAAGGTGTGTGTGCGTTTGTGTTTGTTGGTGTTGAAAGTCGTCAACATGTGCTGGTTGAAAGCAAAAGTTCATAGAATTTGTTTTACAATTCGAAGGTGGTTGGTCAAATGCACCGGAAAGTACATGCAAACATGCATACATACTCACTTCTATATAGTATATTATGGTAAAGGTGCTTTTATTCTTGAAGAAATTGAAGTGCTGCTGGCAGCCTTGCTTATTGTTATGTGTGTACAATATGTAGTAAATATTATATAAATTAAAATAAATGCAGTTTATACGAAAATATTCAACAACAAGTAAGGAAGGGCTAAGTTCGGGTGTAACCGAACATTTTATACTCTCGCAATTTATTTATTTAACTTTATTTATATTATATAATACACAATTTGACCCACATATTCGTCATATATATTGTATAAAGTCCATTGGAAGTTGAAAACCATAATATTAAGTTAGAAGCACCGAGGTCCTCGTGTTCGATATATGGGGCCTTAAAAACCTATGGTCCGATTTCGGCGATTTTTAGAATGGGGCTGCCACACTATTAACATAGTATTTGTGCAAAGTTCTGCACCGATATCATCACTAGTACTTACTTTATATATTGTAAAGTAAACGATTCAGATTGTCTTCAAAGTTCTGGTATATAGGAAGTAGGCCTGGTTGTGAAGCGATTTGGCCTATTTTTACAACATATCATTGGGTTGTAAGGAAACTATTACAAACCAAGTTTCATTGAAATCGGTCGAGTAGTTCCTGAGATATGGTTTTTGACCCATAAGTGGGCGACGCCACGCCCATTTTCCATTTTGTAAAAAAATCTGAGTGTAGCTTTCATCTGCCATTTCTTATGTGAAATTTAGTGTTTCTGACGTTTTTCGTTAGTGAGTTAACCCACTTTTTGTAATTTACAACCTAACTTTTGTATGGGAGGTGGGCGTGGTTATCATCCGATTTCTTTCATTTTTGGACTGTATTAGGAAGTGGCTAAAAAAACGACTGCAGAAAGTTTGGTTTATATAGCTCTATTGGTTTGTGAGATATGTACAAAAAACTTAGTAGGGGGCGGGGCCACGCCCACTTCCCGAAAAAAATTTCATCCAAATATGCCCCTTCATAGTGCGATCCTTCATACCAAATTTTATTTCCATAGCTTTATTTATGGCTTAGTTATGGCACTTTATGTGTTTTCGGTTTTCGCCATTTTGTGGGCGTGGCAGTGGTCCGATTTTCGAAGCACTTTCCTATGGTGCCAAGAAATAAGTGTGCCAAGTTTCGTCAAGATATCTTAATTTTTACTCAAGTTACAGCTTGCACAGACGGACGGACGGACAGACAGACATTCGGATTTGAACTCCACTCTTCACCCTGATCACTTTGGTATATATAACCCTATGTCTAACTCGTTTTATTTTGGGTGTTACAAACAACCGTTATGTGAACAAAACTATAATACTCTCTTTAGCAACATTTGTTGCGAGAGTATAAATATAAATTAAAACTTTCTCCTAAAATATTTAATTGCATCTCTACTTTTCCTATGCTCTTATATTCTACAGAATTCGTTTTTAGTTGAAACATTTTTTATTTATGACCTTCTTTCACAAGAAATTAGAATTTCTCAAATATACTTATATTTTAAATATTCGCTTCTCAGTATTCAGATTATGGGTCATGTGTAAAGCGGTAGATCCGAATTGAAGAAAATAGAATGGACTGCAGGAGCATGGTTGGCATTTTCACTGGCCACAGTATGTTAGCGGCGCGAGCTTGTAAAATGGGATTGATAGATCCAGAAGATTACAAGAAGTGTCAAAAACAAGGTACAAGGTCGTGACGTATTGGCCTACCAGGCTAACCTAACTTATGTATTGAGATTATAAATCAAATCCTTTTTCGTCGCAATTTTCTTACCGATTCAAGAATGGTATTTAATTACCCTTAAATGGTAATTGTAGTGCTTTTTTACTAAGTATAGACAATTATACTAGAAATCAATTATTGAGTGTTCTTTGGTTTAAATTCTTCTAAGATTCAATATTTATTTCATACTTTGTTTGCCCACGACTTTTTAAGCGAATTATTACTCGAATTTTATTCATAGATTATGTTTAAGGAATATTTATTGTTAATCCGGCTTCCCATTGCTCTCCCACATAAGAATAAGAATAGCTTTAGAAATATTCAAAGCAACAAACGACTTTAAACAATGGAGACTTCCTTCATAACTGCCTTACCCGTCATCATGCCAAGTGACAGCGTTGGCATATTTATTCGTTTATTCACTCCTCGTCGAAGATAAGGCCCATTCAAGAGCGCAGTCAAATCCCATTCGATGTGATTTATGTGGCCATAAACGAGTAAAATGAATAACAAAAGTGGGCTCGTGAAGCATATTTAATAATATAAAATCTTTAACGTTGCTCTTGATGAAAATCAGCTAAGAGAGTGTGTTTATAAAAACTTGAAGTGGCCACTAAAAATGAGTGGAAGTGTCCAAACTGCAGGACAACAAAAACTGTCCCACCACGACCACCGAGTGCCATAGAGAAACCAGCTGTGAAATAAAGCCATCCAAAACGCCTAAATTTATGCAACGCGTTGTCCACAATTTATATATTTTTATTTGCATTGTATATTTCCAACGCACGTTTGTGTATGTGTCCTTGTGCGTGTTTCTCATTTATAAGGATATGTTTATTAATATGTTCGTCCTTGCAGAGCGCAAGCATTCCGAAATTACGCCGATGGCGATGTTATCGACGACAACAAAAACGCTCCTACAATCAAGGCAACAACAATGGCGTTGACAATTACTCACCCAGTCGCAATAACAAAGCCTTTATTTATTTCGCCTAACACAAATTTGCCATTATGATTATCATATCTCATCCACAAGCAGGCAGTGTCAAGCCAGGCAGACAGCAGGAGCAGCAGTCAACGGGTCTAACGAGCGCTAGGGGTATGACACCCACCAATCAGGCTGGCAGGCAACCCATTTGTATAGGTGCACGCACACACTCACGCGCACAGGCTTCGATATCAACACACGCGTAATTCACATTTCCCCTCGTGGCATTGTTTTTGCAGCGAAATGGTGTTGTTTCAGCCGGAGCTTATGGAAAACAAAACAATCGCATGCGAGATGACTTTGAAAATATGGCCTGGTTATCAATGCGTCGTTCGTTGGCAGCGAACGTGTTGTTTGTTGTTGTTTATGTGGAACGTGATGTTTCCAAAACATCGGTGCGAGAGTGCGTGCGTGGGTGTATTTACCTGCGCTCTAGCACTAGCAACTAGTAGTCTGAGGCAAATATTGATCCAGCGCTGAGATTGTGAGTTGTTCAGGTGAAATAAATTTAGATTTTTCAAGAGTTGTTTGTGAGTGTGCTTATAGAGGCAAGCATTTTATTACATTTTGTGCGTCTACTTTGCCTTTTACGCACGCACTTTCAGACAGGCAGACATAATGTGTATATTTAAGTATTCATAATTTTATTAAATCTTCTCTCTTCTCTCTGCCAGTGAGGTACCGAAAGCGGTGCTTTAAAGGGACACCTACACTATAATGGATGTATGTATGTATATACAACAGTACTCAGTAGCTAGATTGGAATAGGATTAAGTGAAATATCATAAATTATTTATTTTGTATATTAAGAAACTGTCAGCGTAGAGAGTCTAAATCGATTAAGTTTAAATTATAACACGGTGATATAGCTGACATGAAAATATTTATTGTCTCATTACATTATAAGTTTATTTGTATGCTCAAGAGGCGTGATCAAAAACATGCAATAATCTTTTCGACGACAATTAGTTTCTTCTACCAAGAACAGATGTTGAATTATATCTGACTAAAGACTGTCACCGCGGTAACATTCTCAATTATATGTCACTACATGTAGAACCGAGTGACTTTATTGCATGACAATTAGCCAAGAGATCGTGGGTTCAAATCTGGACGGATGTAAGATCTTAAATTTTTAACTTTTTGTTCACACGAAAATATTATTATTTCATCATTAGACATTTGCTTATCAAAGAGGCACTTAGATTGGTTTGCCATTTGATAATGAACATACTTACTTCGGAGAGCCGTCTATTGCTTATATTCGGCGCCAATTGCTTTAAAAATTGGTCGAAAATTGGGCATCACGGCTGGAATTTATTCTCTTGATCTCTTGTTAACGTGTTAATAAAATGTTTCAAAACTAACCTAGAAGCTGATAGTGAGAAAAGTTGTATTGAAAAAATTTAAATCTACTAGTAGACCCGACCCCGACCTTACCAACATACTAGTTATCATATTTCAGTACTTATACCACTCCTAACCATCTTAAAATTACTTCCGAAAAGTTACGATTCAACCCACATTTGGAGAACATTATCAGTTTAATAGTGGTCCAAGAAACAAGTGTTCGAACAATACCCCAATGTTTCATTTCAATAAAAAGAGAATAAATCTCGAAAGAATGTGACATAATGACGTCTCTTTTGGGAGTTTGGCGATACATACATTCCACAAACTTATATATAGATAGACTTATATATAGATTCAACGATTATAATATGGTCAGAGAGATGGCAATACAGCACAGCAAAGACATATACAAAAAACATCATCTAAATACAATCTCTGTACGAAAAAAGGCAACAAATCAAAATTCATTACTGGCCCACGACCGCCTACAATAACAATGATTATGGCCACCATATCGAATGGATTATAAATTCCAAAGTATCACTTGTGCAATATCATTGTCATTACGAACGCCCCTACTGTCATATTACAACAGCATAACGGCACAACAGATTAATAATTTTCAACTGTCCTGCACAAAATTGTTTCGGACTTAAAATCTGGCTCCCACTACAGTTACAGCGCCGCCGGGGCTGTCCATATCAGTTTCACATCATCTCCAATTTAAACATCAACATTGTTGCTCATACGACCCAACGTCCACTTGCAACAAAAATCGTTTCGTTACGAAATCAGCCAGCATGGACCGATGTGACCGCAGGAGCTTATGTACTTGTAGTTAGACAACGGCGCCACAGCAGTGATACACTTCCCTACTTGCTGCATGGGAATACTGCCACCCTGCATCCCACTCTCACAAGCGGTATGCACCGTTATGGAGTTGAAAGTTCAAATTTCATTTTAATAATAAACGCTATAAATTTCATATTATGGCGCATTGTTCTGTTCTGTGCTCTGTTCATGTGACGCCGGTATCTCTCCAGCTCTCGCTGTTCGGTGCTCTGTCAGCAGCAGCCTGCATGCAGTCGAGACTACCGCTACGTGCGGTTTTGTCCTGTGGCAATTCACTGCCGCATTCGCCTCCGCCGTGACCTCTGTCGGTCGTTACATTCGTAACGGTATAAAACTGAAAAATTGTCGAATCTCAGCTGCGTCGCAACAAAATGGCCTAACGCACTTTTGCCTAAAGACCAACGGTGCTGAAATAGCGGTATAACAGTGATCTGTAGGCAACACTCCCGCACGCTTTTCACAGTTACACACACCGAAGTTTAAAAAATATAAAATACCCAACCATGTAACATTCGGTCATTCCGCATTACCGCACCGCGTAACCGGCTCCCTAGTTCGCCCATTCGTTCGTCGGTCGCTGGTTTGCTCGCTCGTTGATTCATTCATTCGCATGCTCCCCGCATTAATGTTTATGCTAATGGCGACAATTTTTTTTTTAAATTGTCCCCTACATGATAATTTACACCGCTGTGTTTCTAGTTTTTTTTGCGCCATTTCTTTTTTTCTGTTTAGCAAAACAATTTTGATGAAAGTTGAAGATTTATTATGTGCAAATATTTTCACAGTCATCACCTGCAGAGTGTGCTAGTACTTATTAATTTCTTGATGCTGGTCGTTAACGCTATGTTGTGGTGGGGGAAATCTGATGGACATTCCGTAGGTCATTTTAGGGTCAATGCTGTGTAGCATTAAAAAACTTCTTGGCAAGGGAGAGGAATAGCGAAAGATATGAATGTAAACTTATTCATAGCACTTCGAGCCAAATGTCCTTAAAATATAATTTATTTTATTTATTCAGTGGTTTGAGCTGTGATTTCAATTGTTTTTGCTCTGATTGCAGCAAAAGTACATGGACAATAAATGGTGTACAAAAACTCACCTCGATATTCACTTTTGATTATCGAATCTTATATATATGTTTATATATATACTAAAGTCACTTTAGTCAAAATTTATAGTTTAAATTGCTAAAAATAAAGCAATAGTCAGACAATTTGGGAAACCTTTTCTGTTTTCTTAAAAAATATGAAATGTATATCTTTGTTTATAAATAGATTGATTCCCAGTAAAAATAGTTTCACTGATCGAAAGAGTAGCTCTTCATAAATTATCAAATAGCTAGGAGACCTCTTCAATTTGTATGTAGTATATCATATATAGTAAGTAGCTTCCATGATAAATGGTAAGACATCCTCTTTTACCCAAGTCCTTTGTATTTTTAACAAGAGATCGATTTTAAAATATTTAGGAGTAGTTGTGGATTCTGAAACAGCTTTATACACTTCTCTAAAGTAAATTCTTTCTCTCTCTGCTACGTTCTATAAAGACTATCTTATTTCCAGTTCCTTAAATGATGTTATATTGAGCTGAGTAAATGAAGGCTCACTAGATCGATTACTTTCTCATTCACTTAAACATGGAAACCTCTTCCTGAACCTAGTATTCAATGGTATTGAACTTTTTGGGGCAGTAATATGCTCGCTATCAATACCATTTTGAGTTAATACATCTGTATGTATGGTACAACGGATGCTCCTTATTTCATCTCAGCCACCTTTTAGTTTCCCGAAAATGCAATAGAATTTATATCAATGAAGTTTGGAAAATTCTTAGTTTAAATTGCGCTCTTAACATTCTATTTTCTTACTTTCTGCTTAATGCAATAAACGAACGCCCACACACATATGCGCCTGCATCATCGCCACAAGTTGGTCCCTTGTTGCTTGGTATATCATGCCATTCGCGCGCAATTCACTTTAGAACAACAATGCCATTATTTTCTGCAACAAAGTAGAGCACAACAACAACATGCTGCTGCTGAATTTTCTTATTCTTCAACTTCTTCTTCTTCTTTAGTTCTAACAGCGTTTATTACCAGGTGAAGCTGCTGGTGAAAATATCTTTTTGTTGTCCTTTCCTTTTTTGTAATGTATGCACTATTTGTTGTTGTTGTTTTCTTGGTGGTGATCGATTGTTGCTGCTACGGTTTTCTCAGGCGATACAAAATGACAAACGGAAACAGATGCCTTACTTTACAATTTCTCAATGCCGCGACAATGTAGACTCTATTCAATGCGCTCCTTGCAACATGCGCCGGCACATTGCGGCCACCTGACGCAAGAACAAAACCCACTTAAACAAAAACAACAACAAGACGCAAGAAACTAGAATTTCCATGCAACGTAACGAGTTGGCCTGCTCCCCACGTCCACCACACACCATATGCCATTGCCAAGTTAAATTATTCATTTCTTCTTGGGCGCAAATTGGTCGATGCTCAAATGAATTTGTCATTTAAAATTTGCCGGCGAACAGCGCTCTAACAACGGGGCTTGCTGCGGAAATGCTGGCGGAAGGTCATAAAAAGAATACAGCTCTAAAAACAACAAGCGACGGCAGCGGCATCAAGGTACTGAAGGCAACGCTAAAAATCATGCACTCAAACCTTATACTGTTGCTGCTGCTGCTAAGTTGTGAGGGAAGCGACAAAAAACGGAAATGACAGGAAGTGCAAACGGAAGCACAAAAAAAGTGTTCAACAACCCGATGAACGAGCAATCGTGCAGCCAGGCGACCCAGCGACCAACCCATCAAGCAGCAGCCAGCCGAGAGCCAGGCAAAACGGGATCGCAAAGCGCCAGCATTGAGTCCTACAATGTGGTGTGAGCAAGAGCATCTTCAACGTTTCGCGCTCACAACAGCACACTGCTAGGGTCTGGTGCTAGTTTTTTCACAACACTCGACGTGGACGCGCCTCATTTTGCTGGCTTCTGCCCAATATTCACAAATTTATTTAAACTCTTCCGTTCGTTGAAGTCCGCGGTGAGTTCGTTTTCGATTCGTTTGGCGGCTGGACGCTGTGCTTGTTTGCCCGCAAGCCTTAGCATGTTGTTGTTGGACCATCTGTTGCTGGGAAAGCGCTGGAAAACCTAACGACAGATATCCACATACTATGTACATATGTAGCTACGTATTTATCTGCCTATCGGCTGCCAAACTCCATTTGTGCGCAATAATTTCATTGTGATTTTAAGGTTGGTGCGCGCAGCAAAAAACTCCATTTTAAATTTCGAGTTAACTGTAAAAATATACAATTTAAATATTGAGTTTAACCAGTTTTTTTGAAGTGCGCGCTGCCGCATAACGGCATTAAAACCGATTTAATTATTGTAAAATATTTTCCGAAGGCTATCGGCAATTTAGGGTACGTAAACGATATGAATACGGAATGTGTATTTTTTAAATTGAATGAAATTGAAACAAATCAGTGGATTATAAAATCCTTAAGTAGAATTGCATGTATCATTATCTCTATATTTCATATACGGTAGTTAGCTTGTTGATATTTGCCTCTTTTTCGGCATCTTTATTTCTCAAAACTATAGGGTATGATGGGTTTATTGGAAACACTCCTCAATCATATTTTCATTATCGAAAGATCATAAGCAACTCTTATTCGTGGGTTCATGGTATAATGATGAGCTCATTTAATAAAACAAGACCTGGAACTCTGGGATATTAATTCGTGAAATAAGTGTTCTCAAAAAATCAGGTCCATGGATTTTTATAATAGATTTTTAGGTTAGATATATTCTGATTTTCCGACTTTCTAAAGCAATTCGATTTACTTTTCACAGACTTGTAGTAAAAGAACAGCGATAAATCCTTCCTGACCCACTTAAATATGAAAGTGAAAAATTACAACAACGCTTTTTTGTAGTTTTCAAAGAACCACACATACTTACATAAACACAAACACTTCGAACATGTGTTGCGGCCTATTACTTACATCTTCCACTGGCATGCACAAAGACCTTAATAAAATTCCTCACAATTCTGCGGTTCTGAGCTAAATGGCGCCTACTTAGCGGCAAGCACACAAACACACACTTACATGCAGTAGCACAACAATGGCTGGAGTATAGTTATTTCTTAATATGAGCGGCGCTTTATAAATTCATATATTGTGTAGGCAATCTATTTACGCTTGCAGCCCTTCCATGTTTGTGTGAGTGTGAATACTGCGCCGAGTTGCGAAAGTTGCAAGCAAATGAAAACTTCAAGAAGCAACTTTTGCCTCACTAAAGTATATGTTTGTAGCGCCTAGTAGCGCTCAGCGTCCAGCAGCCAGCGCTGCAACGGTATATCACACTCACACTAGCCTCGGCGCTCACACAGAACTTTTAAAATGGGGGTAAGAAGAGCATTTGTCCCAATTTCACCCGAAATTTGGTCGTTCATTGTTCGCTGTTCGCTTTCATTATACTTTACTTGTGTTCTTCAAGTAACTTTTTGCGAATTTCTGTCACTTCCGTTACCACATCCTCTGTAACCATTTTGCAACAACTTTGACTTTTCTATGCAACACTTTGCTACTTCTTTCTTCTTACTTTTGCCGCCGCTGTCGGGCTTATTGCCTTCGCTTTTCGTATTCCGCCATCTCCTGCTTCGTCGTCTTCTTCTTATTCTGCTGCTGCTGCTGCTAAGCCTCCTTCGGCTTTGCTATTTGCTCCCAATTGAATTACTACGGCATGAAAGCCAATTTTATAATTGAAACGCTTTCATTGCTTTGGGGCAAAGTCTATTTTAATTTACTCTGCAACATTCCCCTCTCCTCCCTTTTGATGGCACTTACAAATACTCACACATATACATATGTATATGTATGTATATATGTATATGCTACAAATTATTCGACTTGTTTGAGTTTCAGGCATTTCGGAAATATGTATGAACCGTTAGCAGCATGTAGCGCTCGCACCCAAACACTTCGTACCACAGCAAAGCCTGTCGGCCTGTCAGCTTGCCGGCGCGCCAAGTGAGCACAGTATGTTGTCAGCAGCAGCTACAACAGCCAGTGCCAGCGTCAAAGTCATCGACATGTCTGCTGTCCCATCGTTAAATCGTAATCGTCATTTTCGGCAATCCAATACGAGTCACACACAAACAAGCCGACACACATATATTTCACAAAACCTCACTCTCACTCGAAATTTATTGAGTTTTTTTGTTGTCTCAAACTCACTTCCGTTCTGCTTCCGGCCTGCCCTTTGCTCCACCAGCTCTCACCCAACAGCATTAAATGTTTTGCTCATTTTTATTGGTTGCGAATTTTGGGTTCACAAATCAATAATGGTGTGGGTGGGATAAAGCATACGCAGTAGTTGTTGTTGTAGCGGCTTTTACCATAAGTTGAAATTAGCCGGATTGCCTGATGATTGTTGTTGTTGTCCTTCGTATTGATGATGATGAGCGGTTGCTGTGTTGCGCTGTTCGCCAAATCGTCGTCAATCGTTCGCTGCGAAATTATTATTCATCAGCCACGCCTCCTGCCATTACGCTCGCAACTTTCTGCGTCTTTCTTAGCTGCCTTTTCTCCCTCATCCCGCAAAAGTTTTCGTTTGCTTTGAATACATCAGCAGCAGCAGGAAATCCAAGGTGAGCGGCGGCTGTGTGGAGCGTGGAACAGCAAAGTGCGGTTGATGGCGCGCTGCCCCCTTCAATGCCTTCGAAAAGGATGCTCTTTGATGATGTTACTGCTGATGACTAATAAAAATTTTTAACTGCCACATTGAGCAATTCGTAGTTGTCGTTCTTTCATTAGCCGAATAGTTGAGTCTGCCAATATTGGTTACAGTTTTCCATTAAGACTGACAGTCACTTTGATTACGCTGCGCACAGAGGCACGCATACACACGCCAGCAAATTGAAACAAATGCCGTTTCCTTGGTGTGCGCGAGTGTTTGCATGGAATGAAGGCCTCCGTGTGTGGGAAAACCACAACTAACGGGTGATTTTTTTGAGGTTAGGATTTTCATGCATTAGTATTTGACAGATCACGTGGGATTTCAGACATGGTGTCAAAGAGAAAGATGCTCAGTATGCTTTGACATTTCATCATGAATAGACTTACTAACGAGCAACGCTTGCAAATCATTGAATTTTATTACCAAAATCAGTGTTCGGTTCGAAAATTTTTTATCGACAAATTTTGTTCAGCGATGAGGCTCATTTCTGGTTGAATGGCTACGTAAATAAGCAAAATTGCCGCATTTGGGGTGAAGAGCAACCAGAAGCCGTTCAAGAACTGCCCATGCATCCCGAAAAATGCACTGTTTGGTGTGGTTTGTACGCTGGTGGAATCATTGGACCGTATTTTTCAAAGATGCTGTTGGACGCAACGTTACGGTGAATGGCGATCGCTATCGTTCGATGCTAACAAACTTTTTGTTGCCAAAAATGGAAGAACTGAACTTGGTTGACATGTGGTTTCAACAAGATGGCGCTACATGCCACACAGCTCGCGATTCTATGGCCATTTTGAGGGAAAACTTCGGAGAACAATTCATCTCAAGAAATGGACCCGTAAGTTGGCCACCAAGATCATGCGATTTAACGCCTTTAGACTATTTTTTGTGGGGCTACGTCAAGTCTAAAGTCTACAGAAATAAGCCAGCAACTATTCCAGCTTTGGAAGACAACATTTCCGAAGAAATTCGGGCTATTCCGGCCGAAATGCTCGAAAAAGTTGCCCAAAATTGGACTTTCCGAATGGACCACCTAAGACGCAGCCGCGGTCAACATTTAAATGAAATTATCTTCAAAAAGTAAATGTCATGAACCAATCTAACGTTTCAAATAAAATTTTATGCGTTTTTTTTTTAAAAAAAGTTATCAAGCTCTTAAAAAATCACCTTATCTTATTTGTAAAATGTTTGAAATTAAAAGGCTTTCCAATAATCGCTTGAAAATTCGTTCGCTTTTGCCACGTACATACTCATATATACAAATTAGATTTAGGTTATATTGTCACATGTATAAATGCATTAGGGTGCCGCATTTTGTATTTGGAAAACGAATTAATTTCAGATTAAGAAACAGTTAGCATTGCTTGGTTGCTTATAAAATGTCTTTCAATATATTTCTCCCGTAATAAAAAGTTAATTTCTACGATCATATCTTTAGAACGGGTTAGGATACATGATGAAATAAAAAACATGTTAAGAAGTAAGGCTTAGGTTAGGGTTTGGATGATTCCAGCACGAAGATTATCGGATCATCCTTAGACTATTAAAACTTTGTGGCGTCAAAAGGCTAACTACTTTGGGGTGGTTTAACGAGGATATGTCATCCAAGATGTTTCAATTTCCGTCTAGTGTAAGTTACATAGTCGAGATGAAAGTGTCGAGATGTAAGGTTACAACATCCAGTTAGAATTTCTGGAATTTTGGAAAAACTTTTTATTTAAAGGCAAGTTAATATGTTTTAAAAGAGGTCTCAAACCTGACTATTAAGTTAACGCAGTCATAACAATTGCTAAACTGGGATAGAGAGTTTCTTTAATTTGATATGGTATAAAAAATCTTCAATAATTTCTGAAAGATTTGTATTATTTTTAATTATTATTGCTCTTAAACAATTAATATAAATGTATACAAGTTAACAAACATTAATTAATAAACAAATTTGATTTCCAGCTTCAACATATATCCTTAACCAGATGCTAAATTTATTCAAAACTCAAAATACCGATGCGTCATTCCCTTTGTGGACCACTAATCCCTCATGCGCGAATTCTCTTAACACATTTCCATACAGACATATGACTATTTGCTGCTTCTTTTATAAATATATATGTATGTACGTGCGTGTAGCAGGTCTTTTCATCGCATAGTTAATGAACACAGCTGATGATGACGATGACATTATTTTTCTGCTAATACATACGTACATACACATACAGATTCCACTCCGACGTGTGGGTACCTCTTATTTGTTGTTGTCATTGTGTTAATTTGTACTTATGTATGTTGGTATGAATGCGCGTGTGAGCATTCATTGAGTACGTGGAGCAAATGCTCGTTTACCAAATGGCACTGCGAAAGACGTATGTTAAACTTTGATGCAGACATTTTGAGAAAATAAGTAAGCAACCATGTGTTGTAAACGGGTATTGCAGGACTAGTCCTTAACTAGTTCATTGTGATATAATGTTGGTTTCATTTGTGTTACGAGTAAAGGTTTCGTGATTTTATAACTCAATATGACTCATGTGGAGCACATTCTTTGGGACTTCTATGCTATAAAGATGATCCCAATCTGCTGCATTATGCTGCAGAGTCCATATCGTATATATTAAGACTATTCTGAATGGTGAATATCATGTCTAACCTAAGCTTAATGCACCTTCTTCTTTCCAGCACAAAACTAGTCTTCTCCGTATACGTAGAAATTAGTATCTCAATTGCTCTAGTGATCACATACTCATGTTCTTTGTGCGTGTGAAAGCTTTCATACTTGCGCCCAGACATGTGTATTTATGAGTCAACTGTCGCCCGCTCGTTGCTCCGGCTGCTGTCGCCCAGCAAGCGCCAACTACTCATTGAATTCATGTGAAATATGTCTTTTGAATTATTGATGAATGATGAACGTTGGTTACTGTGATGCGTGCGCCCCCTTTCCCCCTGCTCACATGCGACAAAAACATTTACACTAAGTATAATTTGTATCCGAATGGATATTTGCCCGCACACACTCACACACAGTGCTGAGTGGGAGCATGCACTTATGGGAGCGTATGTATATATGTAAACATAAAAGAATATCCAATATTTATTGAGAGATGTGTGTTTGGGGCTGTCTTTCATGGCGTTTGTGATGTAAATGCGCAACATATACACACACAGGCACTCAGACCATCAGCATAATTATACACTTTCGCCGTTTCCGTTGCTTTGCTGACATCCAACGGATGTTCCTGCAATCGCTGGGGTATTTAATTTTGTTCTGCGGTGACATACATACACGCATATAAATGTTTGCTTGTGTATACTTCAAGGCTGTCAGTTACTTAATGTTTGCTTTTTAATTTATATTTTTTTCTTTTTCTGCTATTATTATTATTATTGCAAATATTCGTTTGTGTGTGTGTGCGTTTGTGCTCCCTTAGAATCTTACTTATGATTCTTTTTACTTATGATTCTTTTTTTTTAGTTTTGAGATTAATAAGCTCTATTTTGAAGGCTTTAATTCGGTAATCGGCATCTAATTATAATAAAGAAAGAGAACTAGATCGCGGATATGCAATATAGACGGAACAGGATTTTCTGATATCAAGCTGTCTTCTCCGATGAAAAGTCTAGATCGAAGAGACAACAGTAAAGATGTCAACTCAGTGATGAACATTGTTGAAATATTTCCATAGGGACCCAGCGGTACCAAATACTCATCCTACAAACGCAATACGGGCTACGGCTATACGCAATAGGTTAGGTTCTTGAAAGCCATCTGCAGAACCACCTAATAATAGCTAAAGACCAATAACATAGGTTGTGGTAAGCCAGGGATATTGGAAAAGCGTCTATGTGATAGGGTTCAATATCAGAACTTATTTAAATAGCGGAAAACAACACGAACAATCCAAGCCGAAGAAACAACCTTTTCGAGTCGAAATTCTTTAGAGAGATTATCCTTCGAAGAAGCCACAGTTACAGAACCGTATGCAATTTTAAGTTCAAGATGCCGATTACATACCATCAACAACTCTAAAAGAGACCAATATCAGACTGTTGAGTCTAATCTAAACCTCAACAAAAACCATTTCGACGAACAAAATGCCGAACTAAAAAATAAATTCCAAATTTGTGACCTAATTCTTACGCAGCCAGGAAATTACTTATCTCCTAAAACATTCTATATGTTTAAATGGCACTTTCAAACTCTTTTTTAACCACAAATTAACTGCTCCAGCACCCAATCACCCATCCATCTCATCCATCTAACTATCAAATGCTAAGTTGTTTTATTTTTCAATGATTTTTTGTATCATCCATGCCATTTTCAAATTATAACCAAAATATCAATCAAATCGCATGAAAGCCAAGCATTTGGTGAAATTCTGATTCCGATTCGAATTCGGGTTTTCAAAAACAAAACCCAAAAATTAATGAATGTCAGCACACAGTGATGTGTTCACATTGCACAAATTGGTAGCAGTCAACCGAGAGACAGACAGACAAATAGTGAGTATTGTGCTTGAAAATAATGAAAGCAGTAATTGGTCATTGAAGTATATACAGCTATCCAATTGCCGTGTATTAATGAGCGCAAATGTAAGCGTCATGCCACACACAGGTAAATTTGCATGGAATTGTGAATGCGGGTTTGTTGTTGTTGCTTTCGTACAGTGAAGACTCAGCATTGAAAATGGAAACGCAATTGGCCACAATGTTTCACAACTCGGTTGTCGGTTTAAATATCAATTGCAGCTGCTGCTGCTCATGCATGCCAACACACTCGCTCACGCATACACTCACGAATGCACACACACATCGCTGCTTTGCTGTTGTATGAGATAAAAAGCTATTAATTGTTGTTGTAGATATTCGAAATAGTAATTGCTGCATTGCCAACGGCAGATTTTTTTGTTGAACGCGCATTGATTGCACACTTCGGGCGCTAAATACTGACTTACATACATACACACATGCACATGTTTATGGCTATGTAAATGATTAGAAGCGTCTATGCCTGCAATTCGCTTGGCATGTGTGAAAATATGCACAGTTATACAGTTATGTTTGGATGTAAAAGCTGCGCTATTTATAGTTAGAGCACGCTTGAAATCCGTGTTTAAGTGATGTTACATTTACATATACATACATAATAATTACCATGTTTACTTGTATATTCCATTACGTTATATGAAGTTTTGAATGAAAGTGTGTATCATTAAACAGGTTAAATCGGTTTCATAGTCAGTAGTATAAGTTTGACACCTTTCTTATACTCTAACGATCCGATAAGTCAATTAAATAACGATAATCAGTTCTCAACACTGTTCAGATATATTTTAACAAAGAGATAAATTTCTAAGATTCTTAAATAATACCTTCCAATAGTAATATTTTTATATAAAAATGTTGGTCCCGAAATTTCGGGATTGTGATATCGGGATCCCGATATGTACTTTTCCACGGTGGTTCATAAAAATTGCATTTATCATTGTCTTTATCTGTAGTATTTAACGCAAATAATAATCGGATAATCGAATCTAAGATTATATTGTTTATAAAATTCCGTTAAAACTGCATAATTTAAGAATGATGTGAGTCCCGAAATTTGGGATCCTTATTATACTATTTTGCAGTGGTTCATAAGATACTATATACATATATGTATTCCTGTTATTAAGGAACATAAGAAATGGGTTTCAATCAAACCATTTTTGTTCTTTGTCGTAAATTATTGGAGATCTAGTCTATTGTTTTATATTTTACTTTAAAAACACTAAAAACTGGGAAATTTATGAGAGATCTTAGTGTCGAAATTTCGGGATCCCGAAATTAACTTTTCGACAGTGGTCTATATTAATATTTAACGGGGATAATTATTAAAATGTATATAATCGATTACTGTTGTTTTGACTGATTTCTAAATATGAAGAAAATGTTGTGCCGAAATTCCAGGATTGTCATTTCGGGTTCCCGAGAAAATTTGGTTGTAGTGGTTCACAAAAATGTTGACTTCATTTGTAATATAGGAGATTAAATTTTTCCTTATTGTTCCCTTTAACCACCACATAAAAACTGTGACTTTTTAAACTGGAAAGTATCACAATATTTCAATATTTTGATTCCGAAACAGTACATTTGCGAGGACAATGACCTTTGGCGATTTATTTCAAATATTTCAAATTTGAATTTCTTTCAAAAGAGTAAAACTGTATTTGAATGATGATCGTATTTATGCACGATTTCATACAATATTTTATGCTTACTTTTATAAAGAGCAGTTAAAATTATTTGCAAACATTTATAACCATAATTATTGAAAAATAATATTAAAAGCAATTTTGAATGCCTTAATGAAGCCTTGAATTTGAAAATAGTTCAACAGTTTCTCTACTTGTAATCAAAATAATCGCAATCGTTTGCAAGTCCCAACAATACAAATCTTCAAACACCCACTCCATATCTGTAAACAATTATTTCCCAAATATAAGTATTTTTTAGTTAAATTCCAATTGGGTGCTTGCGACAAGCTGTCAATCAGACACAACTGCAGGCATACGAGTATACAATAAATAAACGTGCCTAACACTTAACGGTTAGAACGGTACCACCATGGATGGGAGCATATGTAGCTTGTTACAACTCTGAAGCAAGGGTATCCATTAGAAATGTGCAGAATATTCATTAGATACACATGCATGAGCCGATGAGACATGGACGGACGAACGATGACGGAGCGGACTGGCGACGGGGATTGGAAGATTTGAAGGAAGCTTGGCATTATTGTTTCCATCACCAGCGAAATTGCTGGTTAACACACGCACACGCACTGCCTACAAGTACAGAAACACTCACACATACTCATATATTTACGTAAGGGCTTCTAGCGTGTGAGCTTGTGTGTGTGCATATGTGTAGGTATTTTGTGAACACGCTCGAATCGGTTTGAGTTTGTGTGCGTTGCAATGAGTTTGCGATTGCGTTCGCATGCATGCATGCCGACGACGCTTACGCGCGTCACTGGCTGAAGCTTTTATTGAAATTTATTTCATGATTTTCTTGGTGTTTTTTCTATTATTTTTCCTTTTTTTTGGGTTTTTGCAAAATGTGAAAAAATTCCGTTTTCAATTCTTTCTGCTTGCCTGCTCGAGAGTGTTACGAAATTGCGCCTTGACGGCTGGTGATTGGCGGTTGCCAGTTGCCGGTCGCCTGCTGTTGGTGCTTGATTGCTGACTGCCAGGCGGCAGGCGTCCATGAGAACACACACAGCCAACTGACGCTGGCTGCAACTCAAATCGACTAGCAAACATTTGAAAATTAAAAGTTTGTTGCAGAGTCAGCGTAACGACGCTCGATCCACCCGCGCGTGCATGCTGTCAAGGCAGTTTCACACAAATGCGCCGCCGCTCAGGCGGAAGTGCGCTACTGTTGCCATACGCCGTGGCGCTTCCGCACTTGTCGTCATCGCCGTCGTCCTTGCAGGAGCTGCTCAATGGCAGCGCTTCGTAGGTAGAAGTCGTAGGTAGAAGTTTTCGCGAAATAAAAGCTGAAGGACACGAGTACTTGCACTCAAATATTAAATAAGGGTTGCGTGGCAACACTGTTACTCAGCCGCGCTCAAAATCAACATGCTGAAATTGATGCTTGAACCTGTTATTGTTGTTGAAATTGAGCGGTTAGCTCACATGCTATATGAATGTGAAATGTGTGTGTGCGTAAATGTATAGAACGCTTAGCGATAACAACAAGACCTACCAAGCTGTTGCTTGCAAAAATTTAATTTTCTTGCAACTACCACAATTCAGCAGCAGCAGCAGAACCGGCAACAGCAACAGTGATCGCAGCAAAAACAAAACTGAAATTAAGAGCAACAAAAGCTTAGAGAAAAAGTGGAAATTTTGTATTTTTAAACTTTGGTGAAAGTTTTCATATGATTAAAAACAAACCGGCGGTTCCACTACCAAGCCCATAAATAACAATTCATATATGTATGTATGCATGTGTAATATGTCTATATGCGTGTAACAAAATTTATGTAAGCTGCTTGCATTTCGTAAACACATGCTTGCATATGTATTGTCATGTTTTGAAGAAAAAAAGCTGCTGGGAACTCATGTAATATTCGCACATTTTAATTTTTTGAAATTTTTATTCAAATCTAAGCAAAAAGCAGACTTACATACATACATACAAACAAAAAGAACAAACAAGTAAATATATATCAACGTACATATCTAAAACTATATTTATATATCTCTCCGGTGTACTCAACCAGCACAAAATGGCAACGAGGGGCGTCAAGGCAACACCAACATAAAAAAGAATCTACCGTTAGTTAGCAACAAAAAACACACATTAATAATAGTGAATTTTAGAAAATCAAAACTAGCAAAGCGCCACTTAACACCAATTGCTTGGCCTCGCAGCTGAATAACTGTGCTATGCTATGCCAAGTGCAGCAGTGGCTGATTGGCTTGAATTTCCTCATACTTAAGAATTTCTTTCTCTCAAGTGCTGCTCATATTTCCGTTGATAAGTGAGTGTGTGTAGACAATTTTCTTTAGCAACTTCTTCCCAAGTTACGTAAGAAAAGTTTTGCTTTAAAAATGATATGGATCTATGGTTGAATGTGATTATAAAAATATAGGTAAAAATCTAAGTTGCGCATTGGGTTGTTCATAATAACTAGTTCATACTTATACATGTATGTGTTATAATGCTCTATTATTTATAACTATAACTAAGCCATACATTAAGTTATTTGCATTAAGAAATTTGTTCTAGGAAGGGGTATATTTGGATGTAATTTTTTTAGGAAAGTGGGCGTGACCCCGTCCTCTACTAAGTTTTTTGTACATATCTCGTAAACAACTAAAGCTATGCCAACGAAACTTTCAGGAGTCGTTTTCTTCAGGCATTTCCTTATACAGTCCAAAAATGGAGGACAACACGAGACCTTGAATTGTCATCACGTGATCTGGGATCACGTGTAAACAAACATATCACGTGATCTTGTAATGACATCACGTGAACAGGGTGGGGTCATTGGCCTGTAAACAAAAATATCACGTGACCTAGAATTGACATCACGTGATCAGGGTGGGGTCATTGACCTCACTCATAAATGTATACAAAAATGTCACGTGATCTTGAATTGACATCACGTGATCAGGGTGGGGTCATTGACCTCATAAATGTAAACAAAAATGTCACTTGACCTTGAATTGACATCACGTGATCAGGGTGGCGTCATTGACCTCACTCATAAATGTAAACAAAAATGTCACGTGACCTTGAATTGACATCACGTGATCAGGGTGGGGTCATTGATCTCGCTTAAAAATGTAAACACAAAAATGTCTCGTGACCTTGAATTGACATCACGTGATCTGGGCGGTGTCAATGACAAATATATCACGTGATCTTTAAATGACATCACGTGATCAGGGTAGGGTCTTTGACCTCGCTCAAAAATGTAAACACAAATATCACGTGACTTTGATGTGACATCACGTGATCTGGACGGGGTCATTGACCTGTAAACAAAAATATCACGTGATCTTTAAATGTCATCACGTGATCAGGGTCTTTGACCTCATGGAGCAACCGGATATGGTTTTACCGGAACCGAAAATGATGTTACCGGTACCGGATATGGGTAACGGGATATGAACGATAGAACCAGAAATTGGGCAACCGGACATGTTTTCCCGGAACCGGAAACGAGGTATTCGGAAACGGAATGAGCCAACTGGAACCAGATATGGGATAACCGATGGAACCAGATATGTGAATGATGTGCCGGAAGCGGAGATCTTTTACCGGAAACGGATGTTCGATATAGAGCGGACGTCAAAATGACGGAAGTGGAAATTGGACAGGAAACGTCCTCCAGAAAATGCTTACAGACGGAAGCAGCGTCAGCTTCAGGGCTTAACATAAATGTTTCCGGTTCATGGAAGACTTTCGTTTGTAACATATCCGCTTCCGTTATGAGACTGCCGTTTCCTGTATTCATTATCGATTTTGGTGTAATGTTTTATTTCGCTATCTTCATGGGTATGAATCTATATCTATACTACTATTATAAATAGGAAAGATTTGTATGTGTGTTTGTAATTAATAAACTCAAAAACTAGTAACAAAGGCTATATTTATTGCTAGAATTTAAAATTTTTGGAAATAGTCCCCAGGTGGGGGTATCAAAAAGACTCCGTGATGGAGAATCTTAATCTGAAACTGAAAATCGTCAAAGTATTAGAAATATACTAGCTCGCTTCATAATCCGAGAGAAACACATCGGACACCAAAGACTAGAGGTCGTAATCAAGATTTAGCTTATTGCAAAAAAAATATAATTTCATGGTCGAATTTTCTTCATTTACCTTTTTTAAATGAACCCACGCAAGAAACGGGAAGTACATACATATGTATGGGAGCGTGTGTAAGAATTTATAACATTTGAAATGTTTGTTTCAAACCGCGCGAATCGGGAGCGGGCGGCTAGTTATATTAAAAAATGTTGGCAAATAAGAGCAACAATTTCGAATTACTAAAGTCAAATTATTAGTTATTTCTTAAAAAACTTAAAAATATTCGAATATTAGCTAACAAAAAAAATATCCCATAGATTAATAAATATTATTCAAACAGAAGATTTGTAAGATCAAGCCTACTCCCACTTATGTATTAAAATAAGTGCCAAAAATTCACCATTCCACCTTTTTTCCATCTGAAATTGCAAAAATGTCTGTCTTATGTTAAAAATAAACCACACACGAATATTCTGAAATTTCCCAAATGCCTAAAGTTAATTTTAAAGAACACTTGCCTTCAATACTCCTTTCGCATATGTATTTGAGTACAAGATTTGCTTTCAGATCATTTTTGCTGCATTTTCAACACTACCCCGAGGAATAGACTTTGTTCGAAAGGAACTTAATTAAATAATTCCACAGATTTATTTACTTTATTTGGCGACAACACTGCTGCAGCTGCTTCTTCTTCTTGTAAACATTCTGACCAGCAAAAATATGCGACACTTTACTGTTCGCCATGAAAGCTTAAATGAAACAGCAATCAAAGTCAACAGCAAAGGTGAAGCATTAAACACGGCAAAATGCCGGCCAACATACACACAGTCATACACTCTCACAGCAGATGTGTGAATCAGCTGCTTAGCAACAAATACACATAGATATATGGTAGTGGTTACGGATTGACATGAGTTTATGATATACATTGTACGAGTATCCACACAATGTTGTTGCATGTTGCCATGTTACATGTACATGTGAGCATGTGGCACGCGACGACACTCCTCAAAGCGAGCAAGAGAATGTGAGCGATTCTTAATCTTTGCAACTTTTTAATTACTTTTTCAAGAAGTTTGTAACATTTAAAATTGTTTAGAAAACTTGGTGTGGCAGTCAAAAATAGAGCAAGCACACAAAAAAATAAATATGAAGTGAAATACAGTTAAGCAAACAAAAAGCAACACAATCAAAAAGCAAACGGCTCAAAATCAAAGCAATACACAAACTGAGTGGAGAAACAAGAAAAAAATAAATGAACAGCAAACAACGAAAACCCCAAAAGGACGCACACGCAGACAGGCAAACAAACCGGCATTCCTAGTGTGTGTGTGGGTATGTGAGCTGAAAACAAGCCACATGCCACACATCACCCCTTACCAGTGTTGCCATGCTGGTATGTCTGGTATTTTGGGGCTCGGTTTAATCCGCTTGACTCGACCGCCTAAGCAACCAGCATGACAGCTGTGAAGCAGCGCTGATAATACGGCTTCGGTTCATGCCTAGGCAGTCTTCGCTATTTGTTGTTTTGGTTGCAAGGGGATTTATGTTCCCTGCAATTACGCTATTTTGCGGTAGCTCTATTTCTAAAGTATCTCTACAGGTTTTTAGGTCTCTCGTGTTTTGGGGTATTTTTGGCTGTTTTTTACCCAATCTGCAAGTGTCTCTCGGTGTTTCAGCAGTGATTTATGATATTTAAAGGAATTTAAAAGGAGAAGTGCAAATAGCAAAAATAGAGATCTCGTACAGAGAAAATATCTTCGAATTGTAGTTTTTTCATCGTATTTCTATTTACTCTTTCCCTGTACCATCCAGTACGAATACGATCATAAATCATTTATAGCTTCTATACATAGAACACTAGCATATTCCAAAAGGTGTTCTGTAGGCTGATACTAAATGGGTGCAATACCCTGGAGATAATATCACCAAGAAACGAAATTGGTTCTGAAACTCTGTTTCAGAGAGGTCAGAGCTCTTTGAGAACAGAACCACATGCTGCAGAGTTTTCTAATGGATCCCAGCAGTATTTATAAACTATTAAAATAATACTAGGTTAAACATCGCTAAAATACATTTTCGGTGAGAAAAGAGAATTTTATTAATATATCCTCCAAATTTTTCGAAATAATTTGTATCACATACCATTTATCAAATTATTCATTTACACAACCATTTAAATCAGAATATTGTATACCCATTAAAGGTTATTGCAAATTTTCCGCATGCTAAATTTGCTAAAATATTTAGGTGACCTTTAAAAGTCAATACACATCTATATATATTTGTATGTGTAAAAAAAGCGAGATTTTCGATGCTTTCCAAATTTAAACTGTATTATTTAGCGTAGTTAGCTTTAGGCTACATCGCTTGCGGCGAAAACCAATTTTGTTCGCCTATTTTCTCATTTCCTAAACCATATGTGATTCGATTTATATTTGATTTTTTCATTTTCTTCGCTCTTTTGCAACGCAGTCTTCTAATGTAATTTTTCATTTATTCTTCTCATTGCAGAACGTGTCGCACAAATAAAGGTGAAAGGGTAGATAGTGACAGCGGAAAACGGGCAAAATCCAAGAACCCAAACAACCGAAGGGCATGTGAAGTACATATGTGACAACCTAAAATATAACCGTATTTGTCGGTATGTAAATGTACATCACCCATAAAAGGCATAAAAACGAAAAAACTGTCGAAAATTAAAGCCGCTAAGAAAAGAGTAGAAAAACCACAGCTAAAACACTAAGGACACATATTAAAAAATAAAAATATAAAATCAGAAGACCGAAAACCGAAAACCGAAAAAAGGCGTTATAAAAAATTGAAAACGTTCAAGTTTGAAAGACACGTCGCAACAGCAACAACAACAAATACGAGCTGTATGCTTCCGCATGCTTATCTGACGACACAGAAATGGCAGCTGACGACTGTTGCCTGGCCGATGCGACGACTGACAACCAAACAAGTACAGTAACTACAATAACACTAGCAAACAAAACACAAACTGTTGTACCTACAGCAACCACTTACACTCGCTCCTCCTCTCCCAGTGTCTGCTGCGCGGCAGCTTGTCACCGTAACACAGTTGCGATTGCAACAACAAGAAAAACAACAACAGCAGTAACTGCAATAAACAGCAAACCAGAACACATTGAGCCGCATTAAACCGCACGACGACCGACGCCGTCCACACCACAGACACTGCCACAGGCGTTGCATACGTTGAGGCGCACAGGAACACAGACAGCAACACGAACGCAGCCAAGTGTGCGGCTGGCGGCATTGCAATCTCAACTCGATAAGGTTGTTGATTGTGGGGCGCTTTTGGTGAAAGTGCTGGTCAACGACCAACAAGCAGCTCAGCCAGAAAACAACAACAGCAACAACAATAACAGCTAGACGTGCACAGCAGCGGAAGTAGAAAGCAGAAAAAAAAATAAACACGAAATTAAAAGTGCGAAAGAATCAAATCACAGTCCTTAGGCAATACGAGGCGCATTGAAATTGCGATCGACTGTGCAACAGTCAATGTGTCTGTGCGTAAACGCTGTTGCTGACACTGTTGTTGCTGGCTTCTTTTTTCTTTGCGTACAGTCACTGAACTCAGTTGTCCTTCGTAGTCACCATCTTCTTGTTTGTGTGCTGCTGCGCCAAAAAGCGTACAACAAGCAGCGCGTTCACCAACGCCTACAACGGTGGCGACAACTGGCAGCGCACCACTGGATAATAGCCAGCAAAACAGCATTGAAAAACGCGAAAAGTAAACAAAACAACGCAAATAACCATCCGTTGGTGTTTTCTACTTTTTCGCAATTCTCTTCAATTTTTATTGGCTCACTCTCTTTCGTCGCTTTTAAATTGACTTTGGCACAGCATTCGCACACACCCAGAGCATACGTTTACGGAATCTCCTCTACATCCCCTTCAGCCAGCCTTCTCCAGCCGTTGTCTGCTTTAATTGAGTTGACTACTCGTACGAAGCACAAAGCACAACCACGCCAACAATCAGCAGCCAGTCGGAGTATCACAGAGATGGCGTCAAAATTTTGGTTGAATGTTTGGTGTGCACTGGTCGGCTGGTTTCCGCTGCTTGCGAACGGTTACCTGAATGTCTTCATTAGCCATCGCGAAGTCATCAAATTGATGGGTGAGTAAAAACAGAATGAACAAATAGACAGCAAATACAAACAGCTATTTTAAAGTCTAAAGTCTGAAGCTGAAATTGTATGGGGAAAGTATTATATGTATGAGAGATATTAAAGCAGACAAATTTCATAAATTTTAGTTAGGTATATAAAATGTTTTTCTGTTTTGAAAATGCGAAATCTTAACACAAACACATGTTTATGGTGGAAATAAGCTTTAGATTTAGTCTGCTTTTATTTGTTACTCATACGCCCTGTATCTTCCATGTGTGTAGGTACAGTATACTCTCGAAAAGTAAAACGATTGGTATTTTGGGTAATTTACTTTTTCGAATAATTTACTTTTCCAAATATATACGTAAATTACCTGTTTTTATAATATTAAATGCATTTTTAAACTTAAAAAATTCATTTATTTCAATAAAACATATGGATTTACATGAAAACATATTTACATTTACATACATACATATGTATTTACTATGAAGAGAAAAAATTTGAATATTCTTTTGTTTTTTTCTTTTGCAATATATTTTCTGACCATTTTTGTACGACAATTCAAAAAGTCTGACACCTGATTTGCATCGTTTTCATTTTTAAACCAGTGGATCAAGTAGGAGAGTTTATTTACTACAAAGACGCGATAAACAAGAGTGTAAGTGTTTTTGCAACATCGTAAAAAACGCTGCTTGCTTCGTTTCGATTTTTTTATCACACTCTCTGAAAAGTAAATTAAAAAATTTACTTTTTCGAGGTGCATGTGTAATCTTAAAGGTGATTAACTTTTCCGCGATTATTTACTTTCTGAGAATTTACTTTTCGAGAGTATACTGTATATGCAAATATATAAATTTTGCAAATATATCTGAATATTTGTTATTTTAAAATTTTGATGACAACAAATATTCCGTTATACATTTCATGCATCTGCAAAAAATTTGCATGTGCCGTAGTGACAAAGCACCACTGCGTATACGTAACATTTTTTATTTGAAATTTCCTGCCGCTCCAATGCGTTTTAGCAATAATCTTATTATGACTAATACAGAAAAGCATCGCATTTTTAAATATTGTGAATTTAATATGAGTTTAGATGGCATTATTTCTATGGATATGTATTTTATGAGCTCTTTTTCACCTCATTAGAATTCAGATGATGTAAATTCAAAAGTGGGGTTTGGGAAAACTGTTTCAAATATTTGTTTCAAAAGTAGGGGTATCTTGCCCTTAAGTAGGTTTGTTGTAAATACATCACTTATAAAGTCTAAGGGCTATTTCAATCAAACTAGATGGAAACGTTTAACAAAAGACCTGACACCAAGTTGTCTGTGAAATCTTACACCTCACAAGCTTCATAAGCGATTGCAACAAAATTTTGTTCCTAATATTCCAGGTCCAAGTCCAAAGTAATTTAATTTTAAGTGCCAATAGCTTATATTACTTTGTTCGAATACCAACTGGGTTATCGCAATCAATCTTGAAATAAGGAAACTCAATACACGAAATAGTCGCCGAGGCCGCTTTTACGGAGTATGAGAGATAACGTCCGTCCTGTTGTTCTTATATCGTATATATCGGTCATTACAGAAGATATCTTAATGGAATTAATTAGATTTTTGTGGTCTAGTGTAAAAAAGGGAGTTTTTCTCTATTTCCTAAATAAATAAAAATCAATCCATCAGTAAATATTTTATTATCACCACTACTTCTCAATATGAATTCTTTAACGTTTCCACCAATATGCCCTCGAGAGTTTTAAGCTATTTCAAGTGGCAATTTTAGCTTAATGGTATTAAACAGAAGCTATTGAAAAAACTAAAATTTTGCAAAATCATTAAAAGTACTTCATTGGTGTTAAGTACAAATAAAACTGCTAACAGCGCAATCAAGTACAAAAGTGCAATATCAAATTAGTACCAAACGCCACTGACACACTTTCCACACTCACACACACACACACCACAATAAATGAATGTGGACCGATTGACAGATTAATGGCAGTAGCCAAGGATCACTTTAATTCAGTTTTTGGCCCGAACACAAACACATTTGCCGCAACACTTCAAGCGTAGCTTTCAGCGGAACGCAGCCATAAACAGAAAGTAAACACAAATATTATACTCACAATCATACAGAGTATTTGCTCAGTACAACAGCCAAATGGCGAATATTGGCGGTGGAGAGCACTTGAAGTCGAACCGAAAATAACAGCGAGCTCAGCAAAGTGAAAGCAAAACAAATAACGTCGAGCGAATGTGAAAGCAGAAGTGTTGCAAACTGAAAGCAAAGCTAAAGCTGATGCGGTTAACACAATCAGCGAGCGATTTGCGGAATGGCGGGAGTTAAAAGCTAGCAAACGGGCGAAAATAACAAATTATCAGATGCTTGGGCATGCTTAAGTGCGTGCCAGGCGCTAAGTGGGCAATGACAAAGCGAGAAAACAGAAAGCGCTTACATGAATAACTGTTCGAGCGTATGCATGTCAATAAATGTAATTGTTTGCGCGTGAGAGGGGGTGGTAGTGCGGTTGGAAAGGCTTGCTTTCAAGCATATTTTCATATTTATAAAAGCGTCGCTCGAGTGTTTGACAAATAGCGCATAAGCGAAGCTTAACTTCGTAGACAGCGTTAGTGCTCAACTATTTGCGATTTCACTTTGCTTTTGTCGCCAACAGCTTCTTATTACAAGGAGCCCAACTCTTTGTCAGCGCAGCGCTTAATCTTAATAAACAAAGCGGAAATCGATTTCGAGCGCTCAAGTCCACATCGTGTATGCCGCGCACTTATTGTTGACAAGCATCAGCACTGCGCAATAACAACTAAAACAAAATTAACAACAAAGCCCGCAAATAACAACAACAACACACATACACATACATATTTGTGACAAACAATAATAAAGTGGCGAAATACTTATAAATAGCTACAAATCGAAAAGCACATCAACCGCCAACCACAAACGGCGAATAACGTGACATCGGCAACCTCACAAACAACACCACCACAGTCACCGGCATTCTTTCGCTATATTCGGCGCAATATTAATGACGCCTTCAGGCGCTTTGGCAGTCGCAATGCATCATTTACCAGAACGCAATCACCGTCAGCATTTACAGTCGCTGGCGAGCCGAGCGCAATGCGGTGAGCGGTGGTGGGCGCGCAAAGCGACGTGTCTCAGCATTGGCCTCGACCTTGCCGTCCAGCTTTGTGAGCGTGAAGCGTGCCGCGACCGTTGATGTTGCCGAAAATGTTTACTGAATCGCAAACAGGCAATCAGCAGCGATGAGGCACCGCCAAACACACATCCACAAAAAAGAAAGCTTTACTCTCTCACACACACATAAGCATACGTGCTAACTTTACCATCTCCGTACGGCGCTCGTCGTCTGCGCAATTGATTAATGATACTTCGGCAGTGGCCTCATGCCCTTTTTCTGTCAACCAACCACTTACCTATACGCAATGTTGCTTATTATTATTATAGTTATCTTTGTTGTTGTTGCTGTTACTATTGTCTAATAGTTATTGTCAAACCGGATTTCTTTGTTAATGTGTTTTCCGTTTTCGGCATAATGCCATGTTTTCTTTTTTACTCATCACACCGAGGTTTGTCGTCCGTTTTGGTTTCGTCACATTGCATGCCACTTCAGTTAATAACAATAACAACAACCACAAATAGCAAATATAAGGCACAAAACAAAATATAGGCTCGTGCAACCGCAATGCAAACACGAGACAATGAATTTTGTTTATTTTAACATTCACCATTTATCTTGTGGGAATTTTGCTTTCCCTCAACACATTGTCCCTGCTCAACTTTACGCTCATTGCTTACGCATCAATTTGTTGGCGGCGCGTATCACAGTGGTCCATTGGATTGTGTTGGACTTAAGCCGTTAGGCAAGTTTTGAAAGTTAGTTGATAGTCTGCGTATTTAACGGGGTTCAGATTTAGTAAATTTGAATTGTCCACAAAAAGTAGATTTTTCATTATTAATTGTCGCTCTGCATATTATTTGTTAGAGGATTTTTTGGGGATTGCGGTTTGATTAGTTCGCCGAATTGTTTTTATTTTACTGACAATAAAAAGTTGTTACTAAAGTAGGTTTTATTTTGGCTAAGTCTGTTTGAGAATCCCTTAAAAAGTCCCATCTTATTCGCAAATCTAAATTAATGAATATTGCGCCTAAATGTAGGCAACGATTTATTTTTGATGCCTAGGTTTTCACAATTTAATATATGAGAAAAAGGTTGCATACATTTTGGAATAGCTTTTTTGAACACTAACTTAGTAACTGATAAAGCTTAACTGTCTGCATTCACACATTTTACGACAATAAACATTTGCGATTCCATTTTTATACTTTAAATTAGTATAAAAGAGCGGGCTCAGTTCGGCATCTACTATAAACTTTATATACCGTTATAAAGTAAAACAAAAGCATCGCACGCAGTCATTAAGAATCATAGTTGCTCACTAAAATTGCACACTTTGCAACTTTTAGTTTTACTTAATAGCAGAGTTTCGGCTTATTTCGGCAGCAGTATGCTTGTATTGTCACATAATCTCTGCCAATTGCAGAGAAAATAAATAAATCAACTGCAATTACATACACACCCACAGTGGCAACTCTTAAGAATTAAAATAAATGGCATGGCGTAGTCACAGTGCTTAAGAAAAGCATTAACTAATAAAAACCCTACCTGAGGTGCCCCAAGCCAGCTAGCTGAGTGTGGACCTTTTTATTAAAATGCTGCACTTTTTCAGTCACGACGTCAAGGCCTTGTGTGCACCTAATGCATTACACCGGCACACACATGCAACTACATAAATAATAAGCGACATTGTCGTTGTAAATCAGCAGAGATAAAGAATAAAATGGCAAAGCGAATAAAGCAGGCGAGTACTCGTAAGAGGTATAAGGAATGCAAAGGACTTTTAAAAATAATCCCATAGAGCACTTTGCATACGGCGCTTGGTGGCGAACAACTACAATTACAACGATAAGCAAGCGTTGGTACATTTCCGACTGCAATAACGGCACAACACAACAGTTGCATTGTACTGCATGCACATACATACATATACCAGAGAACACATAAAACTGCAGCATGTGTGTGTGTATGTGTGAAAATACTTGTACTTTCTTGTAGCTTCCCATAATTCCGAAGCATCTTAGAAAAGAAACTTTGCACGCTTGTAGGCATACTTATGGCGTGAGTATGTGGATTCGTGCGCTCATATGTCTCCTGCTGGGAAGGAAACCATTTGGAATAATACACTTGTTGTATGTGCAGGTGTATCATTATACCTTCCCAACTATAGCTTTCTATATTTAAGCTTATTTATATATGCAAGCATGTTATTGTTACCAAATACAACAACACATGCATACATTCCAACTTTTTAATGGGAAACTCATGCAAGCAGCACTCGGTGGCGCGTGTGCATTCGCACCTGCACTCGCGGTAATATATACTTTTCCCGCCTATCTAGTGCACTGCAAACAAACATTTGTGCAGCATAAGCAGCAGGATCAGCTACGTGACCCAGACAACAGGAAAACTTAAGAACTTAAAGTTGCACATATTAACCCAATGCGTTGAGCCAGAGGGTTGAAATTTGAAATGTCAGTTCACTTAGTTGCACTTTAATGGTTATGTATTTGATTAATATTGAAATCCATAATTGCTAACACTAACTAAAAAATTTATTTATGGGAATTGTGAAATGGTCCACATCTTACTATATCCATCATTTATCGTCTTTTAATCTCTTTAAAACTAAAATTAAATTATAAAAAATCGATAACATTTAGTCGAAGAAAATTATCGATAAATTGTTTCATTATAAAAAGTAGTTACTGTGAGATTAGTTTTGACAGTTGCCAACATTACCCGATTTTGAAATTAATCGTTTTACCTAAGCTGATTTTTCGAAAAATGGAGAGCCACGTTTCAACTCCGTTCCTTTATTCCAATACAACTTATCTCAAAACTGACTACTGTACTCAACCGCATATGCAACTGCATAATACACAAAAAAAATTATTGGTTTCTTAATATTATTTATTTTTCAAATCTCATAAGTAATACTACCCTCTCTAAATAGCTGCAATTATTCTGCTGGGCCCTGCTACACCGGAAAGATATTCGACAGACGACACGAAGTAAACACAAATATAAAAGTAATCTCTGACTACCCATCAGACGGTCTGTTTGTTGTAAGCGCATGGTGTGTGTGTGTTTGTGTGAGTGTGAACTCTGTATCACACGTAACAGCAAAAGACAAAGCCAGCAATTTGCATAAAGTTGCAGCAGATAATTAGTGCCATTAACTCACTTTAGTTGCAAACTAACTTGGCAAAGTGCTTCTACCGACACCAACAACAACAGTAATAGCAACAACAGCGACGCTTACAAAGCCAAGCCACAAAGGCAGCGGTGATGCTGGCAAAAAGTGTTGACTGTGGTGGTAAATGTGGCGCTCACTGTGTTAGAAACCGCTGTAAGTGTTAGGGACAGCGGGGGAGGGGTAGGTAGAGCAACACCAAAAGCTCTGTCAGGATCGGGAAGGACCTCTCCGAGCCGTTCGATACCAAACGAGGTTTCAGACAAGGTGACTCGCTATCGTGCGAGTTCTTTAACCTGATGCTGGAAAAAATTATAAGAGCTGCAGAGCTAAACAGAGAGGGTACCATCTTCTACAAGAGCGAAGCGAATGGGTCTGGTGGTGAACGAGGACAAGACGAAATATCTCCTGTCATCAAACAAACAGTCAGCGCATTCGCGTCTTGGCTCCCACGTCACTGTTGACAGTCATAACTTTGAAGTTGTAGATAATTTCGTATACCTAGGAACCAACATTAACACCGATAATAATGTCAGCCTTGAAATCCAACGCAGAATCACTCTTGCCAACAGGTGCTACTATGGACTGAGTAGGCAATTGAAAAGTAAAGTCCTCTCTCGACGAACAAAAACTAAACTCTACAAGTCCCTCATCATTCCCGTCCTACTTTACGGTGCAGAAGCGTGGACGATGTCAACATCCGATGAGACGGCACTAGGAGTTTTCGAGAGAAAGGTTTTGCGGAAGATTTACGGTCCCTTAAACATTGGCAACGGCGAATACCGCAGAAGATGGAATGATGAGCTGTATGTGTTGTTCGACGACATAGACATAGTCCAGCGAATAAAAAGACAGCGGCTACGCTGGCTGGGTCATGTTGTTCGAATGGATGAAAGTGCCCCAGCTCTGAAAGTTTTCGATGCAGTACCCGCTGGTGGAAGCCGAGGAAGAGGGAGACCTCCACTCCGGTGGAAAGACCAGGTGGAGAAGGACCTGTCTTCACTTGGTATTACCAATTGGCGCCAAAACGCCAAAAGGAGAGATGCGTGGCGCACTGTTGTGGACTCGGTTATAACCGCGTAAGCGGTTTCTACGCCAGTTAAGAAGAAGAAGAATTAATTCCGAAACTCGACTATATTTTTGAAGAACTGAAAAGCAAAAGTGGAGCCAGAGTTTCTAATGCGTCCTAAATAAGTATGCTATTTTGGGTTGAGAAAATAATCACATCGGTGACCTCATAAAAACATCCCAGTAAAAATATCATTTCACTACAGCACCCCAGGCATAACTGTTTAATAGAGTATTTGAACAGAATGTAACTAATTTGAGTCGAGTGGACAAGATAAAGTGTCGCGGTGTAAAATCTTATACTTTTAAATTTCATTCACTCCTTTCGCCGCTGTCGGTGGTGCACACTCAATTATCAAAGCAGCTTGCCGGTTGCAGGTTGCATGTTGCACGTTCCCAACTTGCATAGATAGCAGGAACAGATGTGCTGGAGGGATTAAGAATTACAACGAAGCCATGTGACCTAAAAAGCAAGTGCGACGAATGGAAAGGGAAAAGTGCAATATGAAAGTGAAGCGACAATGCCAGGAGAACAAAGAGGCAAAAACAAATGGGAAAGAGGTATGATCAAAGACGAAGAAGAGGCAGCACGAATTAAAGTTGTTAAATTAGTGAAATGAAGGAGTCACCAGGGAGTCACCACTTAATAATCGTTTGTCCGCCCACAAAAATAACTGCTGATATCCACATGCTAAACTTTAAACCGGCACGTAGTACAGCGCGTGCCAGGTGGTACATGACCTGCAAAGACAATAAAGCGACAGAAATTGCGCATTGCACGAAGGCTGCGGAGAGAGGGAAAATGACTGCAACGTGCCACACAACGCAATGCAGCGTAAAACTGTGCGGTGCGCAATGAACGTGGAGGCGTCTCCAGCAGATACGCATGCACAACAGTTTCAGAGAAGATTTCCGCTGCTTCTTCTTGTTTTGTCGGTATCTACATTAAAAATGTTTTCTTAATTCACATTATTTCGCCATCAAAGCTGCAGAGTACGCCGTCGCGCCCCATGGGTGTTTCTGCAACTGCGCTGAGACTGCGTGCCAGCCCAAAGCGGACAGCGTACGGCAATGAAAGATTAAACGGTCCACGAAGAGTTAAATAGCAAGCTGTAAAGGAAATCAAGTAAATACAAGAAAATCGTAGGAACTTCTAAGAAATCGCAACAGCTTGTAAATAAATAATTATAAGAAAATCGTTGAAAAAGTGTTTGCTTTCCACGGCGAATAGTGCATACATACATGAGGCAAACTCGCCTGAAAGTCAGGTACGGCAAACAACATTGCAAACTGCGGTCCTCACAGGACCTCTCATAGTTGCTCGGTCCGTTCAACGCATTGCCGAAGTTGGTTTTATTTCGCTTCACTGATTCGCCTCTCCCACAACATCTTCACATATGTATGAGTCTCATGTACAAAGCAAATTCGTTTAAGCAATGCCAAATGAAAATTCGTCTCTATTTCTCAGTTTACTTTCTTTCTTACACAGACCTTGAGCGATTTCACATCCTGCCTCTATCTCCCGCATCAAGTTGATTGGCAATGTCCATAGTCACAGAGACGCTCTGCGTATGCGGCAGGCATCCGATATTCAAGAGCAACGTCAGCTTATACATTTTCCGCATGAGTGAATCGCCAAGGAAACGCAGCGCAACGCAAAGCAATGCAAACGTAATGTGTGCAAAGAGTGCAATACCATACCAACAACAGCAACAAAACTGTGGCGCTTAATAAGAGCAACAGTTCACTGAAATTAAGTTAAGTAGAGCTTGGCTGAGTTCAGTACAGTTCAGTTCCGTTTAGGTTCAGTTCATCCTCATAGTCGTTGCAGCAGTTGCAACAGCTTGACCTTTGATTTTCGCAATTGCGTTGGCACAGTGGAGCGATTGACATATATGGAAGAAGAAAATATAGTTTGTTAAAAATAATAATTTATTGGAATTAAAGTGTGTATATTATAATATAATAATCCACGATTTTGTATCTGATTTATTAAAACAGTCTTCCGACTATATTAAATTTAAATTAATTTCCTTTTTCTATAAATAAGAGACAATTTGTACTTGTCATTCTCTAATCATATTAGGCAATATCAGCCGTTCGATATTTGACGTCACTTTATCATATTGACTCGTAAGGTCTCAATTTGAATGCATTTCAATAAAGTGGCTTAAGTACATAAAATCAGGATAATAAAAAGTTTCTCGTCCTTTGGGTGTCAAATAGATACTCCGTTAATACAACAATAACAATATGAACCACGCTTTTTTCCCACAAAACCTCATTTTGTATTTTTATTTGAGTGTCTAAACTTACTTAAGTCTCAATGTAAAAACTTAGCATAAATTATTCCCCTGACATGTGTCAAATCTCACCAGAAAATTATAGAAATCGTTTTTAACTTTTTTAGCCCACATGTATGGTAGGTGGGGATCTTTCGGGTAATATTTTCCTTATGTTAGAGAGTTTTTCCTCTGAACCCAGATTATTCTTATTTACCTTTGTTCTAGTAGGATTTAAAAATTATGTATATTTTCTTAGTAACGGGTGATTTTTTTGAGGTTAGGATTTTCATGCATTAGTATTTGACAGATCACGTGGGATTTCAGACATGGTGTCAAAGAGAAAGATGCTCAGTATGCTTTGACATTTCATCATGAATAGACTTACTAACGAGCAACGCTTGCAAATCATTGAATTTTATTACCAAAATCAGTGTTCGGTTCGAAATTTTTTTATCGACAAATTTTGTTCAGCGATGAGGCTCATTTCTGGTTGAATGGCTACGTAAATAAGCAAAATTGCCGCATTTGGGGTGAAGAGCAACCAGAAGCCGTTCAAGAACTGCCCATGCATCCCGAAAAATGCACTGTTTGGTGTGGTTTGTACGCTGGTGGAATCATTGGACCGTATTTTTTCAAAGATGCTATTGGACGCAACGTTACGGTGAATGGCGATCGCTATCGTTCGATGCTAACAAACTTTTTGTTGCCAAAAATGGAAGAACTGAACTTGGTTGACATGTGGTTTCAACAAGATGGCGCTACATGCCACACAGCTCGCGATTCTATGGCCATTTTGAGGGAAAACTTCGGAGAACAATTCATCTCAAGAAATCTCAAGAAATGCCAAGATCATGCGATTAAACGCCTTCAGACTATTTTTTGTGGGGCTACGTCAAGTCTAAAGTCTACAGAAATAAGCCAGCAACTATTCCAGCTTTGGAAGACAACATTTCCGAAGAAATTCGGGCTATTCCGGCCGAAATGCTCGAAAAAGTTGCCCAAAATTGGACTTTCCGAATGGACCACCTAAGACGCAGCCGCGGTCAACATTTAAATGAAATATGCGTTTTTTTTTTTTTAAAAGTTATCAAGCTCTTAAAAAATCACCCTTTAGTAAATTGCTCGTAAAAATGAGAGTAATTAATGTACTAAGACATTTTTATCTGGGTTTACAATATTAAATTAAAGGTAGTATTTATTCCCGATTTCGTTTGAGTTTCCTTCATTTGGCTTATTATAACTGGATTAATCTTTCGAAGATTCAGTATTAAATTTATATCAGAGACGATTACAATGATATATGCATATAAATTAATAAATTGTTTTCGACAGTATCTCAAACCACAGGCTTGTTAAGTAATCATAAAAACTTAACAAGCAATTTAACATCTATTCTATTCTAAAATATTATCTAAAATAATATTAAATTATTAAATATATATTTTTTATTTCTCGAAAATCGTGTTAAACCGTACACCAGTAACTCGACGGACGATGGAATGGGACACGCAAGATGCGGTTCAAGTTTAAATTTGTTTGATTTCACAGCAGTCGCACAGCACAGCGAGGCCTATGCGTTTGACTTGCTTGCTATTTGTGTTGTTATTATTGTTGTTGACGACGCTTAAATGAAACCTTTTTATATTTAATTTAACATTTTTCCGTTTACAACTTTTTTCCTTCTGAGCTTTTATTTCATTTACTTAAATTTGTACGACTGGGTACAAAGGACACAGCACAAGTGAATGCGAAACGATAATATGTAGAAGGGGGCTGTAGTGAGACTGAACTGGCAGACAGCCTGTTGATGTGCCTGATATATGCTTGCTTGTTAGCGGCGCAACACCGTTACTTATATACACAACAAGTATAGCATATATACTGTTGTAAAGACTCGCTTACTTTTCTCGCTTGTGTTTCTAGGACACATGGCCTGGCTTGGTGGAAAGAAAGCGATGCGGAAGGCTAACGGAACGAGTGAGTGTCGAAGGACGAATGCGAACGCTGAAACACAGTGCGGCTGATGGAAATGGTTGTGGGTGCGGTTTTTGCATGCTTGCTTGAGTTGTTTTGCTGTGAATGCTTGACTGCTTCATTTAAATTAATAATCAAAGGAATTGAAGAAAATTTGCTGGCAAATAATTTTTACTTTACTTCGTTAGCATTTAAATTATATGTAAATTATACATATATGTTTATATATATATAACTATATATATCGAATGGTTGTAGCTGTTCGCTTGAACGTCCTTCATTAACGCTTTCTACGCAAGCGAAGGCAGGCAAGTGGTTGGCGGTGAAACAGCGCGCAACAGAAAAAAGCGCGCTCACGCAAAGGTCAAACGAAGGCAATTAGCGAAATTTGCGATTCAGCCAGTTATTGAATAAAAATAGGTGGTTCGCTATAATGGCGGTGGGGTGTGTGGCTGATTTAAGGCATGAGCAATTACAAAGCAAGCACACACACGAAATGCATATGGCATCGAGTATTTGCGAATAAATACAATTATATAAAGAAACATATGCAGTTGTCTGTATGTAATTAAAGCAGCATGCCACACACGAATAGTTGGCATAATTCGGATAGCCGCATACAAACAAACACACTCCGCCACCCCTCTCACTCACACACACTCACGCAGCAAGCCTTTGCAAGAGTGACGCTCAGAACGAGGCCACATCACAATTTGCTGGCACAGTGTTGCAAGCCGGCGGCAGTGACTGCATCTGCCTCACTAGCGTGGCGTAGCGGGAGCCACAGTTGTTGGCTCAAACATGAAACAGTTCACAAGTGGCTAATAACACTTGGACTTGGACTCGCATAAAGCCAGCGAACGTACAGTGCTGACGAAAAGTGTGACGCGATGCTTCTCTCCCCACCAGTCATGCGTTACTCCTTAATAAAGCAACACCCTCTTGCTTTTAGCGCATTTAAGCCGCATTTGGTTGCCTTGTGGCCTCAGCTGTGGCAAAGGCAATATGGCAAATATAGCCATATGAATTGACTCACCAGCTTACGCAGCGCTTAAATCGGAGAGATTGGTCGAATACACTGACAAAAAGAAACCCCACCAAAGGTTACGTGCTCTTTATCACGTGCCTATTCGAAGTTTTGGGAATGTCATTCATAAAAACTATTGTTAAAAGTAATGGCCAATTTATGTAGATATCTACCGAATTTCCCATTTCGGGTGCGTCCGAGAAAGCTTCGGAGAGAGTACTAGTTTTTAATGAACCAGTTTGCGAGCATACCATTAGACTAAGACAAACCTTTAACTTTAGAACTCGAAAACCTGAAATAAGTTTAATGCATGTGTTCTTGTGATAGAGTACTTTTGGTTGTTGCAGTCGCCATTTCAGTCTATTTGTGCTCGAGATATCAGTCTCATCAGTGTGGCTGGCTTTTATCCGCTTTGCTTTTTGCAAAAACGCAAATAACGACTATGAACAAGGTGAATTCAATGGAGTGTACGAACCAATACACACCAGTAAATCCGCTACACAGCGGCATGAGAAAAGGCCTTCATTTGCATATACACTACTAACTGACATGGTAGACAAAGAGCTTCAATGAAGGCACCGGATCACACCCATCGCAGCCGCAATCAATGGAAAAAGTAGCAAGTGAAAAATAGAAAAAAAAACTTGGAGAGAGGCGCATTCCATTAGTAAATATAGGAAGAACACCACTCTTTGGAGCAAACAAGTACTTTGAGTATGTTCCGATGTCCACAATCCACATCTACAAACCGTTGCATTTACAACGGCTGATGAGCTCTCAACCTTCCCCAAACGAAGCACCCACTAATAGTGTGGCCACCAAAGCCGCTCAGCGTCCATTTCAACACCAGTTCAACATGCGTTTCCTGCGATCCGCACCCACAGCGAGTATGCCCTACTACTGAGGCTTAGCTCCCATTTCACTTTTATCTTTGCACACAAACAGGGGTGCTGTACGAGTCCACGGAATTTTTCTCCCTGCTCCTTTTGTATTTTATTTTTTGTTTTAATGTTTTCTTTTATTTATTTTGTATTCTCCGCTGCAAATACTTTTCCTGTGTAGCGCGTAATTGGATTTAAAATTGTTGCGAAACTGTTTGGTTGGTTGATTGCTCTCGCAGTTTTATTGGGTTTTCGGCTTTTTTTGTTGCATTTTAAATACATTTTTCGTTGCGTTCAAATACAGTGCACTTCCACTGACGGCACCGCATTTTTGGTGCCTTCCGCATAGTGCAACAAATTTTTCAATTTTTTATCGCGGATTTTAGAAAACGCTATTGAAATCGGAAATAGGATTAATAATGGCTTTGCGGGATTTCAATGTACTTTTGTAGACTTTATTCCTCGCATAAATTTAATGAAACTCGCATACGCACATTTGTGGAACCCAACTGTATTAGCAGAGAGAGTAAATTGATTTATTCGTTAGAGCAATTGTGTTTATTTAAAAGTTATTTTTCCATTATTTACAAGCTAAATAAATTATAAGCCTTTTACTTGCGCTCTAATAATAACGGTTTCACATAAAAATTTCACACTTTCCATTTCGATGATTCATTACGCTGGAAACTTTATGATGGGTGGAGTGAGAGAGTTAAATCGCAAAACCGGTAAACTAGGAAAACATGCATAGAATGTCTAAAAGCTGTCTAACGGATCTCAACAGGGGCATATGCTTCCAAAATCCTGTTGTTAACACTAAAAAATAGTAAATAGCTGTTGTCGAAAGACCACTTAGACTGATTTCCAAAAATAGAAATCTGCTGAATTAATGTGGTTCAGTATATGAACACAGATCAGAGCTTTTGCAAACTTTGAATGACAAACCATGTCAAGACCAGTAATTAACTTTAAATCATCGAGGAATTTGTCCTATCATCACTACATGAAAATCTGTTTGGATCTTACAATGCAGATTGTGGAACTGAGTCGAAAAAGGTACGACAGTATCTAGTCGAGATCGCAGAACTTGAATTCAACATGCCTCCTCGAAGAAATTCGAATTTCGAAGAATCAGTGCCATTAGTTCTCCTCCAATAGTTGTAATTGGAGTATATAACTAAAATTATGTGATTTATCTGCAAACATATCATATCAGAGTAGTTGAATGTTAAACAATCTAAGAGCCAACGTACGGCCACATGCTTCACAGACTACGAAACCGAAGAAGTTTGCAATTTACGAGCTACACGCATATGCATTAGCACATGTAGTGGTATTCCTGCCAAACTGCCACTTCAGAAATGTCGTTGCGTAGTCAAGCAGTCGGAATGGAGTAGCGAAATAGATATAGTGTGAACTACACAAGTCAAAGAACCAGCGAATGATGGGAAGTGTTCGCCGCTTGTTCACTGTCTTTCGGCTGTACAAAGACTAAGAATGAGTTGACCGTCCATCCGCCTAAGCATCCAACCCACTACTTACTGCCGCATCTCGCGAGGACTAAACGTATTTCAGCAAACTCGCAGTTTACGCTTTTGAGTGTGTTTACGCAATCGTTACTGGTGTGAGCAGTGTGAGCTGTGATGTTGTGCACCAAGCCCGAATATCCTGTATGTCCCGTATGTCCCGTAGTCGTCTTCGTTGTCTTGTCGTTATCTTTGTCTATGTCGTCGTTTGAAAGACGCTTTTGTCAATTGCGAATAGCGAATGGATTAGCAATGATCCCAATGAGTTAATAATGCAGCAAAGAAATTTAATTTCACGTCTTTTACTTTTAAGTGCACTACTCCAAAGACACAGCATCAGCTCCCCAAACGCTCGAAACTGTCTTCGGTCGCTACAAAGAGACAAAGACAAGACGCGTCGTCTCAACCGAACCACGATGCAACACAGAGCGACATCAAGGAAGCAGCGAAGCAGCAAATGGACAGGCGACGAACTAGTAATTATTGAAATTGAACATTGTTTGTTGTTTGTGTGTGTGCCTAAGTCTTTCTTCCATTTCACCCGCCGTTGAACCTCAGCACATCTAAAAGACAGACATAAATGTTAGCAGCATCTGACAAAGACACAAAATGAGTTTTCTAAGCAGTTTTCATTTAAAAGATTTTGCGAACATTTGACATCCACGCGCATTCCCCGACATTCATTATGCTCCCTAACTCACCGCCTCTTGCCGACGGCTCGATTGACGTTTGACGCTTTCATGCTCGGCTACGTACGTAGGGCACTTCTACTTGGAGGGACGGGCGGATGGGTTATCTGTGGATGAGCTGATGCGTACAATCACAGACAGTCCCTCTTATTTTGACACTTCGTATTCGCGGCCAATTTTATGGCGGTTAAGTGTATTTCAAGCATAGTTTAAATAGCCAATAAAATGACAGCGACACAAGTGCAACACTATGTCGTGGTCGTAGCTGGTAAGAGGAAGACGTTGTTGAATTGAATTCAAATGATGCGAATGGATTTAAGTTGACTGTAACCTTTGAATGCATAATAAATGCGAGTAAGACGCTACAATTCTTAGTGACTCAATCAAAATGAAGTTTATTACGTCAAGAGTCGCTTATTTAGGGTAATTGTTACTTTATAACTTAATTTGGGCGCCAAATGAGTTGATTACTCACAACATTGTAGTATCAAGGAGTATTCAGATATATTGTTCCAACTCTTATTTCAATTAAAAGATTTATATAGGTATCTAATGGAGCTTTGACCATCTTTAAAAAATTTTAAGACAAAACCAATTAGAACTTGATCTTAAAGTTAATAGGGGTAGTGTGGGTGGCTACTGCTCAGTAGGCTGTCGATTGGGAGAAACTGTATGACTGGAATTTCTATATTTAATAGTATTTTATTATTATTTCTCTTATTTGAAAACCGTCAAACGTATGGAGGTAGTTCATTTTAATGTCTTTGCGATTAGTTACTATTTGTTAGGCACAGGCTAGGTCGGATATTTAATTATCGAGTATCCTATATTTTTGCCTTCCACAAACACAGTCTAAAGTTTTTCTGGAAATGTTTTTATATGAAAATGTCAAGTTCCGGATGCAATCTTATTTAGAAGAAGATGAAAGCTTCTACATAATATAATTCCATATATAACTATCGAGTTGTGCTTTTAGGTGGGATCGGCGCAGTAAACACTTAAACTTAAACATGGTTTTTCAGCGTCACTTGAAGCTTACAACAATTCGAAAAATTCGATCTTGGCCTCGTCTTCTTTATCTTTATGAAAAAAAGTGCAATATGCAGAACATTCACATTCAGTTTCACTAATTTATTACTCCACATGTTCTTGAATTTCATTACAATTACTATAATTACCACTTCCGTTCAAATTTTTATCAAACCCCCTTATGGATGGCCCGATAAAATAGGCAATAAACACACCTTTAATTAATTGAATTTATTAATTGAAGAACTCACAATGTGGTCGAAGGTGCACAATGAAAAATCGGAACTGATAAGTGACTACAATATTAAATGATTGAGTGATTGAGAAATCAGACTATACACTCAACTACACATTTAATATCAATAGCTTTTTATTAAAAAAAAAAATAATGCGTACGTATATGTAAGTGTGACAGCAGTTTATCCCTTTCATATTTTACACATTCATGGCAATTTATTTCCATTTTCCCCTCGCTTTGAAGTGAAATCGCATTTTAATAGAACTACAAATGGGAGAACACGCCTTCGCGCACCTTTGTGCTAGTGAGTGTTGTGTGTGTGTGTGCTTACATGCAATTCAGAGGCTTTTCACAAGAAATCGTTGCCTGAATAGAGTCATTCATACAGTTGGCATACAAAGTGAAAAGGCAGAAATAAACATTAAAGCGTTAGACAAGTCGGGGATAAAAATCATGAAGCAAGAGCAGCACCCCTCATGCGCTGCTAAAACGTGCGTAAAATGCGGCATATTTTTTCCGAATAATTTTTTATATACTCGTAAGCTTACGCTTGCTCTACAACCTCTACAACAAATAGAGCCACTACCACTATACTTGTACTAATAATAAATTGTAAAGTGTTTTCACCCCCCCGAGATGAAGCGTTACTTTCGCGCTTGCCAGTCGAGTTAGTACGTCAATTTTCCCGTTATTCTTTTTATATAGTCCCGTTGCCAGAAATTCATTTTCAAGTACAAAGCAATGAAATTTGATTGCGCGAAGATGAAGGTGTCGCATTCAGCCAGTGTGGAATAAAAAAAGTATTTTACAATTTTTTCAATTCTTTATTTTTCTCCTCTCGTTTGTTTCGAAACGAATCGAAGAAGCACACGCATTTTGCTTTTGCGCTATAACCAGCACAAGATCAAAGCCACAAAGGCCCTGTGGCTGAAGCGAAATTGTGTACATTAGTTACTAGAGTTCGACAGTGTCAAGGGTTGCTAACGGTCCCTTGGTATCGTTGGTTACTGCATACTAAAAAAGCACAAAATTTCATTAGGAAAAATCGAGGAAAAAATAGAAAAATAACAAAGAGGAGAAAAGTGCTGAAAATTTCTTTGAAAATTGATACAATACTAAATTGCGTTTTAATACCCAACATACGAGCAAACATATTTCATATAACTGTATTGTTTATATTTTTCAACACTTATTTCTTCCACTTCTTACGCTTACGCAGGCTTGGAAGCGGACTTGTTCTATGTGCATGAGGGCGCAGTCAACACATACGCCATGCATTTCACGGTACCGGTGCCAGCAGATGTGCATGATTTAGAGTTTTCATGGCAGAGTTTGACCACGTATCCGGTAAGTAAAAGAGTCATCATCCTGACTCACTTAATTTGTATATATTGCTGCCAAACCCTGTGTGTGCGTAAGAGATGCCTGCCTGCATTTGACCCCACAGAGTTTGACAGAGCACCTCCACCCACACCACTTGTGTAGCACTCAAAATCTAATTTGCACTCCATTAACCTTTTCGCCAACAACACACCGAAGAACAACAAAAATACCACCCAAACAACCACCAACGAAATTATGCTACCTGGCCTCACTGACTGCCCTCAGCTGCCCTACACCATCACCATCGACTACGAGCACGAGCAGAGCGCTTTGGCCGCGCCCACACTCAGCATACCCGACAAAGGCTATGTGCCGCAGCAGATTGAGACATTTCTGGTGCACCTGCCGTGCACGGGGAACGGTAATAAGGAGGTGCCACTTGTCGTCAACATGCTTGTGAGCGGCCCGCCACGCACTAATGACACCAAATTGCATTTTAAACGGAATAAAATCTGCCTCAAAGGTAAGTCCCAACCAGTCCAAAGTCTCTAATCCAGTTACGTACGTTCATTCGCTGCTCTGCGCATTTATTGCCTGCAGCGTCATTGCATTTTTAATCGCGCATTTGCAGTTTTACTCCTCTCATGCTTTTCCCTTTCTGGCTTCACTCAGGTTTATTTCCCGCTCCGAATCAATCAGCGGCTCCCGCCCAGGCGCCGTCACCGGGTCACGCGTTGCTGGGTGCCGCCGCTTGTGCGCTCGGCTTGGTGCTGGTCGTCGGCTTGATTGCGTCAGCCATGTATGTGCGCGCACGCAAGCAGATACGCCAGGACTCGTTGCAGTAAGTATCTGCGGTATGGAAGGGGAAGCGCGTTACGCGTATTTGATAAGCGCGCAAATGCATTTTACATATGAAATTAAACGCGCATTTTTTTCTTTTTTCCCCGTTTTTCCGCTTTGTTGTTGTAGCACCAGCTTTACTACTGCCGCTTATGGCAGCCATCAAAACGTTTTCATACGCCTAGATCCGTTGGGGCGTCCGCCCAGCGCGAACAGTGGTTCCTATGCGACTATCGCTAGCCTGAATAAGTACCCATCGGAGTCGAAGAAGTCTTGCAACATTTTTGACAGTAAGTACAACGTCTCTTGAATCACTAAACTAAACCGCACCCGATGCTAACTCGGCTGTTAAATGCGACGTTTTAGAGCTATTTTTCCTATAACGCCATCTTTAGAGTTCTGAAGCTTTTCTCACTTATCTTGAGAAACCATCAATTTGGAATTATAGTCTCTGTGTTAGTTTTAGAAAACTTACCAATTTTCTTCAGAGATTCTCAGCGAATCGCTCGACACTCTTTCATTGCATTTTCCATTGCGCCAAAATGTTGGCAACACATTTTAACATATGTGTCGAGAAACTAAAATTACAAATTTGGGTCTGAAAAAGCGCCACATATTTCAGCACAAATGTGTCACAGTTTCACCCACAAGAACTTGGCACCCTTCCAAGAGTAATAAATTCTCAACTTTAAAATATCGATTACTCGCTCTCGCCGCATATCACGTATGAAATTGGGTCGTTTGCCAGCAAATCATAAATGCATAGACATATAGTACATACTCAGCTGTTTTAGTTTTTTACACTCTTTGCAGGATTTCGCAGCTCCACGCCGACACCCTCACCCTACGCGACCGCGCTACTGCCCGTAGGCGGCGATCAGATCGGCGATACAATTTACTCCAAACCAGAGTCGATCTGTCCCTCGAGAATTTCCTATTACGCGTCGTCGCAGCTAACACAGGTATGTGCTTAGAAACTAGAATAACCATATCAATATGAACACACGATGCATAATTTTCCACAACAATAACAATAACAACATCGAAGTATCTGTGTTGGCGGCGTAAAATCTTAGTTATAATTTGAAATTTGTTTTTTTGACCCAAACTCATGTTGTTATGTGCTTATGCGCCCCAGCAACCCCACAGCCAATTTATTTCAGCTAGTTTGTAACGTCGAAGGGGTGCAATGACGTCTTCGGTAATTTCTTATTAGCGGCAAATCCTTCGAAACGCCACTCCAAGCACGCAAAAACGCTTTACAGCTTTGAGCGAATTTTGTCGTTTTATGTCAGCAACACGTGTTCACATGATGACAACAATTACAATAACAGCAACAACAACAACACCAGCCGACAATAAAAACAACAATTATTTGGCAGTGACGAATTCGAAGAACATCATTACTTTATCATTTTTTATTTCGCTTATTTGCTATGCAACACATTTGCAACAACAACAATGACAACAACATGCAATCATAACACGACAACCGCAAGCAATTGAACTTTCATGTGAATCCCAAATGAAATGCGTTCAAAAATGCAAAACTGGCGGCAGTTGCGGCAGACAACCCCACCTCTCTTACACCAGGACCCCCTTAAAAGGCACGAAATTGTAAAACCAAACCAAACTCAAGCGACATCATCTTTTGAGATAAAAAATTAAACTTGTGTATGCCGTCGCCTTGATAAGCAGCCGAGCATTCAGGCACTTATGTGTAGAGCGTGTGCGAACTGTAAAAGGCATTAATAAATATGAACATTATCTTTGGCACATGCCAACCCTCACCCCACACTAACCATAGCATTTTAACGCGCACTTGTAACGGCAATATAGCAAGGCGGGAGATGCACAGTGGGACAAAAAGGAAGATTATAAAAAAATGTTTAACGAAAAATTAGAATG